>OV928042.1:12115000-12855000 GCA_931315375.2 Opisthograptis luteolata | reverse complement strand
TATTATCAGCTAGTTGCGCCCCGCGGTTTCACCCGCGTCTTCCCGTTATCCCGCAGCAACCTTTTTCCGGGATAAAAAGTAGCCTAGATAATCCAGGGTATAAGCTATCTCCATTCCAAATTTCATCAAAATCGGTTTAGTAGTTACGGTGATACGTGGTAATAAACATTCACACATACACACAAACTTTCGCAAAAGTATCAAAACTTTTTACTCCAATTTCCCCAGTATTGCTAGCGTCAATTTTTTTTTTCCCTTTTTGCCATCAGATCCTGGTAGAGCTATAGTAGGATTTATTTTCCTCCCCAATTTTTTTTAAAACACTTTTATTAGTTTGACTTGTAACTAACTAACTAACTAATTCATATCAGGAAGAAGAACGCAACGAAGCTCGTAAGGAGCTGATGGAGATCGTGCGTCTCATCAAGTCTAGGCAACGCGATCGAGAGAACAAGGCGCAAGGTAATAATAAAGCTATTGACTTTTGCATATAAAAAAAACAACAACATATATACATATCGTCGGGTAGTAAACAACACCGCACAAGAAAAAAAATTGGTTGTCTGTAAAGTCGGTTTACTGACGATAGTTGAACGTGACAACGTCGATTGGCCGATTGTGCTTCTTTGTCGCTCGTTCCGCGCTCTCGCTTGCACTTCAAGCCTTACATGGAACGCCTCAGAGCGAGGTAACGCCGCATGAGTCATGTTTTTTCGTGCGTGCAGCCGGCTCTATCGAATTATAAGACGTTGTCACGTCAAAAACAATAACGATGAACGGCAATATCGATTCACTTTAGAACGCGACTGTAGAGTCAGAAGTCCGCGGGTCGCGGTATCGGCGCGGGGGACGGAACACGACGGCTAGCCAACCGGCGCTACGCACGCGCACTCCTCGTCCCTCTGGCCCCTTGAGACACCCGATTTTTGACTTCTGCGCAATGACGTCGAGCGCTACAGTTTCGTGCCGCTACCTATTTTTTTTTTTTTTTTTTACTATTTACAGGATAGCGTTTGACCACAAGTCACCTGATGTTAAGTGACGATGTGGTCGAAGATGGCGCCACGCTACACCTGGACTGGGAACTGGCTCTCAAGTGAGGCTGCCGGAACACACCGATAGGTGCTTGGCGACAGATTCTTAACAAGAGGGTGGTAGCTAGCCAGGCGAGTACTAGAAAATACCCTACCACCAAGCTATGGTTTCATCACAAAGTTTTCCTTCACCGAAAGCTCAAGCTCATTGTAGGATTCGAACCCACGTCCTACGGATCGCAAGCCGACGTCACTACCACTGAGCCATCATCGCTATCTACCTATACTGGTGTTTACTTGTACAGAGGCCAAGAAGCGCGAGTCCCCGGCCAAGCGCGAGTCCCCGGCCAGCAGCGGAGGCTCCGACGGCGACCGGCGCCGCCGCCGCTCCGAGGACAAGGAGCGGAGGAGCAGGAAGCGGACCACCTCTCCCAGGTAGGATTGGCACTGCAGCACGCAGAATTGGCAGTAGAACAGTAAACACAAAAGAAATTAATGAAATAATGATCATGATTAATCGAGCATAATTTTCTTGATTTTTAATGTTTAATATATTTTCCAAACTGAAGAGAATTGTCTCATCATCAGCCTTTTACGTTCCCACTGCTGGGATTCTGGCCTTCTCTCAGACAGAGAGAGAGAGTATGGGCCGTAATCTACCACGCTGGCCCAGTGCGGGTTAACCGATAGCCAAGACTATTGATAGTCTAATGCCCGAAATTAATAATCGATCCTGATCAGTTATTCGCGGTTTTGGATCGATATGTCAAAATAATACGTCAAGCCCTAGTACTAAAATGACAAAAAACAAAACAAAACAATACCATCACCTTAACATACGAACCCAAAAAAGGTCTCCGTAGAAATCGGGGGAAAGCGGTATAATAGTATATTTAAAAAAAAGTACTAAAATGACATATTATGACATGACATATCGATGCAAAACCGCGGATAACGGATCAAATCGATTATTAATTTCGGGCGTTAAATAATCGATACTATCGACAGATACATCGCGACCAACAATACTATCGACAGGCCTATCGAGTTTTTATAGTATTGCCTCGTTTAACGCCTGTAATTAATAATCGATCCTGATCCGTTATCCGCGGTTTTGGATCGATATGTCATATTAGTAGTAATCTGTCAAGCAGTACTAAAATGACATGACATCGATCCAAAACCGCGGATAACGGATCGGATCGATTAATTATTAATATCGGGTGTCAAGCTATCGATAAGCCTATTTATAGTATGGTTTCTTCAGATGAAAAATATTAATAGTAAAAGGTAAAATAACGATGTTACTGCAACACGACAAAGTCCGCCTGCTCGAGTAGTACACCTACCCCGCTCGCCCCCGCAGGAGGCGCCGCTCCCGCTCCCCCCCGCGCCGCCGCTCGCGCCGCTCCTCCTCCCCCCGCTGAGGAGCCCCCCTGGGAGTGTGACGGTATGACGATAATGACATAATAGTAATTACGGAAGTTTCCCTTACATTGTGACAGTCGAGCATTTTCATTGTCGCTCCCGTGCGTTCATTATCGCTCGCTTGAACTCATTGTCGCTCCCGTGTATTCATTGTTTTCCCCTTGAACTTGTTGTCGCTCCGTGCGTTCATTATCGCTCGTTTGAGCTCATTGTCGCTCCGTGCGTTCATTATCGCTCCCATGAGCTCATTGCTTTTTCTACACATTCATTAGAACCTTGTATGAAGTGTATATGTAACTGTTTTTTGCCACAAATAAATATATTTGTCTGTTGTCTATTGTGGGCTCATTATCCCTCCCGCACGTTCATTATCGCTCCCATGAGCTCATTGCTACTTCTGCATGTTCATTATCGCTCTCATGGGCTCATTGTCGCTCCCACGTGTTCATGTTCACTGTCACAATGTTCTAAAGGAGACTATATCATTTTTTCATTATATTTTATTATGTTCAAATGCTACCATGTAAAAGGTGAAAAAAAACTTCCTATACTGTGCTTTACGATTTAATGTTCGTATATAAACGCCTGTTGCTGATTGGTTGTTGGAAAACTAAGCACATTTAGAATAATTTCTTGATTAAGTTGTTTTCACTTCGTTTTAAGTTGACGATAGTTATTAATTTAAATGTAAGAATGTGTCTCGCTTAGGCTGGGCACACACGTTCTATTCTTACCATTCTTAGTAAAAATGAGCTGATGTTAAGAATTCATTACAAAATGCCTCCACAATGCCCTGATTTGTTCTGAGCACGAGGCAGGAGCATGGTAAGCATAGAATAGAATATACCGTGTGACTATATTGTGTGTGCCCACCTTAACTGTAATCGGATAATATAAGACGTTGCACTGACCATAAAAGCTTTACTATGAAGGAAAAGGTCATACAATTTTTTTTTCTTTTACTTCACAAAACGGCTGGGATAATTTGGTCCGCTTCTACATTGCTATTCCTTATTTTGGTCTAAGTATGTTCGCAATTTTTTTTTAATTCAAATTTTTGTCTCTGCCATTTTTTTTTGTTTTTTCAGTGTAATGGTTGCCTATCAGTCAGATAATAATATAATATCAAATATTTTCATACCCATAGTTACCAAATATAACAATCTGACTACATAAGCATTTTGAGTATGTATTTATAAAAGACTATCAAAATTGACGATGTTTATATAGCTGAATTGCTTTCTATGATGATCTAAATATAGAGCATTATGTGAATTGATTTTAATTATATGGGACAAAAAAATCTCTTGAAAAAAAAAAATTGGTTGCCTGTAAAGTCGGTATACGGGCGAAAGTTTTACGTGACAACGACTTTGAGTGGTAAAATAATTTTAATGTGAATATTCATCTGGACGCGTGCCTTTCACTTTTTATGTCTGTCTCTCTCGCTCTTAGGCGGGCTAACCATGCCCGAGTGGAAGGGACGCGTGCCTCTCACTCGCTCTCATTGTGAGCGCATAACGTGAGCGGAGCGTAACGCAGTTTCTTGAAGTGTCACCCGGCAAACCAATTTATAAGACGTTGTCACGTCAAAATATTTAGAAGTAGATAAATAATTACAGGTTGGGAATTCCATAGCCGAAACGAATGGTAAATTAGTACTGCGTCATAAGTTGTTAAAGTTCATTTAAAAAAAGATAAGATACCTATCTTATAATCTTAAAAAAAAATAAAAAAAAAAATATATGTACCTATCTACATAGCCTTCCCTTTTGCCTTTGTCGTAGTCGGGTAAAGTATATAACAGCCCACTATCCCCTTATGTGCATAAAAAGAATCCTGACGCATTTTTAATCCAATAAAAAATTGATTTAAAATTTATTTACTTATAAGGGTACATTTTAGTTTTTAATAAGTTGTATGACGAATGAACTAAACAAATTGGATTAAAAAAATGAATTGTGTACTATTGCATTGTTATAATTTACATATTGTGGAGTGTTGACACGAGTGGAGTAGCTCGCCCTCTCACTTGCGCCAGTAACTTGTTAGCTTAGTAAAATTGTCGGTGTTTGTTTAGTCAATAAATGGATTTAAATTGAAATTAAATTGTTTTATTTGAGTATTTTGAACCCTGTTAACGACTATAATTAAGGATGTAGGTCAAACGCTGTCATGTACTTACCAGTGTTTCCACTTGCGAATTTAAGTATTACCTTAATTTTGTGAGAATTTTTCCCAAATATTCGAAAAAATCATCAAAATTACTTAAATTAATTATTTATATCAAAAATAATGTGGCATGTCATTTAAAGTAAGTATTTAATTTGAAAAAAAAAAACTATTTTTGATCCAATTAATAAAACTCGAAATTTATTTTATCTATTTAACATTTGATCACTTTAAAATGCCCAACTTAAAAACAGCTACGCCTGTTCCAATCTCCTTACGCCACTTACGCCGGCAAAAGAACAGGCAGGAAATATTGTGAGCGCGATAACATTTACAATTTTTTTCTTATTACTCGAATTGGAGCAAAATGCAAATTCAATCTTAACCATGGTAACAATAAGGGCTACCAAGGACTACCACTTTAGGGTCGATTTATACGCAAATTTTCCTTAATCCCTCATATGGAAAAAATATCCCTATGTCAGAGCGATGGTGGCCGAACGATTTGGTGTGCGACTTACAAGACGCCGACACCGAGTTCGAATCCTCTCGGCCTCGTACCTATGACTTAATAAGTTATGTGCGGATTTGCCATCGCTCAAAACGGTGAAGGAAAACATCGTGAGGAAACCGGCATGCCCAAGAACTGCAACATTTTCAAGGGCATGTGACATCTACCAACCCGCACTGGGCCAGCGTGGTAGATTATAGCCCATACTCTCTTTCTGAGAGAAGGCCAGAGTCCCAGCAGTGGGAACGTGAAAGGCTGATAACGATCCCTATGTCATAAAAAGCATTAGTCGTTTTGTCCTAAAATAGGGCGAAATCCCTAAAAGTGGAAACACTGGCAACTTACACTCGTAACTTTATTTAATTGCTCTTTAGGTCAAGATCACAAACCATGTCCTTTTTAATCCGATTTACAGTGATTTGATAATCTCTCATCTTGTAGGGTCAATGGCTTTATAAAAAGTTTTTTTACACTGGGAAAGTCAACATTACTAGGTGTTATATTTGACTACGGATAAAACAACAGGCGATTTAAAAGATGTCTGGCAGAAATCGTTCTAAGCAAATTGCTTAACATTCTAAGCAATTTCTATCTCTAATGGCTAACAGTGGATAGATAGGTTATTCAAACTGGGCGTTAGGCATTGGACAACCCAATGTCAATCAATCAATCAATCAAAGGCATTTATTGACACAGTAATATGTACAAAGTAATTATGAATCCTCTGGTTCCCGAACTAGTGGAAACTGTGTTTCAGGAACCAGAAACACTAACATTACGAAACCGCGGATTACGGATCGATATGTCATGTCATATGTCATTTTAGTACTAGGGCTTGACATATTACTACTAAAATATCATATTATGACATGACATATCGATCCAAAACCGCGGATAACGGATCAGGATCGATTATTAATTTCGGGCGTTAAAATCTTTCCTTTTATGTTGTTCTCTTTCTGTGGTGAAACAAAACGTCCTCTATCTATCTAATAGGTCATAAGTTGAAGCGATGATGGCTCAGTAGTAGTTAGATTGGTAAGTGACCCGTAGGTCGTGCATTCGAATCTTAAAATGTGTTTTAGCTTTCGGTAAACGAAAACATCGTGACAATAATAATCTTAGCTTTGTATAAGGGTATTTTCTAGTTCTCGCCTGGATAGCTACTATGTCATCAAGCACCTATATCGGTGTGTTCCGGCAGCCTTACTTGAGAGCCAGTTCCCAGTTCAAGCGTTGTGTGGCACCACCTTCGACCACATCGTAAATTAATGACAAATGACTTATTCTTATTTTTTTTTTCTCTTTGTTATGGCGTCACACGTTAGTGTATTTGCCAGTGTCAAGTATAAAATATTTCAAACTCAGAGAGTTGAATCAAGTTTAAATGATGATGATGATGATAGTGATGATGAGATGATGGGATGAGGATAGTGTTTAAGTAAAGTAGTGGAGCTTTACTTAAACTTTACACGGACTTTTTTGGAGCAACTAAAAAAGTCACTTTCACAACTTTATTTCAATTTCCCACACTCGTACACATTAACGAACACATAATGGTTAATAATCCACCAATATTACACATTATCACTCGAAGAAACACAAGTTTTGGAAATAAAAACAAAATCTTGATGTTGTCAATTGCCGCCAAAAAAGTCCTATTCTTATTCAGATGATATAAGTAGTCATATTATTATGTCGTACTACTGTAGTCAAAAGTTACCGTAAAATGTAAAAAAAAGTTTTTGTTTATTGGAGAGCGGTCAAGGTCAACGTAGTTTCAGATATTCTCTAGTGTAGGAATTAATTTTGTATGTTTGAAATTATAATTAAAAATGCTTCCTAAGCCGCATTACAACGGTAACAAAAACAAGAAAAAAGCGTGTGACATGTGCAAACAAACATCATCATTATGTGACAACTACGCAGCGCGCGCCGTTTCGTTACAAAAGTTCGCACAATTTGTGTAACAAGTTCCGGCGCGGAATAAACAAAAACAACATTACACGACAGTGCACAAACAGAGCAGCGGCTCGGAGGTGACGCCGCCGCCGCTGGGATGCCGGCCGCCTCGATGTACCTCGTGTCGTGACATAGTTCAGATGCATCGCGCGTGCTTGAAAGCGGAAGTATAATGCCATTATCGATTTGCTTATGACAGAAAATGCGTTGAATGGACAAGGCCTCGGCGGGGCGGGGCGCGCGGGGTGGGCACTCGGCACTCGGGCGCGTCAGTGCGCCGGAGGCCGCGGGCTGCGACGCACGTCCCCACGCAGCCCGCCTCTCGCGATATCCCGAGTGTTGTGCAAATGATTGTGTTTTTATGGCGGTCAAATTACTGCAAGTGTTGGTGTTGGGTGTGATCGCGGCGGCGGCCGTCGACGGTGCGTTTGTATACTGTGTTGTGTCACTTGCAGCGCCCCACGTGCTCGCCCGGGCTGCGTGTTTACGGCGGCGGGCGCATGCGCGAGCCTCCGCACCGGGTCAAACACCGGCCTAACTAAAGCCTACGTATAACTACATGTTTTTGGTCCGTCAAGTAAGTCTAGATATAGATCTGGAGATGTAGCCGCCACGATATAAACACTACGGTAAGTGATCGATAGGGACCGCGCGTACGTCCGATGTCCTCCAGATCGTGTTTACCATCCTCGTAGCGTGAGGCCATTCTTCACTCCACTATTATTGTAAACTGGTTTCAAGGCTATCCTCTAATTAATTCTTATTTTTCTTCCGTACTTGTGTATCTCAAGTCCGCAGCCGTTCCTCTTTAAATAAAGTATCAGTGTTTCTGTCGCAGACTAGTAGTTTAGATTGTTTACATGATGATTTGCATAATTATTCAAGTTCTAGTTTGGTCCATGTATAAATTCGCTGTAGTATCGTAGTAGTAAGTAGTTTGCGTAGTTAGAAGGTTGGAAAAACTAATTTGAAAGGTGTAACAATGGATCAATGGCAAATGAATATGCCGAATTAAAAACAAACTGG
Source organism: Opisthograptis luteolata (assembly GCA_931315375.2). Taxonomy (NCBI): domain Eukaryota; kingdom Metazoa; phylum Arthropoda; class Insecta; order Lepidoptera; family Geometridae; genus Opisthograptis; species Opisthograptis luteolata. The sequence goes on along the minus strand of OV928042.1, from coordinate 12,846,867 downwards.
TTTTACCAGGTGGTCCGCGGAGCCGCTGTGAATAAGATGAATTTGGACAGCGTTTACTGCGCAGTAAGGACAGCCCGCGGTGGCCCCTAAAAATGAGAACTCGCATCTTATTAGACAAAAGTTTTGATTCAATTTGCGCATAACATATCCGATACGTTCTCATGGGAAACTAGCTGAGATACGATGAGGTCGAGGACTTGTTTTGTAAACGCTAAATGGAAAGCTAGTTTAATGGATTTGAAATTAATGGGTTTAGGTACCTACTATGTAGGATGTGTGAGAGTTGGAATTCGAAATTAAGCAGCACCAAATAATAATATCGTAATAGGAACCGAAACAAGCTACGCAGCATTAAATATATTTGTGACAAAAGAGAAAAGTTCAATAATCTGTGATATTGATATCAAAAGAGGACCATTCCGAGAAATGAATGATTGTTCTGGAACGGAATATTGTAATTCCTAGAAACTATACCGGATCTGTAGATATAATATTTGGACAAAACAATGTATATTCGAAACGTGCTCCTTGTGCGGAACAAATTTGTGACGATATTTTGTTATTGCCCCACGCTGGGCGCCAAATTACAGATTAAAATTATGAAAACAACCAACTATCATGTCATGGAAGCATCCAAAGATCATCTAAAGTTCTATATTCTAAAGCTGCAAGACCACAAATGTAAATATAAGATGCCAGAAATACCAAACTCAAAAGACAAGCTTCGACAATTCCGTAGCGAAACCGTTATGTTTGTTTGGCAAGAGACCTTGTTGGGGCACAAAGCAAAAATACACACAAGCTGGCTAATACCTATTTACGTAATGGTTGAGATAGGTCATTGTTGAGACCCAAATTAAAATACCTACGAGGTGAGCTCATTCTCCGTAGAATACGTTACAATGACATTCCTGGAGCATAACTGGCGAATCTGTCATACTTTAATTACTCACTCAAATCTTGGAGATGATTTCCAATTTACGTACGGTGGTACGAATTGGTATGGGGATAAAACCTCTAAATGTTAAAAGTATCGGAAACCTGAATGTTCTCAGTTAAGTAAACGTTAACAATGAGATATATAAGGTGGATACTATTTGTTTTGATCTGCCGATGTTTTGGCCATTTGGCCTGGGGTAACCTTAATAAACTCGTACGTTACTATAATTGGATTAATTGGGCAAAATTGGTGTACAATGTGGATAAGCTACTCTTTCCCAATGCCTTTATTAATACAAGGGAACAAAACTAATAAAATGATACACAGAAAATGTGAGCGAAGATACCTACCAGTGTGAACAAAGCAGTCTCAGGAGAGATTTTAAGAGCGTTAATCGGATAAAAACTTTGAATGTTTTGTTAGAATTATGCCCAAAAGTAATTCTTTCAAGTTTTTCTACATTTAAAAACATGTAATCTGATCCCTTTGGTCAACTCAAACTCTTTACAAGTTTTAATAGCGGCCGAAGTGGGTCCAGTTTATCGTGAAAAAGGATCAAAAAGTAATCGTGACTCCTTTGATGATTATTTTGAAAGTGATCTCTTTCTATTTGATTCACTTGAACACGAGGCCAGGTAAAGTTACTAACCAGAAATGTGACACACTGAGGCATAGCTGTTCCCACTCGAAAAATAGTTCCTTCGATTTCAAGGCGACACTATGGATTCCTAAAGTTTGTTACGTAGATTGGGAGTCCCAATCCCAATTTGGGACTAAAATATTCGAAAATCCAATTAAAATGAATAGGTTCGATAAACGCGTGGGTGTGCTTTATGAAAAGTTGTTTTGTGATGAAAACAGCCATGTTTCGATCACGTTTCGTGAAATTGTCGAGGTTGTCGCGTCGCGTGAGCGATTTGCGACACCTGAGAAAGTTTGATGCTAAGATACTTTAGATTATAAGCATGGGAGAGAAATTAAAAAGGGCCCTGTGGATTCAAAATTCCAGTTAGACCCGTTTTCCCTGTTTGATTGACATTTCCAAGAGCATGTAACATGTCGAAGGATAAATAGAGTATTGTATTAAGTAACGCGAACTTAAAAAAGGTCTGCTTTGGTTTAAAAGTAGACATGTCCCGCTGTGAGATGGGGAGATACTATGATCGCAATAATGAGACTAAAAAAGGACAAGAATAAAGAGATAAAGGGTTGTGTATTATTTCGAGAGAGAAGTTTAAAAGTTGCAGATGATAAAGAAATAAATTACTTAGCTATATAGTTGGAGTTGGGACATAAAACATCAAAACAAACATTCAATATAAATATTACTACTGGTTAACCTGGATTTTTGGATAAATAATGGCCTATACGGGGGAAGCCAAACAGTCTTATTAATGTTATAAATGCGATAGTTAGCGGGTGTATTTGTTACCATGCGGTTGTGCAGGTTCTTATGAAAGATGGGCTAGTTTAGACTCGGGTATAAAATGTTGTATCCCATTTTGTTATTAGTTTTCATGCTAGCGAAGCCACGGCGCGCAGTTTGTAGGAAACTGTATACAACAGGATAAAGATGACATGTTTGTTGAACCTACGGAACTTTGTCTTACCTATGTATCTACATAGTTTAACTTCCTCATTCTCATTCTCTTTACCTATATTTTTGCTTTTCATGTGAATTTTTATAAAATGTAAATTTATTCACTACATGGAAATTCATACTACAGTACCTATTTCAAATATAAACTATACCTTCAACTCTGTGCCGCATTCGCATAATAGTTATGTGAAAGCAGCGCTCTTTTTCAAACTACTCCTGATTTGGACAGAACTTCTTAACTGTTTATAACACTAGCTGAATTAGCCATCTGAAATGATCTTTACTTAATCCAGACAAGCGTGCTCGCACTTAGCAAGTTAGCATCCTAAAAAGCAACCTAGTTAGAAAAATGTATGGTCGCTTACGTACTAAACCAATCAGCATTCTAATTAGGAAAAGATTTAGGAAGGTGTGGGTAACAGAATAAAACAATCAGAAGCACCCAATTCATCTGCTTCCTTTTCCGAATCCTAATTAGGGTTTCTGAATTTGGGCTAGTGTAATAAACGCTTTTGTCTCATTAAGGGAGGGGAAATATAAGTTTAACTCAAGGTTCACGTTTGGCGTTGGAAGATGATCTTTCAATTTAACTTCTCGTGAGCAATTAAGAATATATCTCAGGGTTCTGAAAGCGGACCTAAGTTCCGCGATTCCTCGAGAGAATAGGTTATTTGTCGTACAGTGCACGCGTGTTAGGTCAACGATGTAACTCAGTGGTGTCGTATGCGCGACATTTGTAAAATGTGATCATTTGGTAGATAAGAAAGGACGGGAGGAAAATTTGTGGGAAAGGAAGACTTCCTTCAATGGCATACCAAAAAGCAAGCCGAAGTGCGATAGTATTCAAACGCAAGGCTAATAAAATAGAAGTAAAATAAAGCTCCTATAGGTAGAGTATTGTTTGGACAGGATAGGAATCCTTAAGAACAAATCCCAAGCATCATAGTACCTGAACAAATTATTAAGTGAGTGAAGTAAATAACGTCTATCGAACATCAATCATAATTAATTTCTACGAGGGCCGAAACTTGGAAGGTAAACATTTGTTTTGCCAATCTATCCGTAATCGAGCGAATAACGGAGGTATCCCTTGGGGCTAAGTAATAGGTTATTTCCTACAAATACCTCTAGGCGAGAAGTTACGGCGCTGTTTTAGACATGAAATATTAAAAACATAAGAAGTTCTGACAAAATGTACTCTGATATTATAAGATAAGATATACCTATAATTAACCTTTTTAAAAGTAACAAACGGAAGCTACTGCTTTGCTCATCATAAGAGCTTCAAGGTTACGAAAGTAAGAACTGCATCAAAAAAATAGTCATGTCAATTTGAAGTTTTCATTTGGCGTAAACATAGATGTACCTAGCTGTTGAGTTGGCAACAACAAAACCCTCAAGATTGTGGAAATGAAATGAAATTATTTATTCACAAAAAATAGAGTACATGTTGGTCTTTTAAATATTATTGATCTTCTATTTTGCCAATATGCTGGCATGTGAAATTAAAATAATTGTAATAAAATTAAGAAAATTGAAATACAATAGATAATAATAATAATACAAAATAACTATAAATTTCAAATTTAAACAAAGTCAATAATATAATATTAAATTTAAAATGATTGTCATTATTTTAAAAAGTCATCCATACAGTAAAAGGCTTTTTCCAGAAGCCACAATTTTAATTTACTACGAAACTTCCCAGATGGGAGTTCTCTAATTGATGATGGTATTTTGTTATACACAACAATACACATCGCATAACAGTTTTTTTTAAATAAAGTCGTTTTCGGTGCTACGCTGAGAACAAGCCTTTCTCTATTTCTTGTATTTCGTGGAAATACATCTTTTGCTTGAACAAACAAGTTAGGATGGCTTCGCACAAATGTACCATCCTCAAAAATGTACATGCTGTGCAAAGTCAAAATTTCTAGTTCTTTAAAAAAAGGCTTACAAGATACATAAGGAGGTGCACCTATGATTGCACGCACACATCTTTTTTGCAACAAGAATGCTCTGTGTGGAAAAGAGAACTGTGGAAAAGAGAACTGCACCAAGAAATTAAACATTACTCAAATAGGTAATATTATAAATGCGAAAGTAATTATCTGTCCTGTTAAGGCCATTTTTGTACGTATCTTTCGAAGGTGGTGTGACATTGAACCCCTTGCCTACAAACCTGCGTCTACGTCTAGGGCTAATATTGGCTAGCCCTAAATTGCTTTTTTGTCTGGTTGTCCTAATTATGATGTTTATCCAAGCAGCTGATTCAATCGATACATAATGAGATGAAGCGGCAGATATTGTGGAATATTTTGTGTCACTGGGTAATTTGGAACTAGTTATGAATTTATGGAGCCAATTTGATGACACAGTGGTGCTGATAGTGCCCTTTTCTACTGAGCTACAGTTTCTGGTTCAAACCTGGCTGAGACGAATATTTTGTATGATGAATAATACGAATGAATAGACGTTATGTGAATGTTTTTAAAAAAGAGCTTAAGTGATGACAATTCAGTAGTAGGCACGGGAACGTCGAAGTGCGACTCGTAGATCAGATACGACGACGACGATTCCTGCAATGAACTTGAGCTTTCGGCGAAGAAAAACATTGTGTAGAAATCGTGGTAGGGCATTTCCTTGTGCCTTGTGCCCGCTTGGCTATTTCCGCCAAGCCCCTATCCAGTGTGTTCTGGCAGCCTCATTTAAGACCCACTTCCAAGTCCACGCATAAGAAGTATGTAAAGGTATTCGTTCTTACTAAAATGCCATGTTAGTATTTACAAAGGCAATTTCTTCGATTCAAACCGTTCAGATGCTGACTATTAAATCAACCACTAAAGAGATGTTTATTCGAAGTTAACTGCGCCGTAAATATTAATGGATTCATCAAAACAATTGGAGTATATGGTCCAGCGAGCAGGCAGAGTTTATCAATATTTATTGAGTGTTTAGATGAATCAATCCGGTAGTGAGGCGCCTCGAGGAGCGTCGTCACTGAAACGAGTTCAAAGCGGAAGGCAATTAAGAATTTTAGGTAACTATCTACAGGGAATGTAGGTTGATTATTTTCCTTACGTAATAGTATTCCCCACAAGTCTGCAGTGCTACAAATTGCAATCCTTCAAGATGGGTGTGAAGATACTCTCGTGTTGCAAAATGTCCATAAGCAACCGCTTTCCATAAGGCGGGCCGTCTGCTTGTTTGTCAATCTATTACATAAAAAATCAACAGTTTCTAAAAGAATTTCGGCAAAAGGTGTAATGTAATGTGAAGTTAAATGTCTGAAAACGAAGTCATGTACACCACATCGTCGGCTGAAGGACTCGGCAAAGTCTGCTGAGGCGTATAACGTCTTTCACTCACAGGAGGCGAGGAAGCTACCGTTCCTCGGTTCTCGCTTACACAATGAACGCCTAAAAGTAGGCCTACTACCTACAATGCCAAACTTTGAGTAACTTTGCACATAATGCGATATTCGTTGAAAATCTCTTGAAAGTTGGTGCGCAGTGCTAAATCAAATCAAAAAGATATTTATTGAGCAAGTTACAACATGTGATCTCTTTAAAACGCCAAACTAAAAACTACGCCTGTTCCCACCTCCTTACGCCGGCAAAAGAACAGGCAAGAAACGGCCGGCAGTTCTTTTTTTGGATGTAATCAATCTATTTTATTTCCATCACTAATTGATTGAATTGGAGCAAGTTCACTACAATCCCAAACTCTACTAATAAAATTTCTTTTAAAGTAATTTGGTTCTCGACAAAGCTTGGAAAACGCACTGTTGTGGACATACCTAAAGACCTCGCTCCGCAAAGCCCCTCTTCTCCAAAGCTGCGCTGAGCGAGGCTAGAGAACCAAACTAATCCTATGGTTACCTACTATACCTACACGCACCGCTCAGCTACATCGCACAGTTCTGATGGAAAAGCACCCTCAGTTCTAAAAGAAAAGATGAGGCAACCTTTCAGTTTCAATAGAAAACTCTTCAATGAATAACTGTAGCCGCGTAGCCGGATTGTCTAGGCGCATAGTGATAATCTATCGTGAGAAGTGGCTAGACAAGCCTCAGCCACCTTGACGGTATCATTAGGTCGCGACACGGGCATCTCTCACGTCAGACTACCTTACATCAAGATAATCCCAGCGTCGCAACAATGTTCACTTGTTATTCCACGAGTAATACAATGCCATTGAATGTGCCGGTGTTGCTACTGATACCTAGTCTCGTATCTAAACGACCTTAAGGTTGAGATTACAAATTGAGCTTAAAGTTGGGCTGTTTGCTACTACTTTTCTTTGCAATCAATAAAGTAACCAAATATATATTTAAAATTTTTTTTTAATGGACTGATAGTTCTGTGTCTTACATCCCTCCTGATGGTATGTGACGATGCAGTCGAGGGTGGATCATGCTGTTCCATGAGGTGCCTATTCATGTGAGTAGGTAGAGAGTAGTTTGGTAGTAGAGCATTCGCCAAGTACCTATCGGTGCGATCCGGCAGCCACATTTGAAAGCCAGTTCCTAGTCGTCGGTTACCTTCGTCAACATCGTACCTTAACGTGTAAAAAGGAGGTAGTAAACTACATACTCCATCCTTCAATCGATTGCTTATAAATACGTTGACTGTGGAATCCTTCCAATTCCTCTTTGAATTACTCAGCTCTGGCCTTGGCAGAACGCTTTTTGCGCGTGTAAAAAATAGGCTTATATTGACCATTAAAAGTGGAAAATTGTAATGATTGGAACGCACAGGTTTTGGAATAAAAAACAAAGTGTTTTGTTTAGCATAGAACAATTGGAGAATAATCATAGTTGGATTGTGGTCGTTCAAGCTTATTTTTGTTGACATTAAGCCCTTTAAGGCGGAGTTATAACATCATACCGAAAATTAGGGTCAAATTACAACCACATTTTCCGTAGTTTTAAGGAAATTCCTTTTTAAAATTGCCACCAAGCAGCGGTCACCGGAAAAAATGGCGAAGGAAAACATCGTGAGGAAACTGACATGTCCAAGAACCACACCATTCAAGAGCATGTTCCTTTAAACAAACGGTCATAATTGATAACTTATCAATAATGATACACAAAGAAGCAATTAATTAAACAACTATAACGAAACTAAAGCGTATCTGATAAGAGATTACGTTGTCACATCCCTCTCGTTGGGCGGGCGAGTAATGTCAATTAAGATACGATGTACACAGGTAACCCTAACACCCGGTTTTGGGTTTCCACCGACCGCAAGCGTGCGGACATGGCTTGCTAATTGTTTTCTAAAGTGTTTATTTTTCCGACGGACCCTGTACAAACTACAAGCAGTAGAGTAGAAACATTACTGAGTTTCGGATTAAATGGAGTTCCCATAGCGTCGGAACATAAAAAGGTTTAATCCCTGCTTCCCTTCCCTACCATAACATTATAAATGCTAAAGTAACTCATCTGCCTCGCACGCCTAAACCACCGAACCGATTTAAATGAAATTTGGTACAGACATAGTTTGAACCCTGAGGAAGGATCTAAGACACTTTTTATCGCGATAAACTGTGGGCCAGGCGGGTGAAACCGCGAAGAACAGCTAGTATCTAATATCTCTGATTTTGGATAGTTGAAGTTCAAAATTCTGGTTGAATGTTATCGGCGAGATAAGACTGCACAAACTTCGCTGGCCACCTTGAGAGAATGGGAGAGAATCGTGCGGGCAAACAAGCATACATTGGACTTCCGAGTGGTCGTCGCCCGGTTGGCCGTCCCAGGTATCGCTGGAGAGACGAAGTCACGAAGGACTTGCGCGAGCTCCACGTAGTGGACTGGCAGGAGGTGGCGCAGGACAGACCGAAGTGGCGTCTTTTGATATCGGAGGACAAGACTCACTTTGGGTCGTTGCGCCATCTCAGTTAGTTAAAAAGTTAAAATTCTGGTTGGCACGGAACTGTAACGAAAAAGCGCAAGGCTTACTAATCAGACGAGCGGCTTCTTCGTTTCATCACTAAATGGCAAAACTATAGTTTGGGAATCTAATTGAATACAACAGTTTAAAATCTCTGTTTACAACTTTATTTTAATCGCTCGCTCTACTAATTGTATTACTTTTATAACCTAGGTAAGTGATTAAAGGAAAAATCATTTAATGGAACGTCTGAGCCTAGATAATCGAACCCTCATCAATTTGCCGTAGGGGTTGATGTCACGAAAATAGTCTACTTTCTCTTCAATTTAAGAGGCCAGAAGCCGTTGTTTTTATGAAGTAAGCCTTGAGATCGATTGAAGAAGTTTTAGGGTAAGACAAAGTAGGTACTGGTACAAGACATCAAGGTTATCTATTTTATATTGTCATCTTTATAAATTAACTCTATCTGCCCCGCAGTCTGTGTGTAACCTTTTCATACCTAAACCACTGAACCGATCTTGACGATATTTGGCATGAAGATAGATTAGGTCCTGAAGAAGGACATAGGATACTTTTATCGCGATAAACTGTAGTCCATGCGGGTTTTTTTTTACTACTTACAGGGTAGCGTTTGACCACAAGTTAAAACCGCTGGGAACAGCTAGTACACAATACATTAAGGTAGGCAGAGTAGATATTCGTGTCAAATTGTAGACAAAACCATTAAGAATGAGTCTATGGAGGAGCTCGTTCTAAGAAGACCTTCCGACTGACTTAAGTGGTTGCTCATTAACATATTGTGTATTTCTTCCCGTCTCGTTATGTCTCTTAGCTTAGCAAAGGTCGAGCTTAAAGCTTTCTGTGGCTTTGTTCGCAATAGATACCGAGATGCTTTAGATGTTTGGCCCAGCGTTGGGACACTCCCACTAGTAGTAACAGTATTCTAAGCCACTTTATTTTGTCTATTCAACCAATTAATTGCCGCCTTTACTCTTTGTCTGTTTAATTAGAGGTCAAACTAGCGAATAAATTCGTTTATCAATTTCTGAGAAATTTGTCACAACAGCCTTGTTTGCCGTGCCTTTGTTTCGTTAGGTTTAAATGTATACTTTGTACTACTCCAGCTATCTCTAGGCTTTACTTAATTAATATTGCGCTTCAATTTGTTTCTGGAGTTTCGTGATATCGAATGTGTTAATAAAGTTCTTATGTTGTGTAAAATTTTACGTTAATGGTGAAACATTTTTTTCGTTGTAATTTGAGACGCTCGATTTTGTGGGTTCAGTACTTCTTCTTTACTTAAAAGCAGAGCTCTTATCGGTGAAGCATTTTCCATCTTTTTCGGCCCTTGGCCATATCTTATGACTTCTTGGTATGACATGACGTCCATCCTTTCTTTGACTTGATCTATGTATGTCCTTCTCAGTCTACCTCTCCCTCTCTTCTCTTCTACCTTGTCTTTTCAATACTGCAAGTTTTCTAACAAAAGTATAGTACCTTCTGCAGTCTTTTGGGTCGAATTTGTATCTTCAACCTTCAATACTTCTTAAACATCGTCTGTAGGTACATGTAGCTTGTAAATTCTATTTCAAGTTCCCCATTCTACACCGTTGATTTCCCAAATAAATAGAACATGACAACGTTCGCATTTTATTGCTATTTGCAAGGAAACTTATGGTGGAGGGCTACTACTTTGAATAAACCGGGCGCGGAGCCAAGATCTCACGATATTAGAGTAAGCAAGCACGGCACGGGAGTGTGGGGTTACGGCTGAAATATGCGAAAGGAAAAAGTATTTTTCTCAAATTGTGACGCCTCCATCGAGTTTACTCCGATAACATTCACAATTGAGAAGTTAGCGTTAACAAGCGTAACTTATTCTGTTAATGGTAGCGACTTTTCTAGCAGTTTGACTTGTCCGGTTAGAGAACTTCTTGTTTGAGGTTGAATTACGTTTCTTTTGAATGTAAGCCTTCTTGTAAGCTTATTTGTTCCTTATCTTGTTGGAGTACAGGTTTATTATCATCATCGTGACAGCATATATATATAAGTAGGTACCTAATGTGTTTGTAAATACATTTTATACAGTACATACCTTGCCATTTGCAAAATTTGGAGCATGGTTGATGTTTCACAGTTATAAATGTATTGTTATAATACGAGATTATAAATATTATGTCATATGACTTAATTAATAACGTAATTTAGGTGCTAAGATATAATATATGTGCTACTTATTGAAGTGTAGTACATACAGTTTTAAGCTTTTTATCACATAATATTTTCTCTATTCATCAGTCTATAACTTTCCCACTGGGGCTCAGGACCACAAAGGAAGTACTCGTAGGTATGGGCTGAAACGTAATTTGTAGCTATCGCCTGTAGTCAAAATACATATTAAATAGGTCTGCACTTAACTAAAGCCTCGGCATTATTATTATTCACAGCAACCGTTTAGACTTCCAGCAAAAAATAGGTCTGTCTTTAATAAGCATACACATATATTATGCATAAGCACATATGAAGTATGGTACTTCAACCGTCTAAAATAAGAACACTGTGCAGACAACGAGAATTCTTGACAGGACAACATCCTGATAATCTCTAAATTACATTACGTTGATTACATAAAGTTGTGGAAATCAAAGTGGCATGTTTGGTGCGGCTGGAGGGGGGCAGTGGGAAGGCGGGGGAGGGGCAGGGGGGCACAGCGTGCGCAGAACAAGGTCAGGGGCCCGTGCGCGCGCGCACCTTCCTTCGCAGGCCGCGTACGATTGTTTATGTATTGACCAAATTCGGCATCGCGCGTTTTAAACGAATCCGCATTTAGGAGACCTTTCCGTTTTCTCACGGTCTCGTTTTTGCGATGCGTAGAAGGGGACGTGTGTGACGTGTCTCACTTAGTTACATGTTACGTTTCGTGAAGTGCTGGGATGCGAAACGGTTAGGTATTTCTAAGGAGATAGTGCCTAGCGCCCGAAATTAATAATAATCGATCCTGATCCGTTATCCGCGGTTTTGGTAGACGTGTTCTTAAGTGGAGACCGCGACTTGGAAAACATAGTTTTTTTTAGACTTGGTCCACAAATTAAGTCATCAGGTCTTGTTAAGAATCTGTCGCCAAGCACCTATCGGTGTGTTCCGGCAGCCTCACTCGAGAGCCAGTTTCCAATCCAGGTGTAGCGTGGTGCCACGTTCGATCACATCGTCACTTAACATCAGGTGACTTGTGGTCAAACGCTACCCTGTAAATTGTAAAAAAAAACAATAGAAGAGTAAACGAAAACACATATGTGCCGATTTCTATCTATTTACTGCACGCGAAGCACTTCGCTTTGCATCTTCAGCTGACAGACTTCAGACTTTATATCTTTTAGATAATAACAGTTATTTTCGCTTGGTAATCAGATAAGGCCCATCGAGATATCAATAAAACATAAGCACACTCCCAATACACTCCAGATAAGATTTGAGATGGCGCCAGTTTTTGTTATCAAGTTGCTTATGATTTTCATTAGGTATACTTACCTATTTAATTATTATCATGTAATACTGTCTCAGTAATGAGCGTTGATTAGATTGTGACGGATTTTCGTTATTTTCTAGCTACTTGGGTACAGGGTCGTAGCTAGGTCATGAGCGCCCGGGGCCAGCTTTGAGTTTTGTGCCCCCGAAAGCTTATTTTGCACAAGCTGTTCCTCGTGGTTACACCTGCGTGGGCTACAGTTTATCGCGATAAAAAAATAGCTTATATCCTTTCTCAGGCTCTAGACTATCTCTGTACCAAATTTCATTTAAATCGGTTTAGTAGTTTAGGCGTGAAAGACAGACAGACAGAGTTACTTTCGAATTTATAGTATTAGTAGGGATGAAGAGACACAATAACAATATACAAATCGTTCTGTCAGTGTAAGTATGGTAGATACAGTTTTTGTGTGAGACAAAGATTTGTAGATAGCACAATGTTATCAGCATGAGTCGTAGTGAATATTTTGTTTCTTAATGTGCAAATGGCTTAACGACGGCAGACGGCGCACAGGCTGCGGGATTTCGACTGCGCCCCCTTAAGATTCGCGCCCCTGACAACTGCCCTCATTTCAATCCCCTAGCTACGACTCTGCTTGGGTATTAGTCGAATATTTATTTCGTAAAGATACATCTTCCTACGCAGTGCTTAAATATTTATACCGTTGATATTTTTATGACGCTTTCAGTTTTTCTTTAGGATACGATTTTACAGCAAAATGTGGGTACGTTTTTATGAACATAATTAACAGAATGGCAAACAAGCAGACGGCCCTCCTGATGGGGAGTGGTCACCCGTTGCCTATGGACATTTGCAATATTTGCTGTGCATTGGTGCGTTAAGCTGTTGGTCCCGGCTGTTATCAGCCGTAAAGCCATGTTGGAGGCCCTCAGGAGGTCTGATAACTTCGACAATAGAGTTGGCTAGCTCATACGAACGGAGAAGGGTCCCAAAACAGCGCCGGGCCCCAAAGCCTACATTGATGGAGGTACCTTTTCCTAGCATACTGCTCCGCCCGGCCTTGTTTTATAGTCATTATTAGCCAATAGAATTCTAAATATCGTGCTTGATTCGATTAATTAATTTCTAGGTCAGCCGTTAAGCGTTGTTTAAGGTTGCTGTAATGGTACCCACCCTGACCTACGTTGTAAAAAACTTGTTGCCGAAATCAAACATGCATAATCTTCTTTCTCATCTTATATATAAAAATCAATTGCTGTTCGTTAGTCTCGCTAAAACTCAATAATGGCTGGACCGATTTGGATAATTTTGATGTTTAAATATTTGTGGACGTTCAGGGAAGGTTTAAAAGGTGACTTTTATTGGCGATACGAAGTTCGCCGGGTCAGCAAGTCACAAATAAATACCTACTTTAAAAAACTATTTTTCTTCTTTCGTTTGTGGCCAAGTGTCAGTATTGTCGGAGTTTCTAAGCCATCCGAAGGCTGACATGGCTTTACGATCGATATAGCCGGGGCCGATAGCTTAACGTGCCCTTCAAAGCACGGTAGAGATGTGTGTAGGGATTAATCTACACAAAAAATTTAAAAAGGTAAAGGTTGTTTAGGATTTTGGACGTAAGAGGTAATCTCCGGAAATTCTCCCTGAGTTTTATAGTTTTTTTTTGTTATGGTTAAATCCCGTAGGCGTTTTCATCCAGGCTAATCCGCGGGGCATGACATATCGATCCAAACCCGCGGATAACGGATGAGGATCGATTATTAATTTCGGGCGTTCGTTTTTTTATCTGACAGTAGACTTGATTGAAAGTGTTCTCAGCTAATGACTGTCGAGGGTTTTTAAATTTTTATTTTACGTTATTGTGACAAAAACTTAACGCGGGTATAAACGAGGAACAGTTAGGTATATGTCTTATGTTAGTTTCGTAAGCTCGTATCTTATTTTATCTGATACGTCTGAAATCTCCCTTCCCTCGACATCTTAATTCACACACAAAATCAAGGCACCAAATACCTACAAGAAATAATCATCGCTACCGGTAGAATCGTATCTCCTACCTTGTCCAAAGAAATACCCATCTCAAAACGTCGGCTAGCAACAAGCCAGCGTGCCCAAGAAGCCGACACAAAGGGATCAAAACCTGACCTTCCCCAAGTGTTCCCAACATCCACCTTTAAAACGGGTCCAGAGGGTTCTGACAAAGATGAAAGAGCAGTATTAAAGGGTAAAAGATCTACCTACCTTTTATGAGTATGATTTGAAGGATTGATCAAAAGAGCGGTGGGAGATTATGAGATGCTAGGTGCGAGGTGCGCCCCACGGTCATTCTCTTGCCCGTAGGAACTTTTTCCCGGGATAAAAAGTAGCCTATGTGTTAATCCAGGATATAAGCTATCTCTATTCCAAATTTCAATCAAATACGTTGCAACGTTTCAGTGTAAAGAGGTAACAAACATACACGCTCACAAACTTTTAAATCAAACCGTTTAGCCAACGTACCTACGCTGATAAAGCAGCCAGTTGTCTAATTTTTCTCTGACATATTAAAATATTATATAACTCAAAGGTGACTGACTGACATAGTGAATTAGTGATCTATCAACGCACAGCCCAAACCACTGGACGGATCGGGCTGAAGTTTGGCATGCAGGTAGATGTTATGGCGTAGGCATCCACTAAGAAAGGATTACGATTATATTTAGATTATTATGTGATCGAAAGTGGCGCCACGCTACGCCTAAACTAGGAACTTGCTCAAGGTAAAATACAAAACCAAAAGCCTACTTCCGTCTCGTAAAACCTTTAACGATATCATCAATAACGTCCGTAAAAAGGATAAAAACACGTAGCGTCAGGTGAGTCAGGGCAGAACAATAACAGACTGTTCCTTCAGCGATTCATATATAAGTAATTAGGTAGGTATTTAAGGCCCTGACATCTACAGCTTTTATAGCGATAATGGCTCAGTAGTAGTGACGTCGGCTTGCGATTTTGCGATCCGTAGGACGTGGGTTCGAATCCTACAATGAGCTTCAGCTTTCGGTGAAGGAAAACCTCGTGATGAAACCATAGCTTGGTGGTAGGGCATTTTCAAGCATTCGCCTACCTCAAGTTAAGAATCTGTCGCCAAGCACCTATTGGTGTGTTCCGGCAGCTTCACTTGAGAGCGAGTCCCCAACCCAGGTGTAGCGTGACGCCACCTTTAACCACATCGTCACTTAACACCAGGTGACTTGTGGTCAAACGCTAACTTGAAAGAAGTAAAAAAAACTTTGGCGCAGGCGACAGAGGTACCTCAAATCGATCAGAGAGTAAAAAAAATAATTGCTAAAAATAACCAAAGCAGTATTTTCAAAAAATTGCTGCAAGGCAAGGCTCTCTGGGTATTGTATTTTTTAATATGTTGGTAGTACTAACAAGTCTTTTTGATTTAAAGATCTGGAGAAAAATGGTAAAACTGTGAAAAAAAGAGCATATATTGCACTTATTTTTCAATATCCAAATAGTGTTTTTGCATTATTTCTTCGAAAGGCCTCTGCTGTGTATCATGTAGATTAACATCTTTTTTTTTTAGATAGATTTTTTACTATCATAATTATAGAGAAAAAAATTGTAACTAGCCCTAATTAACAGCTGAATCTCGGATTCGTCGTCTAAGGCCTAAGGTATTCTACAAATAATAAAAATAAATAAATAAATATCAGGGACCATTGCACACAAATTGACCTAGCCCCAAATTAAGCTCGAAACTTGTGTTAAGGGTACTAGGCAACGATATACATACTTATATAGAGAAATAAATACTTATATATATAGAAATATCCAAGACTCAGGAACAAATATTCGATGACGCTAAAGTGTAGATCAACTTCAACTTCAACTTTTTTGTAAATGGCTTCTGCGGGGTTGCCACAATTTCGCCCATGTCGCGTAGGATGGTAGAAAATAAACGATGGAGATTGATCGGTGGACCAAAATATGATCGGTAGCGGAGAAGACCATCTAAAAATTTTGCATCTGAGGGATTACCCACATCTGAAACAAAACATAGGACATACACATGACGAAACACAAATATATACATAGAGTACAACAAGTATTATTAATTGTAACAACGACACAAATATAATAGCATAAATAGATATGAAAATGTATATATGTACTAAATTACAGTTTAATTTTATTAATTTCTATAAAATTACAGAGGATATATGTAGATCAATACTTGAGCAGCTATTGAGTGACATATTTGTATGTAATGACAGACTCAAATCTGTGCGACTATCGCTTGAGGGTCATTTTAGAATACCTGCCTTAATGTACGTAGGTAGTTAGGCACCGATGCTAGTACATATTTATTTAGGCTAGGCAGTAGGTATGAGGCCGACATCCGGTCGAATAATTAATAACAAGTACGTAATCAAGAGCTTTACGTTACGATAAAAGAGTAGGTACTAGGTATCCTGTTTAAAAATGTCAAAGAAACTACTTTAAACGCTGTGACCGTTTCACCACTTCCGGTTAAATGTTATCTAACGGAATGTTAGAGATAGACTTTGAGACGTCAACAGAATTTATTAGTAAAGCTTATTAAAAATACCAGACTACTTAGATGACAAAAAAGTTTGGGAACTTGCTCCAAATCAATCAATCCTACTAATATTATAAACGTGAAAGTTTGTGAGTGTTGATGTTTGTTACTTTCACGCAAAAACTACCAACCAGATCTGGATGAAATTTGAAATGGAGATAGCTTACGCCCTGGATTAACACATAGGCTACTTTTTATCCCGGAAAAAGATTCCTACGGGATAACGGGACGATGCGGGTGAAACCGCAGGGCGCAGCTAGTTAGTAATAAAGATGAAATTGAGAAAGTGATCGCGCCTAAAAAATTAAATGCCGGCCGGGGAAAACACGTGTCGTTTTTGGATTGTCTACGATAGACGACGCGACGATGGCCTCGTCATCATCGTCATCATCATCATCATCAGCCTATGAAGTTCTGCTCGGACCCAAGCCTTCTCCCAGAGAGAGAGGCCATTGGTGTCGATTCGGTTTTGCATTCTCTAAAACTAGACTAAGTTTGACAGGTCTAAGAGTAATGATGTCCTTTTTTACTTCAGTGGTTAGAAAAAGACAGAAATACTATTAGACCTGTCAAATTTAGTTTAGTTTTAGAGAATGCAAAACTGAATCGACACCATTATCCACCAGCGGTCTCAGTGCGGTTTGGCAGATCGGCCAGCCCTAGCGTAGGAGTTTTCAGATCGCCTGTAGGCCTTCTACATAGCCTAATGAATGCTATCTTAAGATAATAACCAGGGCCAACTGCTTAGCATGCCCTCTGAAGCACGGAAGTGCTCCGTTGGGAATGCCTCTAGTGGTCACCCATCCAAGTAGTGATAGCAAAGCACATTGCTTAACCTAGTTGATCAGTTATGAACGACTAGGTAAGCTCCGCTGCAACTGAGTCCACGACGACGACAACGCACTACGTCGAACTATAAAGCAAGAAACCTCGTGATTTTATCTATCCACCAGATAAAATGTGTAACAAAATTGTTGAACAGGACAGAACATTTAATTCCTATCAAATTTATATAAAACAGATTATCCATGAAGCACTAAAAGAGCGATAAATATTTTTTTGGTGCGGTAATAAAATTGCGTACGGACATACGAGGAGTGAAGTAATAAACGGGGCCCGTACAAAATATGTACCAGTTTTTAGGGTTCATCATCATCAGCCCGTGTTAGTCCACTACTGGACATAGGCCTCTCCCAAGGTACTCCACTGAGCCCGGTCTTCGGCTTCATCCAACTACTGGCAGCCACTCGGCGCAAGTCGTCGCTCCGCCAAGAACACGTCTACCCCAACGGTTATCGTTTTTTAGGATTCCGTAGGTACCGCAATATGAAACGGAGCCCTTGTATGATCACTTTCTTGTCCCTCTGTCTGTCTGTCTGTCTGTCAAGACTCTTATTCTCAAGAACACGTTGAGTTATCGAGTTGAAATTTTATCAAATACTCTGCTCTGCAGTCTCTTTCAGCTCTAAAAATCAAATTTGTAAGTAAACGCGATCAAAAGATATGACAGTTTTGAGGCCGCGCCGCGTGAAGAAGTAATAAGTTAATGACTCAATCACAAACTTTCGCATTTAAGTAATATATATTTAGTGAGGTTGTTATTAAATTAAATGTGATTGCAATGGGGTTTTTTGCTGGAAGTTTGTTGACAATAATTATATTGCTAAGTGATTATAAACGAGTTTGTTTAAAATGATTTATCTGATATTACGACCGTAAAAAGTATTTTGATGAAGAAAATTGATGATGTTATGTTTTAATATGTGTATGATGATAATAAATAATATTATGTAGATTTAGTTTATCACATGACTGTACCTAAAGTACATTCGTAAGCTTTTATGTAGAACAAGCTGCGCCCTGCGGTTTCCCCATTTTTCTTACCCTTTTAAGGGATAAAAAGTAGTTTATGTATTAATCTAGGATATAAGCTATCTCCATTCCAATTTTCACTCCAATCCGTTTAGGCGTTTCAGTGTGAAGACAGAACAAACATACACACAAACTATCGCACTTATAATATTAGAGTGATGCGAAAGTAACTCTGTTTGTTCGTTACCTTTCACGTCTAAACCGCTGAACCGATTTTGATGAAATTTTTGTACGGAGATAGTTTGATCCCTTGGGAAGGATTTAGGATACTTTTTATCGCGATAAAGTGTAGTCCACGCTGGTAAAACCACAGGGCGCAGCTCATCATCATCAGCCTTTTTTTGACGTTCCCACTGCTGTAACTCTGGCCTTCTCGCAGAGAGAGATGTGTTCTTGGACATGCCGGTGGTTTCCTCACGATGTTTTCCTTTACCTTTTTTGAGCGATGGCAAATCCGCACTAAATATCCTTATGACGGGGCGCAGCTATCCCTATTTAGGTATGTTATAAATGCGAAAGTAACTGTCTGTCTGTCTGTCTGTAACGCTTTTACGCCTAAACTACTGAACTGATTTATATGAAATTTGGTACAGAGATAGTTTGAACCCTAAGGAAGGACATAGGATACTTTTTATCGCGATAAACTGTAGCCCACGCGGGTGGAACCGCGGGGAACAGCTAGTTGTAGATGTAAATTAGAATATCGGAACCTACGTTGGGTAATAGCTAGGTCTACAATTTGCAATTTATAGCAAAGAAACTTCACGCAAACTGGCTAAGTTTCGGCCCTACGCTATCACGAGGGAACTTGCCAACGGCCTGATATTTGAGACATGTTCTCAGTTCAGCCGAGCTGGGGGGATTTATCTGGACAGCTGCTACAGTCATTTTCAGCTAAACTTCGACGCGAGGTGATTTGATATTTTCGCAACATACTGTTTATTTCCGTGCCGATATTTGCTACTAAAATGCTAAAATAAGCTTGTTTGTACGTCCAAACACACACAGTACACAGTATAAAAAGCTTAGGTTTATAGTGAACTTACTCCAATTCAATGATCGCCCCCAAAAAATAACCTGCCAGGCGTATCTGTTCTTTTGCCGTAAGGAGGTTGGAAAATGCAGCCAGTTTTAAGTTTGATGTTTTAAAGTGATCACATTTTGTATCCTACTAACGGTCGCTCCCAATAACCGATCTATCCACAGGTTGTACTGGAGATAGATTTTTGATATAAGCTCCATAGAATTTGGTGAAATTTAGTATGAAGATAGTTTGAACTCTGGGGAAGGACATAGGATACTTTTTATCGCGATAAACTTTAGTCCACGCAGGTGAAACCGCGGAGCACAGCTAGTCTCATCATTATCAGCCTTTCACGTTCCCACTGCTGGGACTCCGGCCTTCTCTCAGAGAGAGAGTATGGGCTGTAATCTACCACGCTGGCCCAGTGCGGGTTGGTAAATGTCTCATGCCCTTGAATGTTGCAGTTCTTGGACATGCCGGTTTCCTCACGATGTTTTCCTTCACCGTTTTGAGCGATGGCAAATCCGCACATAACTTATTAAGTCACTAGCTGTTCCCTGCGGTTTCACCCGCGTGGGCTACAGTTTATCGCGATAAAAAGTATCCTATGTCCTTCCCCGGGGCTCAAATTATCTCTATACCAAATTTCATTTAAATCGGTTCAGTAGTTTAAGCGCGAAAGCGTATAATATATTCCGTATACTCCAAAATTATTCCCGCACTTCGGTGCCCCCTCAACGCGTTACCTGCTGTAGGTACCCATTATCCTATTTTAATTCTAAGTTAATTTTTCTTGTACCGCACGTTTGAACCGCACAGTTAAAAGTCTTCCTGGTCCGCGACCGCACTTTACCTATTTCATAGATTCTCTCGGAGCCCCGCTCACCTCGCCGCGTTTCCCGCTGCGCTGCGGTGCGGCGGTTTTATTTTTTTACTACTACTTACATTTTTAAACTCGTGATATCTTTCAAATGGAATGTCCGAATTGAATGATTCAAAAAGTTATATGAAGGCATTGAAGCAGTTTTGAATAAGAAGTAATTTATTTTGATAAGGATTAATACCAAGATACAAATAAAGAGCGTTTTCTAGCGGCGACATCAAAAATTAAATTTTTAAAATAAAAGATCACTTATTGTGGCATAACTATAATAGTTAGACATATGCTCTCGCGGACTTTTTTGTAGATCTAAATGAGACCTACAAACCCGTAGTACATTATTTTGTTCTAGTGTCAATAGTTTTTGCAGCGCACGCAAAAATAGGTTTTCGATTTCACACCTTGGGTTGCAAAATAGCAATTTTCTTACGGATCCCTATTTTTTTTGGAAATAAAATATAGCCTATAGCCTTCCTCGATAAATGGACTATCCAACACTGAAAGATTTTTTTAAATCGGACCAGTAGTTCCTGAGATTAGCGCGTTCAAACAAACAAACAAACAAACAAACAAACAAACAAACAAACAAACTCTGCAGCTTTATAATATTAGTATAGATAGGTGCGGGGCCGAGAGGATTCGAACTCGGTGTCGGCGTCTTGTAAGTCGCACGCCTGACCGTTCGGCCACCATCGCATTATGCACAGCTAGTCTATTATAAACAAAATATTATAACATATTTAGCATTCTCCCTGATAAATCTGAAACTCTAAATTAGCCCAAAATAACACAGGCTCGTCAGGCAGTTTACTTAGGGCTGTCCCGAAATGTTTTTCGAAAAAACAAGGCTGACCTATAAGCGCGTTGTAAATGAAATTCAGCGAAATTATTATAGCGGAAAATCTGAGGACAGCCATTGTTTTTCTAATGTAATTTGTAGGTAGAGCACACAAACCTTCTCGGAAGTGTTAAATTCTGTTTACGAAGATTCTTTCTATTTAGGTATCTACTACCTAATTCAGGGAATACTTACAAGGTAGCGTTTGACCACAAGTCACCTGAAGTTATGTGACGATGTGGTCTAACTTGATTGGAAATTGGCTCTCGACTGAGGCTGCCGGATCACACCGATAAGTGCTTGGCGACAGATTCTTAATTTATGGGTGGTAGCTAGTACCTAGCCAGGCGAGTACTACAAGGTGGGCCAAAGGAAGTCATCCGATGTTGTGTGACAGAACTGAACACAGCCAGTGGTGCTGACGATGCAGTTCTATCAGCGACGTGCTATCAACAGCGAACAGGCGACAGAAGGGGACCCCATGCCGATCTAAAAGTAACGAAGAAATCGCTAAAAATAATCACGGCAGTATTTCCAGAAATAGAAATAGCCTTCTGGGTATTGTATTTCTAAATAAGTCGTTGCGAGTAAAAAGTTATATCAGACGTTATACTAGCTGAGCGTCTTCCTGTTATCCCGCAGGAACCTTTTCCGGGATAAAAAGTAGGCTGTGTGCCAGGGTATAAGCTAAATATAGCTTATTCCAAATTTCACTCAAATCCGTTCAGTAGTTTTCGCGTGAAAGAGTAACAAACATCCTTATAAACATTTTCACACAAATTGTTGCTGATCTCATATTACGCATTGTTCGCTTGAACTACCGTTCCCGATACCTAGGTCCTAGATTTTCACTGATTAGGGGTCCTGTTGTTCTGGGTTGCTATTCTTCCAAATACAAGGCAAGCCACTCATCGTGAAACCGTTGAGCCGCCAAGTGGACTGTATAGCCGGCCGGAACCGTCCCTTCGATGGTCCTGGACACCCGGGTGCAGGTGAAAAGTCTAATGTCGCACAACAGCACACTTAATTGTCTTTAAGTACCAAAAATACACCGCTGAGAACCGTTCGCTCTTGAAGTCCGAGGTGCACTGAAGGTCGTCAACAGCTACCCTCGGTTTCTCCGGTAATTCGCCGCTCGCGTTCGTTGGAATCTCAGCTTGTGACCTACCCGACATTTAAAAGAATAACAACGCCTGAACACGCCTTAAATGAATAGAATAGTAATTAAGTATATTTTAATGATTCCGTCTGTAAAATGGATTCTCCTAAAAAACACTCCAATATAAAATAGAACATCAAGGAATAACCGACCTAATTCTATTCCCAGAAAAATATAATAACTAAGAAAACAGATCATATTTTTTCGTAACCATAGAGAACTTGAGCATTTTTTCCGGGAAATGATAAATGCTTATCTTATAGTCAAGAGTGAATAGGTATTTACTGGGCAAACGTGCCACCTTCGACCGCATCATCGCTTCCCATCAGATGCTGTCGTAAACCTTAGCCCAGTTAGTATATATCTTATCATAAAATAAAAACCATCTAAGATCCCGATAATAAAAAAAAACAATGCAAAAACGTGGCTTGATGTCAATGTTACTTATTTACGCGAAATTCATAAAATTGATCCTGATCCGTTATCCGCGGTTTCGGATCGATATGTCAAGTCATAATATGTCATTTTAGAACTAGGGTTTGACATATTACTACTAAAATGACATATTATGACACGACATTTCGATCCAAACCCGCGGATAACGGATCAGGATCGATTATTAATATCGGGCGTTAGTCTAGAATACCAGACCGAGTCGATATTTTCGTGTCATATTTTAAAACGTAACAACTACGGGTACAGGAAATGGCTTCATAAATCCTAGTTCAGATTTATAGGACAAACTTTACGCCCCCCAATAAGCCTGGGAGCATTGATAAGGGTCCACCGTTTACCGGCGGAGGCCTCATGTTTAATTTCGCATCAATTACGAGTTCCCTTAGCTTTACGAGTAGGCTAGAAAACTAAGGGCCCGTTTTCTATACGTCCGTAAGTTAAATGTCATATTATATCTTATTTCGGTTAATTTGATCTAATTGTCAAATTTTCCGTACTATAAAAACCCGTTCGTTTAATTTCAGTAACATTTTACGGACGCTCTTTACTGATGGAGATGGTAGCGATTTGAGCTTACAAATAGTTTAATTTGACGTTTTGACATTTCCATTGCCGCCAAAAAATCCCATTAGAATTTTGATAAAAATTTCACAGTTGACAATAAAATGACAAGTAGCCATAGACAATTCACGCAAAATTTTCGTTTCAATTACGGACAGTTAAAATGCGTTTATTAATAGTACACCACAATCAGTAAAAGATACTAACGTGACATTTACGAGTCGTAATGTTACTAATGAGTTACCGAGAAATAGTTATTTGTTATGCAAGACTGCAAAGTTGTATTTTGGTGCGAGTTCTTGTATTGAAACCTGAGCAAGCGAAGGATCATAGGATTGAACCATGAGCGAAGCGAGTGGTTCAAATATAGAATCCTGAGCGTAGCGAGGGTTTCAAAGGTACGAGACGCAGAATAACTTTGCAGACGAGCGAAACACACAACTTTTCAGCTCGCTACAGCGAGGAAAATGCTAAATGCAAGAAAAACAGATAAAATAGGTTTGTTTGTTTTTTCATGCAATAGTCATGCTTATCAGTACGATTATTCCAAAAAGAGGTTGGCACACTGACATGAAATAAGTATTGTTGCATTTTAAGTGGACTGGCGGTATGGAAAATTATTGAATAGAAAGGTTCGAAGTTTAAAAATACTTTCCACGCTAGCGCGTAAAATGCGCTTTTGCACTCCGATTTCGAATGACAAACAGACTCTTTCCGAGCTTGTGAGGTGAAAAGGTACATTGTTTATAAAACCGACCGTTATAGAGGTAAACTGAACAAGTACTCAGTAGTTGGGTAAACTTACCTATTTTATAAGTTGCCATGATTTAATGTGTCTAAATATGATCAAAGGCATATGGAGGGTGAAACGTATATATTATAAATAGCTAGCATTTATTCGGTAGATAGACCTACACCTATTTGATTTATTTCGAGCATTCTATATCTGTCGAAATAAAGTACTTAATTCCATGAAATAGTCGTGAAAAATTGTTATGAGTTTTGTTTTTAATCCAGTGTATGAGCTGTCTCCATTCCAAATTTGAACCAAATGCATTCAGCCCAACTTATACACTCTCTGACAAACTTTCGTATATATATATATACATATATACATTTATATCCTACTAATATTATAAACGTGAATGTTTGTGAGTATGGATGTTTGTTACTCTTTCACACAAAAACTACTGAACGGATCTGAATGTGGAATGGAGATAGCTTATACCCTGAATTAACACATAGGTTACTTTTTATCTCGGAAAAGGTTCCTGTGGGATAACGGGAAGACGCGGGCGAAACCGCGGGGCGTAGCCAGTGTATAATATTAAGTGTGATTAGTGTGGGACCACCCACACTTAATGTTATAAATGAGAAAGTAACTCTGTTTTATTTGTTGCCTTTTCACGACTAAACCACTAAACCGATTTTGATAACATTTGTTTATTTATACTTTAGCACATAAAATTGTACATGGAGGACTTAATGCTAGATAGCATTTTCTACCAGTCACCCTGGAAGTGCACGAAAAACGGTAGCGGTGCAGCAAAATGAAAGAAAAAAATAAATAATAATATAAGAAAGAAATATTATATAAATATATGATTATATAATCAACCGTTCACGGTAAATGCTGATCCAGTGAGAAGTTAGAACAATTGTTGATCCGCCTATTTTACCTGTTTACTCAGCTCCGCGTCGCGCAAACTGATATACTTTGATCCGTCCTTCATGCGCGTGTGACGTCAGTGGATCTGCACTTACACGTTTTCAACATGCTCGTCAGCGATTCGACCAACATTTGTTGATCCATTAACGGTCGAAAAAATCATACTGAATATGATTTCTTAGATCCAGTGTATATTTAATTTATCTGCGACATTTATTTAGACTAAGTGGATCCGGAGCCAAATTTGACTAATAGGTACTCGAACACAAAGCGGCAACGTCGCATTCTGCGTGTGATAGAGAACCTAGTAGACTAATTCGTTAGAGTAATAAGGTAAGAAAGATGCGTTAGTTACTGTGTTTGAGGATCAAACTAATATAAAGTTTATTTTTCGATTAAAATTTAGTTGCAACAAGGTTGCAATATTATTATGTTTTTTATAACACTTTTATTAGCTTTACTTGTAACTAACTAACTAACAATGTAATCAAATCTTAGAAGGCAATTTTCACTTACTTCTAATTGTCGTATCGACTTGAAACTTTGTATGTGTATGTAATCTCGGTGACAATGCAATAATTTGGTATCATTGACCTGATCTGATGATGCAGCCGGAAGGTGGGTAGGGCATCTCTGCGCTGGCTACTAGTAAACCCCTCGTGTTTGGGCTCATATGAATCGTCTTGATGAGTCTAATAGATTGAACTTAGTGACGAGGGTCTGATGATGCAGCCAGGAGGTGGGTAGAGGATCTCTGCAGTCATTGATAGTAATCCCCTCGAGTTTGGGCTCATATGAATCGTCTTAATGAGTCCAATAGATTGAACTTGGTGACGAGGGTCTGATGATGCAACCGGAAGGTGGGTAGGGGATCTCTGCAGTGGCTACTAGTAAACCCCTCGTGTTTGGGCTCATATGAATCGTCTTGATGAGTCCAATAGATTGAACTTGGTCACGAGGGTCTGATGATGCAACCGGAAGGTGGGTAGGGGATCTCTGCAGTGGCTACTAGTAAACCCCTCGTGTTTGGGCTCATATGAATCGTCTTGATGAGTCCAATAGATTGAACTTGGTGACGAGGGTCTAATGATGCAACCGGAAGGTGGGTAGGGGATCTCTGCAGTGGCTACTAGTAAACCCCTCGTGTTTGGGCTCATATAAATCGTCTTGATGAGTCTAATAGATTGAACTTAGTGACGAGGGTCTGATGATGCAGCCAGGAGGTGGGTAGGGAATCTCTGCAGTCATTGATAGTAAACCCCTCGAGTTTGGGCTCATATGATTCCTTTTGATGAGTCCGATAGATTGGACTTGGTAACAAACGGCTAAAAACTTAAAAAAATAAAAATACATACATAGTTTAAAAAACTAAAAAAAAACACTTTTAAATTTCAATTTCAATTTATTTATTTATTCAATAGGATACATTGTGATCACTTTAAAACGTCAAACTTAAAACTAGCTACGCCTGTTCCAACCTCCTTACGCCGGCAAAAGAACAGGCAAGAAACGCCCGGCAGGTAATTTTTTTGGCGCGATCACATTGACAATTTTATTCTTATTACTAATTGATTGAATTGGAGCAAGTTCACTAAAATCCCAAGCTTTTTTTGTCATCTAATGGTCCGATATTTTTTAATTAGCTTTACTAATAAGATTTCTCTTGTTTGGTTGTACACATTGGGATATGGGAACATGAATATTAATGAGTTGCGGGATCACAACCAAAGCAGACCAGACCCCACAAGCAGCACCCGTTCACGAGTTGACGCATGTGCCAGCCATCGCTCTCCTCGACCATATGAGAGGGAAGAGGGCGACCCGACACACGACACGCACTGAAAATTATAAAATAATTAAATAGACTTGTATTAGTTACGATATAATGGTTAATTCAAAAAGTGTGGAGCGCTTTTTGGTTGTGTGTACTTTTATTTACCCAGTAAAAGAAGCGCTCCACACTTTTTGAATTAACCATTATATCGTAACTAATACAAGTCTATTTAATTATTTTATAATTTTCAGTGCGTTTTAAAAGTGTTTTTTTTAGTTTTTTAAACTATGTATGTATTTTTATTTTTTTAGTTTTTAGCCGTTTGTTACCAAGTCCAATCTATCGGACTCATCAAAAGGAATCATATGAGCCCAAACTCGAGGGGTTTACTATCAATGACTGCAGAGATCCCCTACCCACCTCCTGGCTGCATCATCAGACCCTCGTCACTAAGTTCAATCTATTAGACTCATCAAGACAATTTATATGAGCCCAAACACGAGGGGTTTACTAGTAGCTACTGCAAAGATCCCCTACCCACCTTCCGGTTGCATCATCAGACCCTCGTCACCAAATTCAATCTATTGGACTCATCATGACGATTCATATGAGCCCAAACACGAGGGGTTTACTAGTAGCCACTGCAGAGATCCCCTACCCACCTTCCGGTTGCATCATCAGACCCTCGTGACCAAGTTCAATCTATTGGACTCATCAAGACGATTCATATGAGTCCAAACACGAGGGGTTTACTAGTAGCCACTGCAGAGATCCCCTACCCACCTTCCGGTTGCATCATCAGACCCCTCGTGACCAAGTTCAATCTATTGAACTCATCAAGACGATTCATATGAGCCCAAACACGAGGGGTTTACTAGTAGCTACTGCAGAGATCCCCTACCCACCTTCCGGTTGCATCATCAGACCCTCGTCACCAAGTTCAATCTATTGGACTTATTAAGACGATTCATATGAGCCCAAACTCGAGGGGATTACTATCAATGACTGCAGAGATCCTCTACCCACCTCCTGGCTGCATCATCAGACCCTCGTCACTAAGTTCAATCTATTAGACTCATCAAGACGATTCATATGAGCCCAAACACGAGGGGTTTACTAGTAGCCAGCGCAGAGATGCCCTACCCACCTTCCGGCTGCATCATCAGATCAGGTCAATGATACCAAATTATTGCATTGTCACAATCTGTAGCTTGTGATGGACAAAGATACGAAACGGCAACGTCGCGGCTGCTTTCAGCCAATCTTATCGTTTGCTGTGCTTTGATTGGCTTATTTAAATCGGATCAACGTTTTCCGTAACCATCGCAAGGTGGATTTGTATATCGGATCAACTTCGGCGAACGCTAGTAAGCAGTCCCATGAGCGTAGATGTTGATCCGGTTGGAGCCACATCAGTAACCAAATATGCATATTGGATCAACAAAAGGCGCCGGATCAACATGAGTTTTTGGATCAACAAAGTGCTCGCGTGAAGTCGCGTCAGATCAACATTTGCCGTTAAGAGATATCTATTTAATATTATAGACAGATACGAAAAATGAAATAAATTTGGTGTGGACAGAGTTCGAACCCTGGAGAATATGTCATGTATATATGTATGTCATTTTAGTACTAGGGCTGGACATAATAATACTACTAGAACTGCGGATAACGGATCAGGATCTTTTTTTTTTTTACCTATACTGTCCCACTGCTGGGCAAAGGTCTCCCCCATTTCCTTCCAGACTTCCAGGATCGATTATTATTATTATTTCGGGCGTTAGTGTGTATAAGTGAAATGAGTCTGATCAAACGCAAGCTTAGGTAATGCCACTTCCCATTTTCCGTCTCTAAGAGGACGATAACATAAATTCGTTTTATTAAGATACTTGTAAGCTTACGAAATATATATTTCGATCGGCGTCGTCGTAACGTAACGCAACGTGGAGCGGGTTGTGTTGACTCTTCGATTGGAGCCCGCGGCCCCGGCCAATGCCCCCGGCACAGAATAGAAAAACAAAAATATGCTAATACACCTTCTACAAATTATAAACCTTATACCTACGCGGGGACAACGCATGGCCGTTTAGCGTTTACGTAAGCCAGGCGGTATTAAGAGCAAAATAGCATAGGTTCACTTTTACATATTAATGATGTGAAGTGATGACAGCTCAGTGGTAGTGACGTCGACTTGCGATCCGTAGGACGTGGGTTCGAAACCTACAATGAGCGCGAGCTTTCGGTGAAGGAAAACATCGTGATGAAACCATAGCTTGGTGGTAGGGTATTTTGTAGTACTCGCCTGGCTAGCTACCACCGTCATGTAAAGAATCTGTCGCCAAGCACCTATCGGTGTGTTCCGGCAGCCTCACTTGAGAGCCAGTTCCCTGTCCAGGTGTAGCGTGGCGCCATCTTCGACCGCATCATCACTTAACATCAGGTGACTTGTGGTCAAACGCTACCCTGTAAGTAGTAAAAAATATATATATATATTAATTCGCTAATTTATTTATTCTCACGTTTATTATAAACGCGAGTGTTTGTTCGTTTCCTGATAGGTTATCCGCGGTTTTGGATCGATATGTCATGCATCATTTTAGTAGGTACTAGGGCTTGACATGTTACTGCTAAAATGATCCAAAACAGCGGATAACGGATCAGGATCGATTATTAATTTCGGGCGGTAATCCAGAGTGGAAATACGCTATCTCCATTCCAAATTTCACTCAACGAATTGAACGGATGGTAATGAAATTTTGTAATAAGATAGATTACATCCTGGGGAAGGACATATTATGAATCTGTAGTCCACGCAAGTAAAATCGCAGGGAGCAGATAGTTTATAACTTTAGAGTGTGATATGATAATGCTATGCAGAGCTAATAATAATATATAGTTTAAAAAACTAAAAAAAACACTTTAAAAACACACTGAAAAATATAAAATAATTAAATTGACTTGTATTAGTTACGATATAATGGTTAATTCAAAAAGTGTGGAGCGCTTTTTGGTTGTGTGTACTTTTATTTATCCAGCAAAAGAAGCGCTCCAATTATTGCATTGTCACCGAGATTACATTACACATACAAAGTTTCAAGTTGATACGACAATTAGAAAGAGGCGAAAATTGACTTCTAAGATTTGATTACATTGTTAGTTAGTTAGTTACAAGTCAAGCTAATAAAAGTGTTTTAATAAGTAACATTAATCTCTTATTTTTTAACCATCGGGAACTTTGCGTGCCTTGAACTCTCAGAAAGCACTGCTTGTTTACAAAGATAGGCAATATTATTTTACGTCAATTACGCGTAGATTGTCACATCTGTCCGCGTCGATCTTTGACCGAAACGTCACGCTATCGGTCTTTAATGAAGAACTTTTTTTCTGGTATCTTACGCATGAGCGTGTTAGATCGAGTGACCTTGTGCGAGGCTGCCTGGACGAATTGAAACGTGGCGAAACAACGTAATTTGTTACCGCGTCTAGGTATTCTTAATTTAGCCGGGTAACGAGGCTCGGAAGGGTGTAGGGCGGAAAACACGCGACTTTCAAACGTTTGAATCGAATCGGATGACGTATCTGTTTATTTTAATATCTATGGTATGTCGCGGAGTATAAGAATTGGTCTATAGTAGTAGCGCCCTTGCTTGCTTGGAGTTTCTTTGCGCGATAGAGTCCGAAATGAGGAAATTCGCCGAAGAACCAAGGTCACTGACATAGCTCTCGGAATTTGCAAGTTGAAGTGGCAATGGGCAGGCCACATCGCTCGACGAACCGATAACCGGGAGACGAAAGGTTCTTGAGTGGCTGCCACGAACCGGAACACGTTCTGTAGGTAGGCGTCCCACTAGGTGGAGCGACGACATTGTAAGAGTGGCAGGTAGCCGATGGATGGAAATGGATAATAGCCGTTCATGGTGGCGTTCAAGGGGGAGGCCTATGTTCAGCAGTGGACTTCCGGCTGATGATGATGATGATGAGTTGCGCCCTGCGGTTACACTCGCTTTTTCGGGATAAAAAGTAGTCTATATGTTTAACCATGTTATAAGGTATCTTCATTCCAAATTTCACTGAAATTTGTTGAGCTTTTTCAGCGTGAAGAAGTTGCAAACATACACACAAACTTCCGCATTTATAATATTAGTGTGATTAGAGTTTGCCGTTTTGTAGATATTAATAATTTTTCAATGTATCTATAAAAAACTAGTTAAAAAAAGCTTTTTTTTTCAATAATTGTATTTTCAACGTAAATTTTGAATGAAAGCGTAAATTTGTTACGCTGTCTAATAAAAAAGAAACCCCGTTTTAGCCCAAATTTTATTTGTGTAAAAGATTTTGTGGCCCTTTTTTAGCCCTAAAGGCGATAAATCCTTGACCTGCCTGTTGGCGTCAAGTAGATACCTACTCGATCAGAGGTGGTTCTGTAATCTCCGCCATAATTCAAGCTTTCCATTATTAGTTCACTGATTTTGAAGGGAAAATATTTTCAACTCTGAATGAAAGATTATAATTAAGTCTAATTAGTAAGTACTTCATGTTTTTCAGAGTTTAATCCCTACTATATAATATTATTAATGCGAAAGTAACTCTGTCTGTCTGTCTCATTTATAATTGTATCCCACATTTATGTCAATTTGAAAATATTTGATTTGATTTGTCTGTCTGTCTTTCTATCCGTCTGTTACACTTTCACGCCTAAACTAATGAACCGATTTAAATGAAATTTAGTACTGAGATAGTCTAGAGCCTGAAAAAGGACATAGACTAGTTTTTATCGCGTTAAACTGTATAGCCCAGACGGGTGAAACCGCGGGGAACAGCTACGTCTTAATAATTCTGGGAATACTTAGTTCCACTTAGTGTTTTTTTTTGCAAATCATACAAAAACCCCAAAAAAATAAGAGTTTCAAATACAATTTTTTGTTTACTTCTAACGGAGAAACTTTTGGCCACAAGTCACCTAAGTGACGAAGTTGTCGCCCGCGCGTGTTACACGGTTAAAAATCTCATTTCAAATCCTTTCTCTAATTCGCCCAAACCGAAATTCTTTCGAGGGTCGTGTTTACTTCCTTTGATCAAAACAAAGCGTACAACCCTTAAAATGAGTAGTCCTAAGCAGAACCCTTCAACAATTAGTATTAAAATACAAACATGTTTCTGTCAAAGTCAAAGACTTTTGGCCTTAACTGAAAGTTTCCTCCTTAACCCTGAAGAGGGTCTCCAATTGATGAAACCCTGTGGCCAGATCCTTGCCACCGATATGCCTTCAGGGGGTCCTTATTTCTAACATGCTCCAATTCAATCAATTTGTAATAAGAATAAAATTGTCAATGACCACGCCAAAATAAAATTTCCTGCCGGGCGTTTCTTTACTTTCTTTTCTGTCCTTTTGTCGGCGTCACGAGGTTGGAACAAGCGTAGCTAGTATTGACGTTTTAAAGTGATCACAATGTATCCTATTGAATAAATAACTATTGACATGTCATGTTCGAATTGTTCAACAAGAGCTTTGGAATTAAATTGGAAGAGTTTTTAGAATCAAAAATAAAGGGACGTACTGTTTGACAAAATTATTTGTACGCCCCCTGTATAAAAAGTTATCGCCACATGTATAAATAATAAATAAATAATACCCGCACAATCACATACATAGGTAACTAACTAGGTTTCCCTGTATCTAGGGTATCAGAAACTACGAGGATCGGGGATCCACAACACCCAGACACAGACCAAATACTTGCGCTTTTTTTTTTAATGCACAAATATTTGTCCTGTAGCGGGAATCGAACCCGCGACCTCACGCTTCACAGTCGGCTATCCGCCCATTGCGCCACATCGGTCGTGGTCGTATTAGACTAGCTGTACCCCGCGGTTGCACCTGCGTGGACTACAGTTTATCGCGATAAAAAGTAATCTATGTCATTCCTTAGGGCTTAAACTATTTATTTCCATTCTACAAATTAATAATTATTACATTGCAGATTGTAGGTAGTAAAGTGACCAAACGCTATCCCATAAAAAAATAACTAACAAAATCTACATGCTATCCAGCAAGACCTTAGTAAAGTCCTAAATAAATAAGCTGTTTGTCTTGTAGTTCTGCACAAAAATAGAGGTCTATGCCTCTTTGCTCAGCAGAAGGGATAGCAAAGTTTTTATAATTAAATTTCGATGAAACAAGGTCTTGGGAAGCATTAGATCCACGCGTGGTACGTGACGCGACTTCGAGATGAAAGCAGCCTCGGATTTACGATTTCTTCAAACCGGGGCAGAAACTTGATAGTGGCACCCCTCTATAAACTACTTTAAAACAACTCACTAATACATGTATACTAGCTGTTCCCCGCGGTTTCACCCGAGTGTGCTACAGTTTATCGCGATAAAAAGTATCCTATGTCCTTCCCCAGGGCTCAAACTATCTCCGTAGCAAATTTCATTTAAATCGGTTCAGTAGTTAATATTAGTAGGGAAGCAAGGATGATGGTTGGCATTTTACTTGAATGGGACGAGAAGAACCCAATAATAAATTTGAGCTAAGCGCTTTATAGAGCAAGTTTTTAATTTTTAATCATACTTTAGTACAATTTTGACGCCCCTAAAACTGGCGCCCGGGGCGAGTGCCCCGGTTAGCCCCTCCTAGATCCGGGGCTGGATGAAAGACAAACGTAATGTGTAGTATTTTGTGTGTAGATTGCGCCTAATCTTTGATAGGGTTTGTAAGGCGTAAGCAATTTATTATTTCTTCTGTCAAACCTTTTTTGTATTTTTTCTGTTCTGTATATTATAACTACTGTTAGGTACCTAATTCTTATAATACCTATGTTCAACATATAGACAGAAAGATTGCAAGATTGAAATTGTAGAATGAAACTGCTGGAATCTGGCTCTCAGAGTAGATATATACGTAATTAAAAAAAAAAATCATTAGGAAACATTGTGATCACTTTAAAACATCAACTTAAAATTAGCTACGCCTGTTCCAACCTCCTTACGCCAGCAAAAGAACAGGAAAGAAAAGCCCGCCATTTAATTTTTTTGGTGCGATCACGTTGACAATTTTATTCCTACTACTAATTAATTTACCTACCTAATTGGTTTCCTCTTATCTGATTTACCTACCTATTCCAATAAATTTCGCCTTTAACCCAATACAAAATTAATTAAAATTACTTACACTACTCGTTCGCTTAGTCTTTGCCTCAATAACGAGTGCTAACTTTTCCGCAAAGAGATAATAAAAAAAACATAGAATTAAATTATCAGAACAGAACAGAACATAATTTGTACAAAACAACCGCCTACGCACCACACATTATATTATTATGTATGTATATATATACATATATATTTATTATTATCGGCTCTCAATGAGTCGCGGTGGAGCGGCGGCGGGCGGCGCGGCTTGTATTGTAATCAGTGTTGCCAATAATAATGTTAAAATCCCGCTATGCCGTTGTCAAAGCGCTTGTAGCGGAGCTTATCTAGAGGTATTGGTTTTTGTGAGAGGGAAGTATGAATGTATGAATGAATGTGTAAATTTTTTAATTTTATTTTCATTTATTTTTGTTATCTTGAATTCCTGTTTTCTCTGTTGTTGCTTGTTTAAGTTTTTATGTAATAATTATTGACGACGCGGTAGCCGAGTTGGTAGTGACCCTGCCTTCGAAGCTAGCGGTCCCGGTAAGGGCAAATATTTGTGCGATGAGCACGAATATTTGTTTCCGAGTCTTGGATATTTCTATCTGTATAAGTATTTATTTCTCGATATAAGTATGTATATCGTTGTCTAGTACTCATAACACAAGTTTCAAGCTTAATTTGGGGCTAGGTCAATTTGTATGCAATGGTCCCCCGATATTTATTACTGTCTTGTTTACATGTTTTAATTAATGTGATTGGTGTTTACCGTTTTAATTAAATATTTTAATTTTTAATCCGGAAACGGTTCCTGCGGGATAGCTGGAAAACAGTGAGGCGCAGCAAGTCCTATGCTTCTAATATTTAAAATGTGAAAGTTAGTAAATGGGTGGATGGATGGATGTTTGTTGCTCTTTCACGCAAAAACTACTTAACGGATTTTGATGAAACTTGGTGTGGAGATAGTTTAAACCCTGGAGAAAGATACTGGATACTTTTTATCGCGATAAAGTGTAGTCCACGCGGGTGAAACCCCGGGGCGTAGCTAGTCATTCATAAATCTGACTATCAAATTGGAAAATAGCTACGATTTGATAAAAATTGTAATATTTTCGTCGGATAGATTTTTTTTCGGTTCTCCACACTTCCTGATACGACGGGAGACCCGTGAGTGTGGCAACGCTGATTGTGAAATGTGCTAAATTACAATCGACGCATGCGTCACCGTGAGGCCCGGCGTACTACGCGCCGCGTAGCGGTAGGTACGTCTCGTGAGGCCCACACGCGCCGCTCAAGGTCCGCGGTACCATCACCGTTGACGTAACTTTGAAGCGTCGACAATTGCTACTTTCATTGGAGTAAAAAATAAAATATTTAAAAAACTCCTGACATCTTGGACCGGTTTTCATCAAACAGCTAAAAATGCCTTGCATAATTTTGGAAAAGAGCTTTTACTCGTTTACTTTTACTCTCTTTTACTCTTGCTAGGACCACCGCAAGTAAACTGGCTTTCAAATGAAAAAAACCGCATCGAAATCGCTCCATCCGTTTGAGAGCTACGATGACAGAAAGACAGACATCGTCGTCAAACTTACAACACCCCTCTTTTTGCGTCGGGGGTTAGTAAGAAACGTTATGTTGGCGCTGCCCTTTCCAGGCATAGGGCATTTACTATTGCTCGTCTGGGTAGCTACCACCCTCAAGTTAAGAATCTGTCACCAAGCACCAATCGGTGTGTTCCAGCAGCCCCATTTGAGAGCCAGTTCCCAATCCAGGTGTAGCGTGGCACCATCATTGATCACATCGTCACTTAACACCAGGTGATTTGTGGTCAAGCAACTATTAGAAGTAAAAAGAAACCCCTGTATTGGGACTTTCTGTTATTTTTGTTTTGTAACTCGCGTGCCTTCCGCACATCGGGGCGCGATCGATGGAGGGTGGGGCAAACCACCCCCCACCCCCCAGGGTAGTTCAAGGACGCCGGATGATGGATTTCACGAATACAATATGAGGACGTGGAAGTCTTCCGGGTAATTTGAGCTGGTTTCTATAGTGCCGGTTGAATTGCCGTTTTTTGAGGCCAAGGACGGCATGTTTCACTAGATTTTATTTGGCTTCCCATAACTGTAATTAGGTCAAAGCTTCAACCCTCTTCAGATGTTTTACGAGTGATTTTGTAAACAACTATAGATAATGATGCGGTCAATTGGCCCATTCATCATGCGTGCTGCTAAGGAGCGATGGTGGCCGAACGGTAACGCGTGCGTCTTACAAGGCGCTGATACCGAGTTCGAATCCTCTCGGCCCCGCACCTATGACTTAATAAGTTATGCGTGGATTTGCAATAGCTCAAACCGCTGAAGGAAAACATCTTGAGAAAACCGGCATGTCCAAGAACCACAACGTTCAAGGGCATGCGACATCTACCAACCCGCAATGGGCCCGCGTGGGTGATTACGGCTACAGTTCCAGCAATAGGTACGTAATAGGCTGACGATGATGATGACCGCTAAGGATTGGAACTCCTTGCCAGAGTCTGTGTTTCCCGATCGCTCAATCTTCAAGGAAAGAGTGAGCTTTACTGCTACAACTGCTACACCCGCGACCGCATCGTCGCTCATCATCAAGCACATAGCGGTCTAACGCATGTCCATGAGCGGCTGCTTTAGCAATTTTCCTTAACCTTCTAAATTGCCCAAACAAGGTTTTTAAAACTAACTAACTGAAATGACGCAACGACCCAAAGTGAGTCTTGGCCTCCGATAACAAAAGACGTCGCTTCGTTCTGTCCTGCGCCACCTCCAGCCAGTCCTTCACCTGGAGTGAGCGCAAGTCCTTCGTGACTTCGTCTTTCCAACAAAGTTTTTAGGAAAGAACAATTCTGGAAATACTGTAAGTTAATTCTTTTGTGAGATTTTTCTGCGAACTCAGCTGTAGACCCGCAGCGTCACATCAACTATATTTATTTGAAGAAGCTGTATGGTGTATTGTTATATTATTAGGAATTATAACTGACTGAGATATAATATCAGATAGAGAGTGGCCTCCGTCACACATGCCCGGCAGCTATAATATGATAGGTATATGATAATGATGTATAGCTAATTAACTAAATATTAACGCTGCGTGTGTCGGTCCTACAGCTAAATGTATTGAGCTATGCGGAGCTATGTCTTGCGATAGTATAATATATATTATAGCTGCCACGTGTGACGAGGGCGATGTGCGCACTGGGCACTAGGCAGCCATACAAGGCTCGCTTATTAATGTTTTAAGGGCATTCCATCACAGCTGTGCAAAGGCGAAAGAGGGCTGGAAAAAATCAACCATTGGCACAACTTCCATTTCATATCACGTCATCATCAAGCGTCCTTATTGGTGCATTTATTCCCAGCAAGAGAGGGCTGTAAAAAATTCAACCATGGGCATAACTTCGTTTTCATATCACATCATCATCAAGCGTCCTTATTGGTGCATTCTCATTCCATTTCCCCGCATAAATCTTCAGTGGATGGATAGAAATGGATGATCACTGAGGATTTAATATTCACAGACACAGATATTTTGCGCAGTTTCCTGAATGTTGGAGAGCGGCGAAAAAACTGGGTCAAGGGCATTCAGAGCTGTTTTAATTCTATTCTTTTCCCTTTTTAGCCAACTGTGGTGAAGATAAAACGGGGGTAGGTACGTTTTATTTGGCAATCTTTGTTATAGTACCATGTGCATACTTTTAATATTATAATTTTTGGCCCTCTGCCTATTTGTTACCATTTCACGCCGTTTTGAATTTGAATTTTTGTACGAAGATATTTTGAACCCTCGGGAAGGACATAGGATACTTTTTATCGCGATTAGTGTTGCAAATGTACATAGGTCCTCTCGGCCCCGCAGTGATTATGTACTACGGATTTACTATCACTCAAAACGGTGAAGTAAAACATCCTGAGGAAACTGGCATGTCCAAGAACCACAACATTCAAGGATATGCGACATCTACCAACCCGCACTGGGCCAGCATGATTACGGCCCATCTCTGAGAAGGCCAAAGTTCCAGTAGTGGCTGTTGATGATGATTGATGATGATTTTTTTTTGCTTGTGGCAACCCTACGATCAACAGCTGACTAAAACCTGTCCCGGGAAAATTAGATAAATTTATTGTTTTTACGTACTATTTTTGGGCCCCGACCAATTTCATTGCTTTAAAATAAATTACTGTACGTGTATTAGTAGTAACTATAGAAAAAATTGTAATACTCTTTGTATATGTGTCAATGTATTGTTGGTGCATTTTCGTTTGTATAGTTTAAAATTGTGACATTGTTATCACTGTTTGGAAGTGTTTGCTGTGTTTGTGTTACATAAAAACGTGCATTACATCTTTCGTGTGATTATTAAAACAAAAACATTCACGTAAGTACAATATTTCCAAACTATAACCTCTCTTGTTCGCTCACTAATTTGTTGGTGGCAATTGTAAACCGCTCATATTTTACCACAAAATGATGACCAGAAGAGCTTTATCTCGTCAAGAGGAGTCCAACAAACTCCTCCTGACCTTGCAAGAACTAAAGGCCACCAAGGAATTGTGTGATCAGCTGAACAAGGAGAGAGATGACAATGAACTTATTATGATCGAAACTCTTAACAAAAATAATAAATTAAAAAGTGAGTTATCAGCATTACATTCACAACAAAATTCAATATTTGAAGAACGGGACAGACTTCAATTAACAATAGACAGGTTTGATCAGTGCGCTGCAGAGTATGATCTTGCCCTGAAGAGAATATCCACCTTAGAACATGAACTCCGGGATGCTCACCATGAAATCTCTCAGCTCAGGGAGCGTACAGAAGACAGTACAGCACTGAAAACCCTTAGTCTCTTCAATGAATTAGTTTTAGTCCGTAGGAATTCACTCTCCACTTCACTCCCCATTTCTGCTGCAAGTGGTGTGGTTCCCACTTATACTATTGACCTCACAAATGACACAGTGGAAACTATTGCCCCTTGTAGCAGAAACAAACTAAAAAAATATATCAAAATTAAAAAAGTTATAAATAAAACAAAGAAAATGTTAAAAAGCCAAAAAAAATTGGTGAAATCAATTAAAAACAAAAGTAAAAAGATAGCTTTATTAGATGATATCAAAATGTATGAATTAGAGTTAGAAAATACCAGTACAAGATATCAAACAGAAATTGAAGACCTACAGAATAAAATCATTAGCCTGGAGGCCTCACTAAGTACCATCAGTGGCCGCTATGAACTGTCTCAGGTCATGGTGAGGGAATACATAGCGGCAATGGATGACTTGCTCAAATTGAGCCATAGTAACCTAGAGTGTGTTGAGTCGAATAATTACTCAACCTGTGACTGTCAACTCATAAAGGAGCCATTGCCGGTGTGTGCTGCCTCTGTGTTACCGGAGATGTCAGACCGTTTGGATGTCTTGTCTGGTGAAACAAACTATGTAATGTTTAGCGATGAAATTGGTAAGCATATGGGCTCAAGAATAGGTATGCACACTGGATGTCGGCTCATAAATAACTGTATGCCTAATTCTAGTCTGAGTGAGTTGATGCCTATAGTTGCGAATTACAAATATAAACAGAACTCCAATCTAATACTTTTAGTGGGTAATAGGGGTAATGTAAATGAAAACGAGCTCCATCAATATTATAAAACCCTAAGTTTATTGAAAGTAAATGAAATTATTTTATTTACATTTCCATATAGTCACAGTTTGCCACAAGCAGAAAATAACCTTAGATATAAATTGAATTTGACTTTACATGAATTATCGTGTAATTATAATAAAATTAATTTAATTGACACTAACAAAATTGTTGGTAAAAAATATTTTCTGACTGAAGATAATTATTATCTTACAAATTCGTGTAAAAGATGATTAGCAGTTTCGCTATCTTATTATTTTAGCAAGACAGCCAAGAACTTGGCTAAACAAACATGCTTTATTGAGCAATGTCTTGACAACACTGTTGAACAGTTGGAAATAATTCCAAGTAATTTAAACACAGTGGCACGACAATAGAGGAAGTCTCTAGCACAATGAAACCAAAAAATATTTTTTACAAATCCTGCCCAAAATTACAAACAGTAACTAGTAAAAATGTAAATAATCTCAACTTGGTGCATCAGAATATTCAAGGGATGAAGGGCAAATGTTTAGAAATAGAGTTGTTCATGAATCACAATAATGTTGACATTTTTTGCATTACTGAGCATTGGCTCAAAAATCATGAACACATGTTTAGTTTTACTAATCACCAAGTTGTTAGTTCGTTCAGCAGAGTTAATGCAATTCATGGTGGTTCATTAATACTATTAAATAAAAAAATTAAATTCAAAGAACGTAAAGACATTGTCCACCACTCAGCTGAGCGAATAATAGAAATAGCCTGTGTGGAATTGGAGCAGTTCATTATTTTAAGTGTGTACAGGCCACCAACTAGTTCATATGATGATTTTGAAAAGTCAATGGAGGAAGTTCTTTTCAAAATATCCAATTTAAAAAAACAATTAATTATCTGTGGAGATTTCAATGTAAACCTGTTGGATGTTTCTACTCTAAGTACGAGAATAACTAATTTATTTAAATCATTTAATTTGAGAAATTTGTTTATGGAGCCTACAAGAATAACTGCCACTACGGCTACTTGTTTAGATAATATTTTTACAGATGTGAATGTAATTAGTCAAAATGTAATAAGCAAATTAGATTCAGACCACTGTGGTCAATTAATTACAATTAAAAATAAAATAAAAATTAATGAAAAAAAATCTGTCACATATGTACCCGTGACCGATGATCGGATGGAGAAAATAAAATTAAAGCTGATTGATGAACTTCCTTTTTTACCGGATCATAGAAATGCTGATGACTTATACAACTCCTTTTTCAGCGTATTTAGCAAAGCTTTCAACACTATATTTACTCCAAAAACGATCACGGTTTCTGATAGACCTAATTTTACGGAGTGGGCTACAGTTGGTATTCACAAAAGCAGACAAAAGCTTTACGATCTTTACAGTGAAAAACAATACAATACAAGTGATGAGTTTAAAGAAACTGTAAAAATTTACTCAAAAACTTTCAAGACCGTCTGTCATATTGCAAAGTCTCGTTATATAAGTTCCAAGCTTAAAAATAGTAATGACAAAATTAAAACAACTTGGAAAATTATAAATAGTGAGACTGGTAAGGTCAGGTCTCAAGCTAATGATTACAACCTAAATATTGGCGATACCAATGTCAAGACTGACATTGAAGTAGCTAAAGCATTTGAAACTTTCTTCACTGACATTCCAGTCTCTACTACTAAGTCCTTAAACTCATCGCACACTATTGCAGAATCTATGTTAAAAACAAATGTACCAGAATGCGAAATTCCTTTTCAATTTGACTATGTTAGTAGCAAAGATGTAGTAAAAGCTTTTAATATGATTAATGTCAAGAAAACTACTGACCTCTGGGGTATATCCGTGACCGTTGTTAAGCCATTAATTGAAATGATTGCACCAGAATTAGCGCTAATATTTAACAAATGTATTGACGACGGCGTATTTCCTGATCTGATGAAACATAGTAAGATAACACCCTTGTTTAAATCGGATACAACAACTGACCCTACTAACTTTAGACCAATATCAGTATTACCAACATTTAGTAAAATATTCGAAAAACTTATCCTAAATCAATTGCAAAGACATTTCCTTGCAAATAACTTACTCAATCAAAAACAGTTTGGCTTTACACGGGGTCGCTCTACTACTGATGCTGGTGTCGAGTTATTAACGCACATCTATGATGCCTGGGAGGAGTCACGGGACGCTCTAGGCGTGTTCTGTGACTTGTCCAAGGCATTTGATTGTGTTCACCACGAGACTCTGATCAGAAAGCTCCGGCACTATGGTATTCGAGGTGTTCCTCTGGATCTTGTAACCTCATACCTGAGTGATAGGATACAGAGAGTCGACGTTAACGGGAAGCGATCCCCGGGGTCAGTAGTCACAATGGGAGTTCCGCAGGGTTCAATACTCGGACCTTTTCTGTTTTTAGTTTATATCAATGATTTGCCCAGCCTTGTTAGTGACAATCACGAGATAGTATTGTTTGCCGATGATACGTCGCTTTTATTTAAGTTAAAGCGACAACATAACATTTCTGACGACGTGAACAATGCTCTTTCCAAAGTTACAGACTGGTTTGATGCAAACAATTTGATGTTAAATGAAAAGAAGACCAAATGTTTGAGATTTGTGCTACCCAATGTTAAAGAAGTACAAACAAATTTAAAGATTAAGAACGAAAAATTGGACCTTGTAGAGACTACAGTATTCCTAGGTATAACTTTAGATCACAAATTGCAATGGGGTCCACATATTGTCAGTCTATCGAGCAGACTTAGTTCTGCAGCATATGCTGTAAAGAAGATCCGTCACCTTACTGATGTTGATACAGCCAGACTAGTCTACTTCAGCTATTTCCACAGCATTATGTCCTATGGAATATTGCTGTGGGGAAACGCTGCTGATATAAACACTATATTTGTTTTGCAGAAGAGAGCTGTTCGTGCGATTTACAAGGTGGGCCCCAGAGAATCTTTAAGGACTAAGTTTAAAGAAATTAAAATAATGACAGTTGTTTGTCAATACATTTATGAAAATTTA
Source organism: Opisthograptis luteolata (assembly GCA_931315375.2). Classification (NCBI taxonomy): domain Eukaryota; kingdom Metazoa; phylum Arthropoda; class Insecta; order Lepidoptera; family Geometridae; genus Opisthograptis; species Opisthograptis luteolata. The sequence continues at coordinate 12,804,292 of OV928042.1, read as the reverse complement.
ATGTACATAAGGAAAAATTTAAATAGCTTCAAAAAGAGAAGTGATTATCACAATTTTAATACTAGAAACAAAGATAAAATTGCTGTACCCACTACTAGGCTCCATAAAGTTAGCAACTCGTTCAAAGGTCAATGTGTACGCTTTTTCAACAAAATCCCAAGTGAAATTCAAGACTTATCGATAGCAAAATTTCAAGTCCGTATAAAGAGAAATCTTATTAGTAAAGCTTATTATAAAATATCGGACTATTTATATGACAAACAAGCTTGGGACTGTAGTTAATCAATCTATCTTTCTTTCTATCTACCTATTCTCCCTATTTCCCCTATTCTAACCATTTTCGGTAAACAGCCAAAACAGTCATACTCACGAAAGTGACTTTGCTTGCGGCGGCGTCGTGTGTCGGGTCGCCCTCTTCCCTCTCATATGGTCGAGGAGAGCGATGGCTGGCACATGCGTCAACTCGTGAACGGGTGCTGCTTGTGGGGTCTGGTCTGCTTTGGTTGTGATCCCGCAACTCATTAATATTCATGTTCCCATATCCCAATGTGTACAACCAAACAAGAGAAATCTTATTAGTAAAGCTAATTAAAAAATATCGGACCATTAGATGACAAAAAAAAAAAGCTTGGGATTTTAGTGAACTTGCTCCAATTCACTCAATTAGTAATAAGAATTAAATTGTCAATGTGATCGCGCCAAAAAAATTACCTGCCGGGCGTTTCTTGCCTGTTCTTTTGCCGGCGTAAGGAGGTTGGAACAGGCGTAGCTAGTTTTAAGTTTGACGTTTTAAAGTGATCACAATGTATCCTATTGAATAAATAAAATTGACTATTGACTATTGACTATTGATGATGAGGAGGTCCCGTCCGTTTGTTTGCTACTCTGTTACAATAAAAAAGTCCGCAGGGCACAGTATTTTGTTTTGTCAGTATTCCTAGTAAACTCTAAAAGGAAGCGGCATTTCGTTGAAGGGCTTTATTGTTGTCGAATACATAGACCCTCGAGACGTTCCGCTACAGAAAGCACACGCCTATTTATATTATCCAAATAGCTACACAATAATAGAATGGTCGGAAAAGTAGAGAAATATATTCTGATAATCTATAAAAAGTTACAAATTTCCATTTCTATATATATTAAGTAGCTGGGTAGGCTACGTCGCTCGCCGAACCTATAACCGATGGGGAAGGTTCTCGAGTGGCGACTATGGACCGGAAGACGTTCTGTAGGTAGGCCTATAGGCACCCACTAACGGCCGTTCCCAATATCCTATCTATCCACGATTTAATAAATACCCATTTATTTATATTTGCCCTATACTGGAGATACAAATATGACATGAACTTCATGGAAGTATAATGTCATGTCAGATTAAAAAAAAGTTTGAATGCCATTATTATTAAATCTAAAATCGAAGCCATGGTTCCTAAGAACGGATTTCGCTATCTCTCATAGTGTCTGACTACTCCCTACTGACCCATTTGGATTGATCACCCTGTATATATGGGCAATCTCAAAGATCCTAAACAATTTCCCGGAATCTGTGGGAGGAACCATTATTGTGTTTTCACAGACGTTAGGCATTGGTATCTAATCGAGGCGAATACTGAATAGGCTCACAATAAAACATAACATACCTGTGCCCCGTGACTTTTCCTCAAAACGCAAAATCATATACTCTAGGACTCTAGGAAATTGCAAGTTGAAATGGCAAAGGGCAGGCCACATCGTTTGACAACTGATGGGGAAAAAAGGTTCTCGAATGGCGACCACGAACCGGAACACGTTCTGTAGATAGGCCCCCATAGGTGGACCGACGACATTGTAAGAGTCTCAGGGAGCCGATGATGCATTAGCTAATAGCTGTTTATTGTGGTTCCAAATGGGTGAGATCATTCTGATGACTAAAATGATGATGAGCCGTGCATTTGCCCGGGCCAAAAAGTAGCCTATGTCATTCTCCTGTTCATAAACTATCTCTGTGGATAAAACAACGTGAATCCGTTTATCCGTTGCCTCGTAAAAGAAGGACAAACCAACAATAGAATTTAGCATTAACAATGGCGCCTACTAGCTACGCCGCGTGGTTTCACTCACGACATAAAAGTATCCTATGGTCCTTCCCCAGGGTTCAAACTGTCTCCACCATGTAGGTGTAAAAATGTAATAGACGAACAGACAAAGTTGCTTTAGTGTTATACTAGGTATATAGATGTTCACGTTTATCATCAAATTTATTTATTGCGATGCGAAACCTGAGAAGGGTGCGAATCCTAGACTGAGATCAGCCATCTGATAAATCACTTATGAGCATATATGATATAAATATAGGTAGGGTAGGTTACTAGCTACACCCCGCTTCAGCCACGTGGATATTCTCAGATTCTCACATAATAATTATTAGTTTCTTTGGACTTTGCCTACACTGAGAAAAAAATTCGGACTTTCCTTCTGCGTCTTACCTTCCAAGACCGATTCCTTCCCATTTTTTACCTTAGATTTCCTTCTGAATAACAAGTCCTTCCCTTTTGACTCAGAAGGAAAACGGTATTTAGGAAGGTCTTTTTTCTCCGTGTAGGGCTGACCATTAGCCTATCAGCCAACCAGGGCCCGTGTGGTAGATGATGGCCCATATAGAGAGAAATTCTAGAGATATACGTTTCTACGTGAAAGAAAGATAAACTGACAAACTTTCGCATTTATATTAGCGTAAGGATTATGTTGTAAAGATGACTTATTACAAGCAATGTTTGCGTAGAGATAGAGACGTTATCTTTCATGTAAATTGGTAGATTTTGGCATTGCCAGTGTTGGTTATAAATGCGTACAAACCACGCTTCATTCGGTTCGACGCTAAATTCTAAAAACCATAAGTTTACACGGAGAAAAAAGACCTTCCGAAATAAATTTTCCTCCTGAGTCAAAAGGGAAGGACTTTTGGAGATGGAAGTTTGACATAAGCTCCATAGAAGTAATGTCAAATTTATGTCAAACCGTGGATAGATCGGCTATTGAAACCGGCCGGTAGGTGGCCTAGCTACAGAACGATTTCTGGTTCGTGGTCGCCACTCGAGAATCTTTCTTTCCCATCACTTATCGGTTCGTCCAGCGATGTAGCCTGCCCACTGTTGATGGGATGTTACAAGCTTTCTTTCGGAGCAGTAGTTAACAATTTGAAATCAGGTATCGCAACTCGCTTACACCCCGAAAATCTTACGCGACTTGCGCGGTACCATGCAGCATTTGTTAATTTTTTCAAGAGCTGCGCATTACCTACGATTGATTTTAATCATAAAACAAAAAATAATCAACAACAATGAAAAACTAATATGGTCGATTAAGTAGTTTGAAAATAGGTAGGCAGCAAAAAATACTACAAACTCGAGGAGATACTCGCAGCATCTTCAGAAGTAACAATAAAAATAGTTAAAACCACAAGCTCACTGTTAAAAAAATAGAGAGGCAATCTGAATAAGTGCTCTTGGGTTTCCCGCGCCTGGCCGCCATGTTGTTGCAAACGTCAAAAGGTCGTCGACCTCGGATGTTACTGCATTTCGATGACCGTGGAGTTTACGAGTTACGAGATGTTTTAGATCCTGGAGGAAGGAAGGATATCACTCATTCATTAATGTATAATACATACATTGACATCCATACTTCCATACTACGAGGTATATAATTATAATTTACTCATATAAATACTAGTTATATTAAATTATAGGTATTCCATACTTTAAACACACTATCACACTATCCACATACTTTAATATTATAAAATTAAATGCGAAAGTTGTGTATTTATTTGTTTTAACTCTTAACCGTTGAACTAATCTTGATGAATTTTGTATGGAGATTATGTGGTCGAAGCTAGTCATTACCTCTGCTACAAATTTCCTTTTTGTTATTTTCCAGGAATACCATATTGTCAGTTGTCCAATTCTACCGTTGGTCTGTTGCTTAATAGATTAAGATTTCACTGTTATTCTTTAAATAGGTACCTAGTACCTAAACCTACCTACTAACTCGAGTGAAAAAAACCAGTTAGGCACTTTAGCTACGACAAATGGGTACAACACCTCTTTTATGGCGAATTTAAATAATAATATAAGATTGTTTTGCAAGAATTGTGAATGTTGTGATGCGTGGGATGTGGCGCTTATCTGTACAAAAACACAATAGTGACGCGACCTCTCATTCTTCATTTACTATAAAATTTATTGCGCAACAGTAAAAAATATTGCTGGCGCGTCTCACGGTTAGGGATCCGCAAAAACTTGAGTATTTGAGCATACTCGATAATTTTTACCTAGCGTTTTTGTACTCGATACTTTTCACAACTCTTGATACCTTTATATTACAGCGAGTTACATCAATCGTGTTCTACAATTAATCTATGGTCAATCTAGCCTCCGAGATTGAGGTGATAATTCGGGCTAAGTACCTACAACCATTTTTCTGTTATTAAGACAGTAACATCTCTAAATAAAATAATCTACATGATACAAAGCGGGGGCTTTTAGAAGAAATGATGCAAATAATATACGGAGTGAGGCTGTAGATAGCAGGACGATATCTCCTTTCTTGTTTCAGTTAGGAGAAATTCCAAAACAAAAGGAATTTCTCTCATCGGGAAATTATATAAAGATTTCCCATCAGCCCACGGCTAGTCGGTTCAACGTTTACAAAACGTCTTGTCTCTATTAAAACATAACATTCCCCGGGCTAGGGTTGTTTTCCTCGTCATAAAACGTTTACTTCCCAGCTACACACCAAATCGGTATTCGACGTAGTCGTACAATACTAACCTTGACATATTGATTTCCGCGTTATGTAACGATTCTTTAACGTTTGTTAGCATTTTTAGGCTTTGCCTCGTGTAAGTTGACGTACCTATAGGTAAGTACTAAGTACTACTTACTACCTATGCGCTGTAAATGAACCTCACCACTAGACTTTCTACTCGTACTATATTACAGTCAATTGTATTATGTTATGTTATATTATGTTTAATTATTGTATTATTGTTAATATATGATTGTTAATTATAACAAAATATAAAAAAATATAAAAAAATACTAGGTACCTACTGATAAATATTTTCATCGCTAATTCAACTGTCGCGCTTTTTAAAAGTTGAATGTGATTGGAATGGATTATGGAACGCTTTCGTAGCGCACCATGGGGAATTTCAGATTCCTATAGTTATTATTTTAAAAATGATAAAATCTTGATAGCCAAAGCGCAGAGTAAGCAAAATAAATAATGACAAATACGATTGCGATACAAGTATTTTTGCAATTTTTTGAGAAAAAAATTAACTAACTAACTAACTCCGATGGCTCAGCGACCCAAAGTGTGTCTTGGCCACCGAAACGAGAGAACGCCACTCTTCTCTATCGTGAGCGATTTCAGCCCAGTTGAGAGTCAGCCAGCTGTAGTTGAGAAAAAAACTAAATTGAAAAAAAAGGTACTATGTGTACTTAATTCTTTTAACCACGCCTAGCGCACTTTAGATGCGAAGCTTCAAGTACATCCGTGCATCCGCCTTAGCGGGCCTTTTCATGGGGTTGCCGCGCGTCACAAGAGATAAGAGTTCCGTAGTCGTGAACACATTCTCCTTTGGTCTTGTGACGGACACTCTTTACGTCGCTGGTTGGTTCATCTGTCGATGCTTGCGACTCACCACTTTCCATCATTGCTCACGACTCTTGCCGGTATCTGTAATAGAAAAAGTGTTTTAAAAAGAGGTGCCTTGTAGCGAAGGTAACAATAATTTTAGGCAAGCAGCGCTTTACAAGCTGAATCACACTTTATTACCTCAGAGGAAGAGTCACTAGTTATTTAAATTTCTTTACGAAGTGATCCTTCTGTACTCGTTCTAATAATTATCCTGTGACATCGCGCGAAGCCGCAAAACTGCTGAACAGTTAATTACTGTAGAATACCTAACCTACTTGCTGCTTGAATTCCTAATAACTATCAAAGAGAATATAAATAAACGTGTAATTATGTGTTAAATAACATCGTGTTTGTCTCTTATATAAAATATATTATATTATATTATACACTATATTTATTCCTGTATCCGATGGAGTAGAAAGGTTCTCGAGTGGCGACCACGAACCGGAAGACGCTCAAATTCAAATTCAATTGTACTTTATTCAATAGGATACATTGTGATCCCTTTAAAACGTTAAACTTAAAACTAACTACGCCTATTCCAACCTCCTTACGCCGGCAAAAGAACAGGCAAGAAACGCCCGGCAGGTAATTTTTTTGGCGCGATCACATTGACAGCTCTGTAGGTAGGCCCCCCACTAGGTGGACCGACGACATTGTAAGAGTCGCAGGGAGCCGATGGATGCAAATGGCTAATAGCTGTTCATGGTGGCGTTCACAGGGGGAGGCCTATGTTCATGTTCAGCAGTGAACTTCTTCCGGCTGGTGATGATGATGATGATTCCTGTATCGTTTTTGAAACCCCAGATACAGGGTATCCTAGTTAGGGATCAAAGCTAAAGCTATGTATGTATTGTGTAGGCGTTATTATTGTAATGTCATAGTGTTCCGTTTGTCCGTGACCTTATGTGGACCCGTCTTGGAAACGGAACTAACGAACGTTCATTGTCAATTTCTCTGTTCATGTTTCCTATATGATTATTTTGTTTAAGACTATTGACCGATGATGTAGATTCTTTTATCAGACATCCGAGCAAAGGCTCATAAAATAAAATAAAAATCTCAATAATTAACTCATCAATTCTTTAGTACTAGATGTTTGCTTTATGACGATTTTTGACAAATAACCCCTTTGGGGGTTAAATGGGGTTTCAAAGTTTACAACGCAGCGGAGCAGGTCTCGTCCGAAAAAAAAAACTCGCTATTTCATATTATACATATTCATATTTTATTGCAACAATACTGTACAAAGAACTTAAAAAAAACTATAAACTTTTAATGGTAAATTTAGTCCGTATGGGCCCCGTCTGGCACAGCACAAATTAGGAGGAATTTATTTCATTCTATATAACAATTCCCAGATTAAATTAATTAATTAAAACATGAAAACCTTATCGGTTTTGCGTCAGTCACATTCTTTCATTAATCGTAAACACGGCAAAATATTGCCGAAACACGGCACCAAAATAAACCCAATCTCCAAGCTGCGAGGTAAATCGGGTGATTTAATGCTAATGATTATTTTATCATAGCATTTTTACCGAATTCCCTTCTGTATTGCTAGATTGTGCCTGTCGGTTTGGCTTCTGACTGAGTTATCTCGTTTAAATTATCTTTAGGTATGCCCACATGACTGTGTTCGAAATCTCTCGGCCTCCGCACCTATGACTTAATAAGTTATGTGCGGATTTACCGACTTGCGATCCGTAGGACGTGGGTTCGAATCCTACAATGAGCTGGAGCTTTCGGTGAAGGAAAACATCGTGATGAAACCGTCGCTTGGTGGTAGGGCATTTTCTAGTGCTCACCTGGCTAACTACCACCCTCTAGTTAAGAATCTGTCATCATCATCATCATCATCAGCGGGAAGAAGTCCTAGAACGCCACCATGAACGGCTATTAGCCATTTGCATCCATCGGCTCCCTGCGACTCTTACAATGTCGTCGGTCCACCTAGTGGGGGGCCTACCTACAGAACGTCTTCCGGTTCGTGGTCGCCACTCGAGAATCTGTCGCCAAGCACCAATCGGTGTGTTTCGGCAGCCTCACTTGAGAGCCAGTTCCCAGTCCAGGTGTAGCGTGACGCCATTTTCGACCACATCGTCACTTAAAATCTGGTGACTTGTGGTCAAACGCTACCCTGTAAGTAAAATAAAAGTAATGTTATAATGTTACATTTACACTTGTATTTTTGTTTACAATGAAACCATTTTTAAAACACTCTATTATCTTCAAAATCCACCCATTATCTAGAGGAAGGTAACTTTTATCTCAGCGCAGTATCCTCTACGGTCATCGCCTTCCATAGCCACTTTCACTGCGCTATCTAGTTTTTCTAGACGTAAAGTCAGCGACAAAAATATCTTTTCATACTAGATGTTCCAAATGTGCACTAGATCTGTAATATTTAAAGTGTTTTGTTGCAAAGAAAAGAAGAAAGAAAATCGGGAAAACTTCATGTTCAGCGATTTGTGTTGTTGACTGTACTTGCGCGAAGACAAAACGCGCTGCCTGCTCAGAGGCTTATCGCAGATTTATTGCGACTTTCTATTTCAATAAGCATTGATATTATACTATACCTACTACTTGTCCCAAGTCCCCTTTTTTAGTTTTACTTGCCAGCATCTTTATTTCCCGATAAGTACAATTTGGGAGCCTTCAAGTCAAGAGTGAATTATCTTCTAGGCAAGCATGCTAGTTACGCCCGTTCAACAGCGTCTCCCCGTTATAAGCTATCTCCATTCTAAATTTTATCAAAATCGATTTAGTAGTTACGGTGATACGTGGTAACCAAAATTGTTTAAAAAAGTAATAAATTCCGCACCGGGGAAGACGCGGGGCAGAATGCTAGTACATAAAAACTTTTTTTAAAATTACCTAAATATATTATATATAATAGTTTACCCCTAATTGTCGTGTCACTTCTCTACGCGGAAAACGCATAAATTAAACAATAAAAACATTACTTTTTGTTAATTAATTTCACAAAAATTATTACATTAATTTATAAATCCGTCATATGATAAGAAGTATAATGTTTTCGTTGAAAACACACAATTTAGATAAATTTTAATGAGAAAACATAGTACACCTACCTACAACTTAGTAATATTTTAATGATGGATAATTTTATGTCTTACACTCTTAGTCAAGGATGAGAGAAATGTCTTAATTATCTTCTGTTTTAGGCAGCGAATGTTAATTATGATGTTGGAATTTTATATATTTACTGGAGCTTTCATGATTTACACATTTTTGTTTGTTTTCTAAAGGGCTTGTCATGTTTTTGATGCTTTGCTTTTTAGGCTACTCTTTTATCTACCATCAAAGTAGGTGACTTAATAAATTCGCTCATTATGTTTATCATTAAGGATAACGCATAAAAGTTATTGTTATACCTAAACTTTTATAATATTTTTTTTGTTTTGTTTATGGTGTCACACGATTAGTGTATTTGCCAGTGTCAAGTATAAAATATTTCAAACTCAAAGAGTTGAATCAAGTTTAAAATGATGATGGTGATGATGATGATGAGATGAGGATAGTGTTTAAGTAAATTAGTGGTACTTTACTTAAACTTTAGACGGACTTTTTTGGAACAACTAGAAAATTCACTTTCCCAAATTTATTTCAATTTCTCACACTCGTACACATTAACGAACACATAACGGTTAATACTCCACCAATATCACACCTGATCACTCGAAGAAAAACAAGTTATAAAAATAAAAACAAAATTTTCATGTTGACACTTCAATTGCCGCCAAAAAGTCCTTGTTTTTGTATCCTAAACACAACAAGGAGTCTTTCCAAAAAAATTCTAAGAGTAATATTACCTTATTTATACTGTGGCAATACCTTTTTATTCTGTGGTAATATTACGTTAAATAAACATATGAGATGCTTATAGGATATGATGAAAAAAAAGGTTTATTCATATGTTGGGGCCTCACTTAAGTTACAAATTGCTCTATATTAGGTCTCGGATCAAATTCCTGACAAAAATTGGCAGGATATTTGCAGAAATAACTAGATAATGTCATAATAACTCCCACACAATCACTTACTTAGCTATTTGACTCATAACTGGGATCCCCTGTATCTAGGGTATCAGAAACTAGGCGGATCGGGGATCCACAACACCCGGACACGGCACAAATACTTGCGCTTTTTTTTTAACTTGCAAACATTTGCCCCGGATTAAGCTCGGGGTTGTAGTGAACTTGCTCCAATTCAACCAGTTATTAATAAGAAAACATTCTTAGGGATTGGGCCTAAAAATGACATACCTGTTCTTTTGAGCGTGTAAGGAGGTTTGAAAAGTTAGTAAGGGCTACCGCTATTAAGCTCACCTCTCACCAGTGGGCGCCACCGGCAAGTAAGATCTTGAAGTGTAGCTGTCAAAATGTGTAATTATGCGCGTAAAAGGAGTTTGATTAAAAATAATTTTCTACTAACATATAAGTGCAAAAAAGACTTTTTTGGCGGCAATTGAGTTGTCAACGTGAAAATTTTGTTTTTATTTCCAAAACTTGTGTTTCTTCGAGTGATAATTTGTAATATTGGTGGATTATTAACCATTATGTGTTCGTTAATGTGTACGAGTGTGGGAAATTGAAATAAAGTTGTGAAAGTAACTTTTCAAGTTGCTCCAAAAAAGTCCGTGTAAAGTTTAAGTAACGCTCCACTACTTTACTTAAACACTATCCTCATCCTATCATCTCATCATCATCATCACCATCATCATTTAAACTTGATTCAACTCTCTGAGTTTGAAATCTTTTATACTTGACACTGGCAAATACACTAATCGTGTGATGCCATAACAAAGAAAAAAAAAGTGCAAAAAAATATAAATAGTTGAAGTGTAGCTTTCAAAATTTGTAATTATGCGCGTGGAAGCAGAGTTTGATTACAAATATTTTTGTCGTTATGTAAAAATGCAAAAAAAAGCTTAAACTTGACTTGAGCTTGAAACTCTGTAAACAAGCATAGTTTTACCAAAAAATACGAAACTCTAGATAAGCTGTTCCTTCAGACTGCTTAATTTTGCACCTGGTTTTCTCAGCTCCGCTTTTAAAGCACTTGTCCCCAGCACGTACCTAGTAACATCGCCAACAGGAAACATTTAAGTAATAAAATTATCGTCCTGGGCTCCCAACCATTAAAGCTATCACTGGAAACGATATCGGACCTTAGCTATCTATTTCTACGACCAACCAGCTCTTATTACAAAGGGATAAAATTCAAAGCAAACACGCGATAGGCTCTACTGCCGGTGCTATCCTGAAACCTGTTTTCTTATTTGTAACCTTAGGCTGTTGACTTTAAGGTCTATTTATGTTATAAGCTGTCATAGAATATGTAATAGAAGGTCCGTTTATACAATTTGAGAATGCCACAAATATAAAAGTATGTAAGGCCAAGTATACACAAAACAATTTTTGTTAATTTTCAATTGAGATAGCCGGAACACAGTTATGTTTGCTCACTACTGCTTGGTTGTTGAATAACTGGCAAAGGTGTGGTGGTACTTCCCCAGGCGGAATCTCTCACAGGCTTCTGCAAAATAGTCTTAACTAACCGCAAAGGCGCAATGACCCAAAGTGAGCCTTGGTCTCCACTTCGCTCTGCCCTGCGCCATCTCCTGCCAGTCCTCCACCTGGAGCTCGCGCAAATCCTTCGTGACTTCATCCTTCCAACGATACCTGGGACGGCCGACCGGGCGACGGCCACGTCCCATGTACGCTTGTTTGACCGCACGATCCTCTCCCATTCCCTCAAGGTGGCCGAGCCAGCGAAGTTTGTGCGCTTTCATCTCCCCGATGACATTCGGCTCGGCCACCAGTTCTTCAATTTCACTGTTTTTTCTTGAGTACTAAAAAGTTTACAAACGTGTGATCACGCGCTGATGTCACAAATACATTTCAGTTTATTAGAATCCGAATAAATTTTAATATAAAGTTCTCGTTAGAAACTCAAGGAATGCCGATCGAATGGCAGCGTTCTACTTGGGCCCTGACTTCACCTGTACTTTAAATATATTATTAGAATTCCCCCAGTAAAGTGTACAACTGCACATATCGTGACCAGTGCGCATACCAATGGTAGGAACGGTACGCCTTCGACTCATAATGAATGACATTCCGGTATGCCGAGCAAAAGGAAGCAGGGGTTGTTTCAAGTTGGTCAATACCGGTTAGTCATAACGATAAAGTAAATAAGAATATTATGCAAAAACTGGCAATGTGTAGTGTAGGACGCATTGTGACAAGGTGGAGCGATGACTTGCGCCGAGTAGCTGCCAGTAGTTGGTAGAGAAGAGCCGAAGACCGGTCTCAGTGGTGTCCTTCCAGTGGTATCTAGGGCGTCCAACCGGCCTACGGCCATTTGGTCGTCTCTAAGAAGAACACTTTGCCGCCATATCCTATCCAATGCGCACCAGCTAGCTAAGCCAACGCAGTTGGTGCGATTTAATTTCACCGACCACGTTGGGCTCGCCCATTAGGTCTTCGATCGCCAGAGTTTTCGGTACGAACGTTATGTAAGTAAAAATGTATTAATAACGGTTTTGAAACGAACCACACATCAAAGAGCGGGGAAACTGTGGGTGACAGCCAATGTTTCGCCTCCCACGAGCCCACAAAAACGTTCGTAATTAATACCCCAATACTGAAGCGCTATCACAAAACAACTCTATCGCAAAATAGCGGTATGACGTCACGAGAGTAAAATTGTAAAGGTTATGCAATTCAACCCTTTGAAATTAGCGTTTATTCAACGCATGCAAATCAATTGCAATTGCATTGCTTTTCCAATGGTGGGAGTCGATGCAGAGCAGGTGCCGGTGATTAGAATGTAGTGGTGCTGGAGGAAGTCACGAAGCTTAGGGTAATTAATTGAATGAGCTAGCTATATTCTAATCTTAGGGATGGGCCGGTGAAAAAAACTTATCAATTTTTTGAAACGACGAGTAACATTTTGCAAGTTTCCTGTTACATTTTACAAGTAAATGCTTTTCCTTATCAAATACTGTGTTGGTTTCTAAAGGCTTTTTGTGCGGACTGTGTCTAATCTGAATTCTGAAACTCGATTTAATAGAGTAAGCCAGGTGCGGATCCAGGATTTCGTTTAAGGGGCATTTTTTGTGTGATAGAAAAAACTTTTTTATTTTTGTTCTAAAAATATAAGAACGCATGATTTTGACGCATAATGATGCAGCTGTTGCTAAATACAACAAGATATTATTTTACCTATCTCTAAATAATTTCGAAGAATATTTTTATTTTGTAACTTAGTTTATTTGTAACTTCTTGCAACTTACATTCCTATAGTTATAAAATATAATTTTATTGCGATGTCAGATCCACAGAGTGAGGCCTGATGGATTGTGAGACAGTCAGATTTACCTGCTGCAGGCACCAGTCCTTGCCATACAGGTTTCCATCGAGAAAATAATACTGTCACTGTTCACCTAACATATTTGACCGCTGTTGCAAGGAAAATAAGTGCATTATGTATTTATTATTTACAGTTCAATTTGATATAAGTAAAAAAGTGCTTCTATCGTAAGTCAGGGGGGCAATTGCACCCGATGCCCCCCTGTATCCGCACCTGGAGCCAGCATTGTACTGGTTACAAAATTCCCCGAATAAATTCTGTGATGGGTAAACGGTCTCCAACAATGAAAACCTATTTTACAGTTGATTATTGGTTTCTAAATGAAAATCTGCTTAACAAGTTGTAGCTAAACGGTTAGAGTTTTAGTCAAATTTCAAACCGTTAAGTCAAAAATTAATCAAATTAAGTTAGTGTTTCCGTCTCGTTTATTTGTCACACACTTGTAGCTTCGCACGGATATGCAAATAAAAGGTGGGTCTTCTAGGCAAGCGCGCTCCATCCTCGACCACGTCTTCACTCTTCCCTTGCCATCATGTGAGACTGTGGTCAAATGTTGTATTTGAAAAGAAAAAAAAAACAAATTTTCGGTGGATTTTCATGCACGAATCTTCTCCTGACTATTACGCATCCGAAATAAAAATCTCAAACCGGTCAAGCCGTTTTTGAGTTTTAGCGAGACTAACGAACAACCACAATTGATGATGATGATTATGTAATTAAAAAAAAATTATAAAACTAGACCTGATTTAATTTTACAAAAACAAACCTCAAAATAAGGCATTAAGGTCCCGATTTGAGAGAAAAAATAAATGAAGGTGTTAGATAAGAATAAAATTGTAAATGTGATCGCGCCTTAAAGATTACCTGCTGCCAGGCGTTTCTTGCCTGTTTTTTGCCGGCGTAAGGAGGTTGACGTTGCCAGTAGTCTGTTTTAAAGTTGACGTTTTAAAGTGACCACGTGTATCCTACTAGGTAAACATGTTTGAAGTTTAACCTAAATCTCGGTATATACTGTGTTCCACTATCTTTCATAACGGGGTCAGTTCAGCTTTCAGCCCGCGAACGGTCATTCACCTTTCAAGTGCAAGGCAGCGCAGCGGACAGCTATCACTAGTGTTCACCGTCTATTATTGCTTTGCTTGGTGGTAGAGCATTTTCTAAACTAACTCCGATGGCTCAGCGACCCAGTGTGTGTTGGCGTCCGAAACGAGAGAGCGCCACTCTTCTCTATTCTGATCGATTTCCGCCCAGTTCAGAGTGTGGAGTACGCGTAGGTCCGCATCCACCGCGTCCTTCCAGCGGTATCTAGCGCGTCCGACCGGCTTACGGATAGATATTTGACACTAGCTCCATAGAATTAAAGTCAAATTTCTATCTCTAGTAGGGCAAACCGTAGATAGATAGGTTATTGAAACCGGCCGTAAAAGAACGCTTTGAAACCCAATCCTTTCCCACGTGCACAAAGCATTTTCTACAAAAAAAAGACCTTCCGAAATACATTTTCCTTCGGAGTCAAAAGGGAAGAACTTTTGAGTCAGAAGGAAAACAAAGGTGAGATAAGGAAGGAAAATTTACATTTTGGAAGGAATCGGTCTTGGAAGGTAAGACTATATTTCCTATTCGGGTCCATATGTTCGCTAATTTTAACCACTTAGATCTCTTGTATACTAACATATGAATGCAATAAATGATTGAATATGAATATATGAATATGACTCAGATTTTTTTCTCAGTAGTACTCGCCTGGCTAGCCACCACCAGTGCCCTCTAGAAGCACCTATCTTGTGTTGCGGCAGTCTCACTTGACGTTATCGTGATGGAAGCTTAGCTTGATGGTAGTGCCCTACGTACCTACCGCATATCGATTTAAAAGCAAAAAATCGACAAAAATAATCAAGGCAGTATTTTCACAAAATAGTCAAAAGGTCCTCTGGCTATTTTATTCCTTAAAATGTTGGTGGTAATTACAAGTCTTTTTCATTTATAGAGGTGGAGAAAAATGGTAGTAACTTAAAAATAGTTTAAAAAACTAAAAAAAACACTTTAAAAACGCACTCAAAAATATAAAATAATTAAATTGACTTGCATTAGTTACGATATAATGGTTAATTCAAAAAGTGTGGAGCGCTTTTTGGTTGTGTGTACTTTTATTTACCCAGTAAAAGAAGCGCTCCACACTTTTTGAATTAACCATTATATCGTAACTAATACAAGTCAGTTTAATTATTTTATATTTTTGAGTGCGTTTTTAAAGTGTTTTTTTTAGTTTTTTAAACTATATATTTTTATTTTTTTACTTTTTAGTCATTTGTTACCAAGTTCAATCTATCGGACTCATCAAAAGGAATCATATGAGCCCAAACTCGAGGGGTTTACTAGTAGCCATTGCAGAGATCCTCTACCCACCTTCCGGTTGCATCATCAGACCCTCGTCACCAAGTCCAATCTATTGTACTCATCAAGACGATTCATATGACCCCAAACACGAGGGCTTTACTAGTAGCCAGCGCAGAGATGCCCTACCCACCTTCCGGATGCATCATCAGATCAGGTCGATGATACCAAATTATTGCATTGTCACCGAGATTACATACACATACAAAGTTTCAAGTCGATACGACAATTAGAAGTAGGTGAAAATTGACTTCTAAGATTTGATTACATTGTTAGTTAGTTAGTTAGTTACAAGTCAAGCTAATAAAAGTGTTTTAAAAAGGGACACAGCGCATTTTTAATTTCAATATTTTTTCTAAATGTAGTACATACCTATCTAATTATATCATTATCAGCCTTTTACGTTCCCACTGCTGGCAATTTTTTTTTGACTAAGTATAGATTTTTTTGAAATTTTACCGTCATAATTACATACAAAAAATTTTAGTAACCAGCCCCAATTATTTACCAGCGGAGCCAGGTATCAATCCAGGCGAAGCGGGGTGATCATTTCGTTTGCTACATTTGTCCATTTCTGTGGTACAGTTATGATTACATTATCAGCGACTTGTGGCCAAACGCTACCCTGTAAGATACGAAAAAAGTCTTGCAAGTTATTCACAACAAAACAATATTGCCACTAATTGAATTACAACTCTGTGCTGTAAGGTTCAAGGCCTCATTTGGAGTGACTTGATATAACTTAGTTTCTGTTGTATAAATTCATGACAATAATATATTATGACGTCTTGCAGCAGCCGTTTTGATTTTTACTTTCAAATTCGGAATCCTGTCAAATGCCTTGTGTTAGAATGAGCTGCAAAATTTGTTACAATTTGTTACAGCTATTTAGTTTCACAGCTGTCTGGATAAACAGCTAACTGACTTTGTAGCCGATTTAGTTCATTTTTTTATTTCAATGTCTAGTGTTTAACCTCTGACGCAAAAAAGGCGTGTTATAAGTTTTACCACAGATTTGGAGTAGGCAGTTTTACGTCGATGTCTGTCTGTCTGTGGCATCGTCGCTCTCAAACGGAGAACCGATTTCGATGCGGTTTCTTTATTTGAAAGTCAGTTATCTTGCGGTGGTACTTGACTATGTCAAAGGTTTTTTAAATTTTAATTTGTAAAGCTATAAATATCGCAAAGCACCTATCGGTCGTTCCGGGAGCCCCACTTGAGAGCCAGTTCCCAATCCTGGTGTAGTGTGGCGCCATCTTTGCCCACATCGTCACTTAGCATCAGGTGACTTGTGGTCAACAGCTTAAAGTTAAGCTTTTTTAGTTTAGTAAAAAAAGAACATACGTCGAGTCGAGAAAATCCTCCTTTTGTTTTTAGTCGGTTCGAGACAAATTCGAGTCTAACCAATAAGGTATCATTTTAATTCCTGACTACAGATGTTTTAACATGGTATAAACCTCAACGGAAACCGTCGTTTTACTCGAATAATAATCATTATTGCCAGTGAAAAAAAAACTCACCTGAGCGTGGTGTTAAAATGTAAATGCCCGATTTCTCAGAAAAAGGGCATAGAGGTACCTCACTCGCTTACCTGCGTGAAGGAGATAGAAGATATTGTTTATCTACCGAATGTAAATTTTTACGTTACCGGTTATCCGGGATTGACGTGCTTTGTTTTCTTTTTTTTTAAATCTGTCTAAGTAGGTACACCACTATTCTATACACTGAGAAAAAAAATCTGACTTTCCTTCTGAGTCTTTATCTCCCAAGACCGATTCCTTCCTTATTTTACCTTAGTTTTCCGTCTGAATTACAAGTCCTTCCCTTTTGACTCAGAAGGAAAACGGTATTTCAGAAGGTCTTTTTGCTCCGTGTATCATGTTATAAATTTTGATACGCACGTTTAAATGAGTTTGTTACTTCGTCAAGCAGTAAAATCTCTTCGGTTTTGAATGAAATTTGAAATGAAGATAGCCCAAGCCCAAGTCCTAGATTAATTCGGAAGGCTTTTTCCCGGAAAAAGGTTCCGACGGTATAACGGGAAAATTGTGGAAGCAACCGCGTTATAAACCGAAAAATTGGACAAAAACCTCAACATTTCAATAAAGTCCCTGCATTTTTTTCACAAAATGGGTTATAATTAATCAATTAATCCCACACGCACATGAGGCTCAATAAATATTTGTATGTACATACTAAATAGTATTTTTTATAGAGTTTGAAGCTGATTTAATAACGTTTATGTTTTAGAAAATTTCCTTTTCATATTATCTTCAAATTTATTTTTATATCTCACGCAAAAGCCCAGATAGACGTGCGAAAATCCGGGAATCCGGGACGAATAGTATATAATATGACCAAATTTGGTGCGAGAAGAAAAGCAAAAAAATTAAGAAGTTAATTATTTTAAAAAACTATTAAAAAAATCTTAACGATGTGCGAGTAATAAAATAAATTAAACATGTTATTAATACACCAACTGTACGACTAAAGACCTTGAAAAAATTAATAAAGTTGTTTATTAAATTATTCTCACATTTACGCTTTAGGAAAACTATGAGAAGACTGCTTTTGCAATAAAACATATTATACGAGTATATGCACGTTAACTTTTTGCAACGATGATAGCTCAGTGGAGTGACGTCGAATTGCGATCCGTAGGTTGTGGGTTCGAATTCTACAATGAGCTTGAGCTTCCGGTGACGGGAAACCTCTTGATGAAACTGAAAATGAAAATAGCTTAGTTTTAGGATCTATTCCCAGTTTTTCCTACTGCAGTAGGATCTCTACACTGAGAAAAAAATTCTGACTTTCCTTCTGAGTCTTTACCTTCCAAGACCGATTCCTTCCTTCTTTTACCTAAGATTTTCTTCTAAATCACAAATCCTTCCCTTTTGACTCAGAAGGAAAACGGTGTTTCGGAAGGTCTTTTTTCTGTGTGTAGACACAGAAATTTGACTTACGTAAGCTCCATAAAAGTAAACTCAAAATATCTCCAGTACCTACATAATAGGGATGTTAACACTAATTACAAAATAATGTTTAATCTTACTTTTATTAATTAACTTTTATGTTAGTTTGTATTATTAGGATATCGAAAAACATATTTTTGTATTTAAATATAACTTAATAATTTAAATAAAAATGATTTTAAATGCTATATTTATAATCTTTTGTCACGTGACTGCAAACACCAAAAAGAGCTTCTTACGTCACTAACCACTCAGGCGATTTGTGCTTCGATGGTTGCCCGCGCGTCGGTAGCCGCGGGTTGGCGTCGGGGGTCGGCGCGGTGGTATGGTTACGAATCGCGACCATCGTGTTTTTCGGTCAGTGACAGTCACGTGACAGTTGTTAGTGTTTTGGTGGAAATTCATAATTACTCTAATTTTGTATATTTTCTCATCGAAAATACTAATAATTTTAAATAAAATATTTTTTTTATGGTTAACAAGAGTCAATCTTTAAAATAAAAGCAATTCCGAAAAATGGTTAACATCCCTATTATATTAGAACAAACCATGAAATAATATGTAATACCTAGGTAATTAATAACGACCGCAAGTCCTCGTAAACTTACGATCTTTTTCTTATTTTTACATCTCACAGGTTATCGAACTGCTGGTAATTTCCCAATTTTATTATTATAGCTATAGAAAATTATAATTAACTCGACGATTCGGTAAAATGGCGTGCAAATCGTTTAAATTGAAATCGCTTCGGATACATAGTAAAATTGAAAATAACAAGCGAATTGTGAATTAATTCTCATTACATTTTTGAATTTAACGCGCTATTATAAAATTTCAGTGATTAGCTGTTTTATCCACGGTATTTTGGTATTTTCCTAATCCAGGACATAAAGTAACTTTTAAATAAATTTCATGGATATCCTTTACAGACCTAAGGAGTAGGTAATCCTACTATATCTAAGTACTATTCTATTTCTACTACACTGAGAAAAAAAATTCTGACTTTCCTTCTGAGTTTTTACCTTCCAAGACCGATTCCTTCCTTCTTTTACCTTAGTTTTCCTTCTGAATCACAAGTCCTTCTCTTTTGACTCAGAAGGAAAACGGTATTTCGGAAGGTCTTTTTTCTGCGTGTAATGTTATAAACGTGAAAGTTTGTGAGTATGGGTGTGTGAATGTTTGTCACCGTTTCAAAAAACTACTGAACGGATTTGGATGAAATTTGGAACGGAGATAGCTTATACCTTTGATTAACAGGCTACTTTTGAGCCTGGAAAAAGGTTCGGAAAACTAGAAAACCGCAGGACGCAGCTACATAGAGAAAAATGACCTTTCGAAATACAGTAGGAATTTCCTTCCTTTTTGACTGAGAAGGAAAGCTGAGGTAAAGTTAGGAAGGAAAAGATTACATTTTGGATGGAATCGGTCTTGGAAGGTAAAACTCGGACGGAAAACCAGGATTTTTTCAGTGTGGTAATTAATATTGGCACTGTACTGTAATGGCCAACCGTGACGCTTACCATCTCGTGAGCAAATTAATCGTTTCGTCACACAGTTACATAAAAATTAATTTTCATTGATCATTTATAATTTATTTTGTAGCGAGTTATTCATTCATTAAATCCTCCGTTCATTCACACGGTCATGCTATTGCGCATTTTAACGATGCCTAAATAATTTTCAATTCATTGTTTAGCAAAGTCCTGTCGTAAAAGTCGCAGTGAACATTATAATTATAAAAAATATTGTTGATTACAATCCGCATTATAATAAATTGCTCTTATATATAAGTAATAAGTATAAGTAATAATAAGTATAGTCGACATCACCGGAGACCAAAGAGCTGGCAGCTACCTCGGACAAAGAATTAGTCTAGCCATTCAAAGGGGGAACGCTGCCAGTATCTTCGGTACCATGCCTAAAGGGACTTCTTTTAATAATGTATTTTAGTTATTAGTTTAGATTTATTTGTTTTTATTTCTTTGTTATGGTATATTATTTTTAGTTTGAAGTAATAAATATAATCATAGTAATAAATGTATAATAATTCTACGCGCTGTTTCCTAAAACATAAATTACTTTAAAATTATGTATGTTGGTACCTGCTTAACACGGCGTAACTATTTTTATTACAATAAATTCATGCTCTTTGTAACGCATAAAATTATGTATAAAAATAGTGATTCGCCCCGGCAATAATTTTGACAACTGAAAGTTTTCTCAGCCTGTGAAATATAAAAGGTAGATATTTAATGTCACGGACTTTGTTGCAAATCTGCTGCACGGAAATGCAGAAGGAATTTCCTTCCTTTTTGACTCAGAAGGAAAACTAATTAGGGAAGGAAAAGGTTACATTTTGGAAGGAGTCTGTGTTGGAAGGTAAGACTCAGTAGGATATTCGGGATTTTGTTTGGAATCCTACATTTCTTTCATACATTACATTAACTCTAATCAAACCGGTAAGCCAGAGTAAGCTGATATAACAGCCAGCCGTCTCATTTTCCTCCGACTCGTTTTACAAATATCTTGTTTTCTTAATGTAAACTCTAATTTATCAGAATAATACATAAATTATGACACTCACGGATAATATAGCTTCCTATTAGTGAAAGAAGTTTTGGAATCAGATAAGTATATTAGGAGTTTACCCCCTAGTCCCCAAACGAAACAAATTTTAACTCGTAATACTCCGTCGTCTATCTATGAAAAATGAAAAGTTTGAAAACTATATCAGAATAAAACATAGCCTATGGGTAATCATCATCATCAACCTTCCACATTCCCACTACTGGGACGCTGGCCTTCTCTCAGAGAGAGTGTATGGGCCGTTATCTACCACGCTGGCGCAGTGCGGATTGGTAGATGTCGCATGCATGTCGATATTTGTAAGATATTTTTTGTAACTTGATTATTAGTTAAGAAGATGACCCCCTAGTAATCAAACAAACGAATTTTACCTCTCATAACATTGGTATAGAAACAGAAAAGTTCGAAATGTGTTCTCAGTTCCGACGACCGCTTAAATTACTCTATCAACCGACGGAATTTATTCATTTCCGCTCCATCCATCTATCTGTTTTTACGTGACTATCGCTTGTGACTCACAACAGGTATAGCTGAGAACGACACGGCAATAACAAAGTAAGAACCTGTGCTGTAGCGAGGTATGCGAACTATTTCCGAACCCTTCTCGGCCGAGTGCATTCACCCTGGCTAGGCTTTGCATGCCCGCTGCGCCCGCGCACGCGTTTCCGGAGGCTTTAGCGGCCCCTCCCCGCAGGGAGAGGGGGCACAGTCAGCAACAGGTAGTGATGGGACTCCAGTGATTTTTTTTCACTCGAGTCACTCGGTACTGGCAACTTTCTCACTCGAATGCCACTCGAGTGAGGATAAAACTCGAGTGATTTTTATTGACTCGAGTCACTCGCAATATAAAACTCGAGTGACCAATATTTTAAAACGAATAAAACAGTATTATTTTTACATAGAAAATGTGTATTATTCATTTTCGCATTAATGTAAAAGCTACTCAAAAAAATCTTTTACTCATTTTCACCACTTATACTAATAACACACAGTCATAATAATAGTATACCATTTTCCGATCACCTTCATCATCTTAAACACCAATCTTCGACCGAATTATCACCTATTGTCAGACGCAACCTTGTAAGTTGTAAGGAAAAAACAAACAAACTGATCTAAAACAAAAAAAAAAACTAAACAGTAGGTAACAAATACAAATGGAAAAATAAATGTGTAGCTACTACTTTTTCCTGAACTTTATAAAGTGAGAGAGAAGTTTTTTGAGTAATATACTATTTTTCTTCAAAAGAAAAGTGGCAAGCCTATGTCCAACCTTCTTACACTGGCCCAACTAAAATAAAAAAACAGCCGTTGGGTAATCTGTAGTGGTCGCCAACCCTATTGCAAGGATGTCGTGGGAGAGGCAAGCTTCAGGAATGTGAGGTGCTCGGAATGCACTGCTACGTAACGGATACTCTAACTGAACGGGATTTAGAAGGGAACCGCACAGCCCTTGAATGTTAACCGCTCAGGGCAACGCTCAACATGAAATTATAGGTATGTTGACTTTTTGGTTATTTATGCTGACCAACAGTGTACACTCATACATTCACAGAAAACAATTCTTAGAAGATTAGAACCAAATGTCACAGTATTAAGTATTAACAATTAAACGATAATTTAATTTTTGTTCTTATTATTTTTATTTTTAGGCCCGGTTTTTTGAAAGTTAACTAACTATAGTCAAAAATGTGTAAAATTAATTACTTTTTCGCACACATTTGCCAATAGTTTAATAGTAATATTAGAGAATCAAACGAACTTACCAAGTGAAGTTCGGTGACAATTATGTGAACAGCTTCATTCGATGCGATTTACAGTTGACATGTTGGAGGCGCTGCTAACATGTCAACCGTAAATCGCTAAGAATGAAGCTGTGAAACATAATTTATTTTAAACACATGTTCTATTAATTGTTAGTATGGCTTAATCTACGTTAGAAAAAAGTTATTAGAGACTTTAATAAATAACTGTTAAGAAATAACGATCAAAACCAAACGAATAAACTGGCCCTTAGAGTTTTGACTGTAAAACATAATTAAAACCAAACTTACTTAGTACCTATTTCTACCTATATAACATCGACAGGAAATTGCTAAGCTCAATTTCGAATTTAAATATCTAATAAAGACTCATAATCGCTCGATTAGTTGCAATAATGACGAGTCCTCCATCGATTTAATTAGAAGCAGGTGGTGCCACATCTGCCGCGGATGATCCGACAACGATTACGAAGATGCTATTAATGTTTAATTGTTTAAGACCGTAAAAAAACAAACGTATAGGTTTTTTGTTGTTTTATCAGGCTCGTGGTATTAAAAGGGTTAAGTCAGTGGGGAACTTTAAACCAAAGAGTAACGAAAACATTAAAGAAAATAGTTTAAAATTAAAAAGCAATACTACACTACTTCTATTTATTTAATGTATGAATTGTTTAATTATTGAATACCTCTACTTAACATTTTAAAATGTGGCTTTTCTATTAGAATGCAAATCATTGCAATTATTTAACCTTTTTGGGGTTCCGTCCATTCGATGTAAAAACGAAAGATTTATAGAATACTCTTGTCCCTTTCCGTCGGTCTCAGCTTATTTTCAAATAACCTATTGAATCGAAAAAATAGTGAAAAATTATTTTCGATTTTGAAAGTATGTAAATATAACAAAATTAATATAAAATTCAATTGCATCATAAAATGGAATGGAATGGAAGATCTTATTATGGGATAGACAAATATGTTAGTTTAAAAAATTGTTAATTTTTAGAACACATTCAAGAAAACATATGGAAATCATGGATTTACCTTATCTCCAAAACTACTAAGTCTAAAATTAGGCATACATATGAAATATAGAATTTTACTTACAGTTCACTGGAAAACTTAATCGAAATCTCAAGGTTTTAAGTTTTCACGGAACCTGAGGTTTCCACGCAAGTTGACTCGCACTTGGCCGATTTTTTACGATATCGGTTGAAAACCCTGGGAAGCGATCAACCGGCGCGTTAACTCTTATTTTTATTTCACACTTAATCAACTTTTTAATACTCAATTAGAACTTCATTAGTATTTAACTAAGTCGGTTAAACTACAGCTATGATTGGTTACTAAGCTATTATAGTAAAAAATATTGGAGGAAAAAGTTATGCTTAATTATTCCGATTCAAAGATTCCAAGAATTTATTGCATGCCATAATGTACAATAGTTAGTCATAATAGGGTAAATCAAAATCAATAAGGACCCTCTTGGGCACAACAACGATATTACTAACATAATTACTAGCAGTTTCGACAATTTATCGTAATAAAAAGTAGCCTAACAAATAGTAAGTTTCAGGCTCTAGACTATCTCTGTGCCAAATTTCATATAAATCCGTTCAGTAGTTTAGGCGTGAAAGACAGCCAGACAGAGCTACTTTCGCATTAATAATATTAGTAGGGATTTCCATTTAGTTAACATTTGTTACATTTAAATTTTGTTGTCTAAGAATTCTTTATTAGATCAGGATGATTTGTTTGTAGTTCATCATCATCAGCCTTTCACGTTCCCACTGCTGGGACGCTGGCCTTCTCTCAGAGAGAGTGTATGGGCCGTAATCTACTACGCTGGTCCAGTGCGGGATGGTAGATGTCGCATGCCGTTGAATGTTGCAGTTCTTGGACATGCCGGTTTCCTCACGATGTTTTCCTTCACCGTTTTGAGCGATGTTTGTAGTTATTCATTTTTTTTTTATTAATTTGTCAGTGTGTTAGCCTTACTTGAGAGCCACTCCCAAGTCCGTTCGTAGCGTGGCGCCATCTTCGACCACATCGTCACTTAACATCAGTGTATGTTAGACATATATATAACCTGTTGGATACAGGACATCTTGAAATCCGTAATGCTAATTTATAATGTCCCAAAATATAAGTTCAAGTTCCGGTAATTACGAAAGTAAAAAAACTTTTAGTACTTTTAATGTTGGCAATTCTAGTTTCACGTGTCACCTATACCAATTAAATTCTTGTATAATTACCCTACTTGTTCCCTGTTTCATTTAATTAATATGGGATTTATAAGCGAAGTTAATCTAAGTTAATTCCCTAATTTGGCTAATTAACATTATTTTATACAATCACTAATACACAGAACACAGTAGCAAAAATAATATTTTAATAACACATAGATAGTACAATACGTGGTAAATTATTGGCTCGTCGGGAAGGTGTTCGCTCGGAGAAAATGGGTTAGCTTTTATTTTGTTTCAACAACGAAAGATGAATTTATTATATCTAGCTTTCAACCATTATAACATAAAATTGCTATTTGATACTGGCTAAATGTTAAAACCTTGCAAATCCATTGAGTAAAGAAGAAGAACTATTTTTTTTATTGAGCTTTTTTAGTCAGTGACCTCAGTGTAGGCAGCAACCCCAACGCTGCGGTTATACGCACGTGCCAAAATGATGGATTAAATTTCTTATCCTAATTTTCGATCTGTGAACTGAAAATTGATATCAAACTACGGCCTAGACAGAGAGCGGATATAAAGAAATGATCAAATCCTGAAATTATCCTCCTTAGAACTGGCTTTAACAATTAAAAAGTGGTTGAATACAGTACTAGTCAAAAAAAGACAGCATTTTAAGAAAGACAGACACCGACCGTCTAAACAGTTGGCCTAGCTAAAGAACAGAAATCCTTAGCCACTTCCGGCTAATGATAGTCGAAACCACTACACAACGCACCCCCCGATGCGCCAATTTAATGGCCACGTACTGTATCAAGGAAACGTAAAGTATCAAATTATTAAATCCACGTTCCGTATCTTGAAATTTGAATCAGAGGCGTTTTCAAGCAAGTTATATAAATTAATGAGATAAGTTGAAATAATTTTGATAATAAATCGTGTAGATATATTCCCTCTGTCCCCATTGATGGGGACAGCGGGAATTGAAAAAGTAACAAACGGTATAAAATGTCACCTTTGACATGTTCAGATAAATATTATGTGGTACATTTAATATGTACCTGTACTACAATATGCGGTTGCATTCATAGCGAAGTAGAAAATAATCAAATCTCGATTTTCGAGAGTGTCTGAGATCGATTCACGGGAACGGTAATCGATTTTCTTGACCAATAAAATCGATTCTTCGATCAATCTATCTCAGATCGCCATCCCTACGACCAAGATATGTTTTCATCACAAGCTCAAACCGCACCTTCCCTACTTATAATTAACGGCTAAACCATTCGTGATAAGATAACATAACACTCATTATTGCTCTCCCATTGACATTTGAGTTAAAAACATTTTTATCACCTCGCGTGACTCCGCGGCATAAGTACGGTAGAGTAGGGGGTAATTAGAGGGGTCATTGATCTACCACCCCGGTGCACGGAGGGGTGGAGCTAGTTCCAGCCTTCTTCCTAGGGTGGTAGGGTTTGTATTTGACTGCAGGACCTCAGATCTGGTGAGTGAGGGAAAATTGGAAACTTACAGGTGTGTATAACTGCTAATGTTATGAAGAGGTAGGTTATGTTTTTATGTAAGCGCAGGTTGTTTGTAGTGTTGGGGTTAATCTACTACCTACTGGTCTGATTCTGGTAATTCATTTGCTGAGAGAAAGTTACACTATTTTTGAGTGTTTTTTTATTATTTTTATTTATTAATCGAACATTCATTCATTCATTTGTATTAGTTGTTGATCGGCAAGTAGTGTCCTACCATTTGACAGGTCGTCCGCTTGTTTGCCACCACATTCAATACATAAAAAAAATTAAATGGAAGAAAAAATAATGTTAACTGGTTTCTATATCGGCGTGCGGCACTCACTCACTTCACTCACTCACTCACTCTGTCGTTATCACAACAACTTGAAGTTGTCGAGTGAGTAAATAATTTGTCAGTTCCTTGAAACGAATACTATGTACTAGAACCTGAGAATTATTGGATAACTTTCCCCGACTGCCGATCATTCGGGGAGTTTGAGCGAATTTGTAATGGTCGAGCTTAAGGCTGGTACTCGCTGTGTCCGACCCGATAGTGGAGATAAGATAAGGTAAGATATATTTTTGTTTGCACTGACAAAAAAATCGGATTTTCCTTTTATGTCTTATCTTCCAAGACCGATTCCTTCCCTTAGATTTCCTTCTGAATAACAAATCCTTCCCTTTTGACTCAGAAGGAAAACGGTATTTCGGAAGGTCTTTTTACTCCTTGTGTACAAATAAGTGATGTAGGCAGAGTCGCATCAGGTTTTACCTATGATTGGGTGCAAAATAAATGCTGTCACCATGAAATTAGTAACAATTAACTTTTTTGACTTATTCTTCTTCTTCGTTTAGAGCAGGGCTCTTGTTAGTGGAGCATTTGCACGACCGAAGTGACGTAATAGCGCGGGTTCGATTCCCGCTACAGGACAAATATTAGTACACTGAAAGATAGGGTTCAAGTACGTGGGACACTCAGAAAGTTTTGCAAAAATAAAAAAAAGTGTTCTATGGGTAAATATTTTTTTTATTAAATTTTTTCAAAGTATTCTCCACCAGCCTCTTTACAAAGTTTTATGCGTCCGAACCAGTTTTCAGATAAAAAAAAATATGGCCCCTGATCGGACTCAGTGGGTTCACACCTTAAAAACTTACTACTAATCTAATAAAAGCTTCGTCCGTTCTTGGAGATCAGAAGAGGACAGATATGTCATAAAAACTGTTCATAGAACGGGACTAATAAAAATGAGATCACAATAAAAGGACTAAGAATGCAGTAAAATCCTTCCCTCCCTCCTTTTATTTGGTAAGGGTGGGGCGGGTCTAAAAGCTAAGTACCCATGTTTTACTACAAGCTAATGAACAAAAGTGTCAAAGTCAGTGTATATAACCTAAGAGCCCACGAGAGCCAGACCTTCATCATTTTATAGGATTTAGGAATTTAGGTTATATTTCCTAAATCCTATATTTTGCAACGCATCGGCAACTCCCCTGCGCCTCTAGCCAAGATGCATTCTGCAATCGTTGACGCTAATAGAAAACAAGAAAAAAGTATAGGTTTGACATATTTCAACGCTAAGTCACGTGGTCAGAAATATGTCAAACCAATACTTTTTTCTTGTTTTCTACTAGCGTCAACGATTGCAGAATGCATCTTGGCTAGGGGCTCTGGTGTTGTAGATGTCCATAGGCGACGGTGACCGCTTTTCATCAGGCGGGCCGTCAGCTTGTTTGCTAATCTATTATTACATTAAAAAAATAGATATAAAATTTTGCTTTTAAACTATGACGAAAGTCGAACCATAATTTCATCAGGCGTCTGTCTGACAATTGAAAAAACAAATTTTCCGATTGTCTTCATCATCTTAAACACCAACCTTTGATCACATCATCACTTAACATCAGTGTGTTTTGTTGCGGTCAAACGCTACCTTGTAAGTTGTGAAAAAAACCCAAACATTCCTGCTCCAAAGCACATTCGAAACATCTAGTATGCTCAGCTGCTTTTGTCGCTGACTGTACGTCGTGGAGGTATAACAGTTTTATAGCACCCCCACCGGAAGCCGCCCCCTCCCGCCTTTAAGCACTTCCGGTCTGAATATTTCACGAGAGGCCGAACGTAACTCGTTTATTATTGGCTAAACCCATTTTTAACCGTTTTATTACATTAATTTTGCGGAATTAAAAATACGACAGCTGTTACGGTTAACGGCGAGTTTTTATTGGGGTTTCTTCGTGATATTAAAAAGCTTGAGTTATGAAAATTCCTGATTTTTTTAATAATTATAATCATAGCTCCGACCCCTAACTAGATTTCCCTGTATGTATCAGAAACAACGGGGATTAGGGATACATTAAAGGTAAGGGCAAATATACGTGTGATGAGCACGAATATTTGTACCTGAGTCTTGGATATTTCTATCTATATAAGTATTTAAATTTCTCTATATAAGTATGTATATCGTTGTCTATTACCCAAAACACAAGTTTCGAGCTTAATTTTGGGCTAGGTCAATTTGTGTGCAATTGTCCCCGATATTTATTTATTTATTTTATTTAGTAAGAACACAACTGTCATTATTTTCATTACCATACATATTAGTACCTACTCTAAGATAATTAATTAATTACTGGCTGCCCCCGCGGTTTCACCCGCGTCTTCCCGTTATCCCGCAGGAGCCTTTTTCCGGAATAACAGTCTATGTGTTAATCCAGCGTATAAGCTATCTCCATTCCAAATTTCATCAAAATCGGGCTAGTAGTTGCGGTGATACGTGGTAACAAATATTCACACACACAACCTTTCACATTAATTAGTAAACGATCAAACCAAAAAAGCAGTCGATTTTTCGCTCTCGAGTGCGTATCGCTAAGCATAATAGCCCTTATTACACAGACTTTAGGTGTACTTGGCCAAAAGCAAGCAAAACTGAGATATCCGAGCGAGAAACCCTTTACAAGCAAATCCCTCTGCTACAAAAATCTACACGCGTACGAATTACCTACTCATAATACATCTAAATAATCTAGTTATGTACAGAAGGGCGACAGTCTGCACTAGTGGTGCGCGATGCGACTACAAATGATTCCATTCGAATGACTCAACTTCACTAATCAATCGACTCATTCGATTGACTCACCTTAAAATGGGAACTACCAGGCAAAAACAAAAACCGATGGGTTGACTATACATGAAACAAGCAAGTAAGGTTTTATTTTTCCAATCTGTCATGCTTATTTTTGTTTTTGTCTCGTAGTTTTTTTTTTTTTTTTTTTGCTGCGTAATGTAACCCAAAGTGACGGTTGGTGGCTGAGGCTGATAGACAATATACTACACTTAATAATTTACTAACCTTGCCCCTACTCTTTTGCAAAAATAGAACCGTCTCAGGCTGTACGAGCTCCAATTCCTTTGCTTTTCATTAGACAAATGCAAAAAATAGTAACAGGTTTCCTCAGCGCCATCTATCCATGATTTTTAAACTACGCTTCTTCAGCTGTCAAAAAGCTCCTTAAAGTCAAAGTCCAAAAATATTTATTCATATACATTGTGATCATTTTAAAACGTCAAACTTAAAACTAGCTACGCCGGTTCCAACCACCTTACACCGGCAAAAGAACAGGCAGGAAACGCCCGGCAGGTAATTTTTTGGCGCGATCACATTGACAATTTATTACTAATTGATTGAATTGGAGCAAGTTCACTAAAATCCGAAGCTTTTCTTATCTATATAGCCCAATTATTTTTTATTAGTAATCGCAGATCATTCGAATGATCGAATCACTCGCTTCCGCGCATGTTTAGTCTGCGCACTGCCTGCTACATTGGGGAAGGGGTACGATGTCGTAGGTCAAGACACAGGACCAACGTTGCTACGAATACCAACGTAGGTAGAGGTAGGTAGGTACATATTGCTTCGGAGGGGGAACGGCTACGTTGGATATAATGTTCGACCTAGGTAATTAAATTTCGTGTCTTAGGTCAAGAACCGGAGCTTACGAAGGACTACTGAATGACGAATGAATTTCAAAGTCACGCCATGGTGAAATTATTTGCTTCCTTCAGTATAAGTTACTAATGTTATA
This sequence comes from Opisthograptis luteolata, assembly GCA_931315375.2. NCBI lineage: Eukaryota > Metazoa > Arthropoda > Insecta > Lepidoptera > Geometridae > Opisthograptis > Opisthograptis luteolata. The sequence continues at coordinate 12,773,696 of OV928042.1, read as the reverse complement.
ATGAGGTAAAATTTGTTTGTTTGTTTGAATGTAGAGGGTAAGCAGTTAAGCACCTATCGGTGTGTTCCGGCAGCCTCACTAGAGAGCCAGTTCACAATCCAGGCGCAGCGTCGCAGCACCTTCGACCACATCGTCACTTAACATCAAATGACTTGTGAAAATTTATCTCCTAAACTACTAAACCAATTCCGAAAATAGAGTATTCACTAAGAAATCATGAAATTTGTAAAACAATTCGGAGAAAAATGCCTACTTTATCAGCTTACGCAGGCTTAATGGTTTGATTGAGTTGATGTAATATAATAGGATTCTATTAGATCTTAAAACAAGTCACGAACATCAAATATCTAGCTGTTATATTTGACGAGTTATTAAAGGTTTTGACAAAACTTCCGGTTGTGAAAAGCTTTACCTACAAAGCCGGAGGGCCGGGTCGCTAAATTATTAATAGTTATATAAAATGATAATTAAAAGTCACTGATAAGGATAAAAAACAATACCTCCATCGACCCTTAGCTTAATTAAGGTTAGTTGAGTCAAAACTGGGCATAACTCGCCCAATGATTTCAACTATTTAACTTCAGGGGCCATTGTCTTGTAATTATCAAATGGTGAAATATCCTAAGCTATCAAAAAGACCCCAATTAATAGTTGAGACGAGGTATTTAAACTTTGTTACAGTTCATTAACGTTAAACGTATAGATGTAACTAAAACGGGGAGATGAGGTACTAGTTTTTCAAGTGTGGACCGCTTAAATTAGGTTCAAGAACCTAATTTGCCTTAGCCGCAGTCCGACTGCAGTTCGTGTTGGGCCTGTGTGATGCGGCTTACTCGTTAAATTGGACTGTATAGGTGATTTACCCAATATTATTTTTCCCCAATATTTCTAGTCCCATTCGCGTTTTTCCCCATTTGCTTTATTTTCCATACGATACTGCGACTGATAGATAATTTTCTCACGCGATTTAATTTCTACTCGTTCTTTTCGCTACACGTATTTTTACCGATGCATTTTTTTTTAAATGCGTCGATGATTCGGTCGAAGAATGGAAACCGGATGGAAACCTTATTCCGGGATAAAAAGTAGCCTATCCAGTATATAAACTATCTACATTCCAAATTTCATTCAGATCCGTTTAGTAGTTTTGCGTGAAAGAGTAACAAACATCCATCCATCCATACTCACAAACTTACATGTTCATAATATCAGTAGGATTGTATGATTTAAAAACAGGAGAACAGAAAAAAATCTGCTTCAGTCTAAATATCCACATTTAGAGCAATAACATTCAAACAAGGTCATGACTAGCCCATCGGAACTCATTCAGGTACAAAGCATTTCATGCCCAAAACCAGTCCATACATTTTCAATTAATATTCCTCTCACGTACTTAAACCATTGTCTAAATTCCGGAAGTCTGAGCTAGTTCCTCTTTTTCTCGAAATCATATTTTATTCTAGACCAGAGTTTCTTAACCTTTACGATCTGTGGACCCTGGGGTTCGCAGACCTATCTTAATGGTTAGCAACAGAAACAGTTGGGGATCGATCCGTGGCCTCTGGTAGTTTATAATTTTACCAATCCTTCCTACTAATATTATAAATGCAAAAGTCTGTGTGTGTGTGAATGTTTGTTACCACGTATCACCGTAACTACAAAACCAATTTTGATGATATTTGGAATGGAGATAGCTTATACCCTGGATTAACACACAGGCTACTTTACTTACTTTTTATCCCGGAGAAAGTTTCCTGCGGGCTAACGTGAAGACGCGAGTGAAACCGCGGAGCAGAACTAGTAAAAAATCAAATTCAACAAAAACATAATAGGGATGTTAACCATTTTTCGGAATTGCTTTTATTTTAAAGATTTACTTTTGTTTACCATAAAAAAATATTTTATTTAAAATTATTAGTATTTTCGATGAGAAAATATACAAAATTAGAGTAATTATGAATTTTTCCGCTAAAACACTAACAACTGTCACGTGACTGACATGACGTCACTGACCGAAAAACACGATGGTCGCGATTCGTAATGACGTAAGAAGCTCTTTTTGGTGTTTGCAGTCACGTGACAAAAGTTTATAAATATAGCATTTAAAATCATTTTTATTTAAATTATTAAGTTATATTTAAATACAAAAATATGTTTTTCGATATCCTAATAATACAAAGTAACATAAAAGAAAGATTAAACATTATTTTGTAATTAGTGTTAACATCCCTATTAGGTATTGCATTAATGATTTATCTATCACGTTTATTTTAAGAGGACAAATAATCGTTAGCTGATTCTCTGACGGGTCCTACGTTAAAAATGTTAGTAAAGTCTGTCCTAGACCAAACTGTTCAGAACTAGTCAAATTCTAGGAACACTAATGCATTTCCTTTGCTGTTGAAATCGTCGGACATTACTAACTTAATATATATGAATGTAAATGCGGTGAATGATAGCTTCCTATGACGTGTTTCATAAATTATGTAAACTCGTACGTACATCGTTCATTCACTAACGTTTTATAAATGAGTGGATTATTTTAATTTCATTTACCTTAATACTTTAAATACGAAGTGTTTTGTAGTTAACATATTGATATAATTTGTATGGTTAAGTTAATTTCCACATTCTCTTCGATGTACGAGGAATATGATTGCCTAGAAGATTACCTATTCACTCTTGACTTGAAGACTCCCTAACTATGCTTAGTTTTCTTTTGAAATGTTACAGTACTTTTTACTAGACGCGCCCTGCAGTTACACCCGTGATTTTACCGTTACATGAACCAATATCCGTAAAAAGATTAGCCCATGTGTTAATCCAAGATGTAAACTGCTTAGTTTTCTTTTGAAATGTTACAGTACTTTTTACTAGACGCGCCCTGCAGTTACACCCGTGATTTTACCGTTACATGAACCAATATCCGTAAAAAGATTAGCCCATGTGTTAATCCAAGATGTAAACTATCTTCATTCCAAATTTCATTCAGATCCGTTTACTAGTTTTTGCGTGAAAGAGTAACAAACATCCATCCATACTCATAAACTTTCACGTTTAAAATATTAGTAGGATGTTATTATTATTAGTGTGATAACGAAAAATCATTGTTTTATATGTTGTGACTTACACACACATAGATTCTCTCACTCACACACACACACAACATGCGCGTGCGCAGTTACACATGCACATTCTTAACTGAAGCAGCTCGTCTAAAAGCGCAGATACGCGATGATAAAAAGAAACGGGGATACAATCTGAAATCTGATTAAATTGTATCAGTGACAGACAGCCTTGGACGAGGACGTTACCGCGTCGCGTAATACATGTGCCGGGGCACACCAACGAGCGCCCAGCGAGCGCGACAGTGACTGAGGTTGGGACAACGCGGAATAGAATGGGATAGAAAACTTTATTTGCTAAAAATATGAAAATAAAAAAAAAACACATCTCTACCAATTAAATGGCGTGCTAAACTTCAACGATTCATAAAAACTACAACAACATGCGCTTAGCAACAAAAAAAAATGATACGATATAATTAAACTTTATAAATATTCAACAAAGGAATGCTGCCAGCATTTTGAGCATCTTTAAATTTCGATACATGGGTGACCTGGATATAAGTCGACAGATGATTAAAAATACGAACATGGAGATGTAGGTCATCATCATCATCATCATCATCATAATAATCAGCCCATTTGAATCCACTGCTGGACACAGGCCACTCCCAAAGCACGCCACTGAGCCCGATCTTCAAGATGTAGGTAATTTCTCCTAGATCCTCAACTTAACTATGAGCAGGTAAATACCATTTTGACCTTAAATGAGGTACTGGTGTAAGCAGTTTGGAACAGGCGTAGTTTAATATTTTACGTTTTAAAATGATCACGTATCGTATCCTACTTTAACAAGGACATTGCATTTTTAACATATGTTTTAATTTAAATTTAATTTATTACCTTACCTTGTTGTACGAGGACAGCCAAAAATATATTAACATTTTGACGTCTTGATGATATACACTTTTCGATCGTAATACAATGAACTTTTTTTTACATGTAGACCCAATTTGAGGCGCAGCAACTAGTTATGTTTGTTTTTGACAATATTTTACTCAATTGTTTTTAGAAAGGGCAAAAAGGCCTCTATTTGAAAATACCGTTTTGTTGTATAAACAAACCTTAGATACTGTGTACTATTCCACTGCGACAGTGCAAGGCGGTAGTCTTCGAGCCTGAACGCAACTGCTGTCTCAAAGTGTCTACAGACTGATTTCGAAAATATGTATATTATAGTAGGATACTCCTAGTGACACTTATAACTATCTACGCCTGTTCCAACCTCCTTGCACCGGCAAAAGAGGTCGAACAGCTGGATTGGAGCTTCAATTTTCTCCGCAGGGGTGACACGAGCATACATGAGACGGCCGAGTGCCCAAGGCCCAGTTGGCCGTCCCAGGTATTGCTGGAAACTGGAAAGACGACTGTTATTATATATACTAGTTGCGCCCGCGGTTTCACCCGCGTCTTCCCGTTATCCGTCAGGAACTTTTTCCGGGATAACAAGTACAGGGTATAAGCTATCTCTATTCCAAATTTCACTCAAATCCGTTCAGTAGTTTTTGCGTGAAAGAGTAACAAACATCCATACATCCATACTCACAAACTTTCACGTGTATAGTAAGATTAAACACTATGTAACAAACTCAAACTCAAACTCAAACTCAAAAATATGTTTATTCAATAGGATACATTGTGATCACTTTAAAACGTCAACTTAAAACTAGCTACGCCTGTTCCAACCTCCTTACGCCGGCAAAAGAACAGGCAAGAAACGCCCGGCAGGTAACTTTTTTGGCGCGAACGCGTAGAAACACTTGTATTCTATTTTTACTTGAACAAATAAATATACAACACGAACCTCACAAGAATTAGTTACCGTAAGAGATAAATTTTATTAAGTTTGTCCCTGAAACCTCCAAACAGCTTCCTGATCGGTAGGTACCGCGGAAATTTCCCCAAACTCACTCCTACGGCGGGCTATATTTGGCGCTGGATAAGTAATTCATAATTGATGACGTCACTTCACATGATGATGACGTCACATGTTAAGGCCCTGGAATCAGTAGCCTCGTATCGTAGGGGTGGGGGGAGGAAGGGTGCCTTCGATCTGGGAGTAACGAAAAATTAAAGTAATATCTAAGAAAAGCCGCTGGAAAGTCCACTGAGTATTGTATTTTTTACAGACTTCAAAAACAGATGGTTCTATGTTGACTGAGTCTTTTTCCTATGTTCATATCTCAAAAAACCTTAATTGACAAAAATATTGCGCAATTGCTCCAGATTTCTAATAACAAATGCTCTTATAGTTAGTACCACGAACATAATATTACGAAATATCTGGGTATATCTGCCCAGAGGGCCTTTAAGCTATTTTTGAAAAGTCTGCCTTAATTATTTTTATTGGCGACTAGCTATTCCCCGCAGTTTCACCCGCGTGGGCTACAGTTTATCGCGATAAAACTAGCCGATGTCCGATCTCTTTACCAAATTTCATTTAAATCGGTTCAGTAGTTTAGGCGTGAAAGACAGATAGACAGACATAGTTACTTTTGAATATTTATAGTATTAACTAGCTGTTCCCCGCGGTTTTACCCGCGTGGGCTACAGCTTTATGCGTGCAAAGTCTCAGCCCGATCGGTTTTAAATTGACAAAGTTGCATACAAACTTTCATCCCCTACTTTATCCTCATGGGGGTAGAACTAATCAAAATTCTTTCTTGACGGATGCCTACGTCATTACATCTACCTGCATGCCAAATTTCAGCCCGATCCGTACAATGGTTTGGGCTGTGCGTTGATAGATCACTATGCCAGTCAGTCACTTTTGAGTTATATATTTAGATAATAATATAATTAGAGGCATATTATGTAATGATCATTTTTTGCGATTTCCTTACTTCCAGATCAGCATGAGATACCCCTCTGTCAATGAGACTATAGAATATAGATAGTGCTAAAAGTAAGATGTAACAAAAATCATCTTGATCTCGTAATCTTGTCCTTAATATAATATCCTGTATCCCTATGGCGAAGGCGTCTCTCCGCGCCGTCCTTATGAAATATGCATTGTTGAATTGTTTGCACACCCACCCACACACGAAGATTTTGGTGTAGGTGTGGTTATTTAATTTTGATATGTAAGCATTGGCAATAAGTATTGATACTAATATTATTATGCGCCCCGCGGTTTCACCCGCGTCTTTCCGTTATCCCGCAGGAACCTTTTTCCGGGATAAAAGTAGCCTATGTGTTAATCCAGGGTTTAAGCTATCTCCATTCCAAATTTCATTCAGATCCGTTTAGTAGTTTTTGCGTGAAAGAGTAACAAACAAACATCCATCCATCCATACTCACAAACTTTCACGTTTATAATATTAGGAGGAAGGATGCGAAAGTAGCTCTATTTTTTACTACTTACGATAGCGTTTGACCACAAGTCACCTGTTGTTTAGTGACGATGTGGTCGAAGATGGCGCCACGCTACACTTGGACTGGGAACTGGCTCTCAACTGAGGCTGCTGAAATACACCGATAGGTGCTTGGCGACAGATTCCTTAACTTGAGGGTAAAAATGCCCTACCACCAAGCTATGGTTTCATCACGATGTTTTCCTTCGCCGAAAGCTCAAGCTCATTGTAGGATTCGAACCCTCGACCACTACCACAGCCCACAGCTATCATCGCTTCAAAAGTTTGTTAGTTCGTTACCTTTTCACGCCTCGTTTTTAAAAAGTCGTTTAAAAATAACATTTCTAACTTCAAACCTATCAAGAACTTGATCTTTACAAACATCTCTACTTTTTATTTCACTTCTTTCTTTTTATCTTTGCACTTACGAAAAAATATGCAATTTTCGTAACACTTGTTTTCCCCGAGCATCGTACCTATCCATTCATAAAAGCAAGCTATAAAAACGCTGTTTCATTAACATGAATCACGTGTATGTTAATAACTTTGCGACAATAAACATCTGTTGTAGAAGGCAGCTATAAAAAGGCCACATCAATGCAATTGATGGTACTTCAAGATCATTGCACTCGTGCGCTGGGTTACGTCATCGGACCAGATACGTACTTGTGAGAAACTCGGCCGTGTACCTTCGTTACAAAGTCATTGTTTTACTGCTATATGACGTAGGGTTTTTTTGGTTCTCATACACTGAGAAAAAAAACGGACTTTCCTTTTGAGCCTTACCTTCCAAGACCGATTCCTTCCTTTTTAAAACACTTTTATTAGCTTGACTTGTAACTAACTAACTAACTAACTAACAATGTAATCAAATCTTAGAAGTCAATTTTCACCCACTTCTAATTGTCGTATCGACTTGAAACTTTGTATGTTTATGTAATCTCGGTGACAATGCAATAATTTGGTATCATCGACCTGATCTGATGATGCAGCCGGAAGGTGGGTAGGGGATCTCTGCAGTGGCTACTAGTAAACTCATCGAGTTTGGGCGCATATGAATCGTCTTGATGAGTCAAATAAATTGAACTTGGTGACGAGGGTCTGATGATGCAGCCAGAAGGTGGGTAGGGGATCTCAGCAGTCATTGATAGTAAACCCCTCGAGTTTGGGCTCATATGATTCCTTTTGATGAGTCCGATAGATTGGACTTGGTAACAAAAGACTCTAGTAAAAGTACACACAACCAAAAAGCGCTCCACACTTTTTGAATTAACCATTATAACGTAACAAGTTAATTTAATTATTTTATATTTTTCAGTGCGTTTTTAAAGTGTTTTTTTTTTTAGTTTTTTTTTTAACTATATTTACCTTAGTTTTCCTTCTGAATCAGAAGTTCTTCCCTTTTGACTCAGAAGGATAACGGCATTTCGGAAGGTTTTTTCTCTTCGTGTAAGTTTGTATGTTTGTAAGTAGGTTCTTAGGGATGTTTTAGGGGAAGTGACTCCGCACGGATAAGGTTAGGAGTTAGGGGACGGGTACGAAGGGACGTTTCGTTTCAATATCGCAGTTTTTAACACCCCATTCTGTGGAAACCCTTCTGACCTTGATGTAAGCCGCGCAATACGTACACGCAGACGGAAAAACTGGCAAGTGTATTTGTATGTTTGAAATTTGAAAACGTGCTTTGTTAATTTCATACACTTGCTGTTCCTAGCGGTTTCAACCGCGTGGTCTACAGTTTATTGCGATAAAAAGTATGCTATGTACTTCGCTATGTTTTAAACTATGTCCATACCAAATATCATCAAAATCGGTCTAGCTGTTTAAAACGCACACCGCAATTTTGTATGTGTAGATTACCTACATTATAAATGTTCGATGGATGGATGTTTGTTACTCTACCTCGCCAGAACGCCTGAGCTGATCTGGATAGAATTTGGTATACACTATATAGATAGATTATTATAGTCTGAATTAGTACAAAAAGTGAAATAGACCTAGCCCCAAATTAAGCTCGAAACTTGTGTTATGGGTACTAGACAGATATGAATGGAATTTGGAATGGAGATAGCTTATACCCTGGATTACCACATAGGCTACTTTTAATTTCGGAAAAGGGTACCTGCGGGATAACGGGAAGACGCGGGCGAAACCACGGGGCGCTACAAGTAGAGCATACAGAAAAGAGAATAAGAAAGAAAAAAAAATAGTCTTACTGTACTGACATTTAATAAATCCCACAACTGCTGAAATAACACCGGGAAAGCAAAGGGTTGAATCGTCTCGGAGGTCAAACCTAGCAGATCCCTTTTCTGTCCTCTGTCGACCGCAATTTATCTTATCCTATTTTTTGGTGCTTAGTTTCTTTACCTTCGGCATTGTTTGATGAAAGTCATAATACTTATATATTGTATTAGCCGCGTCCCGCGGTTTCACCCGCGTCTTCCCGTAATCCCGCAGGAACCTTTTTTCTGGATTAAAAAGTAGCCTATTTGTTAATCCAGGGTATAAGCTATATCCATTCCAAATTTTATTCAGATCCGTTCAGTAGTTTTTGCGTGAAAGAGTAACAAACATCCTTCCCAAGTTTCATTTAGATCGGTTCAGTAATTTAGGCGTGAAAGACAGAGTTACTTTCGCATTTATAATATTAATTAGTATAGGATAGTAGTGATGACATCATCATCAGCCGTTCCCACTGCTGGGACTCTGGCCTTCTCTCAGAGAGAGATTATGGGCCGTTATCTACCACGCTGGCCCAGTGCGGGTTGGTAGATGTCGCATGCTCCTATTATTAATCCAATTCTAATTATTAGGTATATAAAGAAATACACACGTGGTAACAAACATTTACACACACGCAGACACACAAACTTTGGTATTTATAATATTAATTAGGTAGTTAATTAATAAGTAGGGAGGATTAGTAGGAAGTAGGATAGGATAAAACAAAGTCGTTTCCCGCTTCTGTCCCTATGTACGCTTAGATCTATGGGGTTTAATGCAGTTTTCAGCAATAGATAGAGTAATTCAAGAAGAATGTCTATAAGTTTAATACATACATGTAGATATTATAGTACAGACAAGCCGAAAAATTCAAAGATTTGTATAATACTGCCCCTTATTAGTATGTATCTACAAATGTACATTGCACCCGTGCGAAGCCTAGCGGGTCGCTAGTGTTGTAATAAAACTAAATGTACAATAAACTCGCACGAGCGCACATCGCTAGACCCAACATTCCACACACACTCACACACATGCACACACGCACACACACAGACCTGACTGCAACATTCTTCCGTTCGCTGCAAAATGTCCACTTATTGATGTAGGTCAGTGCATTTGTGCTCTTCGCTCTATAGTAAGTCTCACAGTGCGTCCCTCTCGCACGCTAGAAGGAATTTATTGGACAATTTGGTTCGTTAGATTCCACGCTAACTCTATGCACCCGCTGGGGATTATTCTATAAAGCTGCGTTTATAGCGCAGTGATGCCAGTTTAGCCCTTTGGGGGCTAGATCTAGCTCTTTTTCGGCTTGTTTAGCCCCAAAACAACACGCTGCCCTGTAAGAGGTAACAAAAAAAAATCTAGTCGCTAAATCTTACTAGGTTTACGTTTACATTATCAAAAATATAGAGGACACTGAATTCTGGAATACCTTTGAAAACTTAGTAATAAAACATCTTTAGAATATCTTTTAAAATCTGTATTATTTTGTAACCTACGCAGTATGAAATCAATATAATTTAAAATCATTTACTTTTGTTTTTAATTTGGCAATTTAACCCTAGTTTTTATTTTTGGCCAAATCTAGCCCTCTGATACCCAGTTGGCAACACTAGCAATGGTGGACAGTAGGGAAGCCAATAGAGCCACAGATTACTAACGTTTCGACAAGGAAAAAGGCTTATTTGGGTTTCAAGGTACCGTTTTGTGCTTGCCCATTTACCAGCCTGTAGTTACCATCCTTCCTTGAATGGCGCTCGTTATCACCAACAAAACAATCTTGATGGACCAACTTTTGAATACATTTTTGTAGGATAAAATTCCGAATTAGTGACGCGTCAAAGCTCCCCAATGTACGTACACTAATGTTGTAAAGGGTGTGTGTCTTATATATATAAAACGTTCCTAGTACTTTACCAGCTATAACTACTAGCTAATTATCTATTATCCGCAGTTTCATCCGCTTGGACTGCAGTTTATCGCGATAAAAAGTATTCTATTCCCTAGGGTTCAAATCAAACTATGTCCATACTAAGTTAGGGTGAAATCAAACGAGCGTAATTTTGTGAGTCGTGAGTCGCAGAATTTCGGTAGCGTAAATTCTGCTGCATTCGGTTTATTTATTTATTTATTTAATACACAAGACAAATTACAATCAATTTCTTAAACAAAATATAACATAGACAAAATCTAAACTGGATTGCAACTCAAAATATGTGTAAACAAAACAAGGTAAAGAAGTATCGAGACGAGTGAGATGAAAGTACCCATCCACAGAGCATGGAACTTTGCAGATGGGCACCCCAACACGGTACAATCAATTTTGCTTACAAACTAAATACTAAATACTATCTATGGGATGGACTGTTTGGACGCACAACAGCTGCGTCCAAACCATCCGGTTTGGGATGGAGGATATTTTTAATGGTTTTTATGAAACTGTTTAACCTAGGATCAAAGATATCTAATTCAGAATTATTAATTAGCAATTCATTATACTGACGAGCCATTCTAACTAAAGGATTGAAATAGGAAGTGTTATTTTTGTATACTTGAAGTGCAAAGAGTTTAGTATTTTTGGATCTACGTGCGCTGTATTTAATATTAAAAGATATATGAGATAAGTGAGTGAGTTTCATACAAAAAGGCAGTTGGTGCCACACGACGACGCAAAATGAGTTGAAAATTCAGTTGAACGTAAAATGAGCGACCGAAAATACGCGACTCACGACTCACAAAATTACGCTCGTTTGGTTTCACCCTTAAATCCTACCTGGATTAAACTGGTTCAACTGTTTAGGCGTCAAAAGTCTTGATACCTTTGCCCTAACGCAGCTAGTTTATATTAAATAATGACTGCCCGTGCAGTAATCTGAAAAATCATGATTTTCGTAGTCCACACGAACTGAGTCGTTGATAAAAGGTACATAGTACCGCAAAAACCCATATTATGGGGTCGCAAACTTCGTTATGGGTAATTACGGTCCCCTCCCAACCTCCCATACAAAGCTAGTTAGTGGCCTTGACCCTTTGTGCCTTTCATTTCGTTATAGCCGATGATGCCTTCTAATATTGCACATGGCAATACCGTGTGGGACTTTTTTGTACTAAAAGGTATGTAGCTTACAAAACGATAATTTTAATAAAAAATATCGCAATCATATTTTTCGCTTTATATTTATGGTATCTGAAACCTTATTTGACTAGTAGATACAAGGTAGAAATAAATTTGTTATGATATTCAGAAAATTCAAACTGAAGGAAATTAGAAATGAATAGATACTTATGGAACTTCTCTTTGCTTTGCTTCTTCTCTTGTGAAAACGATTTCACATTTACGTGGAAAAAAATAATTGAGTGTTACCATAGATTAGGTATTAATTTCCAATGGTATTATTACACGAAAGTTTGCGAGGTAGGTTAGGTACCGATTGTTACTTCTTCAGGTTAAAACAGCTAAACGGAATTGAGTAAAAATCGTATGAGGTCTAGCTTAGACCCTGGATTAACACATATGTTATCCCAAAAAAAAGTTCCTGCGGGATAACGGGAAACCCGCGGGTGTAACCACGGGATGCAACTAGTTACCATCACCATATCCACTAATATTATAATTCAAAAGAGAGTGAGTGTATGTTTGTTACTTTTTCACGCTAAAACTTTTGAATGTATTGGAGTGTAAATGGGATGGAAATCGTTTATACACCTAGATTAAAAAGGCCACTTTTTATCCCGGAAATGTTTCGTGCGGGACAACGCGAAAATCACGAGGCGCAACTAGTCTATATCTATATTATCTTTACCATCTATCTATAGGTACTAATATTGGAAAGGGGAAAGATTTGTCGGTATTTTTGTTTGTAACGAATAAACTCAAAAACAACTGAACGGATTTAGGTGAAATTTGGAATGGAGATAGCTAGAGGAAAAAGGTTCCTGCAGAATAACGGGAAGACGTGGATGAAACCGCGGGGCGCAACTAGTATTAAAATAGGTAAAGCATTGAAGTCGCTTACAGGAAGTCTAAAAACGTTACACCTACTTGTATATTTTGGTCCAATATTTAGAATTACAACTTTAACGCTTCCAAAAAACAAAGTTGAGTCGTTTTGGCTAAAGTTAATTTCTTAAATTACTTAATTGACTTGTTTTAACGTCTGTTTCCTTCTGAAGTGATTAATGGCAACCGCTTCTTCGCGAACACGCTTGAGACAGCTGAAATTCTAACCTTACGGATTTTATTACGAGAATGTGCGCGATATTAGTCATTAAAATTTTCAACTTAATTTTGTATGTTTAATTGTTTCTTTGAAATGTGACGACGTAAGCGTAGGTGATGAGAATGGATAAGGAACAAGAGGAAGTACCTATGGAAGTATCAAAGCATGAAGTACACGGAGAAAAAAGACCTTCCAAAATACCGTTTTCCTTCTGAGTCAAGAGGGAAGGATTTGTTATTCAGAAGGAAATCTAAGGTAAAAAAGGGAAGGAATCGGCCTTGGAATATAGAAGAAAAGAAGGAAAGAAAGAAGAAGAAGGAAAATATCGTGACGAAACCATAGCTCGGTGGTAGGGTATTTTCTAGTAGCACGCCACCTACCCTGTATTAAAAAGCTGCATGTCCGAGGCTCAGAGGCATTGGGGCAGTCTGAAAACTTCGACACCACCTCCGTTTGAATTAAATAAACCATAAAATTTACGTCTAGTAACCTACTGCCATCTAGGTTTGTGACCATTTAAACTGACTCCATTCTGACTCTTTAAAAAACATCCTTCCACATTCCATCTCAATACTACTACAGACTGTTAAAATAAAATGCGCGTCGACTTCCACAGACCCAGTGAAAGAACCCGCCAAGTTTGTGCTGCATCACATGCGATGCAGGGTTCTGTAGGTAGGCAGTATACCACAGTACACTTAAGTTTATTATGGAACCTTGAATCTAAAAATTATCAACACGTCTTCCTATATGTTAAAAACCCTTTTAAATTTTAATTTTAAAAATGTAATCACACTAATACATTTATTTATCAAAAGACGTAGTAGATAATAATTATTATTTGCAAGCTTAGAAAGTTGTCTTGCTATTTGACAGCATAATTATGTTTACAATTTACAAAATAAAATATCCTTAACTTTTAACTTTAAAATAGTTTTATAGTGAAAGAGCTGCGATATACATTCTAACAAACAAGGCGAAACCTTAACGTTCTCTACTTCGCCAACAGAATCCTAAAAACTAGTCGTAATTTTACAAACATGTGTTAGTGTTTTTGCTTTTTCTGTCAGAAACAAAAGCGGAACAATGTACCCTATTTCCCAAAAATAGAGTACAAACTCGTGTGAATATCCGAAACGAACGACCGGTACCAGTGACACAGAGTAGCGGACTCGTGTCGTGGGTTTACTATGTGCGAGGAAGACAGATGATGACGTAAGGTCGTGCGATAAGGACAGAGGTATAACCTTGACCTGCGCAGTGGATGCTTGCAGGAGCGCCATCGCGGCCGGTGGTTAGATTCCGAATTGAAAATTAATTATTGAAAGCGCGCGAAATGGAGTGTTTTTACGGAGGTCAAACGATGTTACGAGATGGATAGATGGCGCTGTTTCTTATTATGAGGTTTATTGCTTTATCTTTACGATATCGTCTCGTCCGGGTTGATGGACTACGCAGCGATTTGGTACGCGGTACATCTTGAGTCTTGAGAGATTAATGGATGTAGTAAAATATAAGTGTAGAGTTAATTTAAGATTTCAACTAGCAAAGCTTTTGACATGGCGTTGATGTATTCGGTTTACCTATACTTCCTGGAGGAGGAAAATTCTAACAGTCAACTAAAACATGTGTTTAATTAAATCCGCTAGATGGCGCTAGCTACACATTGAGCAAAAACCCTATCCAATCGTAGCAAATTTTAGAATTCATGCGGAAAGTTACTTTTAGAGTTTTTGCGCTGAAAGCTCTAAATTCAATAGGATTTACATGAGGTTTTTTTCAAAGAATATTTGGGAAACGCCTAAAATCCAGGCGTAGTTTATAGTGATAATCTAATTACTTACGCCCGATCTACGATCCAAGCTTTGTCAGTTTTTTTTATGACTGGTAAGTTTTATTCTAGAAAAAGTTAGCAGCAGGTAATTTTAGTTCTAGTCTTATAGTCTAGTAGTCTAGTTGTACTCATAAGTAATGAATGGGTCACCTTTATGACCTTTACCACTGCCACCGTGATCTAGGTAGGTAAGTGATTTGATATTTTTTCAATTTCACAGATGGATTTTAGCTTTAGTTTCAGGTTTGTATAGTTTTTATCTAATTAAGTAGATACTTATAAAACTATACTTGTATGTAATTTAGAACCGTCGTGTTATTGATTTACTAACTGCCAATTCTACAAACAAGAAACTTGGAAATATTAATACAGTTTAGTTTACAATTTACATAGTCTATGTGCTAGGGATGGCCGTGGTTCCTAAAAAAATTCAAATAAATCGAAGCCTAAAAGCACAATTTCTCACACAAGATCTTTGAAAAAGCTTCCGCACAATGTAGATGGATCGTTATCATAATAGGTTCTAAAATTAAATCGTTAATTCATCAATCCTATTAATTTTAAGTAGCATCACCTCCTGTAATACCACAGTAAAATAATTTACTATGCTAATATATCTATAGATAGGTAATAATTTGTAGAAGCAAATAAACTGGTTGGTACCTACACAGATACCTACAGTTGCTTTTTACGTGAACCATTGTTCAGTTGATTGGCATACAGCCTCTGTCCTGAAAGTTATTACAATTTTGTAATACATACGAGAAATATTGGTATAAAAAGTAATAATGTGAGCCTGAGAACCAATTTGTTAAAAAAATTATGTTACAAAAGTTAGACAAAAATGCTTGTGGGTTGCAGTGAACTTTTTCAAATTCAATCAGTTAGTTAATAAGAAAGGAAGTTGTAAATAATAAAATTAATATTCAATATGATCACGCTCTGCTGGGTGTTTTTTTCTGGTGTACATTTGATAAAAAAAAAGTTATCAAATAAAAATCTCGTGTTTGTTACCGAATTCCTCCGAAACGGTTTGAGCGATTTTGATGATTTTTTTTGTAGGTCTCAATAGGTTGTAAACTATTTTTTAAACCCTCCAGTTTTTTTTAATCGCAATACCGTATAGTCCACGCGGGTCAAACCGCGGGGCGCAGCTAATAATGATGTAAAAAGCATGTTAATTTACACAATAATTATATTCATTATTTTTAAACTGGGAAAATAGGTTTTAATTAAACTCAACTTTAAGCTTTAATCAGCGCCTCATTCACTTTTCGCCGGCTACTATCATCATCATCATCAGCCGGAAGAAGTCCACTGCTGAACATAGGCCTCCCCCCTTGAACGCCACCATGAACGGCTATTAGCCATTTGCATCCATCGGCTCCCCGCGACTCTTACAATGTCGTCGGTCCACCTAACGGTTGGCTACTATACAGCCAAGTAAAGAGTTTGAAATACCAAAACTAACCAGGTGTCGTTTCCTCCCAACAGTGCCGGTAACATGGATGCCGTCGCCGCGAGCCTCCCTGCCGTGCCAGGTGCCTGATGCCGAGAGGATCCCCTCCCGGCGACCCCCTCCCCCGCTCGAGGGGGACGAGCGCCCGAGGGCGAAGCCCTACCTGTGGCGGCGCAATGGCGAGGAACTGAAACGGTGAGCGGGTGATGATGGGTGATTGCTCAGTGGTAGTGACATCGGCTTGCGATTCGTAAGATGTGACATATTATGACATGACATATAGATCCAAAACCGCGGATAATGGATCTCCTAACCTAGTTACATAAAAAAAACCCGAAGAAGAGAGTTCTCTTGTCCAGTTTTTTTTTTAAATTATAGAACCTTCGCCAATATTGCCAGTTACAATTTTGTCCCCGTTTTCAGATTTTCCAACGGGACCTTGGAAGTGTCCCGGCGTGGGCGCAAGGAGTCTGAGGGAGTGTACCAGTGCGGAATCCGTCATCAAGGAGGTCTGGTGCTGGGCTACCCTGTAAATCTGAGGTTCGCTTGTGAGTACCTTACTTCAAGTCTTCAGGCAAAAATAATAGATAACGGATCACGTTCTCTTTAGAGATAATGGCGCGAATTTTGTTGACTGCATTTTTCTTCCTTCTGAAGTGAAGTTAAGTGATAAGGTAGTTGAAGGTGGCATCACGCTATGTCTGGAGAGAAAACTGGCTTTCAAGTGAGACTGCTAGAACACTCCGTAAAAATGTGCTAAGTGCCTCCTTTTTAAAGTTACAACCACTGTTTTCCATATCTATAGATGACAAAGGCTTGGTAGTTCCAAAATACCCGAGAGGGTAATTTTTTGAAAATAATTATTTATTAGTTGTTAGCGATTTTTTTAACGTTTCCGTTACTCTCAGATCTGAATTAGGTACCCCCTCTGTCGCTTGCGGGGTAAGACTTTAGATATCAGGGCCTAAAATCATTCTCCTAACCAAATACAAACCACAAATTCAAATCGATTCCGGCGCGTAATTTAGCAAATGTTAATTATGACTGAAACAACCGAGTTTCGGTAATAATTCATGATATTGCGAGAAGCAAGCCAAGCAAACACGAGAGATGTGATGAGATGTTACCGAACTTATCATCAATTCATAACGATATGAAGATGGGTGAATAACAATGAGGAAAGTAAATATACATGAAATTGTTCCTAGGAATAAGTAATTACACATTTGGGTAAATAGAAGTACCTAACTGCTACGTTATACCTACAAAAATTACATGCCTACAAAATAGTTCGTAGTAGGTGAAGCGACGATTCGCGCCGAGTGGCTGGCAGTAGTTGGATGAGAAGAGCCGAAGACCGGGCTCAGTGGCGCACATTGGGAGAGGCCTATGTAGCACTGGACTGATACAAGCTGATAAGGAGGACGAGTCATAGTTCCTGGAATTCTGCTCTATGTTCCATTAACTGGAGCTGAAAGCCTAAAAAATAACTAACTAACTCCGATGGCTCAGCGACCCAAAGTGTGTCTTGGCCTCCGAAACGAGAGAGCGCCACTCTTCTCTATCTTGAGCGATTTCAGCCCAGTTGAGAGTGTGGAGCTCGCGCAGGTCTGCATCCACCGCGTCCTTCCAGCGGTATTTAGGGCCTCCGACCGGCCTACGGCCATTCGGTCGTCCCAAATAAGAAGAAGAAAAAATGAAGGTCTAAAACCATGGAAAGATGGCGGTGACAAGACACATTCCTTTTTGCTTGTTCCATGAAAAAGCAATGCGATTAAAGTGCATTCAGCAAACACGGTTTGGCGATCGAAGGCTAGAAATAAAACAGTATTTTTACCGAAAAAACTTTTTTAAGGGAAAATTAGTAAATTTCAGGCTGACATTTTAACTGCTCGTGTAAAACCTGGGCGGATTGCTAGTAATACATATTTAGTTGTAACTGAAAATTAATAAATAAAATGAATTTATTTTTGAACTTAACTCGTGCGTTAAATCTTCGCAGTTCAACTTTATATTTTTACGAAAAGGAATTAATGAGGGAAATATGCAAATGAAGTCCTTTCATAATATTGTTGTATTGTAACCCTTATGTTGCCCTTGTTTAAGAGTTACAACCAACTTGACCTAGATACATTAGACCAGGGATGCACAGACTTATTTGCTTGGTGGTAGGGTATTTTCTAGTACTCGCCTGGCTAGCTACCACCCTCTTGTTAAGAATCTGTCGCCAAGCACTTATCGGTGTGTTCCGGCAGCCTCACTTGAGAGCCAGTTCCCAGTCCAGGTGTAGCGTGGCGCCATCTTCGACCACATCGTCACTTAACATCAGGTGACTTGTGGTCAAACGCTACCGTGAAAATAGTAAAAAAAAAAAAAAATTAAGACTAGGGGCCACTCGGGCAAATCATGAACTGATGGTGGGCCGCCAGAAGTATGGGTAATTAAAGACAATAAAGAATTGATAATAATGTAGTAATTGAAAAAGAATTTATTAATTTGAAGCGTGGCACTGCATAGTGCTTACAATCTTTTTTATATTTGAGATTCAAATTACTTTTCGAACAAATTTTTTTTTGGTTTTATTCTGGAATAGAATTCAATATTTTTCGAATGTACGAGAGTATTATTTTTGCTGTTGGCGGGCCACCAGTATTCCACCGGCGGGCCGCATGCGGCCCGCGGGCCGCGGTCTGTGCATCCCTGCATTAGACCCTTCTTAGAATAAAATGAAAAACGTGTCCGTAGTTTTCATTATGTATACATACATACATATAATAAAACTTTAAAGGCAGAATTTCTGTACAATGAAAAAAGTGAAAAAAACCAAGGCAGGGGGATGTAAGAAGTGACATAGAACTAATTTAGATTGTTTTCTAAATTTTTGTTTCTCTGTTTGTCTGTCTGTTTGTACGGGCTAATCTCAGAAACGACTCGACCGATTTAGATGAAATGTTGTATGGTGGTAGCTTTTATCCCTGGTTAACATATAGGATACTTTTGATCTTGGTAAATTAAAGAGTTCCCGTGGGATAGTTAAAACCTCTAATTAATTAAACAGCTTTGAATACAATAATTGAAGGAATAATAAATACCACGCTGACGAAGTCGCGGGCATCAGCTAGTTTATTAATATTTTCCATTTAATTATGTTTGATGTTACATAGATCTTGTTAGGCGATGATGGCTCGGTGATAGTGACGTCAGCATGCAATCTGCAGGTCGTGGGTCCTACAATGAGCTAGAGCTTTCGGGGATGGAATCAAAGCATCGCGGTAGGGCATTTTCTAGTGCTCACCTGGCTAGTTAGTCACCATCCATACTCACGTCAACAATCTGTCGCTGAGAACCTATCGGTGTGTTCCGGCATTCGCATTTGAGAGCCAGTTCCCAATCCAGTTGTATAGCGTTGCACCATGACCACATTCGATTCGACGACATCATCACATAACAAACTTTAACTTTTCTTGTAGTCAAACGCTACCCCGGAAGAAGTAAAAACATAATGTATACACACGTAGGTACTCTTCAATGCCCAAAGATCGATTTTCGGCTAACAAGTAAGGCCGATGACTAGATATTCGGTGACACATAGGGCCACGAAGGTGGTATAGGGTATGATGGTCGAAACCGAATGGTAGAATAAGGTTATGACGATAAACGATGGACTCAGTGATTTTATACTGCACTGCGGCGTCTGACCGCGTCGGGTCGGAGTCACCAGTTTGTGCGCAGCTCAACAATACGGAAATGGCATAATTTTTTTCCGTAGAAACCGAAAGCGGTCTCCAATTACCGCGAAACGGTAACATGAAAGCTTTTAGGAGCTATAAAGGTCAAATTATTGTCGAGACAACAACAATCAGAGTTCAAAGCTGAAATCCACAACATAATAAAGTATGTAGGAACCTCTTTGATTCGTGAGATCAAAGAAGCCATATAAAATTATGTATTTCGATTTTAGGTAGGCGCTGAATTTAGATTATTCTAAGAATTTTTTCCTTTTATTGCGATCGGAAGCTTTTTACGAGAGTGGTTGACAACATGAAAATTATGTGAAAATAAATGTTAGGAAACGGTGAAGGAAAACATCGTGATGAAACTGGCATGTCCAAGAACCAAGGGCATGCGATATCTACCAACAAGCACTGCGCCAGCGAGGTAGATAACGGCCCATACTCTTACAAAGAGAAGGTGAGAGTCCCAGCATTGGGAACGTAATAGGCTGATGATGATGATGATGATGATGAAATATTATAAAGCAATTCAACTAGATCAATATTTCCAAAACTTATGTTTCTGAAAGTGATAATGTGTTGTACCCACTGGTGGATTTATTATTAACAATCATGTGTCAATAATGATCTAGTCGTTTTCTCCTTAGTAGACGGAAAACAAATAGACGTTTCATTTTAATATATGAGCAGGGAAGTAAGGAAAGAGATTTTAGCCACCCTCTACAGTAACTTTATCAGAGCGAGACGTCATATCCCATTGTGAGTTCAATCCATCCATCCACTTGATTCCAAGTGATTGATTACGCGCTGCTCCGTGTTTGGGGAAAACGGGACGTTGTAGATAAGTAACTACATTTGTACATGTGTATTCCTTCATTAGAGGAAGTATGAAAGTAGCACCAGTGACAGAAAAGTTGAAAGGGAATCGTTTAGCTTGGTATGAGGAGGGATGAAAGTCATATTTAGAATAAAGTGATGAATATGAATGTCGATAGATGGAAGGGAAGAGGAAGACTAAAGAAAAGATGGATGGATTGTGTAAGGATCGATATGAATGAAAGGGGGGGGGGGGGTGAATGAAGCGATGACGGCTGATAGAGGAGAGTGGAAGAAGAGTACATGCTGCGCCGACCAAAAATAGAGGGGACAAGGGCAAGAAGAAAAGAAGTATATATTTTCTGAGAGATATTTATAGCTCAGAATACATCTGAAATTTAGATACACAAAAAATATAGTAGGTACACCCCACGTTCACGCAATCAGTCGTGATAAACAAAAGTTGTGCGTGCTAGAATCGGTTACCAGTTAGAAATTCAGTCGAAATTCAATCAATCATATTTTCACACCTTCGGGTGGTATTTGGTTTTGAAATTTTATTGCGACCAAATTCGATGTATACATCTCCAAAGAAAAAATAATTATCAATATGAAACCTCTTTTGGAAAACTAATGCATAATAATATAGTTGAGAACTTGCTCATAATATTTGCATTTAAAAAAGTCACTGGTAAACTTCGACCGCAATTTCGTAAATGCTTTCTCGAAGAAGGATGCCAGTTCTTCACTAACGCGTAATTCGGTATCACAAAGCACCGCGAGACGTGCCTAACATTTCCTCTGCTCTACCTCCTTTTGAGTCAGCATAACGAAACTCCAAAAAACCTTACATAAATTCCCTACGGTATAACAAAGCTATAAATCAGTATTTGGCCGGTAGCTGTTTTTGTTTCATTTCGTTTTGACCGCTGCTGCCGCGATTTTTACGAAGCTATGTCTATGTTTGAGACCTTCTAAGTACAGGCTCTCAAAGTAAAAAAATGCGCGACTGCGATTGGATAATCAGCAAGAACAAATTTTTGTATTCGAATTGAATATTAGTAACTACTAATGTTCAGAATCGAATGATGACTAAGTACTACTATTAGTAACTACTAATCAATCGAGAATGGCCGCTTGCTCTTCGCGCGATAACGAATAGACTTAGGTCATGTCGACCCGGGGCGACTCGTGGATGTGTCCACAGCTTCCTACAATAGGTACATTGCCGTAGACTCATTCGTTCGGAAAATACAAATCTGTCAGCTGTATCGCTAGCTTACAAACAAACAGTAAATGGCCCATACCATCGATGTTTCTTTGGAACAACCAAATATGAACTAAAAGTTGTCATACATAGATTCTACTCTTTCTCGCCATTCGTTACTAATTTAGGCTACTTAGCCAAATGATTCGAATGATATGTGAAGTCGATTAATTCGAATAGAATCATGCATAGTCGCGCACCGTTATTCTAAAGGATTTTCGTAGAAGGTACATTTTCCGTGAATGGAACCTTGGTGTGATTAAATCTTTCCGTGACACGGGCCTGTCCACTGCGGCTGCGTGATGGATTGTAGTCCTGACTGCCTTCGCCTAAAGAACCGCCTATTTGGAGGGAATATAGACGGAAGATGCTGAGATAGGAATAATGTTTGTAATGCCTATAGAAAGGAAACTGATGTACTAAACCTACTGTTAAAATATCCAAAAGGCTAGGCTTATGGCTGTGGTAGTGACGCCGGCTTGCGATCCGTAGGTCATAGGTTTGAATCCTACAATAAACTTGAGCTATCGGGAAAGCATCGTGATGAAACCAAAGCTTGGTGGTAGGGCATATCCAAGTGCTTGACTGGCTAGCTACCCTCAAGTTAAGAATCTGTCGCCTAGCCCCCTATAGGTGTGTTCCGGCAGCCCCACTGAGAGCCAGTTCCCAATCCAGGTGTAGCGTGGCGCCACCTTCGTCTACATCGTCCCTTAACTCTGATGAGAAGAAATTTTATGCTCCCAAATTTTTTAATTTTGCAAGTATTTTTTTATAAAAAGTACAATTTTTCTACATTTACATACGTGCCTGTGAACGCTAGTGTTCTCCAAGCCAAACGCGTCTCATTTCTACCCCGCACGCGTTCCCCTGATGTATCACGAGAGATACGACGCGACAGGACACGCGGTATCATCGCAGGATGATACCGGCCTTTTGTATCGTGACGCGTAAGGATATACACTTCCTTCCACGGATTTGTCGGAGGAAATGATTTGTGACGCTTAGCTTTGATGTTTGCGATAAGTTTGTTATGTTTATTAGCCAACTAGTTGCGCCCCGCGGTTTCACAAGCGTCTTCCCGTTATCCCGCAGGAACCTTACGACGCGAACGCAAAAACTACTGAACGGATCTGAAGGAAATTTGGAATGGAGATAGCTTATACTAGCTTATATGGTCGAGGAGAGCGATGGCTGGCACATGCGTCAACTCGTGAACGGGTGCTGCTTGTGGGGTCTGGTCTGCTTTGGTTGTGATCCCGCAACTCGTTAATATTCATGTTCCCATATCCCAATGTGTACAACCAAACAAGAGAAATCTTCTTATTAGTAAAGCTAAATAAAAAATATCGATTAGATGACAAAAAAAAAGCTTGGGATTTTAGTGAACTTGCTCCAATTCAATCAATTAGTAATAAGAATAAAATTGTCAATGTGATCGCGCCAAAAAAATTACCTGCCGGGCGTTTCTTGCCTGTTCTTTTGCCGGCGTAAGGAGGTTGGAACAGGCGTAGCTAGTTTTAAGTTGACGTTTTAAAGTGATCACAATGTATCCTATTAAATAAAAAAGTTTTGAGTTTGAGTTTGATACCCTGGATTAACACATAGGCTACTCTTTATCCCGGAAAAAGTTTCCTGCGGGAAGACGCGGGTGAAACTGCGGGGCGCAACTAGTAAAGAAATGATTTCAGCTACCATAACATACAAGTTCAATTCTCCAGCTTGCCTTATTGTTCTAGACATAGAGAAGCAGTTCTCAGTGCAGCCAGCCAACGCGACCGCCTGGCGAGGGCAGCCCTTCGCCCTGTCGTGTGACATCTCATCAGGGCCCGCTGCGACGATCACCTGGCTGCGAGACGGCGAGCCTGTACCTGAGGACATCAGGTAATAGGTCATCAGGTCACTTTGGCAAAGAAGCAGAGCGGCCTGGTCGTTAGCGGTCACCGTCGCCTATGGAGGTTTGCAATACTATGGGCGTTGTTGGTGCGATGCCGACTTTTAAGAACTCTTTTCACACCCATCTTGAAGGACTGTAGCACTACGGAAAGACTTGTGATAGAGCTTGTTCTACATTTTTCAAGTATGCGGGAGAGAGGAGCGCGTAAATCGAGTGGTGTGGGAGTTCCAGCCCTTGATTACGTGGTGATGATCTTTATTCCGATGATTGGTGATAGAACCGCTATGGAGGGATGAGATTGAATAGCTCTTCCGAGCATTTTCTTCTTTCGTATGAGCTAGTGGTCAACTCTAGTCTCAAGATCTTCTACATGGCTTTATACGGCTGATTAATTCAGGACTGAACACGATAGCGCATGCTGAGTTTAAAATGCCACTAAAGTACTATATTATTAACTCAAATCTAAACGCGATCTTGAGAGCAGCAAAAATATAATTTTTCGGTAGCGTTTGACCACTAGTCACGTGAGCTTATACCTGGATTAGGAACTGGCTCTCAAGTGTTATTAGGGAAATATATTTTCGTCTTCGAGCGTTCTGTATTATCACAAACATCAAAGTTTCCCCCGAGTTCTAGAAGGTAAAATATACAAAAACAAGGTACCTACTCTATTGACTTTTCCAACTTTGATGTGGTTGTTCGTGAAGCTTACCCACGCTAGGAAACAAAACTGGGGCAAAACATTAGTTCTGTTTGGAAGACAAACGGCTAGATTAATCCCTGTGCTGATTAACAGAACACATTCAAAGTTGTGACTGTGACTTGTTAAAGTTACTTTCCTGTGGCAACGCTATGGAAGAATAGTTATCGGTGTTTCTCTCAGGAATCGAATCTGGAATGGAGTTAGGTACTCATCGGCAAAAAAACGGTGACGTAACTTAAGGGGTTAGCATGCTAATGCGTTAACGCGCTAACCAGACGAAAGCAAGCGAACGCTAACAAGCGAGCGCGAACGAATCAATATAGTAATTAATGTCTTAATACTGTTCGTTAACAAGTTTAAGATATTTTTATTGGATCTTTTGCTTGATTCATCCAATACGTCTAATTTACCATAGAAAGATCTCGTTAATAATTTATATCAATATGTTATGTAAAATGTGGATAATAATGTACCTACATTGAGTTATCCAAATGAAATCTGTTTTTGTCTTATTTTTATGTATACCTATAAGTGTTGGTTATCTTAATACAATTAAAGACAGCAGAGCCAGCGAACATTTACGTTCGCGTTCGCCGTGTGTTGGTATTATATATGAACTAGAATTATAGCAAGCGAACTTTTTGTATGCGAGCAAGCGAATGATCATTTAATGACGACGTCGCCGCTATGCTGACGGCGACTTCTGGTCATCTCATCATAATGCCATCATTCGTTCTCATTTTTTTTCATACGTCAGCGAAGGCGAGTAACCATCCTATTCGCTGTTTTTCACTTGTTTTCGTTCGTTGGAATATAACCATCAATGGTTGTGTATTTGTTGTTTCAGATACCAGATTTTGAACAATCAGCTGATCATTACAGAGGTGAAAGACGAGGATGTCGGATTATACAGGTAATAACAAAGATATTAAATAAAGCGGAAGAATAGTGAAGATGTTTTACATACAAAATATGTGTGTATTTGAACTTCACAAATAGCACACTAACGCCCGCACGTACACGTTTTGTGTAAATCGACTTTTTAAATATATACAGCTTTTATTCAGTTAAATGTGAAAGTAACTCTGACTGTCTGTTCCTTTAGTACCTTTTCACGCCTCAACTGCTGAAACGATCTTGTTGAAATTTGGTATGAAGACGGTTTGAACCCTGGGGAAGGACATGAAATACTTTGCGATAAAATGTAGCCAACGTGGATGAAACCGCGAGAAACAGCTAGTCTAAAATAACTCTCTCATATTTATATTAACTTAATTTCCGTTCTGTAGGCTCTGCCGCTTGAGTAACGTTTTTTGTTAAGAAGATCTGTTATTATTACATGTTTATTGAACGAGTGCTTTTTGTAGTTCCCCACGTCTTATTACAGAGATCAAAGAAGGACTTGTAAATGTAATAAGGGAACATGTATCAGGCAAGATGTCTGATGAGTTTTGGAAGTACGTAGGAGTAGTTTCCTTTTCCTATATCTCCTTTTTGATATTATTGTCGAGGTTGAAAGCGTTATTTATTTTGTCATACATATTGTAAGCTGACAGTGGACACCAAATCGCTGTCTTGCAAAATGAGAAAAAAATACCTTAGTACTCTAAGGCTGGTACTCGAGAATTAGGCTCAAGTGTTGATCAATACTTGAGTAGCGATTAAGTGACATATCTGTATGAAATTACAGACTCAAATCGCTTGAGCGTCATTCTAGAACACCAGCCTAAGCCATGCCTTAACATTTTCAATGAAATTGTCTTTTACCTATTTTGAAATCAAAGGGGTTGGCATTTCTGTCGTTAAGAGCTATGTTGTTGTTTGTTTACCATTGCTACTTAACAACGTAACGACAAAAACTCACGCTAAGAAAATGGGTTCATGAAACGCATTTGGTAGTATTCTGTTTTAGGTGGATTGTACGAGTGGGTACGTTGTCGGCATCTAGTATGCATACTAAATAATTAGGTAGACTGAGAAAAAATACCTGACTTTTCTTCTGAGTCTTACCTTCCAAGACCGATTCCTTTCAAAATGTAACCGACTCCTATTTTACCTTATATTTCCTTCTAAATCAAAACGGAAGGTAATTCCTTCTGACTCCTCCTGTTTTTCGGAAGGTCTTTTTCTCCTTGTAGGTACAAGTATTTGTGGTAGAACCTTTATGGTACCATAACAACTAGCAATTATGTGCTGCACTACCCAGGTCACCTGAATATATCAAATCAAACTAAAGATCTATAATTTTGGCAAAACTGTAGTTGAAAAACCATCCCTGAGGATGGTCCAACTTGGCATTGACTAATCTAGTCCTTCTCTTCAGATGTAGAGCAACAAACCCATATGTAAACAAGAGCAAAATGAGCCATGGTGGGAGACTGCAAGTGGAGGATCCACCTGAAGATCTGGAGGCTGCCTTCTTGCCAATCCTCCACGAGAGCTCCATGGTGATTCCTCGAGGAAGCCGAGTGGTACTGGGCTGCCCCGTGATGGGAAAACCAAAGCCTGTGGTAAGAGTTACTTTTGATTATGAAATAGGATGTGTTAGGATCCAACTTCCTCGTAATCAAGAGTATAGGAAGCCTTGGATGTAGGAAGAGGATTAATCCAGAGACGACGTAGCTGCATTCCTACTAGTCGTGGTTTTCAGTGGGATTTTAAGGACTCTTTTACGGGCTCAGAGTTACACAACGAGCCATGGAGATAGCCACGCTCGGAGTATCTTTGCGTGATAAAATTTAAGCGAGGACATTCGCTGAAGAAACAAAATCACTGACATAGCTGTCAGAATTTGCAAGTTGAAGTGGCAACGGACAGTCCACATCGCTCGACAAACCTATAACTTATTTTGATGTTTTGTAGGTAGGCCTCTACTGCACTGGACCGACGACATTGTGGGAGTCGGGGGGAGCCGATGGACTCAAATAATAGCCATTCATGATGGCGTTCAAAAGGGCAGGCATATGTTCAGCAGTGGACTTCTTCTGGCTGATGATGGTGACGATGATGCAGACCAATACGAGAACAGAAAGCTCGTTTGCATTTAATGCTGATTTGTTATTTATTACTAGCTTCTCTACCGCATCGGTTATCGGTTCTTCGACAGATGTGATCAGCTCATTACCACTTCAACGTTTTCCCTTTGATTTTCGGTTTTTTATGTAGTGGTGTTGCAAACAAGCAGACGGCCCGCCTGACGCTAAGCGGTCGCCTATGGATATTTCCAACACCAGGAGAGTTGCCGATGAGTTTCTGATCCTTAGCTTGTGTATTCTAATAATACAGTATGTTTTCCTCTTGAACAGCTGATCTGGGAGATGACCCCGCCAGGCAAGCGCACTGGCGAGCTGGAGTCCACCGAGGAACTGCTCCAGATGCCGAACATCGAGCTGGACCAAGAAGGGGTCTACGTATGTCGAGTGGAGGGCCACCGCCAGCTCGTGAAGGTGAGCGCATTGATAGCTACAGAGCGACCTACCTGCTCCGTAATGTGTTGGGTCTTGAGTTCATACAAAACTTCCATAGAATAGAAAATTAGTTTTTCCTAATTCTTTGGGTAACATTTCTTATGTTTATTTACCGATTTTTTTTACGATTTACAGAGCAGCGTTTGACAACAAGTCACATGATGTTAAGTGAAGATGTGGTCGAAGATGACATCACGCTTCACCTTGATTGGGTCACGTTACACCTAAATGTTTTATTTGGGCGTATTTCCTATTACGAAAGTATTAAAAATAATTGCTAAATCGCCAGAAAATCAGTCCATTTGTTATCAAGCAATGCATTTATACCAACGAACAGCCTTTTTTGTTTGGCGAGAAATGTGGCAGCCAGCCGTACGCCTAGCTATAATGTCATCACGATGTTTCCCTTCGCCCAAACACTAAACTTATTGATGCCGTCACTTCCACTGAGCTGTCATCGCTTCAATTGACCACACATTGCCCTTAATTGCTGCGATGAAACATACTTATGTAGGGCATTCTCTAGTCTTCGCATAGTTTGGTACCAAGTAAAGAATCTGTCGCCTAGCACCTATCGGTGTTCCGGCAGCTTCGCTTGGGAACCAGTTCCCAATGGTTTCAAAACCGGATTCTTTTGTGAATGACCATGGTAGTTTAAGCCCTTAAACTTAAGCTTAAGCCAGCCGCTAGGTGCAAGTCGTCACTCCACCTAGTCCAGACCAGACAGAATAAAAGCTTGCGCTTAACTTTTAATGCACCTATCACCAAGCACCTATCAGTGTGTTCCGGCAGCCTCACTTGTGAGCCAGTTCCCAGTCCAGGTGTAGCGTGGCGCCATCTTCGACCACATCGTCACTTAGCATCAGGTGACCTGTGATCAAAACGCTAACCTGTAAATAGTAAAAAAAACCCGATCCGCGTAGTATGTGATACAGGGAATCCTAATTAGGAGTCAGATAGCTAAGTAAGTGATTGTGTGGGCATTCATATTACATATTTACTATGTAGTTGCGCCCCGCGGTTTCACCCGCGTCTTCCCGTTATCCCTCAGGATTTTTTTTCCGGGATAAAAAGTACAGGGTATAAGCTATCTCCATTCCAAATTTCATTCAAATTCGTTCAGTAGTTTCTGCGTGAAAGAGTAACTAACGTCCATCCATCCATCCATCCATACTTACAAACTTAGTAGAATAGTATGGAGTGTAACGCCCATCGCCAATAACAAAATAACTTACTCGTATCTAGTTGATCTTAACATGACCCTGGTTATTGACTGAATATTTTTTTTTACAGTCAAAGTGCAAGAGATTGATAAAGCATAATTTATTATTAAACATGCGTCCAATTAAAATGTTTTGGCGAGAAAAAAAAATATCGGCATGTTTATTGAATTCGCTGGCATTTTCGGCGCGTTTTAACCCACCCCGACGCAAATACTGATATGTATATATACGATATTTGTGTGTATATCTGTGAGTGTGTTTAAAATAAGTGTGATTGTCGATTTTTTGATTATCCTATTTCTTACTTCCTACTTATATATTATAAACGTGAAAGTTTGTATGTATGGATGGATGGATGGATGTTTGTTACTCTTTCACGCAAAAACTACTGAACGGATCTGATTGAAATTTGGAATGGATTATTATATTGCAACCCAACTTGCACACCGAAAGGTCAAAATATGGCGATCTAACTATTTCGTTTTATCACCCTTTATTGTGTACCCCATGTTTATGCAAATAAATTATATTGATTGATTTGATTGATTGATTGGAGATAGCTTATACTCTGGATTAACACATAGGCTACTTTTTCCCGGAAAAAGGTTCCTGTGGGATAGCGGGAAGATGCGAGCGAAACCGCGGGCCGCAACTAGTACTTAATACATATTTTTCAGACTTACAGAAAGATTTCACAGTAATAATTATTATTTAAAGATTCCAAGTGACGCAGGCGGAGTCAGGGCATATGTGTTAGTATGGCAACAACAAAGTAGCACTTTTACTATCAATGTTTATGTGACCTTTGCCAAAAAACATTATCAACGTTAAATGATGTGACCTTTCATGAAGTAATGGTTTATTTATAGTTTGGCGATTGTTTATACAGTACAATATCGTTATCTGCGTCTTACACGCAAGTGGACTCGAGAAAAGAACGAGTGAATTGTGTTGTTAATACGGTGACACAAAAGGGCGTAGTAAAATACTTGAACGACCAAAACACGTTAAAATTTTTTTTTATTTTTTTTACTATTTACAGGGTAGCGTTTGACCACAAGTCACCTGATGTTAAGTGACGATGTGGTCGAAGATGGCGCCACGCTACACCTGGACTGGGAACTGGCTCTCAAGTGAGGCTGCCGGAACACACCGATAGGTGCTTGGCGACAGATTCTTAACAAGAGGGTGGTAGCTAGCCAGACGAGTACTAGAAAATACCCTACCACTAAGCTATGGTTTCATCACGATGTTTTTCTTCACCGAAAGCTCAAGCTCATTGTAGGATTCGAACCCACGTCCTACGCATCGCAAGCCGACGTCACTACCACTGAGCCATCATCGCTATAAAAAAAAAAGTGAACTGGAGTTATTTTTTCTCATATATTCGTTTTTTAGTTTAGTGTCTTTATTTGTAATACGTAGAATATGTACCTACATATTTTACACAAATATATTTGCACAATAAATACTACTACAAAATATAAAATTATATATACATACCATAAGTATAAAAATATTTACTGATATTATAACCCTCTCCTCGCCACTGTCGTTATTGAATAAATTGAATGCGTTGATGTCTTTTATTAGTTAACTTATTACAAAATTAATGTATTGTTATACAACAACAACAACGTGCGTTTGTTGTATTGTTATTGTTGTTGTAGTGTCTGTAAATTTATTGAGTTAGGGGGCAAGCTTCCCCCCCCCGTCTCTCCCACTTTAGTGAGATTTGGTTTGACCCCCTAATATCGCTTGAGATTTTTCTAAATGCGTATTTTTCGTCCTAATGCGTTATTATGTGCTTAATTGCGTTGAATTTACTTTAAAAAAAACTATTTCACAAAAAAGTATTTAGTAAAAAGTATTTGCCGAGACCCGACCCCATCTCCCCTGTTATCCACCAAATACACTAGGAGGCTCAAAACGGCGAAGGAAAACATCGTGAGGAAACCGGCACGTCCAAGAACTGCAACATTCAAGGGCATGCGGCATCTACCAACCCGCACTGGGCCAGCGTGGTAGCTTACAGCCCATACTCTCTCGCTGAGAGAAGGCCGCAGTCCCAGCAGTGGGAACGTGAAAGGCTGATAATGATGATGACACTAGGAGGCTGTTATTGTTAAACCCTTTCTTATCTCTTCCCATTCCTTGTAGACGTTTAACGTGACGATAGCAGTACCTGTGAACATCACCCACCCGCCGGAGTCGAAACAGGCGGTCCGAGCCAGCACGGTCCGGTTCAACTGCACCGCCACTGGGAGTCCAGCCCCTAAGATCACCTGGTACAAGGACGGGAAGCAGTTGAAGCTGGCTGGGAGGGTAAGAAATCAACGCTTTTTCTACATTTGTGATGCGAAAGGCGAAGGAGTTAAACCAACTAGATAGATTGGCTCTTAAGATCTCAAGGATGAGAAGCTGTTGAAGTTAAAGGCAAGGGTAATTTTTTTCCCACTCACAGGCTCGGAAAGAGTCTGTTTATCATTCGAAATCTGAGTGCAAAAGCGCATTTTGCCTTATATATATTTGAGTTACATATATTTATATTGTAGATATGGCCTTGTTACAGATTGACGTCGTATCATCGGCTGACGATAAAAGACTTCTGCAACTTCTTATAAGGAGCGTCACATCTGAAGATGCAGGTTAGTTACCTCTTTTATTTTATTATAGTTATTTTACTGACTTTTAAATCTCTAGCAGCAATTTTTCGTCCCTATTTTAAAGTAAGCTACAAATAACAAAGACTTAATGGTACTTTCAATATAATTCTTGCTGCATGATTTCCCCCTGTGAACTTTGTGCCATCCGGCAAACACATTTAAAAAAATGGAGTTACACACTTATTTGGTGCGTTCTATAAATTTTTATACAATTCCTTTTTTAAAGCGAACAAAACAAAACAAAAAAAGAATCAAATTCGTTCATCTCCATTTTTGAGTTTCAACGACACTAACGATCAGCAATAGATTTTCAGACCTGAGTAACGAAATAAGACGACTAACCGTTCGTTTCCCCCGCAGGCGTGTACCAGTGCTTCGCCCACAACGGCTTGTGGGCGCGGTCGGCGTGGGCGCTGCTGAACGTGACGGGCGGCGAGGCGGCGGCGCCGGGCGCCGTGCGCTGCTGGGCGGCCGGCGCCGGCGAGGTGGCGGTGCGCTGGGCGCGCGTGCCGGCCGACGTGGTGGCCTACACCGTGCAGTACACGCGCCCCGGTGAGCCCCCACCACACACGGGGGCCATCCATACGTCACACCAAATTGATGACTTTTTTACCCCTCCCCCGTCCTTGTCACTGCTGGTCACATTTGTGAGACTCCCCCTACCTAGTGTGCGCACCCGCGAGCGTGGCGTCCTCGGCTTAGTAAAACTTGGCAGAGGGTGCCTTCCGCCTTAATGAATAGTGGAAGGAAAAGTGATAAAGTGCTTGCTTGACTTTAACGTTTACAATTTCTGAACCGAATTTTATTTTTCAGGTGGATCTTCGCTGCCCGGACAACCAGTGACGAGCGAAGAAACGTTGATAAATGTAAAGTCTCCGCTTACTCCGTACAGCTTCCAAGTAAGTTGGTTTACAAATCAATATACATCATTATCAGCCTTTCACGTTCCCACTGCTGGGACTCTGGCCTTCTCTCAGAGAGAGGCCGCAATCTACCACGTTGCCTCAGTGCTGGTTGGTAGATGTCCCATGCCCCTGATTGTTGTGGTTTTTGGACATGCCGGTTTTCTCTCAATGTTTTCCTTCACCGTTTTTAAGTGATGGCAAATCCACACGTAAGTTATTAAGTCATAGGTTCGAGAAGATTCTAACTCCGTATCAGTGCCATAAATAAGCTAGGTTCGAGAAGATTCTAACTCGGTATCAGTGCCTTATATAAGCCGCAGAACCGACAACCGTTGGGGTAGACGCGTTCTTGAGTGGAGACCGCGACTTGGCAAACGTAGAGTAGGACGCCCTGCGACAAGGTGGAGCGACGACTTGCGCCGAGTGGCTGCCAGTAGTTGGATGAGAGGAACCGAAGACCGGGCTCAGTGGCGTATCATGGGAGAGGCCTATGTCCAGCAGTGGACTGATATAGGTTGATGATGATGACCGGTGCCTTATAATGCCCGGGCCAAGGTCAACGTCAAGGGAAATGTCAATGCCTATCTTCGCGATATATTTTGCGTTAATTATTAACGCTATGACGTGAATGCACTTGAGTTATCGGCTAACGTCAAACGCCAATGTAAAACCGGTGTCCATGTCGTAGCCACACTTATGTCAAACAACAATCATCGCGCTATTACGGCATTTCCCGTTAGTGTGGCCCAGCATATCATAAGGCGCTCGCGTTACCGTCCGGCCACCATCGCTGTATATTGACACAAAGTTCTTAATTTCTTAATTCCCAGGTGCGCGCCTTCATCCGTTCCCCAACTGGTAACAAGAACACCGCCAACTTGGTCAGTGATATGTCAGAGAGCGTCACATGTCAAGGTCAAGGAGGTAAGGTCATACATAGTACCGGATTTACCATATAGAAGCTGAAAAAGCTGAAATTTAGGTCGGCAAAATTAGGGGGGGGGGGGTACCAGGTACCAGTTGGCAACGTTCCAAAAATGCTGGCCGCATTGCCGCGTTGAACGGTAATGCTTATTCGTTGCGCAAAATAACGGCTAGCATTTTGGTAGCATCGACCAGTCGCTTCGATATATATTATATATATTATTAATTGTTATAGCTTAGCTTTAAGTACTTGCTATTTTTCCTCAGTACCCATTAAGCTGTCCAAGGTTGGAAACGACTCGATCCTGGTCTCCTGGCAGAACTTCTTCGAACAGTACCCTGGGGTGCTGCAGTGGATCTTGCAGTACAAGGCCGAGAATAGCTCTGAGCAGTACAACATCACTTTGGATGGAGACGTTTACAACTGTACTTTGAACGGTGAGTCAAGTGCGGTGTGATCGCGCCCATAAAATACCTGCCGGACGTTTCTTGCCTGTTTTGTGCCGGCTTAAGGAGGTTGGAACAGGCTTAGCTAGTCTTAAGTTTGATGTTTTAAAGTGATCATATTAAGTATTCTTTTAAATAAAGAATTTTGAATTTTGAGTCACTAATCTGTACTGCTAGTACAAATTTTGATAGTTTACGAAAACTATGAAAGTTTTCGTTCTTTCCATAGGCTTTTTGGAAACTTGGTCAAACTAAAATTGGTAGTTCGAGTTTTTTTTTATCTATTTGTATTTGAAGCTAGTTTTAGAGTTAAGTTTTGCATCTAGGCATAATTGCCACTTTGTCAAGTAAGCGGTAGTAAACTTTGACGTTTACGAAAACTTTTATAGTTTTCAAAACTTGTACTAAGGGTACTGCTAAGATCGTGTAGAACACCCTTCCCGGAAGATTCTTCAGTTCAATAACACATTAAAATTCATGACGTTTACTAGCTTCTACAGAACTTTTGGTAGTTTTTCCAGGTCACAAAATATTCAAGACTATGTATGATTTAGGTACTCTAATTCCTGATGAAATTGCGAGTATTTATTACACACACACACACACACTCGCGCGTGCACACACACACACACACACACACACACACTCACATACACACACACAAGCAAAACTTTATTTGACTGCGTTCCTTTTAGTATCCGAGCCGTTACAAGTGCGAGTATTGGGCACCACAACCTTGCCCTGGCTGCAGCAGAACCTGACGCTGGTGCCGTGGACGTCCACCTCGGCTGCTGGACACTATCTTGGACCCGGGTGAGGTTCTGTCAAGTCTTTGGAAGACTCCCATGTTAATTAGTAGAACTGCTGTGGTCAGCAACAGGCCCTGAGTGCGCTAGAACTTAATACTGGTGTTGTAGACTTCCAGGTCAGCAGTATATACTGACGTCTCAACATTTTGTCACATGCAACTTGGGTTAATAAACTGTAGTTTACGCGGGTTTCACCCGTTTTCTTAAAAAAAAAACTTAAATTACTCCTAGATAAAAATATACAACAAATCAAATATATACAATTGGATAAAAAATTAAACTAAATACTAAAGCTAAACTATCTATATAAAACTAAACATCTACAAATAAAAAACCTGATTTAGGTCGCTGCCTACAGGTAGAGTGCCCAAGAGACTGGCGACATTATAACATTAGCTATCTGCGAGTGAAAATCCCCTCAAAGTCGGCCCAGCTGTTTCCTTAATTAGATAAGTAAGTAACTGGAATCTAGGATAAGTCTCTGTGTTATAGTGGAAATAAATAGTTTTTTTTCCTTACCTATTTACAATAACTTTGTATGATTGTAACTTTTTAGCGAGGTGCGAGTGGTACCGGAAGACGTTGAGGTGACGGAAGTGAACGCCCGGAATTTCACCGTGAGATGGCGCTGCGAAGACGAGCTGCTTCCGAAGACTTACTCCTTCATGGTGTGCACCAGGAAAGTGGGCGGGAATGAGGAGTGCATTGAGAGGTGAGTGAGGTAACGGTTTGTGGAGTGGAGGTCCAAAAAAGGTCTAAAGGTCAAGGAATTTGCGATGCTGTGAAGAGGAGTAGTGTGCCATCATAACTAATAATCATAATCGAGAAATTTACTAATTACCAACACTGTGCGTTAATTAATCGATTATGAAATTAATGACTTACTCATTTCGATAATCGAATGACGAATTCATTATGAATTACGTAAATGTCAAACGCTACTCTGTAAGATAAAACGTGGTAAGACTGTTAGCAGGATCAGAAGAACATATAATTGTACAACTTGGTAATGTCTAGTTACAATACCAAACATTTCATACATCACGTAATCTATATGACACTGCGCAACGACCTAAAATGGGTCTTGCCAAGATCAACTTCAGTTCACCAAGACCGTCTGGGCTTCCGATAATAAAAGACGTCACTTCGCTCTGCCCTGCGCCACCTCCTGCCAGTTCTCCACCTGGAGTCTCCTCTCAAGGTGGCCGAGCCAACGAAGTTTGTACGCTTTTATATCGCCCATGACATTCGGCACGGCTGGTCTTTCCAGCGATACCTGAGGCGCCCGACTGGGCGTCGGCCACGCGGCCGTCTCATATATATATGCTCGTTTACTTTTTTTTCAGTTACGTAAACTCTGCGCAAGTGACGAAACTGCAGCCGGACAGTGAGTACGAGGTGAGGGTCCAGGCGCGGCTGCCGGGGCAGACCCTGGGCGGAGACTTCAGCGCGCCCATACCTATCAGCACGCCGCCAGAAGGTATACCTATACATAACGACGAGGTTTCAATGTTCTTAAGAAATCCACAGAGCCAAGAAGAGTTGAAAACATGTGAGTAGGGCATTTTCCGATGATGATCGAACAGTAACGAATCCTCTCGGCCCCGAACCTTCGACTTAAAGTTATGTGTGGATTTGCCATCGCTTAAAATGGAGAACAAAAACATCGTGAGGAAACCGACATGTCAAAGAACCATTCCAAGGGCATGCGACATCTACCAACCCGCACTGGGCCAGTGTGGTAGATTACAGTCCATACTCTGTCTCTGAGAGACTAGAGTCCCAGCAGTGGGAACGTAATCAGGGTATTTTTTTTTTTTTTTTTTTTTTCAGTAGGAGCGGGAAATTCTCATGAATACCATGGAGCTTAGGCTTCCACGGTTATGTCCGACTTCACCAGCGGTGACCTACGGACTAATCAGGGTATTTTCTAGTACTCGCCTGTCACCCAATCTGTCGCCAAGCACCTACCGGTGTTTTCCGGCAGCCTCACTTGAGCGCCAGGTCAATCCAAGTGAAAACTAACGCCACCTTTGACCACACCATCACTTAACATCAAGTGACTTGTGGTCAAACGCTACCCAGTAAAATAAGATTCAGAGGAAATTCAGCAGCGGATGTCTTCCAACTGTCGGTATTAAACAAACTTAATGTTTACAGGCCGGCAAACCTTCCGAGACCTGACATACAAGTTCATAAACGCGACAACGATGCGAGTGTCGTGGAACAGCGAGCTGCAGGAGTACACAGTACGGCACACCACCGAGTACAACCTGCCGCTCAACCAGTGGGCGGCGGTGGACGCCGTGGGGAACACTGTGCTGGTGAGTGCTTCATCATTAGCAGCTCCTTTGCAATACAAACATGGTGTGTATCAGTAGGGTACCTGTTTTTAATCCTATTCCTTTTTGCAGCTCAACGGACTGGACCCTACGAAGAAGTTATACGTGATTGTGGATGGTCATGAGCCCCTCGGCCACAGTCCGCTGCTGACCGTACCAGCTCAGATACCTGGTAAGCCACCTCCACCTATTCGACTATTTCCATGACAACTAGGTAAAATGTAAGAAGGGAAAGAAGCCACGTTATTTCATGCTTATTTCACCCAAAGTTACCAGATTAGCCAAGTTCATGCTTATTTCACCCAAAGTTACCAGATTAGCCAAGTTAGGTGTTCAAAATGCTTAGGAAAGTTGGACATTGACATATTCAGCAACTTTTGTAGCTGACGTCAACGACAAAAGTCGGTGAACAATCACACCTTTTTTCTATTACCCTCATCATCTTAGACACCAATTTTTGACCTCATCATCACCTAAAATCAGGTGTGTTATGTTGTGGTCAAAATGATACCATGTAAAATGTAAATAAAAAACAATTGTCACTGACTCTTACCAGATAGATACGAGCGGGACAAGTCTGCTGTTTAAACTCTCATGTTCAGTCTATCTAGATGTATGCTGGGTACGTTGGGTATTGAGATGACGCTAAAGATTAGTCAGTTTAGTCAATCAGAAGTGTCAAAAAGAGTCATTACATATTAATTAGCAGACTTGGGCCCCAGGTGTCGTGACGTGATGCCTTCTACCACACCACATAGCATCTCACAACAAATAAAAATAAATAAATAAATATCGGGGACCATTGCACACAAATTGACCTAGACCCAAATTAAGCTCGAAGCTTGTGTTATGGGTACTAGACAATGATATACATACTTATATAGAGAAATAAATACTTATATCGATAGAAATATCCAAGACTCGGGTACGAACATTCGTGCTCATCACACATATATTTGCCCTTATCGGGATTCGAACTTGGGACCGCTAGCTTCACAGGCAGGGGCACTACCAACTCGGCTACCGCGTCGTCAGATTGGTCAGTTTGGTCAATTAGAAGTGGACTTTTTTGGCGGCAATCGAATTGTCAACGTGCAAATTTTGTTTTTATTTCCTAATCTTGTGTTTCTTCGAGTGATAATGTGTAATATTGGTGGATTATTAACCATTATGTGTTCGTTAATGTGTACGAGTGTGGGAAATTGAAATAAAGTAGTGAAAGTGACTTTTCCAGTTGCTCTTAAAAAGTCCGTGTATAGTTTAAGTAAAGCTCCACTACTTTACTTAAACACTATCTTCATCCCTTCATCTCATCATCATCATCATCATCATTTAAACTTGATTCAACTCTCTGAGTATCAAATATTTTATACTTGACACTGGCAAATACACTAATCGTGTGACGCCAAAACAAAACAAAAAAAAAAAAAATTAGAAGTGTCAAAAAGAATCATTACGGGCCGAGCATAGATTCATATTGATTAGCAGACTTGGGCCCCAGGTGTCGTGACGTGATGCCTTCTTCTACCACACCACATAGCATCTCATAACAGGTACAGTTCTCTCATCATTTGCTTTCAATTTCACAGAAGCAAAGGAGCTACAGTACACCTACACTCATGACGGAATCACAGTCACCTGGAAGGGTAGAGGCCCACGCGTGGTGCGCTACTCCCAGAACCTGACGCAACCGCTGGAGACCTGGCCTACTATCAACGTCACGCAGACCAGTGTTCAGGTACCACGAGTTACTATAGTCTTCACGGTAGTGATGGAGATTCTTCTTTAAAAAAATCGATTTTGAATCGATTCGAATTGAAATCAAAAAAATCGAAGCCTAGAAAATCGATTTTTCAACAAAAAGCGATCGATCGATTGTTTCGAAGAAAAGTACACATCTATAATATAAAAATCTTGTGTCACAGTTTGGCTGACCGACCGACCGAACATAATAATTATGTTTTTTTTGTATATTTGGCAGGTCTGAGAATAAGTCTTAGGCTATTTTTTTATACCCCTAGGTGATAAGGGTGGCCTTCTCCAGTTTATTTTTATAACGATAAAGTGTACGGTCAACGACAAAAGTCGCTGAACAATACTGAATTTTCAGATTTTATTTATGATCTTAAACACCAACCTTCGACCGAATCATCACTTAACATCACAAGTGTTGTGTTGTGGTCAAAAGCTACCTTGTACTTTGTAAGAAAAAAAGAAAAAATACTGATGTAATACGCATTTAGAAAATTAAGTATGTTCAGCTCCTTATGTCGCTGACTGTACTTAGTCAACCACTTTTTTCATGCAATAGCAAAAGTAATAGCTTTTATACTGCTACTTGAGTTCTGACCCTGACTGCGCCCACTTACTACACTATTTCTCTATAGATAACCGGCTTAGACCCCAGTCTCCACACGTTCGTGATGGTAACAGTCCCGGGCCCCAGCGCGCGGAGTTCCGTCCTCACCATCAAGCCGAGACCCGTTGGGTACTTTAACATCTATATAGGTAAAGTAATAAACCATGTACATTAATTTTTTACTTGTTAGTCTTTAGTTACCAAGCTCAATCCTATTGGACTCAAAACGAATCATATGAGCCCAAACTCGAGGGGTTTATTATCCAATGAAGAGTTCCACTATCCATCTTCTGGCTCCATCATCAGACCAGGTTCATCATTATCATCGTCAGCCTTTACGTTCCCACTGCTGGGACTCTGGCCTTCTCTCAGAGAGAGAGTATGGGCCGTTATCTACCACGCTGGCCCAGTGCGGGTTGGTAGATGTCCCTTGAATGTTGTGGTTCTCGGACATGCCGGTTTCCTCACGATGTTTTCTTTCACCGTTTCGAGCGATGGCAGATCAAGTTGATGATACCAAATTATTGCTTTGTCACCAGGATTATACAGGTATATTACATACAAAGTTCAATTTCGATACGACAAGTAGAAGTAGGTTAAAATTGACTTCTAAGATTTGATTACATTGTTAGTTAGTTAGTTACAAGTGAAGTTAAAATAAGTGTTTTGAAAAAATTACCCGCCTGGTGCGTTTCTTGTCTGTTCTATTGCCGGCGTAGGGAGGTTGGATAGACGTAGCTAGTTTTAAGTTTGACGTTTTAAAGTGATCACGTGTACGTATCCTATTCCTATATAAGAAAGAGAATAGAGAGGAGTGACGCTCTCGTTTCGGAGGATACACTTTGGGTCGCTGAGCCATCGGAGTTAGTTTTTATGGTTCCGTACCTCAAAAGGAAAAACGTCTATCTATCAAGACCCCTTCTCTCAAGAACGCGTTGAGGTTTCAAATTTAAATTTATATCGGCTCAACGGTCTCTTTCAGTTGTGAAAAAATCAAATTAGTAAGTAGAAGTTCACATCCGCGGATGTGAACTTCTAATAATCCGCATCCGCATCTGTGGATGTCTAAATTTTTGCATCCGTAACAACCCTGGTACATACACAGCAGCAGTGTTCGCACCATCACATTGACGACCGATGTGGCGCAATGGGCGGATAGCCGACTGTGAAGCGTGAGGTTCGATTCCCGCTACAGGACAAATATTTGTGCATTGAAAAAAAAAGCGCAAGTATTTGTTCTGTGTCTGGGTGTTGTGGATCCCCGATCCTCGTATCTTTGAAACTTCAATCGTAAACTTTCTTCTCTCTTTCTTCAATATGTAGCCATTGGTGTCGAATCGGTTTGCATTCTCTAAAACTAAACTAAGTTTGACAGGTCTAATAGTAATGCCGTCCTTTTTTTACTTCAGTGGTTAGAAAAAGACAGCGATATTATTAGACCTGTCAAATTTCGTTTAGTTTAGGAGAATGTAAAACCGAATCGACACCAATATGTGTGTATGTGTGTATCTGTGTGTTCAATATGTGGCCGCTTCAGCGCTTTAATTCTCGCGTTAATCTCTTTGATATACCGCCACTTGAGTTATCGGCTAACGTCAAACGCCAATGTGAATGTCGTTGTCAAATATCGAGTTAAGTCGTGGCCACACTTATGTCAAACGTCAATCATCGCGATAATTAACGGCTTTTCCCGTCAGTGTGGCCGTTAATATCAACTTTTGGCATTAGGACTTTTATTTCCCCAGGTGTAGGCATCGGTTGTGCCGTGGTAGTGTTGTGCCTGGTAGCGGTGGCCGCTGTCTGCGTCTGGCAGATGAAGAAGCGCAGCAGGTCTCCGGGCAGGTTGCAGCGGAGACGCTCCTCGCCTAACGAGCGCGCTGACGAAGGCTCCGAGATGATAGTAAGTTGTAAAACACGTTGTCGGACGTGTTTGTAAGACGTGGCTGACAGCTGACAGTCGCGGTTGACAGCTGACAGTCGCGGCTTAGCTAAGTGGGTGTCATCGCGGCTGACAGCTGACAGTCGCGGGTCAGCTAGGTGGGTTAGGTGGGCGTCACAAGGGCGGTCTTATCATTCACTTGCGCCCCGTGGTTTCACCCGCGTCTTTTGATAATCCATAATTCAATTGTTTTTATTCAATAGGATACATAGTACTGATCACTTTAAAACGTCAAACTTAAAACTAGCTACGCCTGTTCCAACCTCCTTATGCCGGCAAAAGAACAGGCAAGAAACGCCCGGCCGGTAATTTTTTTGGCTCGATCACATTGACAATTTTATTCTTATTACTAATTGAATGAATTGGAGCAAGTTCACTGAAATCGCAAGCTTTTTTGTCATATAAAAATAGTCCGATATTTTATAATGAGCTCTATTGATAAGATTTCTCTTGGTTGGTTGTGCATATTGGGATATGGAAACATGAATATTAATGAGTTTATCGCGTTGAAAGTCCTCGGGGTTCAGATTTTTAAAATGAAAGCATCCCACTACAAAATTCGCTATCTGTGAGTGAAAGTCCCGTCAAAATCGGCCGAGCCGTTTCAGAGATTATCCGCAACAAAGACACAAGCAGAAATACAGTGTTTTTTTAAATGCTTCTTTTTATAACGGAAAGTACCTTTTTTTTATATACTTTCTACTTATTTCAGAACATCGGCGACAGGCTGGCTAACGGCGGCAGCTCAAAAGACGCCGGCGAGCCTCTGCTGAACGGACACGTCCACATAACGGAAAATCCTACTGTAAGTATGGAAAATTAGCTTCTTCTTCTTCCTTCCCATGTCCCATTATTTGGGTTCGGGTCACTTGTTTGCGCCAGGTTGTCCTATCCTGGGTTGTCGGTTCCGGCAATTGGGCTTCCTTGAGGTCTCTACGTATGTTAGACCACCAGGTCGATGGCGGGCGGCCTCTACCTCTTTTTTGTTCAGGCAGTCTTAGCGCTAGTTGCACCACATGGTCTTCTTTTCGCCTTTTCACGTGGCCATACCATCTGAGGCGGTGTTCGGTTATTTTAGTAAGTTAGCAAGTTTCAAAAACTGTAACGCGACTAATGAAATAAACAATCTACACACGTTAATGCAAACTGACATTAATAAATAAATAATAAATATCAGGGACAATTGCACACAAATTGACCTAGCCCCAAATTAAGGTCGAAACTTGTGTACCCATAACACAAGAGAACGATATACATACTTATATAGAGAAATAAATACTTATATAGATAAAAACATCCAAGACTCAGGTACAAATATTCGTGCTCATCACACATATATTTGCCCTTACCGGGATTCGAACCCGGGACCGCTAGCTTCGCAGGCAGGGATACTACCAACTCGGTTGCGTCGTCGTCATACATTACATCAACTGATCACAACACAACCCTTCCATTTTTTTTTAGTCGAGTAAAACCTTACGGTACCTATCCCAAACTAGAAACGTTGTCTGCATGTTTTGTTTCTTCTTTCATGTGCTTGATTTTTTACTCTTTGACATTTCAGCAAACAAAAACCCCAAACTGCAAAATCCACAAGGCACATCTTTACGAGGCCACGTTCGACGTGACCCGGCCCGACGACCCGGACGAGACGCAGGAGACCGTCCTGGAGCCCGACACCTCCGCCTCCTACAGCTTGCTGGACACCTCCTGGCGCCCCCAGTTCGACTCCTCCAGAGCAGACATCACCGCCAACGACTCCTTCAACAAACTCCCCGACGACAACATGAACTCGGAAGTAACTCGCGGCGCAGACTTCCACCTCGACAACAGCAAAGTTCTTCCCACTCTCCAGCCCAACGGTTGACCGCGCTCCCGCGCCTTCTCCCAGAACTACACTAAGGGT
The DNA here is from genome assembly GCA_931315375.2 of Opisthograptis luteolata. Lineage (NCBI taxonomy): Eukaryota > Metazoa > Arthropoda > Insecta > Lepidoptera > Geometridae > Opisthograptis > Opisthograptis luteolata. The sequence continues at coordinate 12,730,075 of OV928042.1, read as the reverse complement.
AGGCGACCCCCCCGATCGGTCCCCGATTTGTGTCAATTCGAGTCTTCATATAGTTAAGCAAAGATTGAGATTTTGTACAGTTTATTAGACCGAGGATATACGACTAAACTAAGAGGGTATCTAAAGTTGCTAGATAATAGTAGTTAATGATAATGAGGCTTGAACGATCCGGTGCGGTGTCGGTTCGCGCGACCATAGCTTGGCGTGAATCGTTCCTAATTATTATAGACTTTATTTTTAATGACGTAAGGCTGATTTTTTGGTAAACAATAGTACGGGTACGTAATAATTTTAAGGGTAAAAAATCAGGTCGGAAATAATTGTCGTTTGAGGCGCGTGAGGTTATTGTCGCCGAGCTGAGACCGCGCCGCCTCGGGCTCCGCGTCTTGTTCCATGTACATATACAGTTATACATAGCACTTGTAAATAGCGTTGTTGATTCGTACTAGCCGAGATGAGAGCGTCGAGACAATACACAGCAATGGTGCGACGAGTAGAAACTAAAGTACTTTGTAACAATAAAGTACAGTGCTAAAACTAAATTGCAAATCAACGAGTAAGTTATAAAAGTAAACAGTGCCTCGAAAAAGTACACACCAGAAAGAAACCTATTAAAAAAAAATACAAATAATATTCACCATTAGTGCAACGTAATCGTACAAAACATAGACCAAAACAAATTCCAAACATCCGTTATTATTATATTACATAAATTCATAAAGTAATTAAGCATATGAAAGTATTTATCGATGTTAAAAACTGTATTTTTTTTTCAATATTATTTTTGTAGACAGTTCTTAAACGTAGCCTTAGAAGCTAAATCGGTTACCTTAAACAACATTCCAATCTAGAGAAAATATGTTTACGCATCACAGTAGCTTATCTGTACCATAATTATTATTATACATACCAATTTTAACGCACAGTTGTACAATAATAAATTATATACCTACCACGTAATGTTATAAAAATCGACAGTTATTTTTTACATAAGACACAATTTAGATATTTAAAAACCTAAGAAAACAAGTAGATAGTATAAAGTAATTTGTAAAGATAACGAAAGCTACGTATTTATAAAATTAAATAATAGTTTATAACAACGAATTACTGATATTGAGAGTTTAAGAATAGTATTTAATTCGCAACTTATCTATAGTCAATGCTCGGGTTACACGAGGATAGTGTTTCAAACCATAACAACAAAAACATTCAAATTCGAATGAATTTATTGTTTTGTAAAAAAACGGTGCAATAGCTTTACACAATATTTAATAAAAAAAATTAAATTTAGTGAAATAAAGTGATACAGCTTGAAAATACAGTCGGCCAGTTCCTAGCCCAGGTGTAGCGTGGTCCGTTTCGGCCAAATCGTCACTTAAAATCAGGTGACTTGTGGTCAAACGCAACCCTGTAATAAGTCCGCCCGCGGACGGTGCTTGGTTTCTAATGTATTTGTTCAGTGCTCGGCGGACAGTCGCGCGGAGCGGACGTAAAGTACTGTCTGTCATGGCGGCTGCGTCAAATGCCCTTAGTAATAGGGTCCCGTTTTACCCTTTGGTAGGGAACCTTAAACAATAACTTGAAACATTATCCTCGCGTAACCTGGGTACAATAGTTAGTGTAAAGTTATATGTTTTACTTTTTGAATGAATTATTCAACATGTTTTGTTACGAATCCGTAGTTCGTTATTCCATATCACAATTTATATCTACCTCATTTTATTCGTTATTGTAAGGTTCTTTTAGATGATAATGTTTGGATGATTTTGCGGCGGTTTAAGCGGAGATTACAATGTCAAGCGGAAAATATGGCTTCATAACCTACATCCATTCCTCTCTGTAAAAAAGAGCTGAGGGCTTTCTTTCAAAAAAAAAATTAAAAAAGATATTTATTTATCAAAAAAAAAAAAATTGCCTCATTCTTTACTATTTTCAACAGTTTTTTTTCTGTTCAGCAAATAAGAAAAACTTGTTATTTCAATCAGAAAAATATAATATTCAGCGGGCCTCATAAGGTTACTGAGGAATGGACATTCAAAATATACATCGCTGTGTAGCCGCTACTGTGACCTAGGCGTTGAGTTTTTTGGAATCAAGTCCATCGATACCCGTTAGATCAAATCTATTTTTTTCATCTGGATAGCGCCCTCTGGTTAGTTAAGTTATATCAATTAAGTACCTACTCCATTTAACGTTTGCATGCAATCATTTTTTGTTTTGATTTTTAATTTTCAGGAAGTTTTATTTACCTGCAAATGGAGACACTGTCCGCATTTTTTTGTAACTGTTAAAGTTCTAAAGTTTTAAAATACTTTTTTTAACCTATATTGTCCCACTGCTGGGCAAAGGCCTCAAAGGCAAAGGTCTAAACCTACTTTAAAAATAGTATTTGATCACACGTATTAGATATTATAATCCGTTACCTGCTTATTTAACTATCGCAAAATACCTATGTATATGTTTTTTGTTTATTTAATACTAGCTGTTCCCCGCGTGAGCTACAGTTTCCCATTTTTACCCCCTCAGGGGTTGAATTTCAAAAAATCCTTTCTCGTACACCCCTATGCATCAAGACTAACATACCCTCCAAATTTCAACTTTCTACGACCAGCGGTTTAGGATGTGCGTTGATATCAGTCAGTCAGGACTTTGACTCTTATCATCACCATCATCATCATTATCAGCCTTTCACGTTCCCACTGCTGGGACTCTGGCCTTCTCTCAGAGAGAGAGTATGGGCTGTAATCTACCACGCTGGCCCAGTGCGGGTTGGTAGATGTCGCATGTCAATGTTGCAGTTCTTGGACATGCCGGTTTCCTCACGATGTTTTCCTTTACCGTTTTGAGCGATGGCAAATCCGCACGTAACTTATTAAGCCATAGGTGCGAGGCCGAGAGGATTCGAACTCGGTGTTGTTGTCTTGTAAGTCGCACGCCTAATCGTTCGGCCACTTTCGCTCTGTTTCTTATATAATTATCATAATTATAATATAGATATGTGAGCAAACAGTTGTCTCCATTTTAATTAACACTAACACGGTTTTGTTTTCGTGCAGTTTGTTTTGTTTTTCGTGTCCTTTTAATTAATTTTAAGCAGTAATGTGTTCTTCTTTCTTTGCACTATATTGTTGCTGGATTAATTATTTAATGTACAGTTACAAGTTATGACTCTTATGTTAATATCAAACATGGATTAAAGATGTATCCGCCTAGTTTTTCTGATAGTTATATCTACTTAATTATAAATGCGGAAGTGTGTTTGTCCTCATTTCACACAGCAGCGGGTAGACGAAATTTTGGGCACAGAGAGAGTTTATGGGCTTGAGAGTGACATAGGCTACTTAATATCCCGGAAAAATGCACGGTTTCTGTGGAAATCTCACCGCAGGTCAGTTGGTTATTAATCTTATTACATAGACAAGCTAACTTAGTTCTCTCACTAACTATTTTATTGAAATCTTAAAAAAAATACATTTAAAAACCAAGTATTCTTTAAAACAACTATTTTAAAAAAAACTAAAAAAAATATTTTAAAGCACCTAGGTACAATAATTACACTAAGGTTTTGGGACAGCTGCGTGTTTATAAGTAAAAAAAAACTAATGTAATAAATGAAATATGATGTAATATTAAAATTCAAGCGAAAATTCAATTTAAAATTTTATTGGACAAATTATTATAAAAAAATAAATAAATAGCCGACGGTTGGTATTGTAAATATTGAATGTTAAACCCAGTTTAGAATTTAAAAGGAAAGGGTTAAGTCGACTACCTATGTACCTAAAACTTCAATTACACTAAGTTATATTATACTTAGGCGTAGAGCTAAGCATGGTAAAGTTTTAGAATTTTGTCGTTGGCGCTAGGTTTTGTCACAGGGTCTAAGCTTCTATTATGTAACTGTTTACCACCATATTAAAAGGACAAAAAAGCACCGCAGTTTGCTTGTTTCCCTCAAAACTGCACTATTATAACGTTTATAACAAAACTGCACCATTATAACGTCTATAACAAAACTACACCATTATAACGTCTATAACAAAACTACACCACTATAACGTTCATAACAGGAAAAATCTAGTTTCCATTTTTCAGAATTGTTTAATATTTAGCTGTATTTTAATAAGCGTGGGAGAATTTTGCTGTTCGTTTCTTGGTTTACTTAACTCGATATGTTACTTATTGGTTATTCGTGCTACTAAAATATGAATGTTCCCAGTTTTAACATACAAAATATTATTTTACTAAGCTCGTTTGTAAAGTTGAAATATTCACATACAAAATGTAACTAGTTCTGTAAAGAAACAAAATGTATTTGATCTGGACACCATCCGTTGATCACACAAATGTTTATTGTATACCAATATGTTCAAAATAGGCCGTATTATTATAGTTAAAATACATAAATTATTATAGGTAGTGTTTACCGTAAGATACCTAATAGTTTATGCATTTAAATATAATTTATTTAACAATTAAATAAATTATTTATATTTATTTAAATACACAGTTCGCTCAAGGTTGTGTTTAATAATCCATTAGAAAACTAAATAGTTTTTTTTACTCTGATATTGTTATTATTGACTTTTTTACAACTTTACTTACATTATGAAGCCGACATTATTGTTTGTTCATCGCAATAATATATTATACCTGAACGATGTACAATGTTTTATAATATAACTTATTTATAATAACAATTTAAGCTAATGTAATGTAATGTAACACAATTACAAATGTTACAAAATGTAAATTTATCAATAGTTGCATAGTTTTACGATTTAGTGCAAACATCTTTTTACCTTGTTTATTATCAGGCCTAGTGTATAAATTTTATGTAAGTAACATTAAATTCGGTACTTTTTAAAATAATTATTACTTGAAGGATGGTAATTTCAAAGCGTTTTGTGAAAACAAACATTCGTTCGGAATTTTTACAGTCATTTAAATTGTTTATAAATTGGCTTGTCCGTCCTTGAAATAAGAAAATAGAAATAAACCAGAAGCCTGAAGTTGTGCCTCCGATAATTTCGAATCTCGTTTCTCAAAACTTCTTTTATTACAAACCGACTGAATTTAATGATAATCGTCTCCATCGAATGGATTTTCTACATCCAGAGATTGGGCTTTTACTTAACAGTTATATTTACTTACAGCAACGAAGTCGTTAAAGCGGGTCATACCATTCCACTGTAAATTTATACACCTACATTATACAATAGTTATTTTTGTTGATTCCATACACATTCCATTTCTGTTGCAATAGTTTCTTACCTACCACGCAGATTATTTAATTATGTTTTAACGTAAAATTAATATACCATGTTATAAATATTTAGTTAAACGTTTAATATTATGTCTTCGTAGAAGTTACGACAGTAAACACAAAGCAATAGAAATAGTTCAATAAATAAATAATTAAATATGTACATAAAATATCTCCTACTGCTGTTTTGAATTAAAAAAAACTGATTACAAATTTTATTCTGTCACGATTGTCATGTAAAATGAAATTTTACAAGTACTTTCACAAGTACTGATTTTTTGTAAATATAGTGTAATTTAAGTATTTACAGTTTTTGTAATATTTGAATCGGAAATATTTTATGGATTGTTAAAAAAACTGTTTACCATATTTATAAGAAATTTAAAATCTTTGTTTCATTTGCACATCTATCTCTTTCTAAATGTTTAAAAAGTTACTTACCACATTGCTTCGTAATCATTAATGTAATAACATTTTGTGTGACTGCGTTTTGTAGCATGTACTTATGTAAGGGCGTCCAAAGTAAAGTTTATATTTAATTATTTTGAATAACTTAGCGCGAGTTTAACAAGTTTTATTTTGTTGAAGTTTTTATAATGTCGCTTGGATATTTTATTTGTTGTTTGGTTGCATTTTATGTTATCGGTTCACTTTTTGACGATGTATAAGAGAAATAGAGTACTTATAAACGATTTATTCGGATGTAACAAAAATTGCACCTATTGTTCTAGCTTAAAAGGTTAATAATATTCAGGGGACCAAATTGACCCCGTAGTTGCATTTGCATATTTTCCTATCTAAATCGTTTTGAATAAAATCATTACTTAATTTCTACTCAAACTACTCAATTCGTTGCAAATCACTTATAGTAAACTGCCCCCGTTGTTATAGTTACAGTAAGTCGTTTTACTGGTGTTATGACTTTTCTACAGTACTGTGATCTGTAAATCAAGTCCTACTTGGAATTTTATTTCTTTTAACTTCAAATTTATCTTTTGATGTCCGTTACAATATCCAAGTTATCTGCTATAATCATTACGATATACCATTTTAAAAATGATAATTTTTTTGACTTACTGTAATTATAATAACGGGGGCAGTATACAACTTCACAGTTGTAGTAATTCATACATATTTAATTACATGTATGTAACCTATGTACCTATAGCTGTATAGGAAAATAAATAAATGTAAAAACCTACACAAAAAAGTGAACAGAATGGTGGCTCAATTTCAGATAAATTGGGTAGAAAAGCCTGAAATCATGTTTATGTAATATTATGGCTAAATATTGAAAAATAAAATGTTTATTGGAGCTGGAATATTTTAAAACATTGTTGAAATTTAGAGGAACTATCCCATGAAGTGTAATAGAACTGTTTCTGTAGAACTAGTATTTTAAGGAATTTATCACAGTTTACCGTTAAGTTTGGGGATACGAATGAATAAAAATAAACAAAAAGAGTGTTTTAATAAAAAATAGGTGAAAATAATATTGTGATATACACTTCTATTTTTAGAGGATAAAAACAAAGTATGTATATTCACTTTACTACTCACTTTAACTTACAGTAGGTACACACAAATCAATGTAATAAAAATAATAAAAAATGATATAAACCAACAACTCGCTCTCATTGGTGAATTGTGAAATAAACCGCCTGTAAAACCCGCTCATTGGTTGTGTCACACTGCGGATGTTACACTGATTTTGCGGGTATTTAATTTTTATTGTTATTTTATTTTCTACCGTATCCCCCAGTAAATTAAATATTAGTTAATAAAAATGTGAATCTACCTCAACCAAATTACCCATTAATGTTGTTTTGTAAGTGTTCTTTTGAGTCTTATTATTAGGTACTGCAATTCGAAATTTATCAATTTTATCTTACACGAGACTAGCGTAGAATAAATAAGACTCCTGTACCATACACGTAGTGTCGCGCTGTGATTGGCCCAATCACTACACTCGTCCAATCACCACTCTTCCCGCCTTTTTCATGTTCAAACATAACGTCAAAAAGCACCAAGCGTAACATCTGTGGCTATTTGTCATTGGCTAGACTCTAGTTAATAGCAAAAAGCGGGAAAGTTGATTGGACGAAAGGAATGAGTGGACCAATAATGATGTAACACAGAACGGAAGTCCAGTAAGGTACCTACGCTATGGTTAGGTTTCGAATAAGGTCCATAACATGTTTTAATTGCAGGTAAAACATCGCTGTTACTGATAAATTATTGAACTGTAGTGTTTTTTATAATAAAAATTATTATTAGTTCCAGCATCCCCTTTTGATATGGTAATTATTGTTACCAAAAATATTGAATGTGGTTGATGAAGTGTTGGTACGGTATTGTCAAGTTCGAAATGATATTAAAATTGAAAATAAAGAGAGTTCAGGATATTTTATTGCATTTTCCCTTATAACCTTATCAATAACCCATTACACATTAGTGATACTAAACAGGTAGTAATTAGAGAGGGTTTGAACAAGCATCTTTAAAAGGTTTTATCCAAACTACTAAAATTATAAACGTGAAACTATGTAATTCTGTTTGTTCGTTACCTTTTCACGACTAAACTACTCAACCGATCTTGATGAAATTTGGTGTGAAGATAGGTCAAACCATGTAAGAGGATAAAATATACTTTTTATTGCGATAAAGTTCTTGCGAGTGATACCGCGGGATACCACTAGAAGTCTATATATTTGTATTGAGTACAGTTTGGCGCAAATAGTGTTTTTCTGATATTCATTTTAGTTACATTTTAGTTAGTGATTATGAAATAAAATAACGTGTTACGCAATTAAATGTTCAGGAAGGATATTCTGATAAAGGTAAATGTTTTAGTTTTTGTTGTCCTTCAGAAAATTGTGATTTTATCTTTATTCTGAATTATTCTACAAAGAGTAGATTTTGGCACATTAAATTCAACTCAGACTTCATCGCGTGTCTTCTCACTTTCAGAAACGGATATTAACTTCAGTTTTTCACGTACTGATAACGAGTTGTGCCTTTAATTCGGCATTTTTCAAATAAAATCCGTATGATAGTAAAGCAAAACTAAAACTGAAGGTCATTAAGGCCCAAAATTAGTTAAGTATGGAATTTGCGGCTAGAATTAGAATAAGTAAGTAAACAAATATTCAGTTACAGAGGTAAATGCATATAAAATTCACTCGGTGTCTCAGTTATAGAGGTAACTGTGACGATAAAATCGAAAGGTCGAATCCCAGATATAGAGGTTTGCTAAGTCCCACTAACAGAGGTAATTCAGTGCCAAAGTGGTGGCACCTCAGCATGAGTACCAGTAATAGAGGTTTCTCACTTATCCAGGTCCCACTTAACCAAGTTTCACTGTATTTGACAAGTGCGAGAGACGTGATCTGAGGTTTTCGAATAGTCAAATTCCTTACCACTGCTGGGACACGGCCTTGTTTAGGATAGTCATTAAATAAAAATACAGTTGTATATATAATATTAATTGTATAATTACTGCTTATTTATTAACTGTACGAGCAGGCTCTGTCGACAGAGGCGCGACACGGCGCTCTCGTCCTTGCGACGCAGTTTGGCTGTGAGCCGCGCGAGGCTAAAGCGAGACCGCGCGCGGGGCTCACGACGGCGACCGCCTGGAAATGTAAAAAAATATATAAAGAAATTGTTAGGCACTCTCTGTATATCCTGCCCTCATGAGCTCTCTACAAACAAACCACAAACTTTTTCTCTGGAACTCTGGATTTATACCTGGGATATTCAGTGTATGTGATAGACAGTTGAAATTTTCACAGATGTTGATATTTCTGTTACCGCTTTAAGAATATAATTATAAACAAATAGAATAAAACTAGTTGCGCCGCGGGTTCATCTTCCCGTTATCCCGCAGGAACCTTTTTCCGGGATGAAAAATAGCCTATGTAATCCAGGGTATAAGCTATCTCCATTTCAAATTTCATCAAAATCGGTTAAGTAGTTACAGTGATCCGTGGTAACAAACATTGACACACAAACTTTCGCATTAGTATAGGAGTAAGTTACTCTTCTCACCTTCGGCAACTCTCTGCCAAGCCTCTCTCTCCACATTGACCATGCCGGTGGAGGCGCTGCGCCCCAGGCTGGGCTCCTGACTGTGACTGCTGGAGCTGTGGGCTTCCGTCACGTCGCTTTCGCAGCTTATCCTACTGGTCCTGGAACGGTGGGAATCATTGAGGCTTATAATTTTGTGGGTAGAATGAGAAGAAGAAGCATTATAAAGTGGTTACGAAGAGAAGGAAAATGAGCTGATGGTAGAAGATCAGCTGATAGTTTGTAAAGTGGTAAGCGGTCACCGTCGCCTATGGACATTTGCAACACCAGGTTTACCGATGCGTTGCCGACCCACTCTTCACACTCATCTTGAAGGACTCCTATTTGTAGCACTGCGGAAAGACTTGTGGAGGCTTGTACCACATTTTGCAAGTAAGCGGAAGAAAGGAGCGCATAAATCGATGGGCTGATGCAACCATTGCAAGGTTTCAAATGAAAATGGCACAGATGCGTTGTGAATGGCATGAAAGAAGTGGGCTGACAGTTGTTTTCTAGACTGTTATTAAGGAATGCTTACCTATCCCCAGGTCTCAAGTCACTAGCAGAACTCGTGCCTTCTCGTCTCATTGGAACAGTCGATGACAAAAACCTCTCCCTGGCTGCTCTTAATCGAGCAGCTCTCTCAGAAAGTCTAGCCTCAGACTCCACAGCAAACACGGGTGCCTCTACAGCCGACACTGACCTTCCATAGTAACTAGGGTTTTCAGATATCAGCCTTGAAATGCTCGGGACCACGGTATCGGACATCTGTCTTAAGACTGAAAAAGGCTGCGCAGTGGTCGTGCTTTGAAACTTTGCAAAGTTTCTGCTGCCGTCTGGAACTATGGTGTCAGTACTGGCAGTATCAGCTCCAAGAATAGTTTCTTGGCTGTCTTCTATCTTCTTCTGGGTGGGTGATGGAGATTTGGTTCCCGTTAGTTCAGGGTGTAAAGCATTTGCACTGTGGGATTTTAGGACTCCATCAAGGGTTGTTGAGGGTACGGGCGTCAGTCGTTTTTCAGCTGATGTCTGATCACGTCTGGATAATTGACATGCACTAGCTGATTTTTGGACTTCCCTCTCAAGGAATGGGTTGTTTCTGTAATAAAAATAATTAGTTGCGATGATGATAAACACATAACACACATATACATAATTATGTAGGAAGTCAAAATGAATTTGGAATCATTACCTGATATTAACACCAACGGGCATATCGGGAGGTCGTCGTCTTTCAGCAATAGGTGATCTCCAAGCGGGTGATGATGCACCACTGTTTTCACCTGACGTGTGTCCTGCGAATGATATGGCTCATTAAACTGAAAAATATCATGCTTTTTTAGAGTCAAGAATCATAAAACTACGATTTTCGTACCGTCTTCATTAATTTTTTTATTGTATCTTTGTATCATTATTCGGATGGAAGGTGCTGTCTCTTTAGCTTGCGGTTTCCTCTGAGAAGAAGGCGATAATGGAAGAGGAGGTCTCGATCTCTTCCTTAGCTCATCTCCCTCTTGTAGATCACCAGATCCTTTAGCATGAGTGTCCTTTTCCTTTTCTGACTGTTCTATTTTCTTTTTGCCGTCATGTTTGTGGTGGTGATGGTGATTTGGTCGGACTTCATCTAAATCTTCCACGTCTACAGGTATGACTGCTCTAGGAACTGATTCTCCGCACCGAACTATGGGGGAGAATATTTTACGAGTAGTTTTAACTATCACTTCTGGAGAGCCATCACGCATTTCTGGTGCTTTTATTTTTAGAACGTAGACCTGCAGAAATCACAAAAGGGTTATTATACTTACTGTAGGCTTTTTACATGCATCAAAAAATATTAAAAGCTACTGTAGTTGTCACTCTTTAAAGTAATAAGTACTTACTTCTCCTTCTGAATCTGAATGTAAGGATGTCGGAGGCGTTCTTGGTTTTTCAGAAGCCCGCCTAGGCCTTTTCTTTCGTCTAGGAATCTCTACTGTGACTGTATCGACTTCATGTTCTGTATCACTTTCAGAGGGCTTAGATTGTTCTCTTTCTAGTCTCGCTCTTGATTTTACTTTCTTTTTACCGTTACTTTTGTCTGCATCTTTGGGCTTATCGTCTCTCAGATCGTCAACACTGTGCTTTTCTTTCAGCAAAATATCTTTAACATTATTTTGTTTGGAAGATTTCTGGATACCAACTTTATTTTTTGGTGGAGATTCTCTATAGCATATATCACTTGCGAAGCTAGGTTTTTCAGATTCAGTAGTTACGGCTTCTTCTTCTCTGAATCGATTTGAGCTGCCTCTTTCTATTTCCTCAATTGTTTTTCTAATAAATTGGGCATCTTGTTCTATGCTCGTTTGTCTACTTATTCTTCTCCTAATTCTATCGGATGCTTTCACCTGCAAAGTTAATTATTACATACAAAATTGAAAATACCCTAATAACAACTAAACAAAAAAACAAACAATAACAAAAAATAACAAAAATAAATAAAACAAACAAATAAAACAATGATGTTAATTCATAACTTTAAAAAAGTCCTACCTGTTCCCGACTAATCTTCGGTCTGGCTCCAGTTTCCTTTGGTTTCACAGTTTCCTTTGGACGAGATTCTGAAATAACAACTGCTTGGGTTTGGTCGTAATTTACAAGCTCAGCTCTTTAGTTTTGTTAATTTAGTTATATACTGAGATTTTTTCTGTAATCTAATACGCGAGGTACATAATTATGTTGCTTTCTTTTTATTTATCAACACCTAAAGTCCTACAACTTTGCCTTTCAAGCCTTTATTTTTCCATAAAGCTACGCTGGTTAAAAGTACACCGTCGTTACCATTGGGTTGGAGGACAGCAGTTCCAGTGACAGCAGAGCTGGTCTCACACAGCAGCCGTGCCTCTGCCTGACCGTACGTGTAGACTGGCTTCTGAGGAGTGTGGCGCGGGGAGACTGCCATGAGGGGTGCTGCTGTGCACACCTCATCGGCTTCCACTTCCACGAGAACTGCTCCACGGGTGTGGACTCCCTTGTCTTCGGTGTCATCGAGCTGATAAATAAAATAGATTATGTTCAAGAATAACTAGCGATTGACCACAAGTCACCTGATGTAAAGTGAGGATGTGATCGAAAACGCCGCGCTACCCCTTGATTGGGTGCCTCTCAAATGAAGTTGCTGGAACACACCGATAGGTGCTTAGCGATATATTCTTAACTTGACAGTGGAAGCTAACCCTATCACCAGGCAAATTTCTGATTCAGAATCTGTCAATACAATACCAAACCAGTTTCCACCAAAAATGTTCCCAAACACAACAAAAAACGAACGTTCTATAAGTTTTAACTGGCCTTCACATCAGGATTTGGAGCACTGCTTTAGGGAATCACCGTGCCTACTTACCGAATGTTCTCTATCGTACTCCGAGTCGAAATCATCCACATCATTGACGCTGAGACTTGAAGCATGAACTCTCCCTGAGCCTGCTGCAGATGGAGCCACACTGCCGGCAGACTGAGTCCTGGTCAACTGACTCTGAGGCATCTTCCCTCGGGCTCTGGCGGCTTGGAGCAGAGCCGAGGTGGAGGCTTCGGGAGCGATGCCTCGGGACTTCTCCCATTCGTGGAGTTTGCGGGTAAAGGAGCGGGATATGCCTGGAAAGGTAATAAGCAAAATCTTATGACCTGAGACTCTGACTTTCTCTTACAAGAAGGATGTTTGGTGAGCTTAAAATGTGATGATGAAGCGAACCATATTGGTTACCATGGAAAATATTGCTTGGATCGGCGGAGGTTGCTATTTTATTCATTTTTAGAGTTCCGTACCCAAAGGGTAAAACGGAACCCTATCACTAAGACTCCGTTCGTCGCACGGTTATCCGCACGTCTATCACCAGGCTGTATCTCATGAACCGTAATAGATAGAAAAATGAAATTTTCACAAATGATGTATTTCTGTTCCCGCTATAACAACAAATAATTAAAAACGAAAAAAAAAAAAAGAAAATGAATAAATGTTTAATGTTTGTTTGTTTGCTCTCATACAACAGACGTGATTTTTGTGCCGATTTTATTGATAATGGTACGGAACCCTTCGTGCGCGAATCTGACTCGCACTAGGCCTGTATTTATTTTCAACTTGTCAAATAAAAAGTTGTCTTCAACCACACCTACGTAAATATTAATATTATGTTCTCCTTTACCTTGAAATTTAAAAAGTCCAGTAGAAGTCTGCACGAGGACCTCATCAGGTTTGGCTTCTTCTTCCCAAGCAGGCACCGAATTCGTTTCTTTCATACGTTTCCATTCATCTGAAGACGTGAAATAGACGCGTTAATATCCAATACCGCAACGTGATCTTAGCAACAGACATCAGATCATTCTTTTAACATCTTAAAGGGTAGCGTTTGATCACAAGTCACCTGATGATAAGTGACGAAGTGGTCGAAGCTGGCACCACGCTACATCTGGATAAACAACAGGCTCTGAAGTGGGGTTGCTAGAACACACCGATAGGTGTTTGGACACGGATTCTTAACTTGGGGGTAGGTTACTGGATTTCGTGTATACCATCCCCAGGACCATGCCCCTTTAAACTTTTCATCATCATCATCATCAGCCGGAAGAAGTCCACTGCTGAACATAGGCATCCCCCCTTGAACGACACCATGAACGGATATTAGCCATTTGCATCCATCGGCTCCCTGCGACTCTTACAATGTCGTCATCATTTTTTCTGTAGGTATACAGAACGTTTTCCGGTTCGTGGTCGCCACTCTAGAACCTCTCTTTCCTATCGGTTATCGGTTATTTAAACTTTTGTATTTGTATATTACCTACCCCATCTCTTGAGAAAGTCTTCGCTAAGGTCTTGTCTTGCAGGTACTGGCAGTGGTTGTTTGACTCCCTTCTTGAGTTGCCATTCTTCTAGTTTCTTGCGGAAATCTGCAGACAGTTGTTCTTCTGTCGCCACCGGTCGAGTTGCTGGAGAAGAAAAAGTAAAATGTAATAAGTAACATAAGGATCAACCCTGCAACTAGTAGGAGCGACCTGCCAAACTACCCCACTGGTGAAACTCCCCGTAAAAATCGCCCTAAAGCGCGTCCTAAAGAAAGAAAAAAGGAAACAAAAAATGGAAGAATTCTTTGAAATTTTGCAGTCCACATTGCCCTCTTTATGATTTTGGTTCAGCAAATGAATCCGTTATAAAATTTGGGTTGACTCTTCCCCACTAGGGCTGCCAATCAATTTGACGAAGTCATGTTTGTAAGTGAAGGATATTCTTTAAGCACCTGAAGAGATGTTGATCCTCTGCAACTTCCCTCTCCTGTCAGAGAACTCCCTTCCTAGCTTCGACTGCAGCGCTGCATAGTCCCTCGCTATCTCCTCCCTCACTCCCCCCGCTTCACACCCGCTGCTCAGACCTTCAGTATCTGGAAAAAAGAAGTAGGTTTTACTTACAATTATACATTACACTAACATACATATACCAACCGATGACGAAGAAAAGTAACCAAGTGGCAACCACGAACCGGAAGACGCTCTGTAGGTAGTCCCCCCCACTAGGTGGACCGACGACATTGTAAGTGTCGCAGGGAGACGATGGATACAAATGGCTAATCATTTCTCTATAGAATATTACCCGGTCTCTAGTCATGACACTTTGAGTACTGAGTTCAAATCGAGTCACGACTCACGGGACAAAATATTAATTTCTTGATGCAAGAATCGAAGGAAGGTCGTGGGAATGCCGGTTCTGTTGGAATTCAGCCAACTTCAAATGTGTTTTCTAACAGAGTATTAGAATAAAACGTGGTTTGTAAACCAAAGCTTGGAACCTCATTGAAAAGATACGAAAAGGAGGTAGTACGTTAAAGTGTAAGTAAATGTCAGAATGTCATGACCTAACTGATTAAAAAAAAAACTCTACTACCGTAAATGTCATTCTCGCATACTGTCGTATGTCATAACATTATCAAAATCAAGGTGCTCGTTTATTAGAAAAAATGAAAATAAAATAAAAAAGTAACAAAACAATGTAAGGTTCTTTATGTAATGCTAGAAATATGAGATTGTTAGATTATTATTAGTGATGATAGCCGATGCTGACCAGAGATTTTCATTGGACTGGTGTTCATTCCAGAGTTTGCCTTCACTGTAATGGGTCAACATCTTTGTAGGCCCTGAAAGTTGCTGGCGCATTTTTTTAGTCCTAAGTGTACGACTGGGCAAGCTCTACTACGCGCTAGGGTGGACTAGTAACCTACTAATATTATTTTAAACGTGAAAGTTTGTGAGTATGGATGTATGGATGTTTGTTACTCTTTCACGCAAAAATTACAGAACGGATTTGAGTGAAATTTGGAATGGAGATAGCTTATACCCTGGATTAAGACAAAGGCTACTTTTTATCCCGGAAAAAGGTTTCTGCGGGATAACGCGAAGGCGCGCCACCAACCAAGTTTTAAGTAATTTCTGTACATTTCAGGTGGGCACCAACTTCATTCAAATGCCTCCTGACTACGTTATCTTTGTCATTTTCGTTCTAGTCCTATCTTATGTTTACGTAAGTCTGATCTTGCCTCTCATTTCTGTACAGTATCATTTTCAATAAAGTAATAAATACAAATTGACAATATTACGAAATTAAGTTCGTTAGCCAGCGCATCACAAATCCAAATCATTAGAGACAATTAGAGGCTGGACAGTTCTTTTTTTTTGGAATGTCCATATAAAAGATTTAGGAAAAAAGCTCGATAAGTCGCCCGGAAATAAGAAAAATTCAGGAATGACTGAAAGTGCTCTTTCGTAAGGGATTTTTTTATGAACACATTACCTACTGTAGGACATCAAATACTTATATTTACCTACCCGTGCGAAATCGGGACGGGTCACTAGTATTATTATAGAAGAGACTGGTCTTTCCATCCACTTCCCCTTCGCACAGATGTTTTTTTACATCTAACAGGTTAGCGTTTGGCCGCAACCACAAGTCACCTGATGTTAAGTGACGATGTGGCCGAAGGTGCCGCCACGCTACACCTGGACTGGGAACTAGCTCTCAAGTGAAGCTGCCGGAGCACACGTAAGTGCTTGGCGATAGTTTCTTTAAGTGAAAAAAAGAAATATATACCTATGGCCGAAGTCGGTTAATAAAACGAAAAAAAAAATCGAATAGGTCGAGCCATTTTCGAGTTTTTGCAAGACTAATGAACAGCAAGCAATTGAATAAGAAGATTGATTTGATTGTTTGCTAATGGAACATTAAAATGATTGATCGTCAAGTTTAGCAGTGGTTTAGAGTTATAGAGACACACTGACGCCGAAATATCACGAAAATATAATATTCCATTATTATATTATTAACGTGAACGCGACTCGCAGGCATGCCAAATAAATCACACGTGTTTTATTTGTATTCCTATAAAATAGAAAACTCGAGAAATTGCAGGACCGATTTGGATAATTTTGATCTTGAAATATATGTGGAAGTTCAGGGAAGGTTTAAAAGGTGACTTTTGTTGGCGATACGAAGTTCGCCGGGTCAGCTAGTTACTAAATAAATATAGGTTCACTTTTGACTTTTAGAAGCGAAACGCTTAGTATATTATGTATGGACTTTCATCGGTGTCGTGAA
Organism: Opisthograptis luteolata; assembly: GCA_931315375.2. Taxonomy (NCBI): domain Eukaryota; kingdom Metazoa; phylum Arthropoda; class Insecta; order Lepidoptera; family Geometridae; genus Opisthograptis; species Opisthograptis luteolata. The sequence goes on along the minus strand of OV928042.1, from coordinate 12,713,126 downwards.
GCCACATCTCTTTACGTACATATACGTAGATAGACTTGCGGCCGTTCCCAATAACCGATCTATCCTCGGTTTGCCTTACTTGAGATAGAAATTTGACATAAGTTCCATAGAAGTAATGTCAAGTTTTTATCAATAAGTATGTAAGTCAAAATATAATATTTAGAGTTAAATTTTACTGTAAGAAAACTAAAGGCATCACCTTTTGTTTTCACGTTTGCAGGCGATACAGAATCCCCAGTTCACGGCGACCGCGTCGGCCATTCGACAGATACTGTCTGGCGGGTGCCGGCTACATTGCAGACCCAGTACCTACAGTGGGATTAGTGGGCTCAGCGAGCTGCAGAACTTCCAGGGTCCCAGCCACCTGCAGACCTACCCGGCCGACCCCAGGCAGGGCTGCGTCTGCGAATCCTGCCCTTGCGCTTTGATTGAAAACGTTCTTGTGTAAGAACTAGAACTCCTTGCCTTTTTTTTTGTATTGGCGTCACACGATTAGTGTATTAAAATTTGCCAGTGTCAAGAATCAATATTTCATACTCAGAGAGCAGAATCAACGTACAACGTACAGTGACGTCGAAACTGACACGCGGAATCTTTCCGAGTGAATTAGAGATGCCGGCACTGCAGGTCTATCCTAAAAGTTAACATATTCCATTTCAGAAGATGCAGCCCGTTGACCCAGCTGTACACAAACGTCACAGATACTCTGTGCCATCTCTACTGCAGAGTTCTAGAATCGGTAAGACATTAAACACAATGTCACTCTCGCGATTTACATGCCCACAGGCGCGTAATGGGCGGTCAGGTCGCTACTACCGGTCGTGCGAGCGACCGCGGCGCTCGCCAAACATTGCTCGGTTGACAAACTGCACGTTACGATAGAGATGACCATTAACGACTATTTAGCTGCAGCATTTGACCACAACTCACCTGCGACTGCTACGTTGGAAACTGGTTCTCAAGTGAGGCGGCCAGAACAAATCGATTAATTGCCTGGTGATAGATTCTCAAGGTACGGTCACTGAGCCCGGCCTTCTCTCTACAACTGCCAGCCGCTAGGCGCAAGTCGTCACTCCACCTTGTACCAGAAGGTCTATGACCACCAGTGGGCCGAGACAGGCTGATGATGATAGGTTGAAGGTAGCTAGTGCTTAATTATGGGGTGCGATGCGATACGACGCTATGCGAATTGCTGCGATACGATTTCGTGCGGCAAAGCGTTGGTTTAAGTGACCATACCACAAAACTGCGATGCGAGATTGGAAGTTCTCGTGGTGCATTCGTGCGAGCTCGCAGATACTTGCGATGCGATGCGAATTTGCAGTTTTGTGTGGGAGTCCTAAGAGCTAATGTGACTTTTCGCACCAAGTCGCGTGGCGACCAAGCCATCTAATGCGCGCGTGCTCCCAACTAAGGTTGACAGACAGTTGTCCCACCGCCGACGATGAACGAGTAACGAGTAAAACCAGCAACTAGAAACGAGTTGGCGAGATTTATCGCTGCGAATGCCTACTCGTCGCGAGAATTACCTTTGATAGCTCAAGAGCTACATACGACAAGTCGCTCAGTTACAAACTAGTGGAACGAGACCTCGACGAGTGTGGACAGTCAGCGATTAACTATTAATGCCTCTCTTTTGTCAACCCCCGACGCAAAAAGAGGGGTGTTATAAGTTTGATGTGTCTGTCTGTCTGTCTGTGGTGCCGTAGCTCGCGAACGTATGAAGCGATTTCAATTTAGTTTTTTTGTATGAAAGGTGAGTTACGGGCGAGTGTTTTAGCTATGTTTGATGAATATCGGTGCAAGATGTCCGGGGTTTCTCAAATTTTATTTTTTTATAAGCTGTACATATATATATCATTTATTTACACGGAATGTTATATCGATTGTACGTTTCTTGAACGAGAAAATAGCCGATAGTTAGTCGTTTACTCGCCGGCGCGGCGGTGGGACAACTGCTCTAGTCTAGACATTGAAATATTAAAAGAGTCTGGACCAAATCCAAGAGTTACCGCTCCGCAATGTTTAGGTGTAAACCAACAAAGTATTTAAAACGTGTCTAGTTGTTCCCGTTATTTATGTTCGGGGGATAATTGAAAGATAATTTTCTGGAAACATATTATTGTGTGCGGTCTAGTTTTTAGTGAAAAATATGACGATTGTTATGAAGTCGCTTTGTTGAATTTTAGATTTTGAGGCCAATTATAAAGTCTGCTTAGAATTGAATTTTAAGGCCCTGCCATACGCCGTTAGCCTTGCTTGATCAGGTGAAAGCATCCCGCACTGACTTTATGAGAGACTGACGTGGCGATTTGCGAGTATGAAATACGTAAAAAATTCGCCAAAAATAATTAAAGCAGTATTTTCTAAATATGGCCTGAAGGTGTTTTGGGTATTATATTTCTTGATACGCTGATGGTATTAACAAGTCTTTGTTGCATATATAGTTTATGAGTAAAGTAGTATTAAACTTTTAGAAAATGGGGCACTTTGCACATTTTTTTTCAAATAAATATTTTTTTTGCATATTTCGGCCTGAATGTGTTCTGCTATATATCAAGTAGATTAGCATATATTTTTATTAGATTTTTTTTAGACCAAAATTACACAGAGATATAGTTTTAATTAACCCCGTTTTCAGGTTAGTTTGGGAACCAGCGCCTTAAGATTGTTTGTGGCAGTACGCTGCTCATATAAATCTCTGAATCGTTGGAATAGACGTGTTAAGTGGAGACAGCGACTTGGCAAACAATGACATAATGTAGTATGCTATCCGATTAGGTGGAGCGAAGACTTGCGCCGAGTGGCTGCCAGTAGTTGGATGAGAAGAGCCGAAGACCGGGCTCAGTGGCGTACCTTGGGAGAGGCCTATGTCCAGCAGTGGACTGATACATGATGTTGGTGATGAAAGGTTTTTTTATTGCTGATTTTATTGCTGCGTTGATGTTTTAAATGTTCTAAAGTAAAATCATTATTGTTATCGATTTAAGTACCTACTAAGTATTTTACTGATAATTTATGCGCCTTCAATTGTATCTGCGTGCAAAAGCTGAACAAATTTTGTTTCAAATACTTATTGAATATAGATAACTATATAAGTATGTAATTGAATAAACTTTGAATCAACTCTTTGTCAAGGTTACTTAAATTTTACATTTAGCCATAGTTTTGTTTGTCACATACGCTTTGATTGCAAAATCGATGTAAATTTAACGATTTTCAGATTCATGAGGCACATCGTTACGCTTCAAGGGTGATGGAATGTGGTGCCTCATGTCAAAGACAAAGCTCAGGTAATACTGATGTACGTACTCTTTTATAATTTTTAGCTAACCAAAATCAAAAAATTATAATGAACCTTGAAATAGTAAAGTTTTTGCTGTTTCAAAATAGTGGTTCGATAATAGTGGACGTTAATAACTTGTAATCATTTAAAACGTCAATATTAAAACTAGCTACGCCAGTTCCAACCTCTTTACACCGGCAAAAGAAATGCTCAGCAGCTAATTGTTTGGGCGCGATCACATTTACAAAGTTTATTTTATTTCTAAATTGATTGAAGTCATGAAACAAAGCTTGTTGAGTTTTTGATACCAAATACTTAGTGATATATGCCACACTGTTATCGGGCCATCGTAAATAACGTTTCATTTCACAGATTTTTATTGATGTTTTCAGGTAGTCGAAACAAGTAATTATGATTCTTCGGAAAACTTCAATTTGGGTCGTCACGAGGTCGATAATGAAGAAGGAACTGTCAGCAAACCCAAATCAAAATGGTTCAATATAAAGAGCATTTCAAAAAAACAATCAAAATCAACACTTTGCTCCCAGAAATCAAGTAGCTCTCTACCCTTAGAGGTCGATGCGGACCAAGGCAGCCAAAATGCCGAAAAATGTGATAAGTCATCGAAGCCAACCGTTTCGACGTCGTCAAGTTGTCCCAAATGTATGGAGAAGAACAAAATGTGCATGCGTGAATGTCCGAAATCCAAAAAATAAATTTCTGAGTTTTTTAATTATTACTTTTTTATTTTTAGCTAGACCTTTGCCCAGCGGTGGGACAGTATAAATATAAGAAATATTGTTTAAGCACAAACCAGATTTAAGAAAAAAACATTCTAAAATGATACATGGAAAAGAAACAGTCTATTTGTTTTCACGCCTAAAACGCTGAACGGATCGTGACGAAATTTTGTATGGAGATAGTTTGAACCTTGGGAAGGACGTACGATCCTTTTTATTGAAATAAACTTGGTGTACATGTGGGTATCACCACCCGCTGGGAACAGTTAGTACATATACGATCTTCTTGATGCTACTTAAATCAAGTTGTCATATCAACATATCAAAACTTACTATCTGTCATAGTCAGAGTGATCACCAAATATGTTTAGGATATTTAATTTCCATAACCCAAAATGTTAAATTAAATGTAAACTGAGACCAACCGGTCTTAATCTATTAATGAAAAAGACAAAAAAAATTTATAGTGAAAGTTCGCAACAAAATGTATCGTAATAGATCGAGGTCCAGCCGAAGAACAGGTAAATAATGACTATTATCTATTTTGGTAACACAAAACACAACCTATGTATATACAATTCAGAGTTTTTATCCTAATATATACAGGGTTATTGAAAATTTGCTAACAACCTTTTAATGGCAACTTCTGAACATCATTATGAACAACTTTTGTTCTACAACTTTTTCAAAACGTAACCCTAAATTTACCTATCTCAAAAAAATAATTAATCTTGTCATATCTGCGACACTCATTAGCTCTGTCTTGTAGTAAACGTAGCGTAGCCGTAGCTACGACAGCAATCACGGCTACGGGACCACGCATACGGTATTATATCCTATTGTCTATTCTGTGACCACCTAGAGTTTGCATAGAGTTATTAATAAATAGATAGATTATTAAATGATTTTATTTATGTATGGGAAAAAAGATTATGAATAATTAAAAGTCGTAAAAGAGAAGTTGTTTGTTATTATGTACAGAAGTTGCTATTGGCATTTTCCCAGTGTATATTTATTGACATTGTATGTAATTTGTAATGTGAGTTTTTTTAACTTTCAGCAATTGACAATAACGGAAATGGCAGTTGTATTTGCATAACAATGATATCTATTTTATTTGTCTTGCTTGCTGTTTTTGTAATGGTAAGTTTTAATACCAGTTTGGACAAAAAACGGTTTAGATTTCGCGAATATTGCATGCAATCAGAGTACCATCTAAATATATATAACTCAAAGGTGACTGACTGACATAGTGATCTATCAACGCACAGCCCAAACCACTGGACGGATCGGGCTGAAATTTTGCATGCAGGTAAATGTTATAACGTAGGCATCCGCTAAGAAAGGATTTTGATTAATTCTACCCCCAAGGGGATAAAATAGGGGATAAAACTTTGTCAATTTTAAACCGATCGGGCTGAGGCTTTGCATGCATAAAGCTGTAGCCCACGCGGGTGAAACCGCGGGGAACAGCTAGTGATATACATATAATTATTATGATCCAACCCTTTCCTTCCCTTCTTTCAGTGACTGTTCATTGCACTGATAATAGAGCTGCAGTGTGTTGTTTATTTATTTTATTTGTAAAGTGTTCTGTCAGAGATATACTCTGATTCTGTTGATGCGGCTAATACATTTCCTTCCAGCTGTTTCCCATGGATAAATACATCGAGTGCACGGATGACAAAAAGAATAATGCTGAAGGATGTCTCTGTGTCCTTTACAAGTTAATTTTAAGGTACAATGTTTTTTTAAAGGAAATATCGACGGATAGATGGCGCTGACGAGACTTGTTAATTTTTTTGCAGACGTTTTATGACAAATCGAAAGGAATCCTATATAGCTAAAAATACTAGTTTTTTTGCAAAAAAAGAAAATGTTTATCTATCAGTCATTTGCAACTGTCAATTTACGTTCTTTAGGAATCAAAAGGTTTGTTTTGTTTTTCTGTTTTAACAAAAACTTACAATACAAGATGGAAACGACACAATTATAACAGGCATGACAGATTGGATAATTTCATTTTTTTACTGACCTTGCATTTGCAAAATCTTCATACCCATGTATTGTCAACGCCATCTACCGGGTTTTATGAACAATTAAAAAAAGTAACTGAAAACGACTAAAAAAAAGCTATTTTTAGATAGATAGATAGTACTCAAGACAATGCCATAATGATCTTCGTTTCCATTGTACAGTAATGGAATTTACTTTGAAACCTCACTAACGGCCTAAATATACCGGCGAGATATTTTGGCAACGTGCTTTTACGATTATTTTATTGTAGAACACCAGGCGATAACTCTGAGAATTGCTTTTAAATGAAGCGCAGAAAATCATATATTATGTGCTATGTGGTTCTGAGCTGAATTAGCTGTGCACGTGGACTCTTATTTATCGTGAAAAAAAGTATCCTATGTCCTTCCCCATAGTTTGATCTGTCTACAAACTAAATTTCATCTTGATCGAATTAGCGGTTTAGGCGTGAAAAGCTAACAAATAAAAAGATATGCAAGAGAGGCTGAGTCTTTTGGTTATTGAAGGAGTGAACCAAGAAACAATGTTTTTAGACTGCATATAAAGTTTTTTAGGAAAAGTATCAACCTCCACGCAGGCGAAGTCGTGGGTAATTAACGATCTACTTCAAAAAGCAGTACCACCATGAAAGGCTATCGGCTATTAGCCATTTCCATCTATCGGCTCCCTGTGACTCTCTCAATGTCGTCGGTCCACCTAGTGGGGGGTCTACCTACAGAAAGTGTTCCGGTTAGTGGTCGCCACTCGAGAACCTTTCTCCCCATCGGTTATCAGTTCGTCGAGCGATGTGGCCTGCCCATTGCCACTTCAATTATACTTATTCACATATATCTTGTTTCATTCACAGGATGGCGCTTACACCATACGAACTTGTGAAGTTTTGTCTCTGTACGTTTCTCCAGGGCCTTGAAGAAATGAAATTAGCTGTAAGATATAACATTTTCTTTCACATCTTACAGGGTACCGAGGGACTCCAAGATACCTGATGTCAAGTGACGATGCAGTCGGAGGTGGTGGTGGTGGTTTTGATTAATGGTTTGATCACTTTCAGACATGCGGATCAAGTAACTTTCTAGAAACAAAAAGCTCGTGCTCTCTTTTCAAGACTGAAATTAAAGAAGAAGATACAAAGAAGAAATGCTTCGACTTCAAAGCTTGCTCAAAGAAGTTCAGTAATATTTTCAAAAAACCTGCTCAATCTTCTAGTTTATCAGAGACGACCAACAAAGTTGAGGGTCAAAAAGTTAAATCTGAAGATTCCAAACCCAAAATATCCAAGTCCAAAAATTTCAAGCCCAAAGTAACCAAACCCGAGGATCCTAAAAATTCTAAGCCCAAAGTAAGCAAACTCAAAGACTCCACGTCGAGTAAATCCAAAACCATGTGTACCAAATGTAACGAAAAGAATATAGAATGCCAGGAAGATTGTCCTAAACTCAAGAAATAAACTGAGTCTCTTAATGTTGTTCTGTTTTTTCTTGAGGTAGAATTACTGATGTCCTTTTATGGCAGCGTTTGACCACAAGTCACCTGATGTTATGTGACGATGTGGTCGAAGGTGGCCCCACGTTACACCTGGACTGGGAACTGGCTCTCGAGTGGTGGGACCGGAACACCGAAAGGTTGTTGGAAAGAAATGTTTACTGTGCTAATAGATAAATACATGCCATCGCGGAGTTTTCTATAGGATTTTGTACTACAATTGTCTGGTCAATCATCTTTATGGTCCTTAAAGGCCAAGGCTTTTTTGGCCTACGTTAGCTATGGATGTACATTTATTTTTCGGCTATGGTTGCAAATTGTTGGTTCTTTCTACTTACTTAGGTTTTAAACTGTCTCTTTGTAAGTTCATCTTTTTATGTTTGGTTTGGTTATCATGTAGAATAGACCCATTGAATAGACCTCTTCACAAAATACCACATTAAAACTTTTACGGTAAGTATTTCTATCTATGATTTCTATCAAGTTACCAAGATGGCACAGACATAATAAATTGCTGTCAAAATCGTTTAATCGAAAAATTATGCGAAATTGAGAGTGCGCGTGGGTCTTGAAAAATACCTTATCTGGTAGAGACACCATATCGGTCAGCAGTTAGCACACAAATGTAGCGCCGATATTTGGCATTAGTTTTGTAACAAAATGAAACCGACTTCCGTACAAGGTAAGTGACCTTATAAACCTTTAAAACCCGATAAAATGTAACCACATTTTTTTATAGCAATGATTGCTCATTGGAAATGCCGGAGAGACGGTAGATAGTGGGATTGGACCAGCGTGGTAGATTACGGCCCATACTTTATCATTATCAGCCTATTACGTTCCCATTACTGGGACTCTGGCCTTCTCTCAGAGAGTGTATAGGCCGTAATCTACCACGCTGGCCCAGTGCGGCTTGGTAGATGTCGCATACCCTTGAATGTTGCGGTTCATGGACATGCCAGTTTCCTCACGATGTTTTCCTTCGCGGTTTTGAGCGTTGTTAAATCTACACATAATTTCGTAGGTGCGTGGCCGAGAGGCCACCATCGATCGCTCATCTAAATTTATAGAATAACCGGCATTTGTTGTTTAAAAATAAAATCTAGTGTTTTTAAATTTGTTTTTAATTTCAGCATCTGATCGTTATCCCATGTTATCTATTACTAAACCCGTTATATTTGTTACCATAGTAACTATTGTATTGGTAAGTCTTAATTACATTGATAAATATATTTAACAAAAAGAAAGAAAGGTTCTCGGTTGGCGACCACGAACCGGAAGACGTTCTGTAGGTAGGCCCCCTCACTAGGTGGACCGACGACATTTAAGAGTCGCAGGGAACCGATGGATGCAAATGGCTTATAGCCGTTTATGGTGGCGTTCAGACCAGCGGTTTAGGCCGTGCGTTGATATCAGACAGTCAGGACTTTGATTCTTATACATATACTAGCTGATCCGGCCACGCGTTGCTGTGGCTAAAGTTTTTGTTATATTACATTATAGTAAACAATTTTATAGCGTCAACAACACGTGGTAATTATGCTGTTAAAATGTAGCTTATATGACACGTTCGTAGATTTACCATAGCAGCGCCATCTATTGATTACTTACTCAACCCAGTCGAAAGGTATCGACATCTGTTAGAAGCATTTGGAGTTAACAGATAATTGTGACTGTCAAATAATAACAGACAAATAATTAGCAATAAATTAAAATTGCGACTATAATTTGAGATTTAAACTATCCTATCTCTCAAGTTGGATCGAACTGCACATGGTGTGCGAATTTTATTATAATCGGTTAAGTGGTTTAGGAGTCCATTGAGGACAAACATTGTGACACGAGATTTATATATATTATTAAGATATATTATAAACAGATTGCACCCGTGCGAAGCCAGGGCGGGTCGCTAGTATATTATAAATTGTATAGTTAATTTTGTGTCAGTTTTTACCTCTAGGTGATCCCCAGGGCATCCAGTGCGGTCACCGCCGCATCGGCTATGGCGCGGCTTGTTGTATCTGTGACATTTACGCGTTGGCTATCAGGTGAGTTAATTATATTACATAGTAACTAGGAATTGCGATCTGATATCGATTAATCAAATAATCGATTTTTTTGGTGAAGCAAACAAATCGAAATATTGATTTATGAGATCAATTTAAAACGTCAAACTATAACTATATACTCTTGTTCCAACGACAGTAAAAGAGCAGGCAAGACACGCTAATATTCATTTGGGCGTAATCATAAAATTTTATAATTATTACTAGGTAATTTAATCGATTTTACATATCGATATTAAACAATGGTTCAATCCTGTGACTCGATCTCAGACACTCGAAAATCGAGATTCTATTTTTTCTGTTTCCGTAAGAATGCAACAATTACACACATAAATAACATAATAAGCTACTTAGTTAATTACAATTATTTGAACGCTATGGGGGCATGGGCCTGGACGCAGGGAAACACGTGTTTAGAGTGAATACTTTACGTTTATTCTACAAAATAAGTGACAAAAATCCAACAAGAAAATAGCGCGGGTGAGACACAAACGCGCGTGCGTCTTCGACCGGTGCCGTACGCTCACTGCCGCGCGTGCGCGGCGGATGCAGATATATATAACAATCTCAACATTTAAAACGTTGGGGCATCTGACCCCGGTTCGCGCGAGGAGCCTACCGCAGGGAGGCGAACTCGAGTCACTTGCTACAACGCTTACTTTACAAAAACAGAATTTAATTCATTTTAAAATGATTTCTCAAAACTAAACATAGACTGTTATTTTGGCATCACGCTTTTATGATTATTTTATTGTAGGTTTACTGTACGCATAACTCTAGGAATTGCTTTTAAATGTAGCGTAGGAAACGTAAACGAGATGCGGTAACGAGCTCAAATTGTGTTACAAGTCGTGATTATAGAACATGAAAGAAAAATGGGAAATATTTCGAATATTTTTCCGTTCATGACTTGCGTCAAAGGAGGAAGTATCTTTGTGGAGTTATTTCGTGGGTGTCATCTTCTTTTTTGTTCATAACGTTTGATCACAAGTCACGTGATGTGATTCCGCGGCGATACACCTGGATTGGGAACTGACTCTCAAGTACGGCACATAATTTTTATCACCTCACACGCTCGGAAAGATTCTGTTTATCAATCGCAATCTGAGTGCAAAAGTTCATATTGTACGCTAGCGTGGAAAGTATTTTTTTAATTCAAACCGTTCTTTCTATTCAATAATTTTCTGTACCATCAGTCCTCTTATAATGCAACAATACTTATGTCATGTTAATGTGCTAACCTTTTTGGAATAATCGCACTGGCAAGCACGACGATTGCATGAAAAAAAAACTTATTTTATCTGTTTTTCTTGCACTTAGCATTTTCCTCGCTGTGGTGAGGTGAAAAGTTGTGTGTTTCGCTCGGCTGCAAAGTTATTCTGCGTCCTTTGAAACCCGCTCAGGATTCTATATTAGAAACACTCGCTTCGTTCATGGTTCGATCCTAGAATCCTTCACTTGCTCATGTTTCAATACTCGCGTCAAAAACAACTTTGCAGCCATAGAATTATAAGACACTTGCATAACAAAAAACTATTAATTTTAATTTTTGACTTTTGTATAATTATGCTGACAACTTGCTGTTGACACCTCAAGCTGATATCATTGCTTTTCTTGCAGGGCGCTACGCAGAGCAAGTGATATTGCGAAGTTTTCTTTTTACGCAATACTAGATGCTCTTTACGAAACTAAATTAAGGGTAAGTTGGCTACCATGCACATAAACTTACATAAAATACATAATTTTCATGTTACTCTGTTTATACTACAACAAGTTGGGCCCGACGTGGACACTACCACTGGATTGGCTAGCTACCACTCGAGTTAAGACTCTGTCGCCAAGCACCTATCGGTATGTTCCGACAGCCTCACTTGAGAGCCAGTTCCCAGTCCAGGAGTAGCGTGGCGCCACCTTCGATCATCGTCGCTTAACATCAGGTGACTTGTGGTCAAACGCTACCCTGTAAATAGTAACAAAAAAACTAGGGAATTCTCATAGTATACTCATGGTATCGTTTTTTTACAGTTTTATAGTGTGCTGGAGAAGATTGACAGGAAAGATTTGTGCCGTTCCGTATGTTCAGAAGAATGGGTGAGTTCAAAACGTAGGGGGCAACCAGCTGTGCCTAAACGCCGATTGACACACAACTTTGAATATAACTAGCTGTTCCCCGCAGTTTCACTCGCGTGGGCTACCGTTTATCACGACAAAAAGTATCATATGCCCTTCCTCACGGTTCAAACTATCTCTGTACCACGTTTGAATCGGTTCAGTAGTTTAGGCGTGAAAGCGAGACCGACAGACAGAGTTACTTTTGTATTTATAATATTAAGTCCCATTTAGACGGGGAGAGTTTTTCGTACGTTTCCTTACGAGAAACCATACGCTACTATCACAAGCAATAATCGCCATAACACAATCGTATCAAAATGTTTACATACAGGCAAGAACTAAAATCTCGCCTACGATTATGTCATACGAGATTCGCATATGACTTATCGCTAGGCGATAATTGCCTATGTTTTTTACACAACAAAAGTATAAGCAGATTCTTGCTTATGAGAGTCTCGACTCTTTTGTCTCACACGATCTCTTGTGACATATTTTCAAGTTGATACGAGTATCGTACAAATCAGTTTGAATCGTTTTTAGTGCGAGATTTGTCAGTCGAGTTAAGTGATTACTAGTATATTGTTCGTAAAAATGACACAAAAATCTTTTAAATTCGGTTCTGCCGACAATATTAGGTTCATTGAACTGTATAGAAGTTACGAGTGTTTGTGGAACACGGAAAATGACAATTATAAAACTGCACTCATGGTAGCAACTGGCATAAAATCTCGAAATACGATTATTGCTTTGAAATTCTGTTTACACGGACATAATAATATTCCATTGCAAGGCAATTATCGCACAAGGCAACGAGCGAGGAGAGCGATTGTTTAGACGAAAAAAATGTTTTATATTCCTTCGATAATCGTATCTTTGAGACGAGAAACTCTACCCGTCTAAATGGGCCTTTAGTCAGGACAGTAGGGATTATTACTTTAATCTGTGTTACAGGAAGAATACGCAGTCGAGCTAGACCCTGGGAACAATCGTTTAAAATCGCGCCCTACCTGCCGGTGCGTTGTTAAAAAGAAATGTGGTAGGAAAAAGGTTTGACAGTCAGATAGGTCCTTCGACAATTTTGTCTTCTTCTAATAAGTTTTAAAACTGTAACAATAAAACAAACCCCTCCTTTTTGGCTTTGCCGTAGTTGAGTAAAAAATTTCTGGACCATATGAAGATTCCATTGACACCTCATTCATTGTTTAGGCGCTACGATGATGATCTGTCGTAAATAGAAACATACACACGTAGGCTGCTCAAAACATAATCCTCCCATTTGGCTTTGTCGTAATCGAGTAAAATATGTAACCTACTTCACCGGGACATTGATAGTGAATCGATTGACATCTCGTTCATCAAAATTGGTTGAGTAGTTTAAGCGCTACAACGGATCACAAAACCTTAAGCTGTAAGAATTTGAGTCAAAAATGATAATATTTAGGAGAGACAAAAAAGTGTGTTGTGTTATAGACCCCTTCAAGAGCTGTTCTTAATCCTGGCCAAGGCAGCTTTTCAAAGTGACGTGAGCAATGTAAATAAATGTATAATGCAATTGTTTTACAAGATGTTTGATTTTCCTTACCAAATTGAGGCTGCGAAGAAATTGCGCTCACTCCAGGTGGAGGACTGGCAGGAGGTGGCGCAGGACAGACCGAAATGGCATCTTTTGTTATCGGAGGCCAAGATTCTTTTTGGGTCGTTCCGCCATCTCAGTTAGTTTTGTTTTTAGCTAGCTGTTCCTCGCGGTTTTACCCGTGTGGGCTGCAGTTTATCGTGATAAAAAGTATTCTATCTCCTTTCTCAGGGTTCAAACTATCTTTCTACCAAATTTCATTTAAATCGGTTCAGTAGTTTAAGCATGAAAACGAGACAAGCAGAGTTAGTTTCGCATTTATAATATTGAAAGAAAAAGTAGGTATTGAGGCTGATTGCGTTTTTTTTTTACAGGGTAGCTTTTGAGCACAAGTTACCTGATGTTAAGGAACTATGTGTATAATTTTGTACGAGTGTAATTTCACACTTTCCTTTCAAATAAAGATGATTTTAAAAAATAGCACATGTGCCTAGCAAATTAATTCTTCATCGGAACGTGGGTGGGTTTATTATCAGTCTGCTAAATAATTCATACTTTTATTATAACGAAAATCTATTTTGGTAAGTTTGTTTGTTTATCACGGTATGTCGGTTAAATATGGCAGACGGTCGGATAGAACCGTGAGCAGAACTGATTATTTTTTGGAAATTAAGAAGAGTAGAGCCTTGTTCACCATCAACGAAAAACGTCTCAGCTGAACATTTTTGGCTCCCTTGAACGCCATCATGAATGCCTATTACATTTGCATCCATCGGCTCCCTGCAACTCTTACAATGTCATCGGTCCACCTGGTGGGGGACCTATTTACAGAGCGTCTTCCGGTTCGTGGTCGCCTCTCCAGAACCTTTCTTCCCCATCAGTTATCGTCGAGCGATGTGGCCTGCCCATTGCCACTTCAACTTGCATATCAAAAATAACTTTTCAAACATATTTTATAGTATCGCCTGTGGTCCCAATGGACTAACGTTTTATCTCTACGATCAGGTAATTTCAAGCGTTCCAAGTACGAGATATGAGAAAATAATTTTCATCCCTACAAAAATATTTCGCCCCCGGGTGGGCTCGAACCACCAACCTTTCGGTTAACAGCCGAACGCGCTAACCATTTGCGCCACGGAGGCGATGCGTAGACGCGCCGAAATTAACTTCAACTTTTTTCCTAATAAATCCTCTAAGGTTGCTTAGACACTACGTAAACAACGTCTTTTCATGGTAGGCTAAAAGGCTCTATACTAATATCATAGAGAGGTAAAGTTTACTTAGTTGTTTGTTTGTTTGGATGCAGGGGTTAATCTCCTAAACTACTGAACCAATTCCGAAGATTCTTTTGTTAATATATAGGAAGTTAAATTATCCTTGTCAAAGCCTGTTTTATTTTGATAAGGTAGAATTTTCAGAAAAAAATTATACAACTGGGTGCTTTACCAGCTACACTGGCTAAACGGTTTGATAATTCAATATTCATGTAGTATATGAAATAAATGAAGGCCTCTAATGTAGGTAATGTATTGTTATGTAAGATGATGTAATGTAAAATATAATATGTATGTGTAGGTATGTATGTGTGTGTGTATGTGTATTGTGTGTGTGTGTGTGTGTGTGTGTGTGTGTGTGTGTGTGTGTGTATGTGATGATGTGATGTGATGTGTGTGTGTGATGTGGTCGAAAAAAATCTATGACATTAAATATTTAACTTTTATATTTAACAGAAAACTGCCGTTTGTCAAAACCTTAGCTATGCCCATGCGATGTCAGAAGGATCGCCAGTGCATTGATAAAAAGCAACTTGGCACACCTTCCAACCCGAATAAAACCCCCACTTGCAAAACGATCATATAAAATAAAATTTTAATACAATTCTTATCGTAAACACATCGCCGCCTATATTCGTTTCTGCGGGCATCGAAAATATCGCAATCTTAGTTTTATTTCTGAAGCTTGCCTATTTATATATAAAGGGGTTTTTTTACACAGGTCTTTCTGATGAAGAATGTCAAATGTTTTCTAAGTGTTTACGTGATGTTGGCGCTGGTCTCGGTAAGTGATAAATAGGTGTTAAAGTGTTTATCACTGAGTGGTGATGAAGTAGCCGCAGTAGAAAATGTTATGCAGATGAAATTCACATTAAATCATGATTAAATTAAATAAATGCGAAAGTTTGAGTGAGTGTATGTTAGAGTGTTATGTTTGTTACTTCATAACGTTGAAACGACTCAACGGATATGACTGAATTGATATATAGCTTATACTTTGTTTTACTTTACTTCATAAAGGGTAGCGTTTGACTACAAGTCACTTGATGTTTAAGTAACGAGATAGTCTAAGCCTTAGACTCTAAAGTGTCACGCTACGCTTGGACAGGACTCTTAAGTGACTGATGGGTGCTTAGCGACATATTCTTGGCTAGTGGGTTTACATATAAGTTCACATCTTGGTATATTATAAAACCAAATGAACCTAAATATAAAAAAGTGATAGTTATCTACTTATACTGAATGTAAATTCAAAGGTACACTCTCTAGACTTGCCCAAAGATGAACTGGATAAGGTGATAGAAGATGAAATAACGCAGAAGCTGAGCAATGATCTGCTGCAGAGCATCGAGAGGAAGTTCCAAGTGGACTTGGAGAAGTATAACTCTTTGATAATCTACCATAAGACTTATGATCATGTTCAGAAAACGTTGTAAGATTTTCCTTCACTTAAAACAGTGAATGAAAACGCGAGGAAATCGGCATGTCCAAGAATCACAAAATTTCAAGAGCATGCAACGTCTACCGACCTGCATAAGTGAGGTGAAGTGATTACCACCTATACTCCCTCTCTGAGAGAAGACCAGTGTTCCAGCAGTGCGAACGTTTAAGGCTGATGCTGAAGCAATGTCCCTTACTCACCCTCCCCTCCCCTAAACAAGACTTGAAAATTACATCAAGAATAGACAGCCACTAAGGGAATTTGTATCGACCGAAAATAAATCTAAAATGTAACCAGTTGGGTGATAGTTTTAAGAGATTTAATTTATTTACCTTTTCTGTAGATCTGTAGATATGGTTCTTGTGAAAATCAAGATGCTTCTAGAAAATGGAACGGTTCACATACAAAACAAATTGATGGAGCTGCAGGGAATGCTTGACATCATCAGGAATGATGGAGAAAAGGAGGTATCAAACTAACTTTTTTGTTAAAGTCAGGTCTAAAACTACTTAGTGCTATTATTTTCTTAATTTAGTAGTCAGGAATGGGCAGCATTACTTTGGGATCTCTCAAATTTCTTATAGACTAGTGAATTACCATCTATCAGAATCAATACAAGTTATAGTTTGTCATGATTAGGAACAGATAATTTGAGCAACTTTAGCAACTACTCAATAAATTGAGAATTATGATATGATCAAAATACATATTTTATTCATGTCTATAATTTTTCTATAAATGTTATGTAGCTAGATGCATGTCTACAAAAGCGTCAGAACGAGACGACAGCCCTCGCTGAAAAGGCACTCCACCAGATGGTGGTCTGTGGCTATGCCCTGATAGGTCATGACCCCGCACAAGCCGTGACCAGAGTAGTGGGACTAAAGAACATGATCACTGAAGGAATAAAACCTGTGAGTGTTTTAGAAGAAAATCTATATTTTATTGCAAATACTTTATTAAGTAACACTACGGGGTCCACAAGTCATCTGATGTTATGTGATGATGTGGTCGAAGATGGCACTACACTACACCTGGATTGGGAACTAGCTATTGGAACTGTGGGAAGACACCGATATTTGCTTGGTAGGCGACAAATTTTTAACTTGAGGATTGTAGCTATCCAGGCGAAAACTTTAAATGGCCTACCACCAAGCTTTGGTCATGATGTTTTCCTACACCAAAAGCTCATTGTAGGAGTTGAATCCATGACCTACGGATTGCAAGCCAACGTCATTACTACTGAGGCATCAACGCTTTAAAGATAAAAACCCTATGAGATTATCCACGTGTTATAAAGTAATAAGATATTCAAGATCATTTATCAAAAAATAACTTTTGCATGGTTCTCGGTTTATTCTTCAGTATTTGCAATATTGCCCAGAATCAATGTGTTTGAATGCTTATAACCTATATGCATCATCATCATAAATCGTAATTAGCCATAGCTCCCCTCCATAACAGTCGACCAAGAATAGCTTCAACAAAAAGATTACAAAGTAGTATAACTGCCCCCGTTTGCAGTGTTAACATTACAGTCCCATTCCGATACACGATCACGAAATAGACTATTATAGAAACAATAAATTTCCGCCTTCAATTTATCTGATGGTTCACGTAAATTGATGACCGTGTCGAAATATATCAGATATTCCTCGCTATACGAAGTATTAAGGCCCATCGCCGCCGGCCTTGTAACCGTTGGTACTAAAATACATCAAAAGCTCGCTCCAGGTGGTTAAGAGAGCATTAAAATTTGCAGATATACGAGGAAAAGAAAGAAATTTACGACTTACTCAAAGTCTGTGGTCATGACCACGAGACTCTGAAAAAGGTCATCAAGTGCGTCATATCGAAGGTGAGACTGAGCTTTTAGCGCGTCTTCTTATCTATGATAATGTAAGTGAGTTAGAAGTTCGAAAGCGAAGTGCTTTGAGTCACAGATATACAGACGATTATCAGAATATTTAGTTGAATGTCCAACAATACATATTTTAAAGCATTTCTTTTTTACGACATTGACCGAAATATTTAACGGGCACGATCTGTTACGTGCTATGATATATACAGTGGATCCGCGGTAATCCGGCCCCTGTCTAATCCAGTACCCCCTGTCCGGCATGTATTATATGCACATTTATTTCGGTTGTATTGTAACTATTCTCCATGACGAATTTTGCACAATGCCTATTGTTTCAGAGCGAATGTTCACGATTTTATTTATTCATACACATACACACACACATTGATGATACGTATATATCGTAAACTCAAATAAGTACTAAATTCCACATCGCATGTTTTGTAGTACACATAAAATTACGATTTGTGTTATATGACAGATTACTACTTTTTTCAAAAATATCCGTTCTCTGGGTTCTACAAATTCGATCATCCGACAGAGCCTTGCAAAACGTTTGTCGGATTACCGCGGCCACTGTACACGTAGGTATAATACAAGTCAGCTCTCAGAAGTGGAAAAAACAGAAAATTATGATGTACGACATGATGTTATATAAACGAATAGACAACATCTACTTACATAAAGCAGTCATTAGCACTTATAAATGAAATGCGTATGTTATGAACATAATTTGTAAATCAGAGAGCACACGTGTCATTTTAACGAATGGTTTCTTCAGATCGTTCGAAGAGATGGACAAATTCCGGAAACTATAATTTCAATAACCGCTCCGTGGATTTGGGACGAGATCAGTAAAAATATTTGTAAATTCCACGGAATCATTAGTCATGTCCGGTACGAAAACATGCATGGATGAAATGTGATTCCAAGTTGTACAAGAAAAGATTAATATCATTATAAAAAATAATAATAACCCAATAAAACCTAGCTCTATAATCCAGTCTTAAACAAGTATTCTAAACAAACGCAGTTTCATGTTTATTCCCGAAAATTTGTTAAAAACGTTAGCATATTCTATTTAGAACAGACAAAAACAAGTTCCGTGTTTACATAATATTTGATGAACTAACACACATTTGGTTATTACAGTCTGCAATAATAAAATCGGCGATGATGGATATTACCAGTAAACTTATCGAAGGTGTAGTAGACTTGACGAAACTGATGGCCCATGGGGCGATGCACGAAGCTTGTCTTATTGAAGTTATCAAAACTACCGAAGACGAAGCATTTGAACTTGTCAGAAGAGTAAAACACTGTGCGTACGGAAATGAAACTGCAGAAGTAGTAGAAAAGTATATCGCAGAAAATAATGTCACAGTTATCGATATCAAACGAAACAAAACTGAAGGTAATACTGAAATTGAAGATGTGACAGATATGAAAGCTTTATTCAGAAGAATGCTATCTGAGAAAAAAGCGGAAAACTTGGAGAAGAAGTTCAAAAATAAGCTAAACAAACTTCAAGAAGATTTAGGTTCTATTGACAATAATCTCATAGGTGCTAACAAAGATGGTAAAGTTAAGAATTAAATATGCACTGGAAATATTGTTTTATTAACTTAGACAAAAACTGGATAATGAAACTAAGCTATATGAGAGTAAAATTATTGATGTTTTATTTAGAGATTGATTCTCAGACACATAAAACTAATCCTCTACTAGTTAACGTTGTAGTTTATTAATGTTTTTGTTTTATTTGGCCCAAGATTTGACCCCAAATCGGACAGACAGCGCTTTTTATACGTCTTAAAATAGGACGTGCTTGCGAAACACCAAGTGTAAACGATGAGGGTATACATACCCGCGATGTTTACTTAGCTCTTTTTGTTTATGGAATCGTAAATACGCTGTGTGCAGCGGAGTTTGATTGGAGAATTAATGTTTATGATAAGACTTGGGAGATATTGTGAACTCGGCACTGCTCATGGCGTTCATGACATAGTTAAAGTTAGTTTTTTAGATTGACAAGGCTATTACAGAAGGCAATCACTAGTGCACAGTGGAATCGTAATACTACTCGCAGGACTCGATGGTAGTAACATGTCATCATCAGCTGGAAGAAGTCCACGGCCTAACAAAGGCATCCCCCTTTGAACGCCACCATGAACGGCCAACAACGACTTTCCAGATGTCGTCGGTTCTTGTCGAGGGCATACCTACAGTCGCCACTCGAGAACCTTTCTTCCCCATCGGTTATAGATACATCGAGCTATGTGGCCTGCCTATTGCCACTTGAACTTGCAAATGACCCTGTTAGAAAACGTCCCATGCCGGGAAACCCGTGGTTGTAACCTCGGGTCACTAATCCATGCCTTGCAGTTGGATTCTGATGTTAATACATTCTGTATCTGTTTTTCCAATATTTGTTTATGTAACCTTCATCACTCGAACTAATGGATCGGCTAATGCAGGATCAAAATGAGGTGAATGCCCCTTTTCCGTACAATTTTAATTAACGTTTTTTTTTCATCTGGCATGTTGCCAGCATTTAATGGACATACGGACAAACAGACGGATGTCAGTGGAAGTGTTCTTGGTTTTTGTGTTTGTGGGTAGACGGAAAAGTAGGTTATTGGTTGAGACAATTTGTTTATGTAGGTGCGTAAGTTTTCTTCAATATCAAATATCGGGCGACTTTGCTTGGTAACTAACTACATAATATGGCGAAGTTTATAATATTATGTAAAATATCTAGTTACACAGGCCTCTCTCAGTGAGAAAGAGTATTATAAATAAGCCATAATCCAGTACGCAGGCCCAGTGAGGGTTCGCGGATAGACAAGTAGCCAGCCATGTTAAGAGTTTTTAGACTACCCCGAGGCCACTGGCATAGCCTAAAGATTGCTATCCTAAGATAACAACCGGGACCGATGGCTAACGTGACTTCCGAAGTGAAGTGGAAGTGCTCAGTTGTAAATACCACTATTGCAAAGTGTTGTGAGTAAGTGTGTATATGTTTTACTTCGTCACGTGAAACAACTTTGAGTGAAATTTGGATTAGGCATAGCTGATTCTCTAATCTAATATTCTGAAATCACCAATAAATCGTCAATATTCGTCTACGATCGTCGATCCGTGCCAAGGTTCGCGATGACGCGCGATCGACAGTAAAATCGATAGAAGATCTCACTTAAACATAAATGAGTAACGGGTTCGAAATACTGCATTGTGGTTAGAAGTTTACATTGTAATATAGCTTCCATCCGTGACTGAGCTTATGAAACACATATGTACTTTAACAGAAAGTGATATAAAATGTGTCACACTCACGATGAATGATGTTAAAGTCTAAATACATTTATGTAGTCGGATACATCATGTGATCACTTTAAACGCTCCTTCTGTCGGCAAAAGAACACGCAAAAGACGTCCGGCAGGTAGTGTTTTGGGGAAGAGTCAACGCGCGTCTCCTGTTTTGCCAAATTGGATGTAAGTAACTACGTATGTCTATTAAATAAAAAGAATCGCAAGTAATTCGGTTTGACCGCGATTGACTCTCCATTTATGTCCCTGGTAACCGTAGCTCGAGCTATCTTCGCACTGTAGACATCGCAAACGTAGGAATTGTATTGCAAGACACGGAAGCGTCTACCATCACCCGTAATTATGACTGGTGTTGAGAGATGGGCGAGCGAGACGGTCTATATTCGTATTTGAACATTACAAGTACTAGTAAATGAGGTATACTATATAGGTACCACCTAACAATGGCACAAAGGAAAGAGACAAGCATATAGTCTGTGATTACTGAAATCTTCTATCTGCATAGATAAAAAACCATGTACCATGTGTAAGGTTGTATGTGATCGCGATTAAATTAGAGCTATATTTAAAAAGAGGCACTTCGCAAGAGCAGGCATAGACTAGGGAGGAGAGCGGATATCTCTTTTTTTTTTTGTTATGCCGTCACACGATTAGTCTATTTGCCAGTATCAAGTATAAAATATTTCAAACTCAAAGAGTTGAAACAAGTTTAAATGATGGTGATGATGATGATGAGGAGATGACGGGATGAGGATAGAGGTGGCGCTTTACTTAAACTTTACACGGATTTTTTTGGAGCAACTAGAAAGGTCACTTTCACAACTTTATTTCAATTTCCCACACTCGTACACATTAACGAACACATAATGGTTAATAATCCACCAATTACACACATTATCACTCGTAGAAACACAAGTTTTGGAATTAAAAACAAAATGTTCACGTTGACAATTCGATTGCCGCCAAAAAAGTCAGCGGATATCTTAGGAGACTCTTTAGAAGAAGACAGTAGAGGTCCGTGGCCAGGAACGGCTGGGGGAAATCGGGTTGGCCGAGAAAGGTGGATCGGGGAATGGTTTGGGTTTGATAATAAAATAGTAATTGTGGATTTCGAAACAGTTGTTGGTTATTTACAATTAGTTTACACATTTATAAAACCTCGAAAAGTACCGCTTCCTTTTTTGTAACCAATTTTATCGGCGAGGATCTGTGGTGTTGGCATATGGTAGATTGAAACACAGCGCTACGCCCACTTATTTATTGTTATGGGAATGATGAAGATGCCCTATAATTTTATATTGCCCTATAATTAATTAATAGAAAAGTAACTGAAACATAATATGATGTCTGTGTTATAGTGGCAATAAATTGATTTTTCATTTTATTTATTTATTTATTATAAAGTCTTACCTGCATCAGTAAAAAACGCAGAGTGCCGGTTAGGGCTGGAAGGCACCGATGCCGACGCAGATGTGAGGAAGGCCCTCTTCACCTTGGTCCACTTGGAGGCCCTGGGCGGGCGGTGCTGCGGCGGCCGGGCCCCTAGCTCCAGAGAGCGCTGCTTGCGGAGAATCGGGTGAGGGTCCGACTCTGGAGGGAATAAGGCTGGTTTCATTGACATAACCTAAGATGGATACATACTATGTGTGTAGTGTACACGCAGACAGTGATGGGGGCATTCACTAGGCGACCACCGTCGAGGACGGACGTGCCACGCTTCTGCTACGTAGACGACAACTACCTTTCATGATTCAAGTGTTTCATTTGAACATTTCTAGTTTTCTACACTATGGATATATAGCTGCTAGCTGTTCTCAACAGTTTTACCAGCGTGGACTACGGTATATCGCGATAAAAAGTATCTGATGTCCTTCTCCAAGGTTCAAACTATCTCCACGCCAAGTTTTATCAAGATCGCTTCAATAGTTTTTAAGTTTATCCGGAACAAACAAACAATCAACTCATTTTCTTCATGTTTTCTCTGTAAAACTGATTAAAAAATTTATGAATAAAGTTGTAAATGTGATCGCCCCCAAAAATTCCCAGCCGGGCCTTTCATGCCTGTTCTTTGACCGACGTAAGGAGGTTGGAACAGGTGTAGCTAGCTTTGAGCTTGAAGTTTTAAAGTGATGTATCCTATAATAAAAAATATTTTGACTTTTGTTTACTTTATTACTATAGAAGATATACCATCCCGCAGCAATCTTTTTCCGAGATAATAAGTAGCCTATATAAGCCATGTTTAGATTGTTCAGAATTCTCACGTACCCAGCTCTTCTGAAGAAGGAATAGTAAGAGTCAAGGCAGGGGGTGCGTCGCTGTCCCCACCATCACTGAAAGACCTTCTCCTCAACGGCACCACGTCAGGAGAGCTCTTGGACCCTCGGTTGGACTTCTTCTTCACTGACTCGCGGTGGGTCTGGATGATGTCCCGCATCTTCCCCCAGGGGGTCTTGTGCAGCTTGTTGGGGGAAGGCGAGGTGGAACTGTCATCCTGGAAGAAATATACGTTTTAAAACGTTAAGACGAGAGAGCGAGCGATGATGGCTCATTGGTAGTGACGTCGGCTTGCGAACCGTAGGATGTGGGTTCGAATCCTACAATGAGCTTGAGCTTTCGGTGAAGGAAAACATCGTGATGAAACCATAGCTTGGTGGTAGGGTATTTTCTAGTACTCGCCTGGCTAGCTACCACCCTCTTGTTAAGAATCTGTCGCCAAGCACCTATCGGTGTGTTCCGGCAGCCTCACTTGAGAGCCAGTTCCTAGTCCAGGTGTAGCGTGGCGGCGTCTTCGACCACATCGTCACTTAACATCAGGTGACTTGTGGTCAAACGCTACCCTGTAAAGAGTAAAAAAAGGAAAATATTAACTGTTGCAAACATTTTTAGTAAATTAATTCTGTAATCTAAGCACTTTGCATTTTTCACCTAGACCGGGATCCGGGGTGGGTTGCTAGTAGACTTTTTTACTTCCGACATGCAGGTTGCGTTTGACCACAAAATACGTGAAGTTAAGTGACGATGTGAAGATGGCACCACGGTTATTGGGAACTGGCTCTCAAGTGGGCCTGCCGAAACATACCGATAGGTGCTAGGCGAAAAACTTAAGGGTGGTAGATCGCCAGGCGAGCACTTAAAAAGGCTCTACGACCAAGATATGGTTTCATCACGACGTTTTCCTTCACCAAAAGTTCAAGCTTATTGTAGGATTCGATACCACGACCTATGGATCGCATCTCTTTGCTTTTTGATAACCAAAACACGCAAGTAAAACCGCTATGTCTACGCAACTTCTTGAAATTATATGAAAACAGCTAGTTCCTGGTTGCCCTTAGCGACTGAATCTAGAAAATTGCCACGTCTGCTTAGCACCTTATAGCATTTTGAATACCTGTTGAAATATTTATGTATTGTAATATACGCTGCAAAATACCTAATCTCTGCGCAATTTCAAATACTACCGGATGTTGCTGATATAACTTCGTGAAATACATGAGAAAATTGGAAGCTGCCTCTTTATTTTCGATCGTAATCCATTCGGATAAGGTCGAGTTTTGTACAGAGCTAGCAGTTTGTACCATTATCATGTTGGTGTAGATCTTTTATCTTTGAGATTTGAATGGAAACTATTTGAGTAGAGTAGGTATTTCGGTTGTGGTATGTAATTACCTGCGTGGGCGCATGTAGGAATGTGTTGTCGTTTTCATCGCACCGGATCAGACTCTTTCGGCTTATACCTGCAATAATGATTTAATTGATAAATCATTCATAATCCTTTTTTGTTCCAACTGGAGGACTGGCAGGAGGTGGCGCAGGACAGACTGAAGTGGCGTCTTTTGTTATCGGAGGCCAAGACTCACTGGGTCGTTGCACCATGTCAGTTATTAAGTTTAGTAGTCTTCTCTAATGTTTTCTTGGGTTTTCCTTTTTTTGAAGCATAAAAAACGGTGAAGAAGTTTCGGAGTTTTAATGAAACAGAAAATATTTTTTATATTATCTAAGAAGGTGATTAAGAGTTTCAGTGTAGATGTGGCTCCATCATCAGATGGTCGTTAATACCAAATTATCGTATTGTTATCAGGATTACTTATAGGTGTACTGGTACAGTCAACGACAAAAGTCGCTGAACAACAACAAAAATTCCGATTACCTTCATCATCTTAAAAACCAACCTTTGGCCACATCATCACTTAACATCATGTACGTTGTGTTGTGGTCAAACGTCACCTTATAAGTTGTAAAAGAAACGCAAAAATTACTGATCTAAAACACATTTGGCAAATCGGGTATGCTCAGCTACTTTTGGCGCTGACTGTACATACAAAGTTTCGTATCGATACAACAATTAGACTTCTAAGAATTTACCTACTATAATGCATCTTGGCTAGGCCCTTATAAAATGTTAATGCAAAGTACCTTATTGACTGATTACCTGCATCCATCCTCAATTCTTCGCACGACGAATTTGGAGTTAGAGATATGGCACTGCCCGGCGTCAGACTGGCCGAGTCCCTCGGTTCAGGGTACCCCAGGGTTGCTGATGATGGAGACGACGCTGCCATCCCCAGAGTGGCTGACGATGGAGAGGATCCTGCTAGAGCCACGGCACCGACCATAGCCCCTGCTGCGACAGCACCGGCAGCACCACCCATGGCTCCCAAGGCTGGAGACCATTGGGCCTTCTCCCATCTGGTAGGATGAAACGGTTTGCTTTGGGTTTGATAAGTTAGGTACATAGTTTTATCCGTTAAATCTCCTTATGGTCATCATCAGCCTATTACGTTTCTACTGCTGGGACTCTGGCCTTCTTTCAGAGGCATATGGGTCGTAATCTACCACGCTGACCCAGTGTGGGCTGTCTGAAAGGCTGGTAGCTAGCCAGTGTTAGAGTTTTCAGACCACCCGAAGGCTTTAAACATAATCTAATGACTGCTTTCCTCAGTTAACAATCGGGATGCCCTCCGACGCACGGAAGCGCTCAGCTATAAATACCACTAGTGGTCACCAATCCAAGTAGTGACCGCAGAGAATGTAGCTTAACCTTGTTGGTCAGTTAAAACGCCTTATTACGCCTGGAATTAATAATCGATACTGATCTGTTTTTCGCGTTTTTGGATCGATATGTCAATCCATTTTAGCAAGCTTTACCCAAAACCGCTAAAAACGGAGCATAATATAATCTATCCGATTATTAATATCAGACGTTAGGAACTTCCGCCATGAGCGCTTTAACGAGCGTCAAAATAATCGTTTTTTGTGCCTAAAAACTTAAGCCTGATCAATACGCGTTCTAGCCCAGTTATGCAAAAGTGAAAATATTTGCGAATGACCGATTTAGATTCAGCTATTGTTATAAGCAATGCTGCAGATGTGGAAATGAGATGCATTCTATGATATTCCATTGAATCACGCTGTTTTCAAATCTCTAAACGATTTGGCAAAACATACTGGAATTGTTGGTATTGAAAACGGGTCACGACTTTTTATAGTCTTCCAATGAATTTAACATTTTTCCTTTCAAATTTTAAGTTTAATGGTATATTGAAATAGAGACGTTGACAAAGGTATAAACAATTATCTTGATATATGAGGACAATATCATTGGGAATTAATACCTATTACTGTACCTACATAATTATGCCAGGGTAGCATTTGATCACAAGTAATATGAATAAAATTGACAATGTGATCGCGCCAAAAAAATTACCTGCCGGGCGTTTCTTGCCTGTTCTTTTGCCGGCGTAAGGAGGTTGGAACAAGCGTAGCTAGTTTTAAGTTGACGTTTTAAAGTGATCACAATGTATCCTATTAAATAAAAAAATTTTGAATTTTGAATTTTTTTTTAAATTTTCAAGTCACCTGATGTTAAGTGACGATGTGGTTGAAGTTGGTAGTGGTACCACACTACGCCTAGATTGGGGACTGGCTCTCAAGTGAGGTTGCCGGAACACACCGATAGACGTACACTTTGGATACTGGATGTTTCCGCACAAAATAGGATTCGGTGTAATCATGAATAGAGTGGGCAATTGATGCAAATAAATAAATTTCCTCACAATTACATACTGACCTGTGACTCCTAACTTTAAGATTCCCTATTTTCTAGGGTACCAGACACTACGCAGATAGAGGTTCACTACAAAACAAACAGGTTGTTTCTCATTTTCTTAATCCACAGTTAACTCTACTATTAATATTTTTAATTTATTATCATTAGCTTCAAACTTCAAAACCGTGTTTGATCTTTTTTTATATTGATTTATTTTCTTTACATTTAAAATTAAAGTTATCAACAAGTTTATCAGTTTCATTTTCAACTAACCTGAAAGCAGCTTTCACTCTGGTCCACTTAGAGACCTTAGCCTTCTCGACCTCCTTCAAGAACACCCCCTCTGACCTTCTCCTCAGCGGCGTTCCCGGGGTCGCATCGCTGTCATCGCCCCCAGCTGACCTTGACCTCTGCTTCCTCAGCAATGATCCCCCGAACCTCGTGTGCTGCTTCCACTTGGACCCAGTCCTCTTCATAGTTCTACCACTCATCATCGAGTCAAACAGCATCTGCCCATATTCACACTCAAACTCAGCATCTAAAGCTTCATTGATCTCTTCGACCTCCTTCGTTTCACTCCTAACTTTCTCATTCTCAATTTCAATCCTCTTGAACGCTCCATGGAGCCTCTTTAAATGAGTCACGTCTTTAATCTTTCGAAGAAGACTAGCGTTGTACTCCTTCAAGGTTACAAATTGGTCTAATAGGTCTAAAAGTTTTTCTAACTGGTCTAAAGCTTCTACTGTATCTTTCATGTGTTGGGCGGTTTCTCTTCCGCGATTTGAGACAGCATCGTCTTGGTCTTTTAGCCTTTGCAGTATTGAGTCACAGATGGCTTGAGGATCTGGAGCTTCACTCTCATTCCATATTTCGGGAGTTGGTCCAGCTGTGCAAGGGGATGAGCCTTCAGGATCGGAAGGTGTTTGAGGAGTTCTGACGGACAGAGAAGCTGGGGGCTCTCCCCTTCTTCTCTTATGCAGAGAAGTCCCACTCGGGGGAAGGTCAGCAAAGTCTTTTTGGTCTTTGGTCTCGTGACCACTGTCAGTGACGTCACCGCTTTCTTTGAGTGACGTCATTTCACGGTCGGTGTCGGCTACTGTCTACGCTATTTATAAATGAAAATAAACACACGTGTTGTCACTGCAATGCGACCAATTTTCACGGAATGCATTATTAATCTTATTTAGGTACAAGTGTATAAGTTTGTGGAATATTTTAAAAGAAGTATTTATTTTAAGTCTAAGTAGCACTATCACATTTCACTTTTGCAGGCACACAGTTTCGATTCCACAGATAGTATTGAACTTTCCAACGATAGACTATTTTAAAGCTTTTAACATAGTTATGTTTCTAGTTGCTTTACACAAAAATAGACTTAAACTTTCACGGTATCCTATTCCATTTTAAAACAAAATTTTAAAACGATTACTTTCAGTAAACTTTAACACTTATAGAGAAGAAAAATATGTTATGTTTGTGTAATAAGTTCTGAATGAAAATTTCAGAGCCGCCCAAGACGCGTACGCATGTCGGATTGGGCGGGCGGGCGTCCGCGTACTGGCGAGCTTTCACGAACTTGGGCGGAAATCAGCGAATGCTTCCGAAGACGTATTTTTAACTTCCACATTATGAACGCCGCATCCTATTATATAAGTCTCTAGAGCTTTGGGAAAGAGTTGAAAATGCATCGCCTGAAATGTTTGCATTTTAAAATACCTTCTTAATGTTAAGATATAGCTTTGGAACTGTGATCCCATTAACCCATTTTCGAAAACGGGAGTTAAGTTTTTGTGTTTCACGTCATTCATATCGCTGTAGCTGTCACAATATTTAATTGGATACAAGATACGAGTTACTTTTCGCGGGATTTCGTAAGCGTTCACGGAGAAAAAAGACCTTCCGAAATACATTTTTTCCTTCTGACTCAAAAGTCCTTCCCTTTTGACTCAGAAGGAAAAATAAGGTAAATTTTGGAAGGAATCGGTAAGTCAGGATTTTTTTCTCAGTGTTATATTACAGTAGCCCGCACTAGCCCAGTGTGGTAGATTGAAGCTGATACGCTCTTTATGAGAAGAGCTTTGTCCCAACGGTGGGAACATAATTTGTCTAATAATGATGAAGATGTAACAGCGAGATTTGACGAGACACTAGAACGGGATCAAGGACCTTTGGACGAGACATTGTTTAGAATTGTACGCCATTATTGTTCAGATAACTGTTATCAGATGGTCCATCTAGCTGAGCGCTCGAAGGTTGCATGGCACGAGCGTTTGATTCGCCGGCAATGGCGCGTTATTGAAATGTTTTTAAAATGTCTGGTCAGTAGTAGGAAGCACGAACAGGTCACAAGCCGACGTCACTAGCAACAGGCCATCATCGTCTTTCTTTTTATCGAAACCTTGGTTCATCACGATGTTTTCCTACAAAAAAAAGTTAAGATTATTGAAAAAAAAAATCTGTGTTGTGTTGTGTTGCTGTGTTAAAGAGGGTACTAATAAATAAACGCATTTAAAAATAATAAAATAAAAAAATCAATTTATTGCCACCTATAACACAGACAGCATATTATGTTCCAGTTACTTTATATACCTAAGTGTTTACCTAGAAGAGTTTGTTCTATAGGATTGATCAAAGTACATTCATGGCCGGTTTCAATAACCGATCTATCCATGAAATCGTGGATAGATCGGTTATTGAAACCGTAGGGTAAATACCCTACAAAGAGAATGTAAGGTTTAACCCTACTGGACATGGAAATTTGACACAAGCTGCTTAGAAGTAATGTCAAATTTTTTCTCGAGTATTAGGGCAAACCGTGGAGAGGTTATTGAAACTGGCCGTAAATCCTCTTTTCTTACGACTTTTTTTAAGAAGGTTCAATGTCTCCGCCAGAAGGTCTGCGTTCAAATCTTAATAAACACTGGCACCTTAGAAACTTCTGAATCTCTGACACAATTTCAAAGCAAGAACAGAGTTATCAGTCAAATAAATTTGCTGTCCCGTTGTACATTTTTTTACTATTTTTATATAATTTTTTTGGATATGTTTTGCGGTAAGGTTTGAAGTTTGTGATTGTCGCCCATGGAGCCCGACGAAGACAAAAGTAAGCTGAATGATGACGCGGTGGCCATCATGATCGAGCGCAGTAGGACTGCCGATCCCCAGTATGCAGCTCGCCTGAAGTCCTATGTCGCCTACCAACGGAAGTAGGTTGAACTGTCAACCCTTTTTTTTCAAAGCTCTTACGTAACTTGCAATGTATGTATGTTTGTTGAAGCAGATATTTTGCTTATGGTCGAAAAACTGGCCAATTCTGAATAGGCCTCACGCACTGAGAGTTCGGTACACAATTGATTTATTTTTAAACAGTATATTGTATTTTTTTAGTTAAACTATATCAAGTAACGTATATATATAACGTCAAAATTAAGACTACGCTACGCCTGTTTGTACAGGCAAGAAACGCCCGGCAGGTAATTTTTTGGGCGCAATCACTATAACCATTTTATTCTTGCTACTAGTTGCGTCTTCCCGTTATCCCGCAGGAACTTTTCCGGGATAAAAATTAGCCTATGTGTTAATCCAGGGTATAAGCTATCTCCATTCCAAATTTCATTCAGATCCGTTCAGTAGTTTTTGCGTGAAAGAGTAACAAACATCCATCCATCCACACTCACAAACTTTCACGTTTATAATAGGCTTCTTTCAGAATTTTTATCATAATATGTATTTACATATCTGTTTATGATTTCATAAACAGATTTGAAATGCGTTTCAAAAAGGCAAGCTACCAAATTCGAGTTAAGAATCTGTCGCCACGCACTTATCAGCGTGTTCCGGCAGCCCCACCTGAGAGCCAGTTCCCAGTCCATGTGTAGCGTGGCGCCACCTTCGACCACATAATTGCTTATCATCAGGTGACTACTTGTGGTCGCTAACTCGCTACCCTAACTAAAACTAACTGAGATGGCGCGCGAGTCTTGGCCTCCGAAAACAAAAGACGCCACTTCGGTCCATCCTGCGCCACCTCCCGCCAGTCCTCCACCTGGAGTGAGCGCAAATCCTTCGTGACCATACCGAAGAAAATATTAAGAAACCCTCTTTAATATCTACGTTATTTTACCATAGATCCTATTCTGTGTTTATGCTATTGTGGTTTTGTCAGGCGTTGCCGAGCTGCAGCTGCAAGGCGCCACTCGGAACACGGGCGTTGTCATAGGACATCCTCCAGAAAAGCAGATGCAAAGGAGAAAACATGTGATAATACGTGAGTCATCATCATTGTTTTTATCATCAGCCTATAATGTTATGCAACACTGCACGGCCATCGTTTGGATGGGTGACCGATTAGTGGCATAATTAAATGTTGCCGAACTATTGATAAAAACTATCGATAGTTTTTATAATAAGCTATATTATCGATAGGCCAATCGATATTCGCAATATTCAGATATACTTGAATATACTATTGTAATTTCATGTAAATTGGTAAACTATCGATTCTTAGGTTAGATAATCGATACTATCGATAGTTTTTTTTAGTTCCAAGCAATAATACTATCGATAGTATCAACAGTTTATTCTTAGCGAGCAAAAACACTATCGATACCATTGATAGTATTGCACTCACTCGATAGTATGCCTCGGTTTGAACTATCGACAATATCGGTACTATCGATAGGCCTATCGATAGTTTTACGATTATTTGGCTATCGATAGACTATTGATTAATCATCGATAGTCGAATATCGATCGGTAACACTATGGCATATCAAACTGAGCGCTACCGGGATTCGGAGGGCAAGTTAAGCGTCGGGCCCGGCTGTATCAGTCGTAAGGCTAAGTCGAAGGCCTTCCCACTAGCTTGAGACGAAGATAGAAGCATATCATCACGTTTCCACTGCTGGGAAATAGGCCTTAGAAGAGGAACTAAGTAGAGATGGAGAGAGAGAAGGAGAGATAGGGGGAAAGAGTGAGAGAGTGTAATCCACCACGCATGCTAAGGCACACAGCCAAGCTGCTCAATGTATGGAAACAGTCTATGGTATATAGTAGGTAGTTCGTTAAGACTAATAGTTCAAATAAATCAAATCTTTCATTTCCAGTGAACATCAAAGCGGTGAAGATGAGCGCGCGAGCAGAAAGTAAGATTAAAAACATATACCTTTAGTTTTTTTTACTACTTACGGAATAGCGTTTGACCACAAGTCACCTGATGTTAAGTGACGATGTGATCGAAGATAGCGCCACGCTACACCTGGATCGGGAACTGGCTCTCAAGTGGGGCTGCCGGAACATACCGATAGGTGCTTGGCGACAGATTCTTAACTTGGGGTTAGCTAACCAGGCGAGCACTAGAAAATGCCCTACCATCAAGCTTTGGTTTCATCATGATGTTTTCCTTCGCCGAAAGTTCAAGCCTATTGTTGTACATATTTTTTTACATCATCATGTATGAAAATGTTTTTTTTGTATGAAAATGTTGAATTTGGTTCGTTTTGATGTGTGGAATTCCCTCACTAGGGCTTTATAGAACACTAGCTGTTCCCCGTGGTTTACGCGCGTGGGGCAACAGTTTATCGCTATAGAAAGTATTCTTTGACGTTCCTCAGGCTTCAAACTATCACCGTACCAAATTTCATTTAAATCGTTTCAGTAGTTTATGCGTGAAAGCGAGACAGACAGAGTTACTTTCGCATTTATATAATAATATATTAGTAGGGATTACAGGAACATATACAAGGTGGGCGAAAAGAAGCCATCTGGGCCCCTAGCCAAGATGCATTCTGCAATCGTTGACGCTAGTAGAAGAAAACAAGAAAAAAGTATTGGTTTGACATATTTCTGACCATGTCATTGTCAGTCAATCACTACTTTTCACTCTTCATATTTCAGACGTGTCGGGAGAGAGAAATGCAGGTCGCGGTCTTGTTCAAAGTCGGGGTCCCGCGTGCCTTCAGATATGGAATGCGTGGACAAGGTTAACAACTTATGACATTCGGAGTTTTTTTTTTTATATACAACAGAGTGGCAAATAAGCAGACGCTGGTAAACGGTCACCGTCACCTATGGACATTTGCAACACTAGGGGCATTGCCCATGCGATTATGAATCTTAAGAACTCTTTTCATACCTATCTTGAAGGGAGCTAGACCTGTCGGAGGTCTTCTCTGGAGCTGGGGCTGAGCCCACTAGTTTATCCGCTAACCCACACCGAGCCCGCGTGATGTATTATGACTTTGGCCTATAGCTCTCTGAGATAAGGCATCTGTCCTAGCAGCAGAACATAAATAGGCTGTGCTGATGATGCTGTGAGCGCCAAGCCAAACATGGCACCGACAGTAACTAATAATGTTGCCGAATTATTTATAGTAAAACTATCGATAGTTTTCATCTGGAAAAGCCATACTATCGATAAGCATATCGATGCTATCGATATTATCAATACTAGTATCGATAGTGTTGTTGCTCGCGAAGAATAAAAAACTATCGATAGTATCGAATATTTTATTCTTCGATAGTATTGTACTCATTCGATAGTATTGCTTCGTTTTGAGCTATCGACAGGCTAATCGATAGTGTTTCGATTGATTGGCTATCGATAGTCGACTAACGATCGGCAACATTAATAGTAACTTATGAATAATGTTATGATGTTCAGCACGTAGTAATGTAATGTTATGTTCTGTGGTGCAGTGCCGACGCAGGCGCCGCCGCCGCTGTTGTAGCCGTCGCCGCCGCCGTCGCCGCTGCAGCCGTCGCCGCCGCCGTCGCCGCTGTTGTAGCCGCCGCCGACGCCGTCGCAGTTGCCGCCGCCGCCGACGTCGTCGCCGCCGCCGCCGCTGCTGATCTTGCCACGCTTTCGCGGTTGGGAGAAATTCCTGTTCAGTTCTATCCGACTTTTACCTTGCCTTAAATTTCTATTTGATTTATTTTTGAGAGATTTATACTCGACTTTGTAGTTTCGCCTTTTTTTAACAAAATTCAGTACGAAACTTTTGTCGTTTTCTGTACTAGGGATTTAAAAGCACACAGTTCAGCAACGATCTCTTTTTGTGACAATACATGTGAAGTTTTAGTAAAAGATTGTTTATTGTATCACATTTTTTATTGACAAGTCTTTTTTTGCCAGTTGATTAGGAGATCCTGCATCATAATTTCAGGCGTGTACAACCAATTAAATCTTAAGTATTTCAGTACATAGTTCTTCCTTTACCTATCAACTCTCAAGGTTTGAGCCTATGACTAGCACAACACTGCAAATTCCAGATTTTAAGCTAGATGGGAACTGAAAGCTAAATCCGTATCAGTATTTCCTCCAAGGACTTCCTCTGGAGGTCAGGTACGGTGGCCTCGTCGTGCGGTCTCCCAACTGGAAGCAGCAGTTCCAACCGCTCGTTGCCAGGCCTGGAGAGGAGTTCTCGGAGACGAGCATTGCAGTTGAGAGGAGTTGAAGTGAGGGTTACCAGGCCACAGTACTGGAACAAGGTTAATGTGGGAAGTTTAGTAGTATCATGGCAGTGGTTACTTTCTTTCCATACGTTTCCTAGTCATTTCCTAGTACCACAGATGTAATGTGACCACAAATGATTGGAGGTAACGTCACGCTATGCCTGGATTCCCAATCCAGGCTGGCTTGCTATCAAGTAAGGAGCTACCCAACTACCGATAGATAACCTAGGTGCTAGGCGACAGGTTAAGCTCACTTGAGCTAAAGCTAAAAGCTAAACTTGAGGGTAGTAGGTACCTAGCTAATCAGGTAAGCACTACCACCAAGCTCCGGTTTCATGACGATATTAAAGTTGCTTTCAAGGTGCCCCACTCAAAACTGTTGTGAAGGTGGTTAGGTCAGGAAAAAATTGTTTTGACTCTGCCACCACCAGTTGTGCCAATTTCAATGGGGGTTGCTGGACATAAGTCCAATGTTTTTCTTCACTGAAGCTGAAACTCTAAAAATATCATATACCTAGGTAGCTGGGGATATTCGTTATTATACTAAAACAATTTGCATTTCAACCTTAGATCAGTGGGCGGGAACATTCATATTAAATTTACCTGAATAGCTGCTAGTAGCAAACCAGCTGCAATGGCCGTGCTGATTTCACTATAATAATGCATTCTCTTCTTCCCATCAGCTCTCCAAGAGTGCGTCTGTCTGAACACCAAAAGCAATGCAGGGGCTTCAGACAAGTATGGCTTTTCTGGCTTCGTGGCAAAGGGCTTTAGGTCTGTCACCCATTGTCTGGACATCCTTTGATTGTAGTTCAGCTCTTCTTCTTGTTCTACTATTTCTCTAATTGCTTCTTTGGTGGCTTTGTCTTGGACGACCACGAAGGTCCAAGGTTCAGTGTGGGCTCCTGATGGTGCGGTGCCTAGAAAGTAAAAAAAATTGTGTAGTTTTGGCTTCTGAGATTTTTGGCCACTTTCATAATAGTCAAACAAGTGTCAAAGTGTCGATGACAATAAAATGTAAAAAATGACATTCTAGATATCACTATGTTCTGTTGATCATATTTTTTTTGTACTTATATTGGATACACACAAAATTTGTTTCTTTTCAAAATGAAAGTCAATTTTAGCGCCCTCACGAAACCTTGTATTGGTTTAATGATAACAATGTTTACGTTGATTCTGATTACCATATCCTGTAACATCTTAAGACAACAACAAATGGATGATCTCAGTTATTTCTACGATGAAACTGTCGAAGGGAGTGATGACTATACCTTCGTGGATGTAGGCAATACACCTAATGCTGACATAAATAATGAAAACCTTGCCATCGTCGCCACGAAACGTAAAATAAAGAACATTAATGAGGAGCAATTAATTCACAATCGGCATCGCTTCGGTGAAGTGAAACCGACCACTTATACAATAGTTGTTTACGTACACGATGAAATTATTAATCTTAAAGCACACGTGCATTCTTTAAAGCACACGATGGGAATCACAAATGCTCTACTCGTATTTTGCCATGACTATTATGACGAAGATATAAATAGATTCATTCGTAAAATAAAGTTTACAAAATTTATTCAAATATTCTACCCGTACAGTACCCAACTTTATCCGAACGCCTTTCCCGGGTGTGACCCTCATATGTGTACAGACGATTTCAATTGCGAGAAATCCTTTCTAAGAGTGGAATCGCTTGCTCAGAAGAAACATTTCTGGTGGTGGCAGGTTAATTACGTATTCGACCGTTTGAGAGTGACGGAAGATTACAATGGTACTATAGCATTTCTGGAAGAAAATCAGTACGTTCTGAACGATTTCATATTCATGCTCAAAGTTTTAGAGTCGATGATGGTGACGGAATGTCCTCAATGTGAAATCATAAGCTTGGGAGCCCACGCTCCTGCAACGACGCAATTCCATATCACCGATAGCAATTTAACTATCACACCCTGGACTTCAACTGTTGATAACGTTGGCATCGCCTTTAACAGGACTGTTTGGAATACCATTAAAGACTACAGTTACCACTTCTGTCACTTCAACGATCACAGATGGGATGCGTCTCTCAAATATCTAGGTTTAAAGAGGCGTAGAGGAAAGTTTATGGTACTGGTCAGCGATGGTCCGAGAGTTATTCGATATAAAAAATGTAATGGTAACATTTATTGCACTTTGAATGATTATATAGAAGACGTGGAGAAATTGGCCTGGACGGTGCGTAGAGGCTTGTTTCCCAGAAATATAAAGGTGAAGATAAATAACGCAACTGATTTTAATGTGAAAGCAGATGGTGAGTGGGAAGATGTTAGGGACCACGGATTGTGTATGTATTTTGTTAAGAGTTGATTATATGACATGAAGCGATGATGGCTTAGTGGTAGTCGCAAGCCTGTGATCCGACGGCTGCCAACCCTCAAGCTAAGAACCTGTTGCCAAGCACCTATCGGTGTGTTTCGGCAGCCGCACTTGAGAGCTAGTTACCAATCCAAATGTAGCGTGGCGTCATCTTCGACCACATCTTCACTTAACATCATGTGGCTAGTGGTCAGAGGTTACCCTGTAAAAAGTAAAAGTAAAGCATCACCGGTACCTATCGCTTCGTTTGTTCGGTATTTAGGTTGGAGATAAATTATGTAGATGCAAATTGACCGTGCTCGATAAATTGGTGTGTTCTAGTTTTTTTGAAAGAATTAGGTTACCGATGTTTTTAATTGATAAACGTAAGAAATGGCTCTTTGAAAAAAGTTATTAAAGTGTTCTTATCATTTTTTTTTATTTTTTGTTGTGTACTAGAAATTAAAAATAATATTTGTTTAACTATTGAAACAGGGTACTGCCAGCCACTTGGCGCAAGTCGTCGCTCCACCTAATCGCAGGGCGTTCTACACTACGATTGCCCAGTCGCGGTCTCCACTCAAGAACACGTCCACCAAAACGGTTATCGGTTCTGCGGCTTATATGACCACTTAACTACATTTATATGTTCTTACCCGCAGTCTTAATAATGTTGTCCAGAACCTCTTGAGGAATGGATTCCTCGCTGAACTTCCTCACAGTTCGCCTTTTGGCCATCAGCTCGTAGTACTCTCGGGATCTCTCGAGAACCTCTTCGTCGGACCTCCTGGGAGGTTGGTATGGCACGTGAGGGGTATCTTCCGAGATTGCGGGTATAAGGCAGTCGGGGTCATCATCTTCGTTGTTTGGGAAGTCTCGTTCTGTAAATTGATTTATTATCTTGGTTATTGGATATATTAATTAGCAAGAGCTTAGGGAATATAAGAAAGTAAGGTGCGGTTGAAATTACAGGAACTTGAGTTTACGGAACCTAGGTCTACCTACGGACTGGAAACTGGCTTTCAAGTAGGTATAGCTGCCGGGACACATCAACACAATAGGTGCTTGGTGAGAGATTCTTAAATCAGGAGTGTTAGCAAGCCGGTTGAGCAGAAAATGCCCTATCACCAGGCTATCGTTCCATCACAATGTCTTCCTTTATCATAATTATGCTCATTGCAGAATTCGAACTACTACTCAGCTACGATCGTTCACACCCATGTTATGGTATCAGCACAAGGTTAGCTTCACGGAAAGCTTTTCCTTTTTAAAAACACTTTTTTTTATAAGAGATAGGCAAGCATTTGACCCCAGTCTCACCTGATGGTAAGTGATGACGAGGTCGAAGATGAAGCATTACATAGAAGATACCTACCTATTCACTCTTGACTTGAAGGCTCCCAAATATACCTATCGGGAAAAAAGGCGTTCGAGCTGTTGATAAGATTTGAGCTCAAAAACTTTGACCCAGCGTCCAGTTTCCCTCAATCTATGCTACCATCGATTCTGGATCATGACACTCGTGACTTCGTGAGTCAGAGGTTGCACATGTGTTTAAAATGCACGTTGATACGAGGACACGCATGCGGAAGAATGTACATTGTTCATCCATCCATTCATTTACAAATCAAATGAATCAGTTACACCACGAGTGTGGTTTAATTGGTTGGGTACAATGAACTGCAATGTATTTATTGGTAATTAGTAATCACCATTCGCTTGATAGAGTGCGTTTGAGTGCAGTGGAAGAAAGTTTTATTTTCTTGTTTGGAAGGTTGATTACAATGGGTATGCGCTAATAATAATTTAATCCTAGTAATCCTATCCTACAAAATCTAACTTTTATATATATAACTCAAAGGTGACTGACTGACATAGTGATCTATCAACGCACAACCCAAACCACTGGACGGATCGGGCTGAAATTTGGCATGCAGATAAAGCTGTAGCCCAAGCGGGTGAAACCGCGGGGAACAGCTAGTTAATATTATAAACGCGAAAGTTTGTGAGTCTGTATGTTTGTTGCTCTTTCACGCAAAAACTACTAAACGGATTTGAGTGAAAATTGGAATGAAGATAGCTTACACTCTGTATTAACACATAGGCTTCTTTTTTATCCAGGAAAAAGGTTCCAACGGGAAGACGCGGGTGAAACCGCGGGACGCACCTAGTAATATTATAAATGCGAAAGTTTGTGTGTGTGTGTGAATGTTTGTTACCACGTATCACCGTAACTGCTAAACCGATTTTGATGAAATTTGGAATGTAGATAGCTTATACCATGGATTAACATTTAACACATACTTTTTATCCAGGAGAAAGTTCCCTTGGGACAACAGGAAGACGTGGGTGAAACCGCGGGGCGCAACTAGTCTTTTATATATATTTTTTCTGAATCGATTTTTATAACTTCGATTTGAATCCATTTTTATTTTGGAAAAATTGGTATTTTTTCATTCTTGTTAACCTGTAGGAAGTCGTGGCGTAAATGCTGTGGGTAGGGGATTTATTAGTTGCCCGAGCGACGCCGCGGTCGGGAACTAGTTGCATAATCATTACCGGTAACTGTAGTTAGCCATCCAACAAATAGACGTAATGGTCTCAGTGCATGAACATTACAGTACTATTATATATTCTGTGACAGTACTAGCGGTTTTAATAAGGAAGAGCTATGTTTATCATCCTAGCGTATACTTTATATTATAAATCTACTAGCAACGCCCCACGTTTTCCTGTTATCCCACATGTGGCCAAGTTATAAAGGTAGACGTCATTATTTAACAAGACAATTTAAAAGATGCAATGTTTATTGTTTTTAAATGCAATGTGTAGTGTTTTTGACCTTGAAAGAATGGGAGAGGATCGTGCGGTCAAACGAGCAGACAGTGGACGCCTGAGTGGCCGTCGCCCTTTCGGCCGTCCCAGCGCCTCTAGCCAAGATGCATTCTACAATCGTTGACGCTAATAGAAAACAAGAAAAAAGTATTGGTTTGACCTATTTCTGAACACGTGACTTAGCGTTGAAATATGTCAAACCAATACTTTTTTCCTGTTTTCTACTAGCGTCAACGATTGCAGAATGCATCTTGGCTAGGGGAAGTCACGAAGGATTTGCGCTCACACTGAGAAAAAAAAACTGACTTTCCTTCTGAGTTCTTCTTTACCTTCCAAGACCGTTTCCTTCCTTATTTTGTATTAGTTTTCCTTCTGAATCACAATTCCTTCCCTGTTGCCTTAGAAGGAAAATTCTTATTTCGGAAGGTCTTTTTTCTCTGTGCACTCCAGGTGGAGGACTGGCAGGAGGTGGCGCAGGACAGACCGAAGTAGCGTCTTTTGTTATCGGAGGCCAAGACTCACTTTGGGTCGTTGCGCCATCTCAGTTAGTTAGTTAAAGTCCACATGAGTAACTACACGGAGAAAAAAGACCTTCCGAAATACCGTTTTCCTTCTGAGTCAAAAGGGAAGGACTTGTGATTAAGAAGGAAATCTAAAACAAAATAAGGAAGGAAACGGTCTTGGAAGGCAAAGACTCAGAAGGAAAGTCAGATTTTTTTTCTCAGTGTACTGGAGAATATATAAAATCCACGTAACCATAGACAGAAAATAACACGGAGTACCTACTGGAGTTGGAGTAATCAAGCTAATTAAGATAATTCTGTGCCCATAGTCTCAACATAATTGCTAGTAGGTAAATCAAATAATTGCCTTGTTTATAGATATAAACAAAAACGTGCTTCAAGATGATGGTCCATTGTTTATTTTAATAGTAACCTTTACTAAAATTATAGCTCTTTAACTTAATTATATACCTACAAATATTACTAGCAGTAGTTTTCCTTTTCTTAATAAACTTCAAAATAATTATATTCATTTAATAGGATACAACGTGATCACTTTCAAACGTCAAACTAAAAACTAGCTACGTCTGTTCCAACCTCCTTACGGCAAAAAACAAGCCCGGGATGTAATTTTTTCGGCGCAATCACGTTGACAATTTCATTCTTATTACTAACTTGCTGTTCCCCGCGGTTTCACCCGCGTGGGCTACAGCTTTATGCATGCAATGTCTCAGCCCGATCGGTTTAAAATTGACAAAGTTTCATACAAAGTTTCATCCCCTATTTTATCCCCTTGGGGGTAGAATTAATCAAAATCCTTTCTTACTAGTTGCGCCCCGCGGTTTCACCCACGTCCTCCCGTTATCCAGGAACCCTTTTCCGGGTGAAAAAGTAGCACCAAGGTATAAGCTATGTCCATTCCGAACTTCACTCAAATCCGTTCAGTAGTTTTTGCGTGAACGAGTAACAAACATCCATCCATCCATACTCACAAACTTTAATATCAGTAGGATTGATAAGCCCTGTTTACCAGCAGTGGGAGATAGAGTTTTGCAATGTAAAGTTCACTTACATCTAATAGGCATGAAGGAAAACTACCATTGTCTTGTCCACATCTGTATAAACAGTAGGTACCTATGCTGTTATTTGTTACGCCGATCAATTCAGCGGTAACAAAACAGAAAAATTAAACGTATGCAGGTACCTATGTCTTAGACATCTTTTTATGTGCAGGGTGGCGATGTAAATAGTGACAGTTTTTAAGGAGGTACGACACGACTTGATACGAGTCAATAAAAATAATGAAGTTTATGTTTTGTCTGTAGCAACGATAAAAATTCCTAAGCAGTACAATCAACGACAAAAGTAGTGTAATTCAAGCCAGGAGGAGAATAAATATCACCACACACAGATCTCGATGAATCACTCTAAACAGCCACCCAAATATTTTCCTACCAAACTCTCAATACAATCGACTGTCACTACTATTCCCCGCCAAAACCTACCCCATCCAAATTGATAGAAAGAATATACAGTTGCCATTCACATAAAATGTGTGTAATCGTAGACATTCTGCCACAGATATAATTGTTATAATTAAATGGATTAATGAGTATAATGGCAATATTTAAGTAAGAGAATGAAGTTACTATGAATTCTAATTGTTACATGTTTTTATAGTTATATTCCGACATAAGAATTATTGCTCGTTAACAGTAGCTAAATCACACATTTTCTGTTATCCTCATCATCTTAGACACCAATTTTTGACCTCATCATCACCTAAAAGTTGGTGTGTTATGTTGTGTTCAAAATGATACCATGTAAAATGTAAAAAAAACAATAATATAATTACTGATTTGAAACACATTTGGAAAATCGAGAACGATCAGCTACTTTTGACGCTGACTGTACCTACCTAATACTCATCAGCACTTAACTCAGGTGTGTTGTATTGTGTTATTACTACGTTACCTTGTAAGTTGTACAAATAACCACATTACAGATATAATACATGACACATTTGGAAAACCGACTATGATCAGCTTTTGTCGCCGACTGTACCAAGCTCAAGTTCCATAGACAGTTACGCCAGGACAGTGCTGGATTTAAAAATTTGCCGCCCCAAACGCTCCTACGGACTTCTAAAATTAGACACATTATTCACAATAAAGTTATTCATTTGTAGGGAATAATCTAGTTTCTAGATTTTTTTCACAAGTTTTTGGGAACATTGTTAAGCTAAGAAAAACAATACTTTACTTGTTTTCTGTACCAAATTATTTTTGGGTACTTTTTTACTGCCCCCTAATTTTGCCGCCCCAAGCTTTAGCTTTTTCAGCTTCTACGGTA
This sequence comes from Opisthograptis luteolata, assembly GCA_931315375.2. Classification (NCBI taxonomy): domain Eukaryota; kingdom Metazoa; phylum Arthropoda; class Insecta; order Lepidoptera; family Geometridae; genus Opisthograptis; species Opisthograptis luteolata. Next base: position 12,670,390 of record OV928042.1, on the reverse strand, counting down.
GATCCGGCACGGCGCCAGGCCCTGTGCAAAAAGGATGGATCTCAAGTTTTAACATAATTATATATATATTTCAAATTCAAATTTCAAAACTTTTTTATTTAATAGGATACATTGTGATCACTTTAAAACGTCAACTTAAAACTAGCTACGCCTGTTCCAACCTCCTTACGCCGGCAAAAGAACAGGCAAGAAACGCCCGGCAGGTAATTTTTTTGGCGCGATCACATTGACAATTTTATTCTTATTACTAATTGATTGAATTGGAGCAAGTTCACTAAAATCCCAAGCTTTTTCTTTGTCATCTAATAGTCCGATATTTTTTAATTAGCTTTACTAATAAGAAGATTTCTCTTGTTTGGTTGTACACATTGGGATATGGGAACATGAATATTAACGAGTTGCGGGATCACAACCAAAGCAGACCAGACCCCACAAGCAGCACCCGTTCACGAGTTGACGCATGTGCCAGCCATGTATATATATTATTGTATAGATATAATTATTGTAGTATAAAATATGTGCGATTGCCACGCGGTAGTTACTAAATAAATACAAATGTAAGTATACATTACCTTGAGACAAACGAGCAAAGAATACTCATTATTTTAATATCACTTTGGAATGTAGGTCATGAACATAAAAATCTATAAAATATCATGCCAAAGAAGATTTGAAGGTTTCTTTTTACTTAGTAAGGTGCGTATGGATAGCGCGTTCCTAAATTACGCGTAGTCGGTTACGCGTGTCGTGGAACGCCATATCCAGGTGTACGGATTGCAGTAAAATTTTGTTGAGCCCAGTTTTCGGATCGCGAAATCTAGTACAAAGTACACGTAGGTACATCAATGTTAGTTTTTGTAAACCACAATTTTTTCTTACAAAAACGCGTTTACGCACTTGTGGTTGAAAGCGTTATAACTTCTCTAGTAAAAACTGATCCTAGGCCTATACTATTACAGGTCGTAATGTATTGAACCTGACCGGAATGGTTCAATCCAATCGCCTGTCTACACGGAGAAAAAAACCTTCCGAAATACCGTTTTCCTTCAGAGTCAAACGGGAAGGACTTGTGATTCAGAAGGAAAATAAGGTAAAAAAGGAAGGAATCGGTCTTGGAAGGATTTTTTTTCTCAGTGTAGTCCAGCCAGTTCCCAGGCTGTAAAAAAACGTCGTAGGTATGTGTCTATGGCACAGGACTTTTTTTTTTGTTTTGTTTTGGCGTCACACGTTTAGTGTATTTGCCATTGTCAAGTATTAAATATTTCAAAGGACTTTTTTGGCGGCAATCGAATTGTCAACGTGAAAATTTTCGTTTTTATTTCCAAAACTTGTGTTTCTTTGAGTGATAATGTGTAATATTGGTGGACTATTAACCATTATGTGTTCGTTAATGTGTACGAGTGTGGGAAATTGAAATAAAGTTGTGAAAGTGACTTTTCGAGTTGCTCCAAAAAAGTCCGTGTAAAGTTTAAGTAAAGCACCACTTAAACACTATCCTCATCCCTTCATCTCATCATCATCATTTAAACTTGATTCAACTCTCTGAGTTTGAAATATTTTATACTTGACACTGGCAAATACACTAATCGTGTGACGCCATAACAAAAAAAAAAAAAAATTTCTAACTCAGAGAGTTGAATCAAGTATTAATGATGATGATGATGATGAGATGATGGGATCCAGCAACAAGCCGGGTCAAAGAGGATAGTGTTTAAGTAAAGTAGTGGCGCTTTACTTAAACTTTACACGGACTTTTTTGGAGCAACTAGAAAAGTCACTTTCACATTTTTGTTTCAAGTTCTCACACTCGTACACATTAACGAACACATAAATAATGGTTAACAATCCACCAATATCACACATTAACATTCGAAGAAACACAAGTTTTTTTATCGATAGTTCGGCAACACAAGGCAATAACAAAGACCAACCTACCCTTAATTATTCTACCCTTCAACTTCAGTTCAGTTCTGGAAGATATATGAAGACTTGGTTTTTATCTATCTATCTTCATGAAATATCATCACGGGATTGTTATTTTATTGCTGACTAGCTGACCCGGCGCACTTTGTATCGCCAATAAACGTCACCTATTAAACCTTCCCTGAACTTCCACATATACTTCAAGATCAAAATTATCCAAATCGGTCCAGCCGTTCTCGAGTTTTAGCGAGAGTAACGAACAGCAATTGATTTTTATATATAAGACTAGTTGTTCCCCATGGTTTCACCCGCGTGAACTTAATTTTATCGCAATAAAAAGTGGCCTATCCTATGTCCTTTCTCAGGGTTCAAACTATCTCCATAGCTATCAAGTTTCACCAAAATCGGTTCTGCCGTTTAGTCGTGAGAAGGTAACAAACAAACAGATATACAAAGTTATATTCGCGTTTTTGATATTAATAGATACTTTTATAAGTATAGTGTGAATGCAGGTAGGTATAAAAAATAGAGATGAAGTTAAACTAAGTTCGATTCAGATTTCCTTTTCAAAAATTTACCAAACGTTAAATGTTTTTAAATAACCGCAAATTAGCTGTCACGTGTCATGTTTGTTCAGTTTATTATTATTTAAAACCACTAAACTGGAAAAAAAAACATTAGATAAAATTGCCGCTATCGTAGATCTCTTAAATCAAGCATTGAAATTCCGAATAAACAGACGTATTTTAAACACGCTATTGTAAAACACTAACACGCGATATCAGCATGATATTAGTTTAGAAAAAAATTGCGTCTAATCAGTAAAACTCTATGAATAAATAACCTCTTAAAAAATGGCCGTCAATTTCAATTATTGTTACGTTACGATTAAAATTGATACAGCACGTATTATACATGCTACGAATGAAATTATTCTAAATAGCATGATGTGTAGCATACATAAAGCATAATATGTTAATTGTAATAAACAGGATAAACGATGATACAAGGTTGTAAAAAGAGTTTTAAATAGTCACTAACCTCTTTTACCGCTGCCGGTTCGCGCCAATTTTTTTTTTTTCTCCTCGACTCGTCTGTAATGAGTTTCTAGTTTATTTCTATGAAACAAGGTAAACATAACAAAGCAAACTATCAGTGCTGTGTACACAATGAAACAGTTTTTCTCTAGCGTCCAGACTGCAAGTGAAATCACGTTCATGGTTTGTTTATTTATGAATTGAAAACTATTTGATTAAAACTTTAGAGTTTAGACGTGCGCTAGCATTCGCGTTGGCGGCGCGCGTGGTACTGATTATTGCGATGCTAGCATAGTGCTGGGTATATTTACAATACAGCTGGTTCGTTATACTATAGATAAGCTAGGCCATAATGAGCTGCAGCTGCGGACGAGTGGGCTATCTGATAAACTATATAGGTCGGTTTACTACATAGATAGTGGAGAGCACATTGGGTATAACTAAAAAATTAAAATTTAAAAAACCCCGGACATCTTGGACCGATTTTCATCAAACATAGCTAAAAACACTCGCCCGTAACTCACCCTTCATACGAAACAAACTAAATTGAAATCGCTTCATCCGTACGCGAGCTACGGTGCCACAGACAGACAGGTTAAAAATGTTAAAAAAATTGTGAAATTACTACATACTTGTCTGCAGAAGTTTTTTTTTGTTGACACATTAGCTAAATTGTTCAATTAAAAAAAATAAACAACTATCCCGAAGTGTGCCATCGTGATAGACTACGGCCCATACTTTTTCTCTGAGAGGAGGCTACAGTCCCAGCAGTGGGAACATAAAAGCTGATGATAATGAAAAAAAAAAGATTATTAGTAGATTATTATTTTGTTGATTATTTGCGATGGATGCATTCCAAACGAGCTCTTTGAGTAGATAATATTGTTTAATTTGATAATTTGTATGCATGAGAATATCTGTGTAATTTTTTTATGGTGTCCTTTTTTCAGTGGTTAGAAAAAGACAGCAATACTATTAGACTTGTCAAACTTAGTTTATTTTTATAGAATGCAAAACCGAATCGACACCATCATTTACAAAGTGATCGTGCGTGAGCTGCAAGCATCTGAGCTGCAGCTCAAATAGCTTGCAAGATGTCCCATACCTAGTCATCCAAGTGGATGTCAACAAACCGTGGTTTTTGCTTATGTTAAGCTATTCCGCAATTTATAGCCTTAATTCATTATGTATTAGAGTAGAATGTTGGATGAATGGCATTTAATTTTGTCGTATTAATTTGTTGAATCGCTATGCTTTGCCAATTGAAGATGTAAAACCTTGACTTTTGATATTGTGAGATCCTTAGTTACTCTCATCAAGAATAATTAATCAATTGGGATATTTATTTAATTTCTGAGCTATCTATCTCTATTCTAAATTTCAATCAACTCTGTTCAGCTTCAGTGCTTGAACTATCGCTACACCAAATTTCATCAAAATCCGTACTGTAGTTTTTGCGTGAACGAGTAACAAACATCCATCCATCCACATAATTTTTAATACTTTAAAAACGTGAAAGTTTATGCAAAAAGTTTTTAGCTAGTAAGCTGCACCTTGCGGTTTCACCCGCGTCTTCCCGTTATCGCATAGGAATCTTTTTTCGGGATAAAAAGTGTTTTACACTGAGAAAAAATCTGACTTTCCTTCTGAGTCTTTACCTTCCAAGACCGTTTCCTTCCTTATTTTGTATTAGTTTTCCTTCTGAATCACAGTTCCTTTCCTTTTGACTCGGAAGGAAAACGGTATTTTTGTTTTTTTTTACATCTTACAAGCTAGCTTTTGAAAACAGCACAACCGATGTTAGGTGATGATGCGGTCAAAGGTGCTTTTATATTTTTTTAGTAAAAAGTTCTTGAAGTAAACTATGTAGTCATGTTTAAAATGCATAGTTGTGCACAATCAAGGCAATCAAGGCAAACCTAGAACTAGCTTTTCCACTAGTTTTATGGAGCTGCGCAGTAAACTTTCGTAATAATGCTAATTTCCGATTTAAGACACCTCCGTTTAGAGAATCTTTATATACTGGGCCAAGGGAAATATATCCGATTACTATCTAGAATTAAAGCGCCGATACTGAGTGTCACGGATGTATTAGGTAAATGTAACGAGTCTTAGAGAGCCGTACTAAAAACTTTAAAAAAATAAAAGAAAGGGCTACTAGATTTGACGCGCGAATTGGCGGGAAGTTTTTCAGGGGGACTTTTTTGGCGGCAATTGAACTGTCAACATGTAGATTTTTTTTATTATTTCCAAAACATGTGTTAATGTGTGATATTGGTGAATTATTAACCATTATGTGTTCGTTAATGTGGACGAGTATGGGAATTGAAATAAAGTTGTGAAAGTAACTTTTCTAGAGTTGCTCCAAAAAAGTCCGTGTAAAGTAAAGCGCCACTACTTTACTTAAACACTATCCTCATCCCGTCATCTCATTATCCTCATCATCATCATTTTTATACTTGATTCTACTCTCTGAGTTTGAAATATTTTATACTTGACAATGGCAAATACACAAACCGTGTGACGCCAGAATAAAACAAAAAAAAGGAGAGATTAAAATATTATAATTACTGGAAATAACTGCTTGTAGACGAAGAGGATATTATTATCTAACTAAATACTTGAAACATATTGGAGTTTCATTTCGCGAGTTCGAATCCCGTCTAGGCCCCGCACCTATGACGTCACAAGTTACTAGCGACCCGCCTCTGCTTCACACGGGTGGCAAGAATTTTGAGAAAGAAGCAATGATGGCTCAGTGGTAGTGACGTCGGCTTGCGATCCGTAGGTCGTGGGTTCGAATCCTTCAACGAGCTCGAGCTTTCCGTGAAGGAAAACATGGTGATGAAACCTAAGCTTGGTGTTAGGGCATTTTCATGTGCTCGCCTGGCTAGCTTCCACCATCAACCTAACAATCTCAATTTTTTAAATTATCCTACTTTTATTTTTCAGGCGCTACTTGGTTTTTAAAATTGTTGCTCTAAACCACGTATACAACATTGTGGAATATTCTGAGCAGTACTACAACAGAATTATTGCTCATACATTTATTGAGGTGCAAGGCTCAGAGATCTGAAGTTTATAATGTGCTTAGGAGAAGGCCAGTTCAAGCAGTGGGAACGTAATGGGCTAAGTTGATGGTGGACCATAGTTACCTAGAAGATAATATTTAAGAATTCGTTCGTGATTTGAAGGCTCCACTCCTTCGCCGTTCGCATTATCAATATGGAAACGAAGCGCTTTGTGCGGTCGACCATGTATGGATGTCGTGTTTCCGTATGTCTAGTTGTCCGATGGTAGAATAAGGTTATGTAGTTCCATAGCATTTACTCTTTCCTTCTTCTTTTTTTACTATTTTTTACTATTTTATATAGCGATGATGGCTCAGTGGTAGTGACGTCGGCTTGCGATCCGTAGGACGTGGGTTCGAATCCTACAATGAGCTTGAGCTTTCGGTGAAGGAAAACATCGTGATGAAACCATAGCTTGGTGGTAGGGTATTTTCTAGTACTCGCCTGGCTAGCTACCACCCTCTTGTTAAGAATCTGTCGCCAAGCACCCATCGGTGTGTTCCGGCAGCCTCACTTGAGAGCCAGTTCCCAGTCCAGGTGTAGCGTGGCGCCATCTTCGACCGCATCGTCACTTAACATCAGGTGACTTGTGGTCAAACGCTACCCTGTAAATATAAAAAAAAAAAATAAAAAAAAAATAAAAAAATATTTACAGGGTAGCGTTTGATCACAATTCACCTGATGTTAAGTGACGACGTGGTCGAAGATGGCGCCACGCTATACACCTGCATTGGGAACTGGCTCTCAAGTGGGGCTGCCGGAACACACCGATAGGGGGCTTGGCGACAGATTCTTAACTCGACGGTGGCAGTTAGCCAGGCGAGTTCTAAAAAGTGCCTGCCACCAAGCTATGGTTTTGTCACGATGTTTTTCTTTAACGAAAGCTCAAGCTCATTGTAGGATATTAGGATTCAAACTCACGTCCTATAGATCAGAAGCCGATGTCGCTACCACTGAGCCATCATCGCTTCTTCTTCTTCTCTTTATATATTATGTAAAAATCAATGCTGTTTGTTAGTCTTGCTAAAACTCAAAAATAGCTAGTCTGATTTGAATTTTATTTGGGTTTGTTCGCTCTAATAAAAGGGAAATCCAAAATTAGTAATTTTGCCAGGTGGTACAATATTTACCGAGTCATCTAAGTAGTTTGTAATTGTAGTTTGAAAGTTCTCTGTTTAATTGTGATGTACTAATAAAAGATTAATCTATATAATCAAAGAAACCTGTTAAGTGATCTATTTGCACACAGCTGTATTTTGTTCCCTGCAGGTAGGGTTACCATTTCGTAATTTGATCAGGACATTTCAAAAAGGCCAAGTAGGTTTTTTAGTCGTAAAATGTGACATTGCGAGTCTGAAATGTGACATTGCGAAATGTCGTATTTATTTGTGTATCTAATTTGTGTGTTCTATTCACCATGTACTCATATGTTTTGATTTATTATGTATTGTGTTCAACTGAGATGGCGCAACGACCCAAAGTGAGTCTTGGCCTCCGATAACAAAAGACGCCACTTCGGTCTGTCCTGCGCCACCTTCTGCCAGTCCTCCACCTGGAGAGCACAGAGAAAAAAGACCTTCCGAAATAAAAATGATCCTTCTGAGTCAAAAGGGAAGGAATTGTGATTCAGAAGGAAAACTAATACAAAATAAGGAAGGAAACGGTCTTGGAAGGTAAAGACTCAGAAGGAAAGTCAGAATTTTTTTCTCAGTGTGAGCGCAAATCCTTCGTGACTTCGTCTTTCCAGCGATACCTGGGACGGCCGACCGGGCGGCAACCACTCGGCCGTCCACTGTATGCTCGTTTGACCGCACGATTCTCTCCCATTTCTTCAAGGAGATATTTGGAGGCATTGTGTATGACAGAAATAGATGTAGGTACATATTTCATTCGTTCTTTCATTCATACAGTACATACACACACACATCGCATAAATCATACACCTTCTAGGCACGCATGCTCCATCATCGACCTCGTCATCACTTACTATCAAGTGAAACTGTTGTCAAATACCTATGACATAAAAAAGTACATAGAATTGTAAGTACATAGCTTAATAAAGATTGAAGCTGATTAATATTCAACAAGTATAAGATGTAAAAAAAATAATTAACATAATAAGTATGCTAATATGTTTTTTAATGTATTTTTATGTTATTGGGCAGCGTTTGACCACAATACGAAGTGATCAAAGGTGGCGCCACATATTGCCTGCATTGAGAACTCAAGTGTCAACAGGTTTATGTATTATTTTTGTATGTGTGTTTTATGTAATCACTTATTGTGTGTTTATTTTATTACCATATTGGGTATCTAATATTTTTAAAGTTTAATTATATAATTAAAACGGATAAAGTTTGGATATACATTGAAATTCGTTAACACGCTAATACCGTTAGTAAATTACACGTTAATGATCATTTTTGTTTGAATCACATTATTAAAATTATTAAAGTTGTCAGCAATAATAATTATGTAAACTAGTTAAGCGAATAGGTAACAAAATTAACATTTCAAACCAAATATAGATGTCAAAAGGAAAATGTTATTGATTCAAATTAGGTAAGTAAAAAAATAAGACCGAAAATCCGGACTTGTCCGGACAAATCAGCCGCATTTGGTAACCCTATCTGCAGGTGACAATATCAATCAGTCACTAATAGGTTTTGGGGTTATCCTTGAGGTCATCTGATCCTCACTCGTCAGGTGAATGAGCAAAACACCTGTCACCTGTTCATTAAATAGACTCACAGTCTGTGGAAGTTTCCGCTTCGAAACTATAAATCTTTGGACTTCAAACTTCTTCCGAGAATTAGATAGATCTACGATTTTTTTAAGGAAAATGGTTATAATCTTCTATAATTATATTATATAAAATAAAGTCGTGTTAGTTGTTACACTATTTATAACTCAAGAACGGCGAACCGATTTGGCTGAAAATTGGTGGGGTGGTAGCTTAGGACCAGGAAACGGACATAGGATAGTTTTTGTACCGGAAAAGGTTCCTACGGGATAAGTTATAAATAAATGGCTATGGAAAGGGCTATGCTCGGAGTTTCTCTTAAGGATCGAATCAGGAATGAAGTGATCCGACAGAGAACGAAGGTAACCGACATAGCCTATAGGATCAGCAAGCTGAAGTGGTAGTGGGCTGGACATATTAGCCGAGGAACCGATAAACGTTGGGGCAAACGTGTTCTTGAGTGGAGACCGCGGCTCGGCAAACGTAGTGTAGGACGCCCTCCGGATAGGTGGAGCGACGACATACGTAAAATGGCTGGCAACGGTTGGATGAGAGAAGCCGAAGATCGGGCTCGATGGCGTACTTTGGGAGAGGCCTATGTCCAGCAGTGGACTGAAACAGGCTGATTATGATCAAGTTATAAATAAATACACTTTGGTAATATTAAAAACTAGTTGTGCGACGCGGCTGCACTCGTGGTTTTCTTTTTGGGATATAAAGTAGCCTTATATGTGTTTCTAAAGACTCTAATAAAAGACTTGAAATTTTTTTTCTGAGATACCAATTTCGTTTCCTGATCCCTTAGTTTTTTGAGATTCCATCTCTCCAGTTTTCTTATCTCTAAAATTGAGGCGATGGTTCTTTTGAAAAAACTCGGTCTTAGTTTCAGACTTCCCCCATACTGACCAATCTTTTTAAATCATCCTGTAAGAGATTGGTATGTACTTTTTAAAAGTTTTTGTTTACAATTTTATTATTACGCAGGTTTCAATTTACGTCAGGCGCGGAACATTAGCATTGAAGTGCGATATTATGTCCATAAAATATATTTAATTAATTCTCGAACGATAATGAATTCAAGTAAATACACATTTACAATAATACTGCGAAGGAGGCATTTTTATCTTTACGTACATGTTTTTTTGATTGGATGTAGGGCGTAATTTTCTAAACTATTAATTGGATTCCGAAAATTCTTTGCACTATGAGATGCTACATTATCCTTGAGTGTCATAGCCTAGTTTTTATTTCGATACATGACATGAAAATACATGTCTGAGTGTCCCAGGATACTCAGTCATGTATTTTACCACCCGCGTGAGCTACAGCTTTATGCATGCAAAGTCTCAGCCCGATCGGTTTAAAATTGACAAAGTTTCATACAAACTTTCATCCCCTATTTTATCCCCTTGGGGGTAGAATTAATCAAAATCCTTTCTTAGCGGATGCCTACGTCATAACATCTACAAGTACAGTATGGATGGATGGATGTTTGTTACTCATTCACGCAAAAACTACTGAACGGATCCGAATGAAATTTGGAATGGAGATAGCTTATACCCTGAATTAACACATAGGCTACTTTTTATCCCGGAAAAAAGTTACAGCGGGATAACGGGAAGACGCGGGTGAAACCGCGGGGTGCAACTAGTGGGTACTGATGACTTGTAGTCAACACCTAGTTCCTTTATGTTTAAAGAAATGCAATAATTGACGTAAACTATACATTTTAGAGCTTTATTAAACAAGTGTCTTTGTGTCAAACACGAAAATTAACAGCTCTAACCTAACCATAAGTGCATTGTTACAAAAAATAACGTAGGTATGCATGTTTGTTTTTCAGTGTTTGCACAGACGCTTGGTAACAAAGGTTATATGACAACAAAATTATCAGTTAGGTCCCAAGGTCACGTGTTTTTTTTTTGCCTATTTTTGGGATAAGAAGTAGCCTACACGCAGAAAAAAGACCTTCCAAAATACCGCTTTCCTTCTGAGTCAAAACGGAAGGATTTGTTATTCAGAAGGAAATCTAAGGTAAAAAAGGGAAGGAATCGGTCTTGGAAGGTAAGACTCAGAAGGAAAGTCCGATTTTTATTTCTCAGTGTATGTGTTAATCCAGGATATAACCTATCCTCCATTCCAAATTTCACCAACGCCCGAAATTAATAATCGATCCGATCCGTTATCCGCGGTTTTGGATCGATATGTCATGTCATTAGATCTCATTTTAGTACTAGGGCTTGACAGATTACTACTAAAATGACATATTATGACATGACATATCGATCCAAAACCACGGATGACGGATCAGGTTCGATTATTAATTTCGGGCACAAAATCCGTTGCGTCGTTTCAGCGTGAAGAATTAACAAACGTACCTACAATATAAAGTGGCGCCACTTTCGGCCACATTGTCATTTAACATGCCTTGAGGTCAAACACTGCCCTGTAAGAAAAAAAACACTTATATCAATAAACTTTCGCATTTTTATATGACTAGCTGTTCCCTGCGGTTTCGCCAGCGTGTGCTACAGTTCATCGCAATAAAAAGTCATCATCATCATATTTCTTGGTGGTAGGTCATTTTCAAGTGCTCGCCTGAGAATCTGCCACCAAGCGCCTAACGGTGTGTTCAATTGAGAGCCAGTTCCTAATCCAAGTGTAGCGTCGTGCGCCCTTTAAACTAAAAAAACCTTTACTAGAGCTCAAACTATCACCATGTTAAATTGGAGACCGTTTGAACTAGAAAAGCACCTAGAAATCAGTTCAGTAGTTTCCGAGTCCGTATCAAATACAAACTAAAAATAATATGCTGTTTGGGTTTAGTGACCTCATTACATAGTTAACATCTCAATGTCTCAGTTATTGAGTTTTAATTAAGACAGTTTAGCGATAACAGATCATTATGTTTAACGGCTTTTTGTAATTAATAAAGTGTCGAGATAATGCTTGTCAAAGCTTAAGATAAGGTCGTCGTGGTATAGTCAAAATATTGGACCACTGTATATAGTCGCGCCCCTGGGTTTACCTGCGTGGGTTTTCTTACAGGAACATGCATGTTTCCGGGATAAAGAGCAGCTATGACGACGCAGTAGCCGAGTTGGTATTGACCCTTCCTTCGAAGCTGGCGTCCCGGGTTCGAATCCCGGTAAGGGCAAATATGATATGTGTGATGAGCACGAACATTAGTTCCTGAGTCTTGGCTATTTCTATCTATATAAGTATTTATTTCTATATTTAAGTATATATATCGTTGTCTAGTACCCATAACACAAGTTTAGAGCTTAATTTGGGGCTAGGTCCATTTATGTGCAATGGTCCCCCGATATTTATTTATTTATTTTTATTTTTTTTATTTTCTTGGGCACTCTACCTGCAGGCAGCGACCTAAATCAGGTTTTTTATTTGTAGATGTTTAGTTTTATATAGATAGTTTAGCTTTAGTATTTAGTTTAATTTTTTATCCAATTGTATATATTTGATTTGTTGTATTTATTAAATAAATATTATTTTATATTTAAAAAAAAAAAATTATTTAGATTTGCTTAGATAAATGTCCCCTATGCCCCTCTGTGGCTTTTATAACCTATCAATAGTAAGTAACTGTGATAGGAATATATGTGTGTGGAGTTAATTTCAGGAAATTATGTAGGAAACAAAAGCTAGAAATAAACGTAAATAATTTTGCGTGTGAAGAATATTTTTAAGGAATAATTTTAAAAATAAGGTACAACAACAAGACTGTGAATTCAACAAATTCAAATTACGGCTATCATAACTAGAGGACCACAAAAACTTAGTTAAACTACATATATATACATTTACAATTTTTTACAACCCGGCCTTTTTATGATTTTTTATTGTTGTATCTTTATAAATGTAGATCTTTGACCTGAGCTGGATTATTAACGTACGGCAATAAACAATTACAACCACTGCGTCGACATTTATTAATGTACAAAAAAAAATTCTCGTCAATGTTCCATGACGTATATATTCACGTAAGAAGATGACCTTTCCGTTTAATTATAGTTTAAATATATAAACGAAGATGTGTTTGACAATACTAATTATTAAGTAGGTGAAGAAAAATCTAACTTCTCTATATCATTGCTTTGTTTCGCTTATTTTTAGATTTTAACAGTAAGTCACCTGATGTCAAGTGACGATTTGGTCGACGGCTACGCTGAAGTGAGACTGCCGGAAAGTACCGATAAGTGATTGGCGACAGAAAGTTAATACTTTAAAGTAGACTTGAGATCTTTTGTAACAATCGTGCTATTACGTTCCTAAAGACCTTCCGAGATACAAAAGGAATTTCCTTCCCTTTTGACTCTGATTGTGAACTAAGGTAAAGTAAGGAAGGAAAAGGTTACATTTTAGAAAGAATTGGCTTTGGAAGATAAGACTCAGTAGGAAAGTGAGGACTTTTTCTCAGTGCATGTACAGGACTTCTCGCAGAGAGGGAGTATGGGCCATAATCCACTACGCAGGCCCAGTGCAGGCAGGACGTAAGCTAGTAGCCAGTCCCAGTTGCAGAGTTTTCAGCCTTTTATACCATGGCAAAACATTAGTACCTAAGCCAAACTCTTCGCGCTACCGATAATGCGCTTATCATCAGAACCGATAACCGATGAGGAAGAAAGGTTCTCGAGTGGCGACCACGGACGGAAGACGCTCTGTATAGGTAGGCTCCCCACTATGTGGACCGACGACATTGTAAGAGTCGCAGGGAACCGATGGATGTATATGGCTAATAGCCGTTATTGGTGGCGTTCAAAGTGGGAGGTCTCTGTTCAGCATTGGACTTCTTCCGGCAGATGATGACGATCAGTGGCGCTGATAAAATCTCATACAACGTTATTGGTAAAATGGTTCGTGCTTGCCGCACAGATTTCCTGCCATCATTAGGTACTTCTTGAACTCATGGTGTGTCATTAATCACTACGGAAACTTGTCGGCATATTGTAATTATACCAATAAAGGAATAATCTTCATCGGCACGCATTTTATTGCCGTTCTTTCAATAAAATACGCCTAGATGCGGCGACGCCTATTTCCGGTACTTTAATTAGTGGATAATATCCCCGTAGGTTTGATAATGATGCCATTCAAAGCTCAAAAAAATATTTATACTGTATGTGATCACTTTAAAACGTCAAACTTAAAACTAGCTACGCCTGTTCCAAGTTCGTCACGCATGAAATGCCAAGCAAGCTGGTAATTTTGTTTGTCGCGATCACATTGTTTTTGGTTTTTGATTGAATTGGAGCTTAGGTACTAATTACATAACATCTAAATAGTCTGATATTTTGTAATAAGCTTTACTTACAAGATTTTGTTTATACGGACTAGTCTTCGACAACACATGGATTTCACTTGGATTTTGTTGAAATCTCACCACACCACACCTCGCGATTTATGCGCACCTTTCTCCCGCATACTTGCAAAATGTGGAATGAGCTTCCCCCACGAGTCTTTCCGCTGTGCTACAGATTGCAATCCTTCAAGGTGGGTGTGAAAAGAGTTCTTAAAGGTCGGCAACGCATCGGCAACTTCCCTGGTGTTGCAGATGTCCATAGGCGACGGTGACCGCATTCCATCAGGCGGGCCGGCTGCTTTTTTGGTAATCTATTAGATAAATATTTTTTTTTTAAAAACTACACATTGCCCTTTGAAGGAGTTTGCTGTTTACAAGCCGTTCCTAGACTTCCTAGTCTAGGTAATTGTTTCTTAGTATTTAGTGACAGAGGTGGCTTGACCCCTTACAAGAGTATATACGTGAACGATAATTATCCTTCGCTACATCGCAGTGGCAGTGGGCTGGCCATATAAGCCGCAGAACCGACAACCGTTAGGGTAGACGTGTTCTTGAATGGAGACCGCGACTTGGCAGACGTAGCACAGGACGCTCTGCGACTAGGTGGAGCGCCTTGCGCCGAGTGGCTGCCAGTGGTTGGATGAGAAGAGCCGAAGACCGGGCTCAGTGGCGTATCATGGGAGAGGTCTATGTCCAGCAGTGGACTGATACAGGCTGATGATGATGATGATGACGTCACATACTCGTATAGTGAACCTTTAGGCCCTGCAATCAACAGCCTCCTCGCAGGTGACAGATGAGGCACCTCATGCTGATTCAAAATTCAAAACATCTTTATTTAATAGGATACATAATATGATCACTTTAAAACGTCAAACTTAAAACTAGCTAAACCTGTTCTAACCTCCTTACGCCGGCACAAGAACAGGCAAGATTTGTTAGTACAGTCAACGACAATAGTAGCTGATCATCCTAGATTGTTGAAATGTATCTGAGATCAGCTTGTTTTTTTTTACGTCTTACAAGTCAGCATTTTGATCACAACATAATAGAACTGATTTTTAATGATGATATGGTTACTGCTTGATGTGTAAGGCCTGTATTCTAGAATCACGCTCAAGTTTGATCTTGAGTAGCGATTAAGTGACATATTTGTATGAACTGACAGCGTCAAATTGTATGAACTGACAGCGTCAAATTGTATGAACTGACAGCGTCAAATCTGTGATCAAGTACTGATTATCGCTTGAGCGTCATTCTATAATACGAGCCTAAGATGATGATGATGGTAATCGGAAAATGTGTAATTGTTCAGCGACTTTTGTCGTTGCCTGTACTCGTAGTTACTTAGGAAAAAGTGAAAAATAAAACGCTGTGGTAATTTCAAAAAATATTCAAAGGCCCTCTGTGTATTGTATTTTTAAACATAGTTGGTGGTGCTAACAAGTCTTTCTTACGCATATATCTGGAGAGAACTTAAGAGAAAGAAATGGGCCCCACATCGTCATTTGACACACGGAGAAAAAATACTTTCCGAAATACAGAAGGAACTTCCTTCCTTTTTGACTCAGAAGGAAAACTAAGGTAAAATAAGGAAGGAACCGGTGTTGGAAGGTAAGACTCAGTAGGAAAATCAGGTTTTTTTGCTCAGTGCATCAGGTGACTTGTGGTCAAAGGCTACCCTGTAACTTTTTTGTTTACGTAATAGATTAGCAAACAAGCAGACGGCCCGCCTGATGGAAAGCGGCCACCGGCGCCTATGGACATCTGCAACACCAGGGGAGTTGTTAACTAGTTAAAAAGGGCACTTTGCACATTACTTTTCAATATTTAAAGTATTTAAACACCCTTGTTGTTGAACTATAAATCAAGCAAAAGAAAAAGAAGGGAATAAAATGATCTTTGTTTCATTTCCGAGACGATTTCTAGATGCCTGATCCTTCAATTATTATTTTTAGCAAATGAGAAAAATGGTTAAAACTACTAAAAGGGGACTTTGATTTCGTTTTTAGATGTTTTGTGTGAACAAAAAATTTTAATTTCAATTACCTATATGTCTTCTTCTAACCAGCTTCGCCTAAATTATCATGTATCTGCGATTTATTGACCGACAAGCTTCTTAATTGCTTGTAAAATAATTATAACTTGTTTGGTAATTCAACTTTGAGACTTCATTGTAGTCGCATGCACGTCAGAAAATATTGTAACGCGCATGCACTTCACATCCTGGTTATTGACATCGTGATCATCATCATCATATTTAGCCTATCACTTTCCCACTGCTGGAACACAGACCAGAGAGAGCGAGGGTGTGCGCCATAAACCAACGCACTGATCCAGTGCAGTGGGTCACTAGCTGACGTCACTAACTCTTAGCTATAATCACTTCAACATAATTCGAAGATGAGAATTAAGTGCAACTCGTATTCAATATTCATCATCATCATCAGTCCACTGAGGTCTCCGAGGTACGCCAATCACGGTCTTCGGCTCCTCTCATCCAACTCCTGGCAGCCACTCGGCGCAAGTCGTCGCTCCACCTAGTCGCGGTCTCCATTCAAGAACACGTCTACACAACAGTTATCGGTTCTGCGGGTTATATGACTAATTGACTAGCCCACTGCCACTTCAGCTTGCTAATTCTATTTCCTTTTAAGCGAAACATATACCTACTCTGGTCTATTCGTGGACACGGTGACACTGGTTGGGTATTGTAGACAATTATTCCTCATAATTTTAAAGTGATAATAGTGTGTCACGAAATATCGTTATTTATGTACCTAGAAAAACCACACAATCTCAACAACGTGTTTAGGACTCATATCGTGACGAACGTGCGAATTTATTCAAATTCATTTTTCTGAATAAACGTATAATTAACTTTAGAAACAAGGCACTAATTACTAGAGCTTAGGCAAATGAGTTAAAAAAGGATTAATTACCGTAGACATTAATATCTGTTTGTTTTTTCCAAGTTATTAATAAAAACTACATACCTAACTGACTTTAATGAACTATAATGCTTCTTGATAAAAAAAACTGGTATCAGTTACTTCAATTCTCAACGATTCATACAATCGCCTGTGTTTTGTGGAGCTCATTAAATCGTTGTAATAATACAGTACACAATTAAAAGATAAAAAATACGCGTTATAAGAAATATTGAACTCATTACGTCAACATCACCAGTTTTTGTGTTCAAACAAATTGCAGATGTTTAACTTTGGATAAATAAACGTTTTTATAGCTAAGCTGCACGTGAACGTGATTCAAAACTCGCCAGTCATGGTTAAGCTCTGCGTGACGTCACTACTTCCCCGCGAATGCTTTTCGTAGCGCATCTGTCAGCGTAATGTCAGCTAATGACTTATTTGAATATTTTCTCATAGTAAAGGAGTAGTAGTTCAGCTTCATATAAATCGGCCGTCGCCGGTTTGAATGTGTGCGTGAGTAGCGGCACCGTGTACGCACGCACTTTTCACGCATACAATCACATAAACGAAAGGAGGCGGCCGGGGCCGCGGCCATGCACTCAGTGCGGAACGCGCCGCCTATGCGTCACCGCAAGAGTAGGCAATTAACTCGTCGAGCGGCCTTAGCTAACCTACTGTTCTTTATTTACTGTGATTTTCTGGAGAGTTTTACGGGGTTGTGATGTCATAATATAGTCATAGGACTATAATATCTGTTATTTATTTATGAAAATAGAGCAAAATTGCGCCCACGGCAGCTATAAAATAATAATATATATTACTATACGGTATAGCTCTACATAGCTCAATATGTCTTGCCGTAAGAATTTGTTGGAAACCGCAGACGGCGGCGTTCATAATGAAGTTAAATTGTCAAATCAAATCAAATCATTTATTTGCTAGTACAAGTCATAAATAAGATCTTAAGTATTAGAATAAAGGCTGTACTCAGTCTGCAAGCAGACGTGCAAATGTTACAAGAAATTTATCTTATAATTAATTATAAATTTTTGTACAAAATTCATTGAACTCCTTAATACTATAAAAGCAATTGCTGAGGAGCCAGTCATTCAAAGATTTTTTAACCATATTACCTTCCAATTTTTTAATGTCATTCGGTATGTTGTTGTAAATTGAGATGCACATATGAAAAACATTTTTTTTGTACAAATCTTTACGGGCAGGAGGTTTATATAATAGATTAGTGAACTTGGTTCTGTTCTGGCGGGTAGACATTTGGTTGCGTTTAATAAAAATACTAGGATGCTGCTTAACAAAAACACATATGTCCTTTATGTACATACATGGCAGAGGAAGTATGTTGCATGCTCTGTCGTATATTATAGCCACCGTCACAGATGGCGGCTGTCATATATTTTCTCATGAAATACACTTCTGTTACTTACTGTTTGAGTGTTGAATGTACTCTTCTAGGGCCAGTTTTATAAACGTCCGTAAGTTAAATGACAATACCAAATTTCGGTAAGTTAGATCTTATTGGTGTCGATTCGGTTTTGCATTCTCTAAAACTAAACTAAGTTTGACAGGTCTAATAGTATTGCTGTCTTTTTCTAACCATTGAAGTAAAAAGTGACAGCATTACTTTTAGACCTGTCAAACTTAGTTTACTTTTAGAGAATGCAAAACCGAATCGACAGCATTGTCAAATTTGACAAAAAGTTCAATTTTACCGAAATAAGTTCTGACGTTTATAAAACTGGCGCATCTTTTTCAAATTTATAAATGAATGTTTATTTCTTCGTTTGTTTGTACCGTATGTGATCCTAAACCATTAATCTCATTGCGATGAAAATTTGACGGGTGGTTTTGTGCACAACAGCAAAAGGTTTTAATTAACAATTACAAAAAATGGCAAAACCAAAACATGACAAGGTGTTTCAATAATTCATAATTCAATTGTTTTTATTCAATAGGATACATTGTGATCACTTTAAAATGTCAAACTTAAAACTAGCTACGCCTGTTTCCACCTCCTTACGCCGGCAAAAGAACAGGCACTTTGTCAATTTTATTCTTATTACTAATTGATTGAATTGAGGCAAGTTCACTAAAATGCCAAGCTTTTTTTCTTGCCTTTTCTTTCGCCGGCGTACGGAGGTTGGCTAGTTGTAGCTAGTTTTAAGTTTGGCGTTTTAAAGTGCATACAAATTGCATCATATAAAAAAATGTTTTTTGAAGAGTTTTAAAAATAACCAACGAGTCAGTTTTCAATTCGACTCATTATTATTTATTACCCATCTGATTCTAGTAATATTATTCGACTCGAAGTTCTAGTCTACTAGTTGTCAGGACATCTGAAGGCCTCCAACTTGGCTTAGCAACCTACAGCTGTCATCGGCAGCTTACCATACCCTTCGAAGCTTCCGTTAGGTCTATTTACGCAAATCAATTAGCTTATTGCATATTTCATATTACTACCTATACACTTCTATACAACTAATTGGATCAAAGATTTACATCTTATACTGCCGAGTGGCCGTCACCCGGTCGGCCGTCCTGGGTATCGCTGGAAAGACGAAGTCACGAAGGATTTGCGCGAGCTCCAGGACTGGCAGGAGGTGGCGCAGGGCAGACCGAAGTGGCGTCTTTTGTTATCGGAGGCCAAGACTAACTTTGTGTCGTTGCGCCATCTCAGTTAGTTAGTTTTTATTTAAACACCGATAGCGAAACATAGGTAGCCAAGCAAGCTCTAGAAGATCCTTGTTTTTACCGCTTACTGGGTAGCGTGTGATCACAAGTCATCTGATGTTATGTGACGATGTGGTCGAAGATGGTGCCATGCCACGATTGGATTAGGAACTGGCTCTTAAGTGCTGCTGAAATAGACGGATGGTGGTAGCTAAAATGCCCCACCACCAATCTATGGTTTCATCACAATGTTTTCCTTCACCGAAGGCTCAAGCTCATTGCTCAAGCAGATTCGAACTCACGACCTACGGATCGCAAGCCGACGTCACTACCACTGAGCCATCATCGCTTTTGTACAGGTTTTAGGTTTAATTGTTGATTTGATAGGTAATTTTAATTGTTTGATTGTTTTTAATTATGTTTTAGTTTAGTTAAATTAGCTATTTCTTGTTATTTAAGTTTATCTATCTCACAATAAAAGTTAAATTGAGCCAATAAAGTGACAGTCGCATAATGACGTACCTACAAGGATCAAGGCCGCAGTCCTTTGTTTATTGCTGATTATTAATTTATGGGCTCATTTACTTCACTTACAGAACTGATAACCGA
The DNA here is from genome assembly GCA_931315375.2 of Opisthograptis luteolata. NCBI lineage: Eukaryota > Metazoa > Arthropoda > Insecta > Lepidoptera > Geometridae > Opisthograptis > Opisthograptis luteolata. Next base: position 12,650,066 of record OV928042.1, on the reverse strand, counting down.
TATCGGTGTCCTTGACAAGGGTTGTTATAGTACACTATAGTTATAGTACACTGAGGACCTTCCATTACTGATTCCTTCCTTATTTTACCTTAGTTTTCCTTCTGAATCACAAGTCCTTCCCTTTTGACTCAGAAGGAATAATATGTAATGTAATATAATATGTATTAGTGGGGATGTAGAAGCGAAGGGTAAACACAGGCGCAGTTTGGGAGTTTTGTTAATTTAGACCTATCTTTGCGAATTTTTTCGATGCAGCGAAATGTGAGTAATCGTGTATCCAATATCGAAGACTCGCCTTAATTACTTAATTACGTGAGGCATTTTTGAGAATTTTTTTGACCCCAGTTTCTTGGTGAGATATCGTAAGATTTATCTCAACTCCCTCCCCCCCTGACCTAATCTAACGCGAGATTCTTCAAAACACAGTTCCTTGTAGAAAAAAAAACTAAAAAAAAATATTTTTACGCTATTTTACACCGTTTTGCTCCCTAAGTGAGATTTGGTAATACTTAACTTGATCCCTTCCCCCCTAGACCACCTCACGTAATTAATGGACACCCCCTTTTAAGTTTGAAGTTTTAAAGCGGTCACAATGTTATTAAATAAATTGAATTGACTTTTGGGTTTTGCGCGGATCGGAGAATGTCGACCATGTACGGGTGTCATAGCATAGCGGCCATAGCCGATTCTACGTCAGCAAAATTGCATTTGTTTTATTTGCAATGAGTGCAGTGACATATGTGGGGTTTGTCGTGTTTTACCTACGTCATAGGGGAATTTTTACACATAAGTACCTAGGTACTTTTTAATTTCTTTTCGCATTGCATCAACAATATAATTACAGGCCTTTATAGGTAGTGTGTACAATATCAAAGTAGGTGACTTTCATTTCCTCTTTATCACTATCTATTGATTGCTACGTCATCACTGCCGTTTTACGAGTATTCTTAGTGAATTCTCTGGAAAATTACCTTTTTCTAAGATAAAACGATTTGTCTATTAATAAAACGTCTAAAATAACAACGCGATCTGAATCAAAATTTACATATCATGACTGTGTGTAAATAAAGCAGACCATAGACGATCATTTACAAACGACAATTTAAGTAAATAAATATTGAATAAATAAATATCGGGGACATCTGCACACAAACTGACCTAGCCCCAAATTAAGCTCGAAACTTGTGTTATGGGTACTAGACAACGATATACATACTTATATAGAGAAATAAATACATAAATAGATAGAAATATCCAAGACTCAGGTACAAATATTCGTGCTCATCGCACATATATTTGCCCTTACCGGGATTCGAACCCGGGACCGTCAGCGTCGCAGGCAGGAACACTACCAACTCGGCTACTGCGTCAGTCGTCGTAATTAACTAGCTACGTCCCGCAGTTTCACCCGCATCTTCCCGGTATCCCGCAGGAACCTATTTCCGGGATAAAAGCCTATGTGTTAATCCAGGGTATACGCTATCTACGGTGATACGTGGTAACAATATAATCTATGAATTCTGCACTTAATTTCAATTGCAATCATTTATTGCACTTAGTTATTGGACATTTTAAATTATGTATTCATTAATTATTATAATATTAATTTATTCTGCTATTTTTTGCATGTAGTCTACGCCTATAATTGTGATAACAATTGGAATTGAGCTGACTATAGCGTGCTCTTTGTAAATTGATGTTAAATTGTTTATTATGTTGGTGTGCATTATAAATAAATAACAAACATTCACACACACAAACTTTCGCATTTATAATATTAGTAGGACAAAACAGCTTATTAAATCACCCAAACAAAAACATCGATCAGATATCTGTCGCCAAGCACCTATCGGTGTGTTCCGGCAGCCTCACTTGAGAGCCAGTTCCCAGTCCAGGTGTAGCGTGGCGCCTTCTTCGACCGCATCGTCACTTAACATCAGGTGACTTGTGGTCAAACACTACCCTGTAAATAGTAAAAAAAAAAAAAAAAATATTGACGCTCGATCGAAGGTCCGCCATTCACGTAGAACATTGTTCTCTACAATTTACCGTCTCTGTGGGACTTAATATCTCGATTGAATAAACTTTTTTAATTTATGTAATTTTTTACTTTACTTCGTTAGCGTCATGTTTTTTTTTATCGTTTTTAACGGCATCAGTGCTATTTTATTGTTATTCTTAGAATTTGGTTTTGATACGGCTTATCGAGAACACAAACGAAAAAATCGTGTTTTGCATGTTCTTTTGCCGTCGTAAGGAGGTTGGAAAAGGCGTAGTAAATAAATTTTGACTTTGACAAATACATGGTAAATATAAAAAAAAGGTTTCTTGTCCTTCTATTTGATCATTTAAAGTTCTATTAATTAAAAATATGTGACTTTATGAAATAACAAATTTAACCACAAATCGTTTTAAAAAAAAGTGGCAAATTAAACTTTATCCTGGAGACTTTCATTTTTAAGGAAAATATCTCTCTCGCGGTAACCTTCATAAGGTGTTGAATAAGTGTTTTCATTTTTATATTTTTAGGGTTCTGTTAGTCTGGTGGAAAAAAAACCTGACTATTTGTATCACTCTCGTGCCTCTCTGTCTGACCATCTGTAACAGTTTATTTTCTCCAAATCCTGTAGACGCAAAATTGTTTAGGTAATATAGATATCGAAACAAATGGCCCAATCACAGACTTCTGTTTTAAAGAATTAATTTCGAAAAAAAATACTAGATACTCAACTCAAACTAGAAAATTATAAACAGAAAGGGCTCGTTTTTACTTTAAAGTAATAGTTTAAAACATACTAAAGGAAAATAGTATAGGAAAAACAATCATTCCTCCATTATTTACGAAGCGTAAAATAAAAAAAAAGTAAAATTATAACATCTTACAGAAAAATTTTAACAAAATCCTAAGTCTTAAAGTTCTTACGGAAAACTGAATGGTACGGAATTTCTCTCTATGCAATCTCGACTCGCACTTGACCGTTTTTGTCAAAATATTTTTATCGCCATATTTTACATAACCATAGCAGTTAATTCTGGGATTAAAATTAACTTTCCAATCATTTAAAAACAAACTAATCATTTTGATGTGTTTTTACGTCAAATCGTGGGTGGGTCTGACACATTCTATCTAACCAACTTATAGGAGTATAATTACGACGGAATTCGTATTTAATCTGTGGCAGCAATTTCTACATACGTCATAGCATTCACTAGAGTAATTCGTTGACCCACTAGAGCTCATAAGGTATATAGGTAAACGGTAAATTTAACAGTAACTTATTAACTATAACACAAATGATTTACAACTTTTGAACTTTTAAGTTTGACAAAGAACCTGCTACTTACGAGTATTCAATTGAAGCGTTCGTAGCAGAGTTTGCAAAAACATCGATTATGGCATTGACAATGGCATCGATGGCTGAACATCGATACTCGATGAACATCGAGCACAAAACATCGATGTTTTTTGCAAACATCGTCATCAAGAAATGAATCAACCACAAAATCACATCAAGATTTTAGAAATTATAAGAAGAAATTCATCATCATCATCATCATCAGCCCGTAACAGTCCACTGCTGGACATAGGCCTCTCCCAAGGTACGCCACTGAGCCCGGTCTTCGGCTCTTCTCATCCAACTACTGCCAGCCACTCGGCGCAAGTCGTCGCTCCACCTTGTCACAGGGCGTCCTACGCTACGTTTGCCAAGTCGCGGTCTCCACTCAAGAACACGTCTACCCCAACGGTTATCGGTTCGGCGGCTTATGTGACCAGCCCACTGCCACTTCAGCTTGCTAATTCTGTGGGCTATGTCGGTGACTTTAGTTCTCTGACGGATCACCTCATTTCTGATTCGATCCCTCAGAGAAACCCCAAGCATAGCCCTTTCCATAGCTCGCTGAGCAACTTTAAATCGGTGGACTAGTCGTGCCGTGAGTGTCCATGACTCAGCTCCGTATGTCATAACAGGTAGGACGCACTGGTTGAAGACCTTCGTCTTCAGACATTGTGGTATTCGCGACGAAGAAGAAGAAATTATTAAATTGGATATATCAGAGCGTAGGATTCAGAAACTTCAGAACGTCGGCGTCGAGACAAAGTCTTTTCTCATTTTGGTTGCATTCAGAATTTAATAAATACTCTGTAAAAGCGTTTTTACATTTCTATAGTGTGATCTGTCTGTGACGTGCCATCGATGTTGCGATGTTTTATAAAATACAACATCGATGTTTTATCTTCTAACATCGATGATATTCGAGCATCCTTAGTTCTTAACTCTAATAGGTTAAGCAACGTTCTCTGAGGCCACTACTTGCCAACCCGCGCTGGGCCCGCGTGGTTGATTATGGCCCGTAGTCTCTCTCTGAGAGAAGACTTGTGTCTCAGCAGTGGGAATGTAGTAATGGGGGGGTAAAGAATGAATGAATAGCAGGCAAAGGCGGGCGGGGGAGTTCCCACCGCGTCATCCAACCTTTTTTTTTTATGTAATAGATTAGCAAACAAGCTGACGGCCCGCCTGATGGAAAGCGGTCACCGTCGCCTATGGACATCTGCAACACTAGGGGAGTTGCCGATGCGTTGCCGACCTTTAAGAACTCTTTTTACACCCATCTTGAAGGATTTCTTGAAGGATTGGACCTGTTTTTTTGCCGGTGTAAAGAGGTGGGATAGCAATTGTATTCTTAAGTTATTCATTACAAAGTAAATTGGATCAAATTTACTGCAATCCCAAGCTTGTTGGTCATCGAAATAGTGATATTTTAAAGCAAGTTTTACTCATATGATTCTGTTTTACATGGACTTGAAATTATGTTATCAACTAGTCTTGAATTCCACTTGGGATATTGTTGGAAAAACGTACTCATTGACTTCTGGAAGAGTTACTAACTTTATGGAGCCTAGTCGGTACAGCAATTTTATTTATATTTTTTTTGTTTTTTTTTTTTTTAATTTTTTTTTTTTATTATTATTTTTATTTTTTTATTTATTTTATTTTATTTAATTTAATTTTATTTTATTTTATCTGTGTTCTAATAATTCCTTACAATTGTTATAATCACTTTTCTTTTTGTAGCTATTAACATTTGCGTACGTGTAATAATAAGCTTTTAAAACCAGAACCAACCACCAACAGAAGCACTTAAGAGCCAGTTCCCAATCCAGGTGTAGCGTGGCGCCATTTTCGACCACATCGTCACTTAACGTCAGGGTATTTGCGGTCAAACGCTACCCTGTAAGTAATCAAAAAAATCTTCAAAGTTCAGCCTAAGATTTGTGGTCAAACGCTACGCTGTAATTAATAAAAAAAACCTCCAAAAAACTTTAAAGTTCAGCCTAATTAACTAGAGACGAGATTACATTTCGAATGACAGTTAATCACCGCAGATCGCGTCAAAGGTACGCGACACGTTTTTGCGTTCGAGCGTGCGCGTCAGAGTTGTTAACTCGTAGACACACCAGTTAGTCGCGTAAACATGCCTATAACTAAGGGTATCTTACGCGCCCCAACACATAAAGTTGGAGCGTTGGAGAGCGCGCGCGTTCATGCGTATGCCAAGTTTGGACATTCATAAAATTCGTGTGACGTACAGTTTGTGTGGAGTTAGTGTACTGTGAAAACTTTCTACTTGTGATTATTATTGAAAAGGTATTTTAGTTTTTATTTATTATTTGATTATTTTTTTATTTGTGTGCAGATTTTTTTTTACATCTAAGTACTTTTTTTTATTAGCAAGTGTTTCACTGAAAATTTTACAAATGGATTTTTAATTATTCAAAATATATATTGGTATGTATAAAATCAATCAGAAAATATTCAGTGTATCAATTGTGCTTAAAATTTATTATGTCACTTAAAAACTATTTTTTTTACTGTTATTTACGTAAGCTTTTCTCTCAAACAGTTTATTTAACCAATTCTAAAAGTTCGTCCGGTTGTTTGTTCTTGTAGTAAACGATTTTTAGGGTTGACACTAGGAACTCTTACATTTTTGAAATTAAGTTTACTAAAATTCATACACAATTATAAAAAAACCAACATGGAAAGGACAAAAAATAAATTTGTCCGTAGTATTTACAAAAAAATTACTAGTATATGGTGAAAGGAGGGTTGAAATGAAGAGGTGCGTTTGGTAACTATCATAGTAGCTACTGAACCTTACACTGTGTGTGGTTCGACACACCATTGACCAGTTTCTTATGCGAACTATGCGAATTTAACGGTCTTAAAAATTTGATAGCTCTATGGATTACCATAACATTATATTGGTTAAAGATTTTTCAATACAAATGACAAGATTAAACCTACAACAGTTTAAACGCACGATCAATATAATATTAATATAGAAGTTTATAATGACAGCGATGTTTATCACTTAATACATCATTAATATGTATGTAAAATAATCCTTTTTAAATTATTTCTGCGAATAACGTAATAAAGCTTTCGGAAGTGAACATAAATGGTATATAAAACGGAAGGAAACCGCCTGAGACGTATTAAATGTTCCAAACAAACGCTATTTTTCCTCGTACCTGACATTGAAAATCTAAAATTCAATGCAAAATATATTGCATAACAAGGTCTGCCGCGTGACTCCGCTCGGCGCGTGGATCCCGGCATCTCAAGGCAAGCTTTCTGTACAATGTTTACATACATACTTAGTGAGGTCTATTTATTTGTATTTGTTTGGAAAATAACGTATTGTAGTAAATTGTTATTTTTGCAATGTCACACTTTGTATATGTGTGTGTATGTGTTGTCAAATCAAAAAGTAGGATACCACATATAACTTTAAACTAGCTATACACCTGTTCTAAACTCTTACCCCGGCAAAATAACAGGCTAGAAACGCCCGGCCGGCGGATTTTTTGGGCGCGATCTCTTTAAGAATTTTATAGTTTTTATTACTGATTGTTTAAATGGGAACAAGTTCACTATAATTAAAATCCGATATTCATTATGTATACAAAGTATAACAACATATATTCAAAAATCTTTCATTATTCTGTACAGAATGGACCGATGCAACACTTTTGCTATATATATATGCTTTTAATTATGCATTATTATGCATACCATATTCGGTGTTATTTAACATGTTTTACTAGTAAACCGCCCTGGTTTCGCACGGGCACGCAATGATTTTGACAGTCTGAAGCTTTCACGAAACCGGTTATGAACTTTTTGATAGAGCTACTAGCTGCGCCCCGCGGTTTCACCCGCGTCTTCCCGTTATCCCGTAGGAACCTTTTTCGGATTTTTTATCACAGTAAAACATGGCCTATAAACAACACACAGAGATAGTGTAGTTTTCTATCAATGGAAGAGTTCTTGAAAACTGATCAGTGGTTCTAAAGATTTTCCCTCCAAACATTATCATCAGCATATTATGTTCCCACTACTAGGACACAAGTCTTCTCTCAAAGAGAGGGCCGTAATCCACACTGACATAAAAAATCCTGACTTTCCTATAACTGAGTCTTACCTTCCAGAACCGATTTCTTCCAAAATGTAACCTTTTCCTTCCATGTTTTAACTTAGTTTTCCTTCTGAGTCAAAAGGGAAGGAAATTACTTCGGTATTTCGGAAGGTATTTTTTCTCCGTGCACCACGCAGGCCCAGTGCGTTTGCAAGATAAGCTAGCCCTACAAACATACAAACATACAAACATGCAACTCTACCCAGCTCTATAATACTCGTATTAATAAAGAGAACATGCATATCAATCTTATACCTGCAATTTAATGAGTATAACGACCTAGTGATAAAAATCGTCAGACACCGGAAGTCATTGTCATGTCATTAAGAGACCTAAATAGGCGAATCATAATAAATGAATTATCTTACTTTAAATGTAGGTTATCAAAAACTTTGTTGTTTTTAACCTATTCTTTTATCTGCTGCTGAATTGTTATGCATAATAAAAGTCTGTAACCGACTGAGCTATTGGGCGGCCTAACTACAGAAGTTCTTCCGGTTTGTGGTCGCCACTCGAGAACCTTTCTTCCCCATCGGTTCGTCGAACAATGTGGCCTGCCCATTGCCACTTCAACTTCGGAATTAAAATATAAATAAATATCGGGAACACATACAGACATGTATAGACTACCAGAAGACGTTGTGTCAGCTCCTTCAGTGAATTCCTTTAAAAACAGACTGGACAAGTGGTTGCGAACGAACAATGCTTCCTTGCCACAGAATTGACTTTTCTCTGCACGTTTGGACATTGCTATAATTCAACACAGCATGATATAGGCAATAATAAATAAATAACAATTGCACACAAATTGAGCTAGCCCCAAATTAAGCTCGAAACTTGTGTTATGAGTACTAGACAACGATGTACATACTTATATAGAGAAATAAATACTTATAATTATAGATAGAAATATCCAAGAGTCAGGTACAAATATTCGTGCTCATCACACATATATTTGCCCTTACCGGGATTCAAACCCAGGACCGTTAGCTTCGCAGGCAGGGGTACCACCAACTCGGCTACCGCGTCGTCAATTCTGTGAACTGTGTTGGTTATTTTGATATAATGTAGGTTCTTCAGCGAATGTCCTCATTTTTTTGCTCTATTGTGATTAAATTGTAAATTCGCTGACGTTAGCCGTCGGCCCTGGTAGTCATTAGGGCATTTCGAGGGCCTACGGGCGGTCTGCAATTTCAGATACACGGAGAAAAAAGACCTTCCGAAATACCGTTTTCCTTCCGAGTCAAAAGGGAAGGATTTGTTATTCAGAAGGAAATCTAAGGTAAAAATGGGAAGGAATCGGTCTTGGAAGGTAAGACTCAGAAGGAAAGTCCGAATTTTTTTCTCAGTGTGGCTGGCTACTAGCCTACCTGTGGATTATGTGGATTATGACTCATATTCTGTCTCTTAGACAAAGCCTATGTCCCAGCAGTGGGAACGTAATAATCATCATAAGTAAAATGGAGAAAAAAAAAATGGTATTGAAATGAAAAAAGGGTTTAAAAAATTAGAAAGTTACGGTTTCAAGCTTTTACGAAAGAAGGTTTCGTACACGCCCCAAGATTTAATTTGATCAAAGTCAAATCATAAAATCAATCCAATCCGTTATTATCATTAATTCATTCAATATAGCCTTCGCAGGGATATTGGCTCGCTGTGTATATTCTACCGAATTTACAACGGGGAATGCTCAGAAGAGCTATTCAATCTCATACCTCCTTCACGGTTCTATCACCGATCATCTCGTCATCGGAACAAAGCTCATCCACACACTATCGAGTCCTGGAAATCCCACACCTCGCGATTTCCTCGCGGTCTGCTTGTTTGCCAATCTCTTACATAAAAAAAAATAATTTAATAGTCAATAGTTATTTATTCAATTAAGTTCAGTTTCCACAGCTGGGATACCACTTTATGTTTTACCAAGTAACAAAATAAATAGTACGAGTTTGTTAGCCACTCATATCAAAACATAGTTTTAAAAATAAGTCTTCACCTGTAACGTTTCGTTGTACGCTTCTAAGAATTTTTAGAAACTGTGAATGTATGAGTTGGTGAGCTAATAAATAGATAAACAAAGCGGTAAGTTCTAAAAATAGTTATTTAAATATGGTACTTAAAAACTGATGTATAGCTGATCAATTGAGATAAGGCTGTGGTCAAATGCAATAAGTTAAAAAATATATCTAAAAAAAACCCGGCGCGATGACTCAGAATATTTAAAATTCTTAAAAAAGGCTGTTCAAGAATAATTATTATTTTTGTTTGATAACGTTTATTTTACTCAGTTTTAGTAAATCATCAAGAAGTATGATGTATGTGTATTACTGTGGTGTCTGTGATTGGTGAATGTGGAGTGACGTCACATGACGTTTATTTACAAGTTACCACCATGACCTATCGGTGTATTCTGGCAGCCCCACTTGAGAGCCAGTTCCTAATCCAGGTGTAACGTGGCACCCTTCGATTACATCGTCACTTAACATCAGGTGACTTGCGGTCAAACGCTACCCTGTAATAAGTAGTGGTAGCTACCCAAGCGAGCACTAACATTATAAAAGGTGTTCTAAATATACATTTGCGCACCGCAATTTCACCTGCGGTTTTCCTGCTTTTCTGTCGGAACTATACACATTTATATGCTTAAAAGCATCCTGTGTCTTATTCCAAAACTTAAAGTAACTAATTGTCGAATTTCATCAAAATCAGTTAAGCCGTTACGGAACTGAGCGACAACAAACATGCACAAAAACTTTCGTCGTTAAAAAATCAGGTTTATTTTATTTAACAAAATATCCGCAAACGTTTATTTTTAGTAGTGGAAAATTTTGAATATTACCACGTTGCACCTTGTTTGTCTTTGTGTGTCAGATTTTATGCGTGTAACACATATTTTCCATTACGGGCTAATTAGCAGCGAGTGTCTAATAAAAATCGTTACGCGACTCAATACTGAGATATAGCTAAGGATCCGTTTGAAGAATTGAATGACGTTAGCTCACAGGATTTTACCGTTCTGACTTCATAGTGCTAATTAAATACGAGATAAAATAAAATTAACAATGAGAATATTATAAAAGAAAACATAAACGTAGAGCGATCATGAGATGAACTAATGGAATCATTCGATTATGAAGATGTTTCTAGATATATCGATTGTAGCAATTTTATTAGTAATTACTACTTTAGGTTTTACTCATTTTTAAACTTCAATAAAAAAGATCTGTTGTGTCTCTATGGCATCGTAGTTTCCGAAAGGATGAACCTGGAGGCTTTTAAATTTTAATTTAAGTTATTATGATAAATTTGTTACAAAATATGCATCACTGAGTGAGACATAGTAACTTAACTTAATAGATATTGCAATGACTTACTGAAAACGAGGGATGAATCGAAGATAGTACCTAATACAAATTATGCAAATTAGTATCTAACGATATTAAATCAAACTATCTAGTGGTAGTGAAATTTGATGAATGGTAACTAAGTTTAGTTTAGCTTAGTATCTAACTATTTTTTTTTATGTTACAGTATTTATTTTGTTGTTGTTGAAATAAATCATTACATAAAAATTAACAAAAAACTAAGTTCATAATCGATTATTATCATTATAAAGTATTGTCACGATTATGACAATTATTATTAGTCATAACCGTACCGCTAAATAAGTAGTGTATTTTTTTGAGGACGTCTTTAAGTCGTTATTAACGCCATTTTCAAAATATGACATTAATTACAACGATTATTCGGTTGTGGGATTTCCAACTATAGGCTCTGCATATGTGTTCCACCCACGGATGTCGATTACCATATCAGTGGTTCCACCGCTCATTTTATTTTACTTTTTGATTTAAATTTTTAGTAACTTTCCAAATGAAGATGGTAATTTCAACATTATTTCCAGTAACTTTCCATGAGGATGGTAATTTCAACAATATTTCCAAGAACTTTCTCATGAGGAAGGTAATTTCAAGAATACTTTCAGTACTTTATATGAGGACTAACTGGCTACAGCTTTATGCATGCAAAGTCTCAGCCCAATCGGCTTAAAATTGACAAAGTTTCATACAAACTTTCATCCCCTATTTTATACCCTTGGAGTTAGAATTCATAAAAATCCTTTCTTAACGGATGCCTACGTCATAACATCTACCTGCATGCCAAATTTCAGCCCGATCCGTCCAGTGGTTTGGGCTGTGCGTTGATAGATCACTATGTCAGTCAGTCACCTTTGAGTTATATATATATTTAGATGGTAATTTCAAAAATAATTCCAGTATCTTTCCATATAATTTAGGGACTTTTTTCCAACTAGGCAAGCCAGTCCCATCATACCCTAACCAAGATAGCATAATATGACATTAGAAACATCTGCAACACAGGTTGGAGTGGAGAATCATTGATGCTTAAACAACTCAAGTACTAGCAGAGCAGCTTCCGATGTAGGTTCTGCTAAAATATGTAAAAATGTTCCATGATCCCACACGTTCATCTTTCCATATGAGGATGGTAATTTCAACATTATACTTTCACTAAGTTTTCAAGTTAGTTGGTACGTAATTTCAACAACATTTTCCAATTATATTGTACATTCAAAAGTTTTTTGAAAACAGTCATTAATAATGAATTGTCGTAGTTTTAAATAAGTACAATAAAAAAAACATGTCGATGGTATTAGCAAATTGGTAGGATACAACATGTGATCATTTTAAAACGTCAAACTATAATATAAACTAGCTACGCCTATTTCAACCTCTTTTGCTTACAATTTTATAAGTAACGATGTGGTCGAAGGTACCACCACGCTACACCTGCACTGAGAAAAAAATTCGGACTTTCCTTCTGAGTCTTACCTTCCAAGACCAATTCCTTCCTTTTTTTACCTTAGATTTCCTTCTGAATAACAAATGCTTCCCTTTTAACTCGGAAGGAAAACGGTATTTCGGAAGGTCTTTTTTCTCCGTGTGAACCGATTGAATAGGAGAAAAAAGACCTTCCGAAATACCGTTTTTCTAATAAAATTTCGTAAACTACTATTATTTGCTAACTGTGATGTCAGCTGAGACATTAGTGAGTGGTTAGGGATCACTGACACTAGCTGACACTATTCCGAATTAACACAAAACAAAATAATGAATGATTGAGTAAGTACCTACATAAACTCTACCAAACATAGAAACTCTTAGTTAACTGTGTTTATAATTATATACAAATTCTATACAATCGGTTTGCTCCATAACTTTTAACATTAATTCTATGTTGTCTATCTGCCTATAAATAGCCATTCTGACAATAAAAATCTAATAAAATCAATAAACTATTCAAATTTATTTTTTTCGTGCTCGTTGAGAGCTCGCTTCTCGCGTTTTCCTCCAAACAAACGTCATTAATTTTTTTTATAGGACAAGCGTTGCTAGGTTTTAGCACAAATGAGTTTTTTATTATAACAGCTTACGTACCGTCAACGACAAAAGTCGCTGAACAATACTAAATTTTCAGATTTTCTTTATCATCTTACACACCAACCTTCGACCGAATCATCACTTAACATCACGTGTGTTGTGTTGTGGTCAAACGCTACCTTGTACGTTGTTAGAAAAAAACAAACATTACTGATGTAATACGCATTAAGAAAATTAAGTTTGTTCAGCTACTTATGTCGCTGACTGTACATAGCGTAGGTAGCGTTTGACCACAAGTCACCTGATGCTAAGAGGACAACTCCGAGATTAAGCTGTTAATTGGGGTAGATAACAACCATTTATCTCTGTAATTAAAACCAAAAGAATTACATTTTTGTCTAAATAACACGCGGCTTTTAGAAGAAATATGCTAAAAATGTGTACCAACTATATAAATTGAAAACAAAATACATCTAGCCCTTTTTTAAGGTTATGACTATTTTCTCCAGATTTAGAAATAAAAAAAGACTAGTCAGTACCAACAACATATTGTAAAGACTATACCAACGTTCTGCAGGTAGACGGCGAAATAAGAGGTTGGCTTCAAATTACAACACTTTATTTCCTCACAATATACTTCTTCGGTCAGAGCTCTATCCCAGAATGATCCCCTGAGTTTTTTTTTTTGATGGGACTAATGCTGTTGGTCAAGTAACCTTGACAACTCCACCGGGCTGCAACACCGGGCTGCGTTCCCCTGAGTTGTGTGACCGACCATTTTGTCCTAACTATCCCCACCAATCGAGCTCCTTGATAGGTCTAGTGTCAACCAATCACCATCGATGTACAGTTCCCGCGCATTTGAATCCGTTTCTGTGATTGGCTGACGCTGTCGTTCCATCAAGGAGCGGCCACAGATAATTTAAAGAAATAGATTCGGTCCGTCATAGAACGGCCACAGATAATAATTTACACAAATCGAATCAGCCCATCATGGAACTACCACAGATAATAATATATAGAAATCGAATCGGCATTAATTATTTATACAAAATTACAAAATCCTAACAATATTAAAGAATACAATACGCAGAGGGCCTTTAGGCTATTTTTTTATTTACTGGCTTGATTATTTTACCCCCCTCTGTCGCCTGCGGGATGAGGCTGTGGATAGCAGGGCCTTAAAAGCTATAAATACTGTCCCTGAATATCGTAGGATCCTTGTGGATGTGTTTTTACGTTTTCAAAATGTCACGAGCAATGCAACCAGCTTCGTTGTTCACTCGAGAGCGCGTCACGTACTGCAATCGACCCGTGTTTTACTGTGAAGTAAAACCGTGGCGCTATATTTATGTTGTTTTTTAAAGTAAATCTTCTGTGTAATAGACTCGCGTGATGTTCTAAACCAAAAAATAAAAAGATCCTAACCTCTAAAGTTCAACGAAATAACGTTCATCTTCGCATGCACGTGTCTAAGCACGTGCATGCGAAGATTAAAATGTTATTAAATTTTTTCGTTCGTAAATAATACTAATTTGAAGTTTTATTACTTGTAATGTGTCTTTAATTTGATATTGTTCGGCAAGCTGTACTACAATATAGCTCTGAGGTATGACGCGGGTACCTGTCATTAGACGTGGCCGAAATAACAGCAATTCGGATTGTTTGCTATAAAGGCGCTTTCAAACATGCGTTTTATGCTCGCGCGTACACGGAAAAAAAGACTTTCCGAAATACGGAAGAATTTCCTTCCATTTTGACTTAGAAGGAAAAAAAGGAAAGAAAAGTTAACATTTTGGAAGGAATCGGTTTTTGAATGTAGGGAAACGGTAACAACACATACTCAGTAGGTAAGTCAGGTTATTTTTCTCAGTGTAAGCTCGTTTTGGAAGCACGTGTAGGCGAGTATGGGCGCGCCTTTTGCCACACGCGCACTCGTAGAAGCGTTGACGAGTTTATAAGCTAGCATACAGCCCATGTACACGAGTCCAGTTTTTTGTAGCGCGAAATGTAGCGCGCGTGTAAGCGCGTATACCTAAACGTACGTATACACGCAGAAACAAACGCTAGTCTGAAACCGCCCTTAGAGTTCTGGGGATAGAATGAAGGTTGACCTTACAGTTCTCACGGGCACTAGAACGTAAATCGTCTACGTCTCGCTCAAAAAGTTTCATGAACTCTAATTGGCAGGTTCCAACACACTTAATAAGTACTACACACTTGCCAATTATGCAACGAAAAGCAGTAGTGTGCTAACATTATCATGTTCTAAAGTGAAGCGAAATGCTAAAAACTTTTTCAGACTTTTTCCATGGAAAAAAGTCCTTAAATTAAATTTAGAAATGAAAAAAGACTTTTTCCTTTACACGTGCTATACCTATACAAAACCTTGCTTTATGCCTTGACAGATAGACAAAGTAAACAAAGTGATCTTATAAGGGTGCCGTTTTACCTTTTAAGGCACGGAGCCCTAATCAAACAGGGATTTACTCTAAGCATTAACTATGTTAACTACAACCGTGTAATCAAGTCGTTACACTGACAGGCCACGGTCAAGTATTGTCCTTTTGACCACTAATAAAATACATATTTAAACATATAGGTACAAATAATATTATGTTTAATGACTGCAGCAATTAAATTTTGACAGTTCTTGACATTGAATCTAAACAGTTCAAAGGCTGCCTCCACCGACGAGGTTATTTACTCCCTTGAAGTTGAATTATAAATTGTTTACTGCGAAATTATTGACACTTCTTATTAGATAATCCCTATCTATATTTATGTACTCTATATAATTATATATGTACATGGGTCAGTCGAGTGGCCGTCCCAGGTATCGCTGGAAAGACGAAGTCACGAAGGACTTGCGCTCACTCCAGGTGAAGGACTGGCAGGAGGTGGCGCAGGACAGAACGAAATGGCGTCTTTTGTTATCGGAGGCCAAGACTCACTTTGGGTCGTTGCGACGTCTCAGTTAGTTAGTTTATTTATTTATATTGTGTTTTATTTTATATTGTACGCTAGCTATGTTCCGCGAATTCACGCGTGAGGATATTCCCACGTGATCTCTATTTCCCGGGATTCACAGTCTTTAGCCCATAAACAAGAAGTATCTATGCAAAAAATCGCCTCAGTGCGTTACTGTTAAGAAAGAAGGACAAAATATTGTCATCAGGAATGTATAATATAGGTAATATGCACAACAAAGTACATACAGAGTTTCATTTCGATGCGACAATTAAAAGTAAGTATTTAGGTTAAATTGACTTCTAAGATTTTACTACATTGTTTGTTAGTTACAAGTGTAGTTAATAAAACCTACCTGCGCATTTTTAATTACAGGAATAGTAAGTTTTTACTAGTGGCCCGTCCTGCGGCTTTGCATAAGTGCATGGACAAAGATTTCACAGCTCAAACTTTCCCATTTTCCTTCAGAAACATTGTTGGGTTTTACCATCAAAATTGGCCAATGTTGATTACTTTAATTCATTCTACCTTTTTTACGGATAGTCTCAATAAATTATGTATCTTTAGATGTTTTGGCGTGAATGAAGGACGAATCAGTTTCTATTTTGCATACTACATACATTATATCAATTTATGTAGTGAATATATTTTTATTCTCTTCGCTTATACCTACCGACTTTTAAATATCATTTTCACCTCACAAGCTCGGAAAGATTCTGTTTATCATTCGAAATCTGAGTGCAAAAGCGCATTTTGCGCGCTAGCATGGAAAGTATTTTTAAATTTCCTTTCTATTCAATAATTTTCCATACCGCCAGTCCACTTAAAATGCCACAATACTTAATTAATGTCGAGTGCTAACCTCTTTTTGGAGTAATCGCACTGGCCAGCACGACTATTGCATGAAAAAAAATAGTCGCCTCGCTGTAGTGAGGTGAAAAGTTTTGTGTTTCGCTCGGCTGCAAAGTTATTCTGCGTCTCGTACCTTTGAAACCCTCGCTACGCACAGGATTCTCGCTCACTCGCTTCGCTCATGGTTCAATCCTAGAATCCTTCGCTTGCTCAGGTTTCAATACAAGTACTCGCGCCAAAATACAACTTTGCAGCCTTGCATAACAAATACTTAACTATTTTTTCTTTCTAACTTACTGCTTCCAAAATGAAAGCGATAAAGTCAACGATTGTAATTTGAAACTGTACTCGTACATAATAAGCTATAGCTACATTGTAAATATCAGTGGTTTAAGGAATGACACATTGCACTTATAATATACAATATAATATAGTTGCACCCCGCGGTTTCACCCGCGTCTTCCCGTTATCCCGCAGGAACCATTTTCCGGGATAAAAAGTAGCCTATGTGTTAATCCAGGGTATAAGCTATGTTCATTTCAAATTTCATTTAGATCCGTTCTGTAGTTTTTGCGTGAAAGAATAACAAACATCCATACATCCATCCATACATACAAACTTTCGCATTTATAATATTAGTAGGAAGTAGGGTAGGATAAGAAGGATAGGATAGGAAGTAGGGATTGATTATTTATTGACGTTTACCTAACTTTGTATCATTACCTACTGTTAAATTTGAATTTATTGTCATCCACAAACGCAAGCAATTTATTGCGATTGTAAAAAAAAACCTTTTGAACCCACCATTGTATTATTTTTTCTCTAAACTCAATTTTAGAACGCAGCACAAGTTGACAGCGCGTTCCGCCTTGTCACTGTCAAAAAGCGCAAAGGTGGCGCGTGGAAAAAGGGAACGATGTTGGAATTTAAACGAGAGCGAAATGTTTGTTGTACATGAAATATTTTATCTGTTTATAATTTTATGGTAATCATGACTAATATTATAAAGAGGTAAAATATGTTAATTTCTTTGTTTGTTTGGATGTAGAGGTTTTTTTTACTAACAGGATAGCGTTTGACCACAAGACACCTGATGTTATGTGACGATATGGTCAAGGATGGCGTCGCTACACCGGGACTGGTTTCAAGTGAGGCTACGGGAACACACCGATAGGTGCTTGGTGAGAGATTCTTAACTTGAGGGTGATAGCTAGCCAGGCGAGTACTAGAAAATACCCTACCACCAAGCTATGGTTTCAGCACGACGTTTTCCTTCACCGAAAGCTCATTGTAGGATTCGAACCCACATCCTACGGATCGCAATCCAACGTCGCTAGGTATCACTGAGCCATCATCGCTATCAACTGCAACTGCGATTTTGTTTTATACCATGTAGCGATAACAAAATTTAACTTATTAAAAATCGCATTGGAACCATTTTCGACTTCTACGCGGACGAAGTCGCGGGCGTAAGGTGGTTAAGTATATATATAATAAGATGTCGCAGCGTCTGCACTATGGTGCCATCTATTGGAAACGTCAAGCAACCTGCTTGGGTGTGGTGGATGCCAGTGGTGACGTTTGACAATGACAGTTCATACATATTAGTGACGTTTGACAATTAAAAACGTAGAGGAGTCCTGACAGGGCAGCAAAACATTACTATTCGGGATTGAAAGGGGAGAGCGAGGGTAGGGCGAATAACACCATGTGGCATCGAACTCACCGCGTTTCCAATCTCGAGTCATCCGATTAATCCTAAAGTTGATTTGATGTTTGTTTACGCTATCGAATAAACGATGAATTGTATCAAGTGTTGTGAGCATTATTCTGGATCACCATGTCAGACCACTCTCATAGCGAGTCTCCCAATATACCTCCGCCATCTGAATTGGGATCATCAAAATGAGGATCAACCACGTCATATATATATATATACACGAGTATATAACACAATACATTCAATGTATAGAGATTTAATTATTTTTTATACTACAAAATTGATCCACTGACAATGTAATAAAGTTAATCACAAAGTGTAGATCAGAAGTTGTTCAATTATAATTCATAGCGTCGACAACTCGCCTAACGTGTTCGTGTACGTAATTACATTATTATTTAGATTAAAACAGACTGCTTAGACACCGATTAATCATAGAGTCATCGGAAAAGATTTTGATCTCAAGCGCTGTTTTACATGCAATTAAATCACTCAGTTACATATAAAATATTAATGTTTAGTATGTAAACAGAAGCAAAATGGAACATTAGAGTTAGTTTAGGCCGGAGAGTGATATAAGCTACTTTTTATGCCGGAAAATTTTACACAATTCCTGTAGGAATCTCCACGTGACGTAACACCCGAGGCACAGGTTGTGGATTAAGAATCCTATCCTACTAATATAATCGTGAAAGTTTGTGAGTATAATATATGGATGGATGGATGGATGAATGTTTGTTACTCCATCACGCAAAAACTACTGAACAAATCTGAATAAAATTTGGAATGTAGATAGTTTATATACTGGATTAATACATAGGCTACTTTTTATCCCCCAAAAAGGTTCCAGCGGGATAACGGGAACACGCGGGTGAAAACGTGAGGCGCAATTCGTCATATATTGTTAATAATAACAAATATCTTAGCAAGAATAGCGGCCACAAAAAATCTACTGCAATTAACATACAATACAATTGTAAATCTTTTGATCGAACAAAGAAAACACCCATCATATTTACCATATTTATAGTCTTTCACGGATAGGTGCCAAGTATTTGTGTAAACGCAATGAAACAACAGTTTTGTGTAAATTAATGGCGTTTTTGTACGTCATTGTTTTTGTCAATTTGACGCAAAAAATATGTTTAGACTAGCGGGTGCGGTGTGGGGCTGCGAAGTGCAAACAGCTCGAGTAGCATTGTTTCATTGTGTTCATCTGTCATTGTCACAAAATTAGTAAGTCAGTCAGTCAATGAATATGTAAAATAACAGTTAATTTTACGCATTACTTGTAGAAACCCGAGTTATCTTTTCAACTCAGAGTTAAGTGTAAACTTGATTATCGCTCTGTTCCAACTTGAGTAATGTCGTGTCAAACGTCCATAAGACATAGACACGATAATCGCCAGCATGAAGTATAGGATTGTTGGCTTATACCCGAAATTAATAATCGATCCTGATCCGTTATCCGCGGGTTTGGATCGATATGTCATATCATAATATGTCATTATATTAGTAATCTGTCAAGCCCTAGTACTAAAATGACATGTTATGACATGACGTATTGATCTAAACCCGCGGATAACGGATCGGATCAATTATTGTTAAATAAAATATGTAAATGTATCATATATTTATTTATCATTATTAATTTCGGGCATTAGTTAACTCAGTGTTAATTTTGAATCGTGTATTAATTTAGTATACTAAAGAAATCCACTCGAATATCGGAAAAAAAGATGCATGTGACCAATAGTTCATCATAGTTAAAAAATCAAACGGAATTGAATATTAGCCCCTACCATGATAATATGACAAAATATTTTGTATATTTTTTTAATAGAACAAAGATATAGTTTGGCGATAAAACCGTCAATGTGTACACTTTTTTTTAAAATTTGATGTTAATTTGGTGTCGTTATTCCATAAAAAAAGCGTTTATCTATCTGATTCTTTGCACCTATGCATTACAAAAAACACACTAAGTGTAAAAAATACGAGTGCACGTTATAAATTTGAGCAAGCTTAGCGGTGTATTAGTAAAACAACATTTTGATAGATAATAAATCATTTCATTTACACAAAAAATGGGTCCCAATAAAATAATGCGCGTAACTTCTTACCTATATTGAGTCTTAAAACAGCAACAAAAAGTGCAAAATGACCGTTTAGCGCTGAAGGTCTGACAGATTTCCTGTACTCTGAGACACGTCGCAAAAAACATGAGTTATTTTGACATATTGCAAACTCATTGATTTGAAGAATTTAATTGACAAATGGATATGTTGGATCTATTAAAAATTCAATGCATAAATTAAAAGTCTCCCAAGACTCCACTATAACATTTTGTGTAACTATGACGCTTGTTATTGATATAAATTATATTAATAATTTTAAGTCTATCTGGAACAAATAAACGCATCAACAAGTAAGGAATCATAAACAAACTATCGAATCATTTGTATGAATACATTGGTTTAGAGTATAGATATAAATAGTGATTAAAGTGATTTATCTACTACTACATATTAGAAAAATAACAATATTCGCTACTAGTAGTGGTATTAGTATTGTAGTAATGTGAAAATGCGTTCATTGCTTTTTTTGCAATGAGCGCAATAGTTTAGGCCGGAGAGTGACTAAGGCTACATTTTATGCCGGAAAAATGCACGGTCCCTTTGCGAATATCGTGGGTGACAGCAAGTAGCGCGTCATAGTATTATAAATATAAAAGTAACTCTGTCTGTCGGTTTGTTACCATCTCACGCTTAGATCGTTGATCTTGACGAAATGTAGTTTGAAGATAGTTTGAGCCCTGGGGAAGGACATAGGATAATTTTTATAAATGTAGTCCACGCAGGTTAAACCGCGGGGCACAGCTAGTATTAGTATAATGGAGGTGAAGTACAGTCAGCGACAAAAGTAGCTGAGCATACTAGATGTTCCAAATGCGTTTTAGATCAGCAATGATTGGGTATTTTTACATTTCACAAGGTAGCGTTTTGACCACAACATAACACATCTGATTTTAAGTGTTGATGTGGTCAAAGGTTGGTTTTTACTGTATAGGATCGATAAAAATATATAATAAGCTTCCGGAATTTAAAAAAAAAAAACAATAATAATAACAAAAAATTCATTAGATGTTTAAATGACTTTTTAAAGGAAAAATCATATTACTCTATACAGGAATTCCTAAACGACAAAATGTAACTGCAAGAAATGTTTACTAGATATATAGACTTACATAGGTTGCAGTAGGCAAATAGGTTTTTTGTTGATTGATGGCAGTCCTCCTCTCCTCTAGTTTTTAAGTAATGTTGTTGTTGTGCCCAACAGGGTCCATAATTGATCTTAATTATATTATGACTAACTATTGTACATTATGGAATGCAATACATTCTTTGAATCTTTGAGGATGATGACGGCAATCTTAAAATGTGTTTTTGTTCAGCGACCTTTGTCGTTGACTGTACCTAGTACTTATCTTGTTCGGGTGTTGTACATTTAATTTTAAAATTACAATAAGAATAATTTAAAGACGAAAATGAGATGATAATTGCAATTTTTAAACGAAGATGTAAAGTTCAAGGAAACATCAAGTATCTACTTAATATATTACAAAAGAGATTATTGGAGGTTACGTTTACAACGGTTACAGTCGGGTCCGCGGTTACATTAGCATTTACATAAAGTATGGGTAATTACTGAACAATATCAAATTATAATTATGCTCGAGAAAATCTCTGCGCATTACTTCGTATCATTAAAAGAAGGTCAACAGTAAATTTAGTTGTAGGTATAAATCATAGATATGCCATGCCTATTATTATGTTTTCCGAAAAATGTGATGTTAGGTCATGTGGTTGGCAACACTTCTCGTTTACCTTTGAACAAAATTGTTAAGTACATAATTAAGAAATAAGTTATACTAATAAATATTCTTTAAATTAAATAATAGTTACAATAAATCTGTTCGAACTACAAGTTCTAATTTAATATTTAAAAATGATTTCCTATAAAAAAGTTGCAGCAGCTTAAACACAGAAAAGAAACACACACAACCAGCCAAAAACACACACACACTCACACACAGACACAAACACACAGAAACAAAATAAAAACATTAAAATTAAAAAAAAAAAACATGTTTAGTAAAAAATTGCCTTTATTAATTTTTTTTTGTTCATTTTAGTACCAAAATAATAAAAAAAATTACTTTTTTGTAACAAAACGTTTCTTGTTCCAGTAATCAAGATGGTTGTAGGTGCCAAAAGGACGTTGGAGAGTATACCCAGCAAGGGTCGGATCTCGGTCATGAAGATACAGAACTTCACAGTCACAAAGCGAAGTAAGTTTTTAGACAAGTAGAGAGAAATAAGCAAATAACTATGCAGCAACTAACTTTCGAGTGCAAGCCTGGCTAGCTACCACCATCAAGTTAAGAATCTGGCGCCAAACACCTATCGGTGTGTTCTGGCAGCCCCAGACATCGTCACTTAACATCAGGAGACTGTGGTACAACTGTGACAATAAAAAAATACGTATGAAGCTTCTTTCTTTGGGATTTTTTAGCGGCAATTGAAGTGTCAACATGAAAATTTTAGTTTTATTTCTAAAACTTATGTTCAGGTGTGATAAAGAATTGAAAGAAAGTTGTTATTCTTGGACGACTGTTGTGGTTCAATGGGCGAATAGCTGACTGCGAAAGGTTTTTATTAATTACGTGAGGCATTTTTGAGAATTTTTCGACCCCCCCTCCCCTCTTAGTGACATATCGTAAGATTTTCCTCAACTCCCTCCCCCTCCCCTAATCTCACGCGAGATTCTTCAAAACTTCTATTCTTCAAAAACAAAAATATATATTTTTCACGCCATTTTCTTTACACCGTTTTCTGCTAGAAAAATAATTACGTGATATTTTCCAAGACCCCTCCTCCCCCCTAAGTGAGATTTGGAAATATTTAACTTGATCCCTCCCCGCCACCTCACGTAATTAATGGACGCCCCCAAACGTGTGATCACGGGTTCGATGCCCACTACAGTAAAAATTTTTGTGCAAAGATAACTCCAAGTATTTGTTTGTATGACTGGGTGTTGTGGATCCTCGATTTAAATAACTTGATACCTTACCAAGCTGTTAATCAATTTTGAATCTTAATAATTGTTAGTTAGGAGTTAGCATAAATCAAATTGCACCATTGAAATCGATCATCTGATCATCAGGCCATTTCCCATGAGTAGCTGAGTTTTTAGTAGTATCTGATACCATAGATACAGGGAATCCTTGTTAGAGGTTAGAGCTTTGTATGTGATTATGGACCTAAAGAATGTCTCTAACGCTGACATTTTATTTTTATTTCAGCTTCAGTAATAAAATTAGCATACGGCATTCTACTGATGGTTATATCCATCACGATGGCGGCGATTAATCCAATAGAGCTGGTGTCTAATTGGGTAAGTGAACTATCACTTATTAAGACTACAAAAGCATCCATACTGCACTAATGAGTAGCTACCATCATTAGCCCGTATCAGTCCACTGCTGGACATAGGCCTCTCCCAAGGTACGCCACTGAGCCCGGTCTTCGGCTCTTCTCATCCAACTACTGGTAGCCACTCGGCGCAAGTCGTCGCTCCACCTAGTCGCAGGGCGTTTTGCCAAGTCGCGGTCTCCTCTCTAGATCTCGCATGAGTAGATGTAGGTACTTAGTAATTGTAACTTAGCATAGATATCCGTATCGGCATCTGAACAAATGTATCGAGTGTTTATTTAAATTCATTTTTGTAACAGACTAGTTGTCTTCCCGTTATCCCGCAGGAACCTTTTTTCCGGATAAAAAGTAGCCTATGTGTTAATCTAGAGTATAACCTATCTCCATTCCAAATTTCACTCCAATCCGTTCAGTAGTTTTTGCGTGAAAGAGCAACAAACATACACACTCACAAACTTTCGGGTTTATAATATTACTAGCTGCACCCCACGGTTTCACCCGCACCTTCCCGTTATCCCGCAGGAACTGTTTTTCCGGATAAAAAGTAGCCTATGTGTTAATCCAGAGTATAAGCTACCTCCATTCCAAATTTCACTACAATCCGTTCAGTAGTTTTTGCGTGAAAGAGCAACTAACATGCATACATACTCACTAACTTTCGCGTTTATAATATTAAGTAGGATAGTAGGATAGGCAAGCATTTGACCCCAGTCTCACCTGATGGTAAGTGATGACGAGGTCGTTGATGGAGCATGCTTGCCTACAAGATACCTATTCACTCTTAACTTGAAGGCTCCCAAGTTATACTTATCGGGAAACAATGACGCCGGCAAGGTGTTCCACTCCTTCCTCGTTCGCATTATAAATGTGGAAGCGAAACGTTTTGTGCGGGTAGGGGAGTTTCAACCATGTATGGATGACATGTTTTCCAAGCCCTTCCATCCGTTTGAACATATTTTTAATTGTTCATGGTTATAAAACTTTTACTCAAAAAAATATGTCCATAAAAACTTTTGAAAAATATGCTCGTGTACCTCACTTATCTTGTAACTGCATGGTTTCTTGTTAACATTAATTTTATTTCTCGGTGCCTTTTGTTTAGCTTCCGAGAAAATACCCTTTTCAAAATGTTAAATGTTGACGTCACGATTGTTATTAAGTAGATACAGTTTCGTAGAATCGGATAATATTCATAAGGACCTCTTACGTCGTTGTATTACGTCATTAACTTTTCATTTATTATGAACATTGTTGAAAACTTTCCCCCTTTCACTAGAGATTTTTGACGTCAGAAATAAACTGTTGCTTACGATGATATGATTAGATAATAACTATTAATTTTTAATAATAAGGCTTGGTTTTTTGACCCGCAGTAAAAGTTAACTGTTGTTAAAAGTGTTTTTTTATAATTTTTTTCGGATTAACCATTAAACAACCGTCCTAAAACGTTACTATGTTAGATCTGATAAAAATTCCTGCTTCCCTATCCCTAACTAATATTATAAATGCGAAAGTAACTCTGTCTGTCTGTCTGTCTGTCTCGCTTTCACGCCTAAACTACTGAACCGATTTAAATGAAATTTGGCACAGAGATAGCTTGAACATAGGATACTTTTTGTCATGTCTTTTTGTTTTTGTTTTCGTTTTTTTGTAAAAGTCGCAGGGAGCCGATGGATGCAAATGGCTAATAGCCGTTCATGGTGACGTTCAAGGAGGGAGGCCTATGTTCAGCAGTGGACTTCTTCCGGCTGATGATGATGATGATGATGATTATGATACTTTTTGTCGCGTGAAACCACGGGGAACAGCTAGTAGCGTATAAATCAAAATCAACCGTCAATGCTTGCTTAATTACTTTTATAGGTTTGCCCGTTACATTAATTAAAATTTAATAATTGATAGCTCTTTTATATAATAACGACTGTAAAGGGACCGCTCCGGTAGTTGCGAGCTGCCTTCGTCATAGATTTTATCTACCTGCGACAAGTTAAAATGTTTAATTTTAATAGATTTAAAACGGCTCCTATCGCAAATCTAAATGATATTTGACAAAATTTGAGATGACAGCAAAGCAAACGATCTTTTATTAGTTTTTGTCCTAATATGAGAAAACTAAATATCAACATTGCATGAAGAAATAATTTATTAGTTTTTGTATGTATTTACAATTTATTATTACTTTTTCTCATACATTATTTTATTTACTTTTATTTTGCACAAGCTGTTTTAATCCGCCATTTTTCGTACTTTTTACTGGGTAGCGTTTGACCACAAGTCACCTGTACCCCTAGTACAAGTTTTGAAAACGATAAAAGTTTTCGTAATTGTCGACGTTTACCACCGCCAACTTGTCAAAGTGGCAACTCGATCTGCTTAAATTCAAAAAGTAACTCAATAACATTGTTGGAATATGATTATAACGATTTAAAATAACCTGTATTAACGATTTCAGTTCCTCCCAGTCTCGGTAAGATTCGCTGAAAAAAATATGTATGGATGGAAACGAAAACTTTTATAGTTTTTGTAAACTATCAGAACTATCTGTACTAGGGGTACAGATGTTAAGTGACGATGTAGTCGAAGGTGGCGTCACGCTACACCGGGATTGGTGACAAATTCTACGCCTTTACATTAAGGTAGTATTTACCTGTATCTTAATTAAATATACAATCCACATATTACATAACTTGGAAGAGTTTGGCTTTGCCATATTCGAGTCAAGAAGCCTACGTCTCTCGGCCCATTCAACCTAATCGATTGATATTACCTCATTTATCAAAATCAGATGAGTAGTTTAGGTTCTACGGTGGAACATACAAAAACATAACCGTTCTTTTTGGCATTGCCATAGTCGGATAGAAAGGAATCTCTCACACGTATCTACGCACAAATAATGTTATTGCAAAAAATTATAGCATAATAGCGTATTATATGATTTATTAGTTTTATAGCGCACTAGGATTTTATGACTTTATATTACGTGCCATTTTTTTTATGGGATTTGCATATATCCTTATGGTTAAGTGAGTTATGCGTGCGTCAGTAATTTTGGAAACCGGTCAGTGTAGTGCTGAGATATTAATTAAATGGGGTATGACGGAACTTTGTTTTCTTTGAATTAATTATATCGCTTTGTCGTAGGGATGGGTACAATATATATGATCGTAATCTTCAAGCAAAACTATTTTTTTTTCTAAAACAAATATCAAATGTACTTAATTATATCGCGATTAATGATATCGACAATATTTTTACTTAGTCAAGCCCTGTCATTTGATAATATCCATTTTAAATAAAAAAAAGAAAATAATAAATAAATTTTGAAAGGGGTGTGAAAAAATATGTAGGTACTCCGCCATATTGAAGCGGTGGCCATCTTGGATTTACAATATACTTATTTATGTACCTACTGAATATATTCATCTGTAAAATTAATAAATTTAACCCAAACAAAAAGGGCATCAATCTAATTAAATAAAATCGTTTAAAGAGTAGTTTTTTTATCATACTTAAGTAATTACAATTGTTTATTTTTTTTGCCTTCACTCTGCGTAGATGTAGGTATAGGTATGTCTACAAGAGATTTGGAAAAAATAAGTGTTTACGTATTCATTTAATTTGTTTTTTCCGTTGACGTGTTTACGAAATGGAGCAATTAGGAATCTGACTTATGTACCAAACTTTTTATGTTTGATACCAAACTTTTTATGTTTGCTATCCAGGCTTGATGGCATCTCTGACCACAACGTCTAATGTTAAAAAACCTCTTGTTTAGCTAGACAGTGTCTAAAATTTAAATGGACTTTTTTGGCGGCAATCGAATTGTCAACGTGAAAATTTTGTTTTTATTTCCAAAACTTGTGTTTCTTCCATACGAGTGATAATGTGATTGTAGGATTTTTCAAGACATAGCTTTTATCGAATTTTGTAAGCCAATTATCTTAATTATTGAGCGCTTGAAAGTCATGACTCACTCTCGTAGCTAAGATATTATGTATAGCGGAAAAAATCGACTGCATGCAGAATTTAAAAGGACATAAAATACGGAGGTCAATATTATTATTAAAAAATTGAGGTCGAAATTTGACAGCAAATTTGAAAACTTATTGTGGAGTAAAACTGGTTTGTTTCATTTGTTATCGTTAAATAGTAATAATTATTAATGTTAATATATTTATAGGGTCGTCTGACTCTTTTATCTCAACATTCGTTTCATTTTTCCTTCGATTTGGCTTATTTTTAAAACACCTTAATTCGCTTCTCTGTAACTAACAATGTTTTGTTGTTTCCGCAACTGTCACAACAAAGTTGCATGGTTTTCTTTGGGAAAATCCATCTCGAGATTGTGTACTATTGACATTTAGTATATGAAGTCAAGACTCGTCTTATTCGGGCTAAGTGGCCTTCCCCAGGGTTCAAACTAACTCTATATTAAATTTCATTAAAATCTTTGGTTTCGATGTAAAAAAATAACAAACAAACAGACAAATAGAGTCACTTTCGCTTTTTTAAACTAGAATGGCTTCACAAAACGTCAAAGTTCATTGCACCTCGTTTAATTACTTCCGATGAAGCTCTCCATTGATAAACTGTAAAAATTCCGATAAAAGAGATGCTCCCAAAGAAGGTTATCTGGCCACTATGTATAATGACCCAATAATGGCCAGATAATACGTAATTAAATGGCTAACTCAGTGTATTATAAATAATAACTTGACGTTACTATCTAAATAACGAGAAAATTCTATTTAGGGCATCGTTTATCTATGTTTATTGTTTTGTAACTGTGTTTTGTAAAGAAAAAGCTAGCGATGGGCGGTACAGACCGTGCATAATTATCTGAGTTGTATAAAGGCGGGTTTTATAAACTTCCGTCAGTTCTTATTTCGCTTAATTTGATGTAATTGCCATATTTTCCGTGCTATAAAAATCCGTTCGTTTAATTTCAGTAACATTTTACGGGTGCTCTTTACCGATGGAGATGGTAGCGATTTGCGATTTACGAATAGATTAATTTGACCTTTTGACATTACCATTGCCGCCGAAAAATCCCGTTAATTTTGGAGAGAAATTTCACAGTTGACAGTAAAATGACAGGTGGCCATAGACAATTCACGTAAAAAGTTCGTTTCACTTACGGACAGTTAAAATGCTTTTAAAATATCACAATGAGTAAAATCTACTAACGTATCATTTACGAGTCGTAATGCTACAATAAGTTACCGAAAAAAGGTACATTGTTTATAAAACCGACCCTAACGGTACGCGTACACCAAATCCGATTTTGTCGGCCGATGGCGGACGGAACTACTCGGACGAGTAACTCGGACGTTCAACTGCATACACTGCAGACGATAACTGCCGTTGTTGGTAGAACTTATGAAGTCTGAACTGTGCAACTACAGAGTACAGACGTGTTTTTAAAAATGGAGGATTACGTAGAAATGTATTTTTTAGAAAATTAATTTTTCAATATCCATTTTTGATCCAAATAACGATTCGATAGCAGAAAGAAGCCGGTAAAACTGACAAAAAATCCAAACACGTTCGGACTCGTCAGTTGATCGTCCGTTTTCGGGCGTCATCGGACGACGTCAGTAGTAGCAGTGTAAGGGCTCTCTTGCATTTACTTACGTTTGATTTGATCGGCCGAGTTCGGCCGATGACGCCCGAGCATACTTCGGCCGATGACGGATTCGGTGTACGCAAGCCATTAGGATTATGGCTTCAAATCATCAAAACAAAAGAAGTAGCAATGCATCGGTGATTTCTTTTGAAAATCTTTTATTATGACACTAACGAACAGCGCATAAAAAAATTAACACCTAACTTACTTAATTAGTGCTAGGATTTGAATTTTTATTGCTTACATAGTCTGTAGTGTGAAACGGAAACATAAATTGTTCATGCTGTTTTTATCTTAAAACATATTTCTATCAAAAAATATTATAATAGTTTATTAAATTTATTCATATGGAAAATAACGGAGATCGTTTGTCCGCATATCTGTATGTCACGGCTTTATGTCTCGTTCCACAAAATGTGTGTCACCAAGCACCTATTGGTGTGTTCCGGCAGCCTCACTTGAGAGCCAGTTCCCAGTCCAGATGTAGCGTGGCACCACCTTCGACCACATCGTCACTTAACATCAGGTGACTTGTGATCAAACGCTACCCTATATATAGTAAAAAATAGACGCGGGTAAACCTGTAGGAAACAGCCAGTAGGTAGGTACTGTATAAATCCTATGCGAAAGTTTGGGAGTGAGTCAGTGTGTATGATTGTCACTCCTTCACGTTGAAACGGCTAAACAGAATTGAGTTATATTTGGAGTAAAGATAGCACATAGGCTTCTTTTCATCCCGGGAAAAGGTTCCCGTGGGATTTGTAACGGGATAACTGCATGTGTAACTGCAACTGTAATTTTTCCCATACCTTTAGCACAAATTTCATCGCGTCAAACTTAAGCCTAGCTATGTATGTATGTTCCAACCTCCTTACACCGGCAAAATAATCAGCAAGAAAAACCCGGCAGGTAATTTTTTGGTTGCGACCACAGTTACAATTTTTTCTTATCACCTAGTCTACTTAACTTATTTTCTTATTGTTAATTGATTGAATGGAAGCAAGTTTACTACGATCCATAGCTTTTTTGTCATCTCAACAGTTTCATATTTTATAATAAGGTTTTCTAATTATAATAACACTCTTGGTACAAAATATAGAAAAAAAAAGAAACAATATTACAGTAACAGAACTCAATGACAGTACACAAATATGTCAGTGTCGCAAATCGGCCCCAACTCAGCAAAATGCTGGCTATTCAACCAGCGCTGGTCTTCCGTTGGAACCGTTTGGTGACGTCGCAAAGTGGCACCTAACCACACATCCGACAAGAAATGAAAAAAAAAAACAACCACAAAAATAACAAAAGCAAATTTAATACATATTATGATAAAAAAAAACAAGACAAAACAAATATTAAAAACAAGAAAAAAGAATAAACATAAACCATACACTTTTTTTTTTAATTCTAGAACTAGCTGTTCCCCGCGGTTTCACCCGCGTGGGCTACAGTTTATCGCGATAAAAGGTATCCTATGTCTTTCCCCAGGGTTCAAACTATCTATGTACCAAATTTCATTTCAATCAGTTCAGTAGTTTAGACGTGAAAGCGTATAATTATATTCTGTATACTCCAAAATTATTCCCGCACTTTGGTGCCCGCCGCGTTTCCCGCTGCGCTGCGGCTACTGCATGGCCATGGATGGCAGGGCGGGGCGCGGGCGGCGCGGTGATTTTATTTTCCATTGGATTGACATTTTAATATAATATTATCTTTTGAATGGAATGTCCGATTTCAACAATTCAAAAAGTAATCTACAGGTATTGGAACAATCCTGAACACGAAATGATTTATTTGGATAAGGATTAATATCAAAGTGTGGATAATACGGTCTGATTTTAGTCGGCATTTTTAACAACTTTTAAAATGTAAAATAGTAGTTATAGCATGTTATCCTTAAGAGATAGACATATGCCATCGTGGACTTTTTTGTAGACCTACATAAGATACACAATTCCACCATACATCATTTTGTTATATCTCAGAGGGTTTAGGCAGCGTTTTCGTTGAAAGCTCCCAG
Organism: Opisthograptis luteolata; assembly: GCA_931315375.2. Classification (NCBI taxonomy): domain Eukaryota; kingdom Metazoa; phylum Arthropoda; class Insecta; order Lepidoptera; family Geometridae; genus Opisthograptis; species Opisthograptis luteolata. Next base: position 12,618,499 of record OV928042.1, on the reverse strand, counting down.
ACGGCTTATTTTTTTCCGACTCCTCCAACAAATATCATTATATTGTATACATTGGCTAAAATATTAGCCAATGTATACAAAACATGACAAATTATATCCTAAAACCTTCCTCGAGAACCACTCTATCTATTGGTGAAAACGGCATAAAAATTAGTGCAGTAGTTTTTGAGTTTATCGCGAACAGACAGACAGACAGACAGACGCGGCGCGGAGGACTTTGTTTTATAATAAGTAGTGAAGTGATAGTGATGACGCTCAAGTGTTGATCAATACTTGAGTAACGATTGAGTGACATATTTACGGACTCAAATCTGTGCTTAAGTATTAATTATTATCGCTTCATCAAGCGTCATCATTATACTCGTAGATACTAATTAGTATTTTAGATTTATACAAATGACGTCACGAAGCGACTGGCCACTGTCACACTTTGCTGTCCCCCTCCCTCCCCACAACGTGTGACGTAATGAATGGCCCCTAATGTGGTTTTCTAAGTTGACATATTATTCGGAAAACACTGGCACCGGCAAATACCTAGCTATCCTCTACCTTGCTCTCGAGGCCAAATCAAGAGTTAACAGAAACGTGTTAAACATACCTCGTTGGGTTTTATTCACTTTATGAATAGTAAAATGGGACCGGTTATTACGATTATTGTTTCGGCAAATAATGTGTACTCTTGAGGACAAAAAACGAGACCGAATTTTTTTTTAAATGTCATATTATTTTTTCATATGTGATCACTTGAAAAACTAAGGCGTAGCCCTTTTCGAACCTCCTTACTCAGGTCATATTCATATTCATATTTTATTGCAACCATACTGTACAATGAACTTAAAAAAAACTATAAATTTGAAGGGTACATTTAGCCCATTTATACATTTAGCATTTAGTAAAATGTCAGGTCTCTTTTTGGGCACTATCACATTAAAACTTTGTTATTACTTTATTACCAACTGATTGAGTTACGCCCGAAATTTAAATATGTACTTATATATAACTCAAAGGTGACTGACTGACTGACATAGTGATCTATCAACGCACAGCCCAAACCACTGGACGGATCGGGCTGAAATTTGGCATGTAGGTAGATGTTATGGCGTAGGCATCCGCTAAGAAAGGATTTTGATTAATTCTACCCTCAAAGGGATAAAATAGGGCATGAAGTTTGTATGACACTTTGACAATTTTAAACCGATCGGGCTGAGACTTTGCATGCATAAAGTGTGGTCCGCGGGAACCGCGGGTAACAGCTAGTTAGTAACATGATCGATCCTGATCCGTTATCCGCGGTTTTGGATCAATATGTCATGTCATGATCCAAAACCGCCGATAACGGATCAGGATCGATTATTGATTTCGGGCGTTGGAGCAAGATTTTTTGACCTAGGAAATAAAAATTTCATTTATAAGAGATATTTATTCAATTTTCTTAAACACATGTAAGCAAGTATTGATTCCTCTCCTTAAAATCTATTGAATACGTCCGTTATGCAAATATCCGTTGATGTTGTGGTTATACCTTTATTTGACCATGTGACCACAATTAATAATTTTAACGGACAACCTGTCACTGTAACTGAGGACAATTCAAAGCAAACATGTTTAATAGAACGGAACCAATAATAAACTCACAGGCTAACATTTATTTATTTTGTCGGTCCTTACAAGGTAGACCTTGCTTCTTCGAAGAAATTTCTGCACAACATTATCTATGAGTCAGTCTTCATTGCTGATTTATTTACGTACTATTTAATATCATCATCATCATCATCATTGGCCTGCGTCCATCTACAAGAGATGATATTAAGTAACATCCGAAAAACATCTGCGCTCATGGCTAAGTAAGCCAATCCGGGAGCCACAGATGCGGTCACACTTCCCACAAACATATTGTCGCAACGGGAGTGGCAGCTGGTTGGTATCACGAAGGTGTCTCATCGCGCGTTTTTGGGCCAACACATTAAACCAGGCGTCGTCGTCGTGAATCAATCAATCAATCATTATCAGCCTTTCACGTTCCCACTGCTGGGACTCCGGCCTTCTCTCAGAGAGAGAGTATGGGCTGTAATCTACCACGCTGGCCCAGTGCGGGTTGGTAGATGTCGCATGCCCTTGAATGTTGCAGTTCTTGGGCATGCCGGTTTCCTCACGATGTTTTCCTTCACCGTTTTGAGCGATGACAAATCCGCACATAACTTATTGAGTCATAGGTGCGGGGCCGAGAGGATTCGAACTCGGTGTCGGCGTCTTGTAAGTCGAACGCGTAACCGTTCGGCCACCACCGTCGTGAATGGTTACTATTAATTGTTTGTTTTTGGTTACTGTTTTTTTAGTTTACTATTTAATATAGAGACATCAGAAAATAAACATTATTCTATTACATTTTTTTTTGTTACATGTTAGCGTTTGACCACAAGTCACCTGATGATGTGGTCGAAGGTGGCATCATGCTACACCCGAACTGGCTCTCAAGTGAGGCGAAACACACCGATAGGTGCTTGGCGACAGATTCTTAACATAAGGGTGGTAGCCAGTCGAGTACTAGAAAATACCCTACCACCAAGATATGGTATCATTATTTATTATTTGCTTGCAGCGGCGTCATGTGTCGGGTCGCCCTCTTCCCTCTCATATGGTCGAGGAGAGCGATGGCTGGCACATGCGTCAACTCGTGAACGGGTGCTGCTTGTGGGGTCTGGTCTGCTTTGGTTGTGATCCCGCAACTCGTTAATATTCATGTTCCCATATCCCAATGTGTACAACCAAACAAGAGAAATCTTCTTATTAGTAAAGCTAAATAAAAAATATCGATTAGATGACAAAAAAAAAGCTTGGGATTTTAGTGAACTTGCTCCAATTCAATCAATTAGTAATAAGAATAAAATTGTCAATGTGATCGCGCCAAAAAAATTACCTGCCGGGCGTTTCTTGCCTGTTCTTTTGCCGGCGTAAGGAGGTTGGAACAGGCGTAGCTAGTTTTAAGTTGACGTTTTAAAGTGATCACAATGTATCCTATTAAATAAAAAAGTTTTGATTGATTGATTGATTGTTACGATTTTTTCCTTCACCGAAAGCTCAAGCTCATTGGATTCGAAGTCACGTCCTACGGATCGCAAGTCAACGTCACTACCACTGAGCCATCATCGCTTCAAATTCTATACCATTGTTTACCTAGTCAAGCCAATGGAATTATTTTAATAAGTTTCATACGCATGTAACTCCGTACAAAGAAAGAGCCAAGTTCACTCAACGTCGCTAATAACTTCACCTATGACTCTACAGGTACTGCTCAGTCACTAATCGAGCATTAGGCATTGTTTACAACGCAGTTTTTGCAGAGGTGAGATGTCACCACTCCGCTCGTTAATGACAGCGGCACATGTTCACCACGTGACGGCTACAAAGTTACAAATTATCTCAGGTGTAGGGATAAGGTATCGAAACAAAAGCATCGCGAGTAATAATAGCAAGTATATCATCATCGATATATAACAGGATATAGGTACTGGTATGGTATCACAGGTGTAAATGATACGGTATCGAAACAAAAGCATCGATAAACTCATAAGTACTTATCGTTACAAAACCATCGATACATGTGCCGATATCGCAGGTGTAAGGATACGGCTTCGAAACAAAAGCATCAATAAAATCATATTCTTCTTGCCCTGGTCTCATCTATTATTGGTCGGTGCAGCATATACTCTTCTTCCACTCTTCCCTATTAGTCGTCATAGCTTCATTCACCCCCCTTTCATTCATATCGATCCTTACACAATCCATCAATCTTTTCTATGGTTTTCCTCTTCCCTTCCATCCATCAACATTCATCGATAAATTCAAGTGTAGTAATCGCAACAAAAGCAGCGATACCGGTATACGCAGTATTGTTAAAAAAGTATCGAGAATATAAATACTCGGTATCGTTGGTATTGTTATAAAAGTATCGAGAGTAAAAATACTCGGTATCGTTAGTAAAGTATCGAGTATAATCAGGTACGCCAATACTTTTGCGGATCTCTTCACAGGTGTTAAGTTGTTTTACACTTGTCCTAATAAGGTGTAGGAGAGGAGTAGTTGAGGCGAGGCGCTATGGAAGGCGGATATATATATGGACAGTGGACACCTTCAAATACGATAAATGAGAATTTCTCTCTTTGTTTGTGGAGTTCGCGCAGGTCCGCATCCACCGCGTCCTTCCAGCGGTATCTAGGGCGTCCAACTGGCATACGGCCATTCGGTTGTCCCAAATAAGAATGCCCCCTTATTATCCGCTTAACCCATGGTTTTCGAAAACCTGTACCTCAACGCTACAAAGTAAGCTACCCTGAAAAGGATTGGTTGAGACTGTGCGGTGACAACATGAATTGAGACTTTGAAATTTATATAAACAGGTCGCATTTATTTTAATCCAATTATGAGAAAAGTGGTTCTAATTAACCCCAATTTTCACCTTGATCTCGTAATCTCTGCTTTTATGGTATGACTAGGTGACCCGGCAAACGTTGTTTTGCCACATAAATTATTATTTTGTAGATATTTATAAGATCTACAATTAATTAGAACATTTTATGGTTCTATCTTTTATAGTTTAGGCAGCGTACGCAAAATAAGTAACATTTCGGGTTGATTTTTTACACCTTGTGTCCGAAAGAACCCAAATATCTTAAGGAACCCTATTTTTTTCCAAAATAAAATTTAGCCTATGTTACTTGTGGATAATGTAGCTTTCGAATGGTGAAAGAATTTCTAAAAACGGTCCAGTAGTTTTTGAGCCTATTCATTACAACCAAACAAACAAAGTTTTCCTCTTTATAATATTAGTGTAGATTAATCGTCTCACTGCCTAGCGTAGAGATTTATATGGTAGTACTTAGAAAAGATAATAATAGCTGAGGGCGAAGGTTCTATTCTATACTAGCGGTTTTACCCGCGTCAACTACAAAACTATCCTATGACCTCCCCAGGGTTCAAATTTCTTAAAAAAAAGTAGCCTTGGTTAATCCTTATAACATTAGCTATCTGCGAGTGAAAATCCCGCGACTGTACCATCAACAATAAAAACGAAAAATCTTTCAGATTTACACCTAATATTGTTTTCAAGACTTCGACCAGGTTCGATTCCCGGTTATGTATGAGAGATTTAAAAAAAAATTGAATGCCATTATTATTAAATCTAAAATCGAAGCCATGGTTCTAAAGAACGGATTTCGCTATCTCTGACTTCCCTCTACTGACCCATTTGGATTGATCGCCTGTACATATAGAGCCTACACGGAGAAAAAAGACCTGCTGAAATACCGTTTTCCTAATGAGTCAAAAGGGAAGGATTTGTTATTCAGAAGGATATCGAAGGTGAAAAAGGGAAGGAATCGGTCTTGGAAGGTAAGACTCAGAAGGAAAGTCCGATTTTTTTTCTCAGTGTATAAAGCTTACGATGGTATAAACAATTCTAGACCTCACGCCGCCGCGCCGCCGCCAGCGACTGCCATCAATAAAAAACAGATTGTCAAAATTGAAATGTATTTTAACCAAAATAATACTTATTCGAATACCGTTAATTATACCTGAAATATTTCGAGGCTCGTCTTGCTGTTTATGGTATACGAGATTACCCACTAGCACATGATGAGATGGGCAAATTATCTTGACAATGCCAATTTACAGTCATGGTCGAAGGGTACATTAATTATTATGGCCATCGAATGAACTTGAACTGCTCATTAATCGAAAATAGTTTTTTTTACTGCGAAAGAAGGAGGTTTATGTTTTTCGAGTGTATGTATGTATGTATATTTCTTTGGCACGGCCTGTAGCCTGAATGGCTTGACGGATTTTAACATGATACATTTATGCGTTGTAGAAATTAAGGATGAACTTCAGGGATAGGTACTTGAAACAAAAAATGTAGGTACAGTCAACGACAAAAATCGCTGAACATCATTTTATACACCAATTTTTGACCTCATCACCACCTAAAATCAGGTGTGTTATGTTGTGGTCAAAATGATACCATGTAAAATGTAAACAAAACAATAATAATTACTGATTTGAAATACATTTAGAAAATCGAGAACGGTCAGCTACTTTTGTCGCTGACTGTACCTACTTATTTCACTTTTTTTACATTTCATCCTAGCCAATCCTTAAAGCTTATGGAAATAAAAAAAAACGTGGGAATGACATGTGTCAACGTTACGTCACGTGGTCAGAACAAACATCTACAATGACGATCGCTCCATCCCAAACAAAATAGTAGCGACGCTGCATCATAACAAGCTCAAACGAAACGTCACAATAAAAGTAAACTTTTGCATCTTGACTAGGGCTGTCACCTACTTAGGAAGTAACATTGGTTACGTCACCAAACGAGTAGAAAATAAACTACATATTTTTATTTTTTCCTTTTTAGTCCTTTGTTACCAAGTTCAATTTATTTGACCCATCAAGACGAATCATATGAGCCCAAACACGAGGGGTTTACTAGTAGCCACTGCAGAGATCCCCTACCAACCTTCCGGTTGCATCATCAGACCCTCGTCACCAAGTTAAATCTATTGGACTCATCAAGACGAATCATATGAGCCCAAACACGAGGGGTTTACTAGTAGCCACTAGTAGCCCCTACCCCTACCCACCTTCCGGTTGCATCATTAGATCAGGTCGATGATACCAAATTATTGCATTGTCACCGAGATTACATACACATACAAAGTTTCAAGTCGATACGACATTAATTTATAAGTGGGTGAAAATTGACTTCTTAGATTTGATTACATTGCTAGTTAGTTAGTTATAAGTCAAGCTAATATAAGTATTTTAAAAATATGCAACATTTTCTATCTCTAATCATGTTGTTTTCTGTTTGTCCACAGTACTTAGACATGAAGGAAGGCTCGTTTCTGTACAAGATGTGGGAGACTCCCCCCTACCAGCTGTACTCAGACGTGTGGGTGTACAACTACACCAATGTAAAGGAATACATGGACGGGACCCATGACAAGTTGAAGGTGGAGGAGGTTGGCCCTTTTAAATTTCAGTAAGTGTGAGTTTTTTTTATTCACCAGCGCCTTCCCGTTATCTCGCAGGAACGTTTTTCCACGACAAAAAGTAGCTTATGTGTTTTTTTTACTACTTACAGGGTAGCGTTTGACCACAAGTTACCTGATGTTAAGTGACGATGTGGTCGAATGTGGAGTCACGCTATACCTGGAACTGGCTCTCAAGTGAGGCTGCCGGAACACACCGATGGGTGCTTTGCGACAGATTCTTAACATGAGAGTGTTAGCTAGCCAGGCGGGTACTAGAAAATACCCTACCACCAAGCTACGGTTTCATCACGATGTTTTCCTTCACCGAAAGCTCAAGCTCATTGTAGGATTCGCACCCACGTCCTACGGATCGCAAGCCGGCGTCACTACCACTGAGCCATCATCGCTATAAAGTCCAGGGTATAAGCTATCCACATTCTAAATTTCATTAAAATCGGTTTAGTAGTTACGGTGATAGGTGATATGTACGTGATAGGTACACACAAACACACACAAACTTTCTCATTTGTAATATTAGTAGGATTAGCTGTGACTATGCTTTTGGACTTAACTCCAATTGCTTTGAATGTTGAAACGAGTAGCCAGCTGATCACTTGTCAGATCACGCGTCGCATTATTGAGGTGGGCACGCTTAGGCTATAAAGACGTGCTCAAAAAACGTCAACACGTGTGGCATTGATCCCAATTTCCAATATCTGAGACTGTGAGCTTGCAACTAGTAACCAAAACGGGTAAAATTCGCGCACGTACTAACAGCAATGTCACTTTGAAAGTATTATGCAATTGACGTTACTTTTTTGGCGGCAGTTGAACTGTCAACATGAAGATTTTGTTTTTATTTCCAAAACTTGTGTTTCTTTGAGTGTTGATGTGTAATATTGATGGAATAAGTTAATAAGTGATGAATGGTGGGGTGGGCTATGCTTGGACTAAGAACTGGCTCTCCAATGAGACTGCCGGAACAAACCGATAGGTGCTTAGCCACAGATTCTTAAATTGAGAGTTATTGTTGACTTTTATAACCAACTAGCTGTTCTCCGCGGTTTCACCCGCGTGGGCTACAGCTTTATGCATGCAAAGTCTCAGCCCGATCGTTTTAAAATTGACAAAGCCTCATACAAACTTTTATCCCCTATTTTATCCCCTTGGGGGTAGAATTAATCAAAATCCTTTCTTAGCGAATGCCTACGTCATAACATCTACCTGCATGCCAAATTTCAGCCCGATCGGTCCAGTGGTTTGGGCTGTGCGTTGATAGATCACTATGTCAGTCATCTTTGAGTTATATATATTTAGATTGTTACTGCATTTACTGCAAGTTTATTGTTCTTTGGATGACGTTGCTATCATAATTTCGACCGGCGTTTGCGGTTAGCGTGCTTTTTCAATCCTTTTTTGTTGTTTTTTATACCTGTGATTTTCTGGGTCGATGCCACTGCTGCACGTGTCTTTAAATCTGCCGAGATGATATTACTAATTATGTGTTATGCAACTGTGCACTATTCTTAAATGCCAGCGGTATCATCTCGTGATTTAGGGCTCTGTAGGTTTGTACTTACAAACAAAAAATAATTAGTGGGATAGTTTGACGTTTTAAAGTGATCACTTCTTTTTTTATTGTTACGGTGTTAATTATTAAATGTATCAAACTCGGAGAGTATCAAATATTAATGATGATGATGATGATGATGATGATGATGAGATGATAGAACCCAGCTACAAGCCGGGTCAAAGAGGATCCCCTTTAGTGGCACTTTACTTTACACGGACTTTTTAAGAGCTACTAGAAAAATTACTTTTCACAACTTTTTTTCAATGTCCCACACTCGTACACATTAATGATTGGTTAATCTACAAATTTTAACACCCCAAGAAACACAAGTTTTGGAAATAAAACCAAAATTTTCATCTCAATTCAATTGCCGCCTAAAAAGTCGAACGACAAAGTTAAAACTAGCTGCGCCTGTTCCAACCTCCTTAAACCCGTAAATTAATGCACGTCACAGGATCCTAAATAAACCTTCTTCTTTCCAGAGAGATCAGGACCAACGAGAACATGACGATTGACAAGGAGAAGGGGGTGATGACCCTCAACCCCAAGATCACCCTGAAGTTCCTCCGGGAGGAATCCATAGCCGGCCTCGAGGACCTATCAGTCTACGTGCCGAATATTGCTCTTATTGTAAGTACCTCACTGATATATAATCGAGTAACTTAAATAACAAAAAAGACCCTACTAAACCTTAAAATATAAAATGAAACTACCTAAATATATATATACATATAACTAAATAATGTAACTACCTAGTCTAATAAACCGCCACCAGTCTAGTTCCCAAAATGCTGGCCGCATTGCCCCGTTGAATGGCGATGCTTAGCCTTGCGTTCAATAACGTCCAGCATTTTGGTTACGGGTAGCATCGACCAGTAGCTTCAATGTATCTGTAAAAACTAAAACCGATTGATTCATTCTCTCAGAGAGAAAGAGTGAGCCATAATCCACCACGCAAGCCTAGTGCGGTTTGCTCAATAGCTAAGCACCTAATCAAAAGTTAGTAATGTTAAGTCGGCACCAAACAAACAATCAAATTGATATTCACCAATAAAAAATCAAAAATGTTTAGCGACGACTCAAAATGACTAAATTTTCTTAGGAGATTAAAGAAAAAGATTTATTATATAATATGATTTATACTTTCTCAGTTTGATTTTACGTCGATTTATTTTCATGTATTTCACTTTACAGTTAGTATGTATAGTAAATTAATGAAAAGTCTAAAAGCTCTTCGTATTTTTTTTGCAACTTGTACTTGTAACAGTTTAATTATTTATTAAAAAAATTGATTGGCCCTGTTAATCATAACGGTGTTAGATTGTGTATTGACATTAGAATTCTCAGAAGAACTACTGGTACTGTGACCTAGCATCATTTTCAAATCACATTTCTCCGTTTGTTATTTCAGCTCAGACAATTTTATTTATTCAAGGAACTTAAAACTTTTAAGTACCCACTTACACGATCAAATTATTAATTTTGTTTATGTTTTTGTACAATATTAAACATGGTACTGCGCAGTTACATTGTAGGTTTTACGCATTGACGAGTTTTGGTGCATAAAAATACAGTGCTAATTAATTTATGAAATTCACAAGAAAACTTTTTTTTTTCGTGTAACTATTTTAGAACCACTTCGTGTTCTACATTATGATTGAATAGAGTTTTCAATTTAGATTGAGTGATGAGCACAAAAATTATAAATGTAGGTACCTATGTGAACCCATCTAAAACACAAAAAAGCACATAATTAAATTAAAATTAAAATTAAATTAGCCTACTATACCTGGTCTCTGGTAAAGTTGCACTCGGGCCCCAAAATACAGGCCTCGTGCTTAGTTTGGGGTTCATCGTTAAACTTTTACTAAGTAGAATATATTGTTTGATTAAGTGATTTTCTGTATCTGTTTCTAGTAATTACTTTTTGTGAAATAAATTTATCTTTATCTTTATCTTTAATTGGCAGGTTTATACTTTATACTGGTAAACTAAATTCAAAATTCAAATATATTTACTTAACACGTGATCACACTCTAAAACGTCAAACTTAAAACTAATTAAAAGAACAGGCAAGAAATGCAGGTGATGTTTTGGGCGCGAACACATTTATTTACACAATCAATTTTATTATTTTCTCCATGGTTCATAATCTGTCTCAACTCATAACTCAATAATGTGTTATGAAAACTGCAGTAGTACTTTTACAAAATGTATCCTAATTGAAACCCATTAACGCCCGAAATTAAATAATCTGTAATCCGCGGTTTTGGATCGATATGTCATGTCATAATATGTCATTTTAGTAGTAATATGTCAAGCCCTAGTAGAGACTATAGCTTGGTGGTAGGACACCCTCTAGTGCTCGCCTGGCTAGCAACCACCCTAAAGACAACAAGTTGGGAATCTGTCGCCAAGCTCCTTTTACGCCCGAAATTAATAATCGATCCTGATCCGTTATCCGCGGTTTTGGATCGATATATCATGTCATAATATGTCATTTTAGTACTAGGTACTCGGGTTTTTTCAGTCAAATTGTTGTCTTTTGGGGTACCTACTGCATATCAGCACACCATTGTCTAGGTTATTTCCTATTGTTCAGACTTTTTCAGTACCCATAATTATTACAAACACAGAGCATTTCATTGATAGCTGTTTAATGACATAATTAGTTTAATGCACGTGAATAAAATAGTTACTCGCAAACGAAGAAACCAGTTTTTGTTACCAAAGAACAAGTTTTCAACTTGACAACAAGTAACCTTTAAAGATTAATCTTCAAAAAAGCTAATATTATAATTACTTATACGCCATTTTTTTTGACGTTAACTGGTATATGAGTAAACTGATACGTTTTATTGAGGTGTGTCCATATTATTAAGAGCAACGCTCACTTTGACGCTTGGGAAAAAGATTGGACACCTGTGACGCAAAAAATCGCGTGTGATCTACTGACGCAGGAAACAAAAAAAGACACTGCGTATATATATGAAGATTTACACTTGAATGTCATTCTAGAGTGTACTGTTCTTTTTTGAAGAATAAATGTGTAGGTAACAGCCTAAATTCGTATACTTGATTGAGTTTTTGTGCAAGAGCATTTAGTATTGGAAATTCCCATAAAACAAACAAAAAATAGATATGTACCTACTACATCTTAAAATACAAATGAAAATTAATGCTTACATAGCTTGCTACATAGTTTTACAATGACGAAAATGTATGGTTAATCAATGAACTATGCCGTTTTTGGATTTTAAAAACTTTTTGAAATAAAGTCCATTAATATGTCTCCTCAAGGTAGCCTTCGTGAATTAGCTGGTTTGATCGGTTGATCAACCAAATTTAGTAAAACTCAGCACGGCCATCTCTTGGATACGTAACAATTTAGTGGCATTTTCAACTGAGCACCAACATTCTTCCTACGTCCTAGCAGTATCAGTTACACAGCTATTTTGGAAACCTTCAGGTGGTCTGAAACTCTAACAATTCAATTGACCACTAAGCTCATACAAAAGAAGAAGATTACGTTTCCTGACTCTAATATTTCTTTCCAGGCTATGAGCACCCTTGCGGCAGACAAGCTGGGCTACCTGCCCAACGCTGGGGCTTTCTACTCCATCACAGCTATGGGGTCCAAGCTGTTCAGCAAATTGAGCATTCATGAGCTGTTTTGGGGCTATAAGGATCCCCTGGTTTCCATAGCCAATACCTTGCTGCCCGGCTGGATTGATTTTGGGAAACTGGGACTCTTGGACAGGGTAAGTTTCGTTAACCTGACAAATCCACCCTTGTAGTACATAATCACCATAATCTTCGCTTTGAGCAATAAGATCGCCCTTTCTGACACTTACACTGAGAAAATAATTCTGACTTTCCTTCTGAGTCTTACCATCCAAGACTGATTCCTTCCCTTTTTACCTTAGATTTTCTTCTGAATAACAAATCCTACCCTTTTGACTCAGAAGGAAAACGGTACTTCGGAAGGTCTTTTTTCTCCGTGTATCTTAATGTTTATGGTGGTTCTAGTTATGTGTTGTATTGTAGTGTATCAATAAAGAGTTAATTTATATATATCTTTCTACACATACCCTGGTCAGATGGTTCTTCTAGAAAATTAGCATCAGCAGTTCAGCATAATATCAATTTCTGCTACATTTGAAAATGTAGAGGATTCCAAATAACTAGCATGTTCAGACGACGACTATGCTGATTAATAATACTATAAATTGATTGCCAACAGTTCTACGCCCAAAGAACAGAGAAGGCTGAAGTGGAACTCAAGGACATCAGCAAGAGATACTCCATCAATGCCTGGAACGACCTGCCTGGGTTACCTGAACAGGGCTACAGGAATCTTAACACGAGGTTGGTAAGAGAAGTCGTTAAGGTTTTTTGGGGAATCGGTGTTTTTAGAGGGGATTTTACTGATACAATCATCACGGTTTCTAGAGACATCCTCGTATGTTATCTTACTAGATCTTTAAAAAACGGATCCATTGATTTTGCCAAATACTGTTGGTTAAGGGTTCTTGGGTTTAATAATTCTACTATTAAATGGGTTTAAGAAATCGATCTGTTCAGATTTTAGGAAATGGATTACACGTGAAAAATGAACGAATATAATTATTTATTTTTTGACACTTCTGATATATGATATGTAGTTTTAAATAGTACTAACTCTAGATTTAAATAGTAGTAATAGTTATAAAATATCAGAGTCAGATAATCAGACTATTAAGACGATAGAAAAGCTTATGATTGTAGGGAGCTTGCTCCAATTCAATCGATTAGTACTGATAATAAAAATGTAGTAAATGTGATCGTGCTCGCGACTAACGGCCGGTTTCAATATATCTATCCACGGTTTGACATCACTTATATGGAGCTTACGTCAAATTCCCATCTCCAGTAGGGAAGAAGAAGACCAAAGAAAAGATGGATGGATTGTGTGAGGATCGATATGAATGAAAGGGGAGTGACTGAAGCGATGATGGCTGATAGGGGAGAGTGGAAAAAGTGTACATGCTGCACCGACCACAAATAGATGGGACCAGGGGAAGAAGAAGAAGACGAGTAGGGCAAATTGTGGATGGATAGGTTTTTGAAACCGGCCGTAAACAAATACATTCTTATTCGTTCTTTAGCCAACATAAGTTGAAAACATTCTAAATCTATGGCATAAGGAGGTTGGAACAGGCGTAGCTAGCTAAATTTGTCATTTTAAAGTGATGTTTTTCCAACTAGATAGTTTGTATTTCTAAAAATACTAATGATGCCATATTGTTTCAACTATTATCACCTAGACTTTTTACAGTTCTTAAATCATTCCAACTTGTATCTAATGACGTGCGAAGAACAACAGGAAATGTAGCCTATTATGTTTTGAAACGAACATAATATTTTGTCACTTGATTTTTTGCTCGTTCATTATACACTTGAGTCTAGTAAAGCTAATAAGAGCTATTTAAGTGGTTTTTTCGGATGTATAATGGCGTAAATGCTCACGGACTACGTAGAAATACTTAGATAATGAGGTATTTATATGTACTTACCAGAATAACTAGATGTAATGAACAACTACGAATTGCTAGCGTAAATTGCGCAGTGACGGAAAACGGGATTTCTTTTAATTTGACATATTAGTTTAATTTGACGTATTAGATAGATTTCTCTTGTTTGGTTGTACAAATTGGGATATGGGAACATGAATATTAACGAGTTACGGGATCACAACCAAAGCAGACTAGACCCCACAAGCAGCACCCGTTCACGAGTTGACGCATGTGCCAGCCATCGCTCTCCTCGACCATATTAGAGGGAAGAGGGCGACCCGAAACACGACGCCGCTGCAAGCAAAGTCACTTTCGTGAGCATGACTGTTTTGGTTGTTTACCGAAAATGGTTATAATAGGGGAAATAGGGAGAATAGATAGATAGATAGAAAGATAGCCTTACACTTATTAGTTTGTATCAATGTTCCACATTTTGGATTCGTTGCCGATTGTTTTCAATTTCCAGAACTTACGTGGCTGTAATGTTAGTGAGCATTGAATTTAAAATCCGTAACGCGGTTAAGAAGGAGCGAATATAATATAGACAAACGCGGAAACCAACTTTGTTTTATGCCATGTAGAGATTCCATTTGAAATACACACACAGACAACGCTCATCACATCTTGTAATTTAGTATAAATCATAGTTTTTTTATACTTACTCCTTAATTTAGATTTTATTGTAATATGTGTAATCCTATTTTCGCCTTATTGTATAACAAATGTTAGTCTATTTTATAATTGGAACGCTGTTGGATTACCTATAAATAAAATAAATAATTGTGATTTTTTTATTGCCTACAGTACAAAATGCAACCGCGTCACGGGGGCCTATGAGGGCCTCATGCTCTCCCCCCACTTCCCTAAAGGCAGGGCGGTTCCCATCTTCAGGAAACAAGCCTGCAGGACCTACCCGTTCAGCTATGAAAAGGAGGAGATCGGAGAAGGTGGATACAATACGTATAGGTAAGATTATCAGCATCTATCGGCGTATTCCGGCAGCGTCTCTTGAGAGCCAGTTCCCAATCCAGGTGTAGAGTGGCGCCATCTTCGACCACAACGTCACTTAACATCAGATGACTTGAGGTCAACCGCTACCTTGTTTTGTGTCTAGGTGTTGTGGTTTCTAAAACACTAATGCAGGGTATCCTAGTGAGGCGTTATAGCTATATTATGATTGTGTTAAAGTTATAATTCTCATAATCCTATGATATAAATCTAAAATTGTTTTGTCATCTGCAGATATGCAATGGCGAAGAACGCATTCAGCCGGAGCTCTCCATACGCTTGCAATTGCACCCAGAACTGCCTCCCTGATGGGTTCGTCGACATCAGCAAATGTTACTATGGTAAGAATACTTTATACTTACAGTGTGCTAAACATTGCTCATAGGAATCATCACCATCAGCCTGCATCAGTCCACTGCTGGACATAGAGCTCTCCCAAAGTACGCCACTGAGCCCGGTCTTCGGCTCTTAATCTCATCCAACGACCGCCAGCCACTCGGCGCGAGTCGTCGCGCCATCTTGTCGCAGGGCGTCCTACACTACGTTTGCCAAGTCAAGGCCTCTACTCAAGAACACGACTACCTCATTGGTTACTTCTGCGGTTTGACCAGCCCACTGCCACTTCAGCTTGCTTATTCTGAATAAAGAGATAATGGTGATGATGATCATTGTGGGTTAATAAGGACGACGCGCACGCGGACTCCATCGGGAATGCGCGCATAACTTTGATGATGATGCGGAATTGTTTAATTTGAAACCGGTCAAGCGTTGCCGTAAAGTCAACTTTGTCATCATCATCATCATCATCCTCAGCCGGTTAAGCCGTTGAGGTGAGAAGAGGGACCACACACTCATTTACACACTGAACAAAAATTTTCACCATTTATTCCTTATTTCGCAAACATATTTTAGAAATGAAGTATCTAATAAAAACAATTAGTATCGTTAGCCAATAGTGACGTTTACAAGTGAATATACACAGGAAAAAAAAATGTCAGACATAAGTTATAGGCGCGAACATAAATTTAGAACCATTAATATATTCATCTATGTATATATTATATTATAATAATAATTAATGAATCTAATATCATACTATACGTTTTATGAAAGGTCGTTTTTAGGACCTTTTAGGATGGTCGTTAACTCATCACTATACGAGTAATAACCTTTTGGGAAACGGATAAAAAACATAAATAGTTGTGAATATTTGAATGTAGTAAAATTTGTTTGTTTGTTGGGGAATATCTAATAAACTACTGATCAAATTCTTTTACTAGTAAGAAGCTGCATTATCACCAAGTATCATAAGCTATGATTTAATCTGATAACATAGAATGGTTGGTAACAAATTGCAAAACAAGTCAGAGAAGAATGAGATGACTGGCTGCTTTATGAACTGACGCTGGCTAAACTACGTTGGTTTAATTAAAGTTGATGTAATGTGTGAAAGAAATGTAGGCTGCCAGTAGGTCTGCAAAGACATTTCGTGTACCTACAGGAGTTTTGAGAAAGCTTGGTTTGTTCCTACTGGTACGAAGACGGGGCAGGTCGCGCTAGACTCACCTGTTGATCATAAAATACCAAGTGTTGAAATATAGATATAAATTTTAATGACTTGATCGTACCTCATTTTTTTGGCTTTTTTTTTAGTGCACGCTACGAATCTTCAAAATTTTTGACTAGAGTCTATTAATCCTTTATAAATAGCGTAGAGGTCTCTAATTTATAGACACGTGATTGCAGAGTCTGTTTTTATTTGATTTGGCACGAACATATAATTTTTCACGTGGAATATATTGACCTCCGGGGTCACGTTTGATTTATGTTTTAATTTGCATAATTCCTACGTTTCATATTTCTAATTTTATCTGCGACTACTGGAGAATATTTGTTAGGGTTCTGTCGACATCTTTTCGTAGCCAATGACTGGGATTCGATATCATCATCGTAATCAACCTGTTTCAGTCTACTGCTGGACATAGGCCTCTCCCAAAGCACGCCACTGATTTCGATCTTCGGCTTCTCTCATCCAACCGTTGCTAGCCATTTTGCGTATGTCATCGCTCCACCTCGCCGGAGGGCGTCCTACACTACGTTTGCCGAGTCGCGGTCTCCACTCAAGAACACGTTTACCCCAACGGTTATCGGTTCTTCGGCTAATATGTCCAGCCAATTGCCAGCTTGCTGATCCTATAGTCTACTCGGCATAATATAATATTAATTTACTAATTCAAATTATATGGTTCGTCAGTTTGAATAATTTTTCTTCATTTTTTTACTTGTTACAGGGTAGCGGTTAACACAACTCATCTGACGTTAAGAATTTCCGAAACTATTGATCTGATTTTTGAAATTCTTTCACTGTTGGAAAGCTACACAACTTCTGAGTGGCTGTGTTTAACTGTTATAAAATTACTGTAGGAATCTCCATGAGGCTCAGCTGGTCAAAGATAAATTATTATAATGAAGTGGTTTGCACAATTTTAGTAAAGAGCGTTTTAAAAACAGTCAACCAAAATCGTGATTAAAATTTAGAAAATGTTTGAACCTTGTAAAAGGCGCAAATAGTCAAAATTTTCCTTTATTGTTAGATACAGAACCCGTTGAAATTTTGAAGTCTCTTTATCACGACACGTTTTAATAACTTTTTTTTATCGCAAAGTTGCTAATTTATCCTACTACTATATTTTGTTCTTTTAATTTATTTTTTACTACTTTTGATTTTAACGGATACATTTTTGAAAACGCGATGCGTATGTTTTGAAACATATATTTAACATGGTATAATTTATTTATTTCCAATTAATAAGCACGAGTGATTTATTAATGAATATTAATCAGAGACCAATTATCAAAAATATCCTTTTTATTCGACACGTCTCGAGAGCTAGTTTCCAGCCAAAATGTAGCGCAGCTAGCTTCTACCACATTGCCACCTACAATATCAGTTTCTGTCATCGCTTAATCTTCTTTCGTTTCGTTTTCGTTCTTATTTGGGACGACCGAATGGCCGTAGGCCAGTCGGACGCCCTAGATACCGCTGGAAGGACGCGGTGGATGCGGACCTGCGCGAGCTCCAAACTCTCAACTGGGCTGAAATCGCTCAAGATAGAGAAGAGTGGCGCTCTCTCGTTTCAGAGGCCAAGACACACTTTGGGTCGCTGAGCCATCGGAGTTAGTTAGTTATTAGTTTAATTTTCTATTACAATTTATGTTTCCTTTACACCAAACCGCAATGAAAATAAAAATTGTGAATGTCTTTAATTTTCAATGAGGTGGCTAACATCAGTTTCGCCTGATTATTGAATGACGACCTCTCAGAATATTATGGTACATTCAATACCACACAGAAAACTCAAATTTGTATTCAGACTTCTAACCGTTGCGTATTTGTCTATTTCAGGTTTTCCAATAGCATTATCGAAGCCTCATTTCATGGATGCTGATCCAGAGCAGCTATCCTTCTTTGAGGGTATGACACCTAACCCTGAGAAGGACGGATCTTACCTTCAAATTGAACCTGTAAGTTAAATAAACCTTATAAGTATCTTTATTATCAAAAGCGCTCATAGTGAGCTTGCCTAGTCGTTTGCAACTGATCAAGTCGATTAAGCTACGTCTGGAGGTCATTTTTTGAATCGGTGACCACTAGAGGTATACACGGATGGGCAGCGTTCGGAAAATTACGCGACATCTTCTCGTCCAACATTCCTCAGAGCCTCAAGACGAAAGTCTTTCAGCAGTGTGTGTTGCCAGTGATGACTTATGGTACTGAGACGTGGTCTTTGACTGTTGGCCTTTTGAATAAGCTCAGAGTCACACAACGAGCCATGGAGAGAGCTATGCTTGGAGTTTCTTTGCGTGATAGAATCCGTAATGAGGAAATTCGCCGAAGAACCAAGGTCACCGACATAGCTCTCAGAATCTGCAAGTTGAAGTGGCAATGGGCAGGCCACATCGCTTGACGAACCGATAACCGATGGGGAAGAAAGGTTCTCGAGTGGCGACCACGAGCTGGAAGACGTTCTGTAGGTAGGCCCCCCACTAGGTGGACCGACGACATTGTGAAAGTCGCGGGGAGCCGATGGATGCAAATGGCTAATAGCCGTTCATGGCGTTCAAGGGGGGAGGCCTATGTTCAGCAGTGGACTTCTTCCGGCTGATGATGAGAGGTATACAACTGAGCGCTTCCGTGCTTCGGAAAGCATGTTAAGCCGCTAGTACCAGTTGTTGTCTTAGAATAGCAGTTGTAAGGCCACGTTGGAGGCCTTCAGGTGGTCTGAAAACTCTGGACTTTAGGGTTGGTCACTAGCCTATCTACCAACCCGAACTGTGTCCGTGTGGTCGATTATGGCTCATACTTTCTTCGAGGAGACTTGTGTCCTAGTAGTAGAAGCGTAGTAATAAGCTGATGATGATGATGATTATCATCATCATAATCACCAATCCACAGCTGTAGATCATTCTGTTTGCAATCAGTTCTTGTCTGACTAAGATGATTGGTGAAACCTTCTGTCTCACTTAATTTAACATCATTGACTACTCTTTAATATGATCTGTAAAGACTCCGTTAAAGAGCAGTAGACTGTTCTAGCAAAAATCACAATGTATGTTGTGTGTTATGTATTTTAAAATCATTTTCTGGCCATATCTGTGTTTACTGTCTAAAAGGGCCCCGAGACTATGCCATGGGCAACGAGCCTAGTACGTGATGTAGTCCAAAACTCTGCATTTAATTTATCTTTTCCTTCATAACTTTTGACTTTTGGCTAAGAATATGTCTTGTTTCTATTAACAGACGTTAGGAGTGCCACTGGAGCTGCGGTCCAATATCCAAGTGAACATAGCTGTACGGACATCAGCCGGAAATCCTATCACCAAACCTTTGAAGGACAAGGTGGTGCCTCTTGCTTGGCTATCTATGGTGAGTACTTTTGGGTGTTTGATAGACGGGAAAAGCTTTCAAGATCTGATCTCATGTAGCAGTTACCATTTTAATCTGTAGAGGGGTTTTTCAATATATGCTGTTAGTTTTTTAGAAAAATTCCACAATGCCATTCGCAAATAAAGTCAGTGTTATTATGTCTTGAAAACGAAATAGTTCCGGGCAGAATTTAGCCAACATCTTTGAAATGACAAATTTTAAAGTATATTGGTAGATTTTGGAGGTCACAAGTTTCCAGTCAATGCCATGAACGCAAGTCTACCTGGCACTTTTGAAGTCAATCGAGTAGGGTAAGGTCAATCGTAATGACATAGTCAAAAAACGATATTGTGATAATTTGTTTTTTTCTCATTGTTGAGCTTATTACTAATTTAGGCTTAGCGTGGCGCCACCTGCCATCACAATATCACGAGACTTGCAATCAAACGCTAGACTATGAAAAGTAAAAAACTATAAATAATAGCGTGATGTTGAGCTGCTGAGCTATAAAACTAATAAATCTTGATACGTTGACACAAAACATCTATTTTAAATCATTGTACAATTTGGAAGCAGGAAAATTTGAGTAATTTAAAGAAGCAAATGAATCAAGATTAGCTAGCGCGTCAAATAATAATTGCGTTGACGTAGGTCCTATTAAGGATAAAGCTATGTGTAAAGCGTAGTGTGGCTCTAACTACTTCTTTTTATAACAGGTTCCGTATATTTTAGATTACTATTAATATTTTTGTTCATTTCAAATACCTACCGGATTCGCCGACGACTTGCAAAAAATTTGGTGCTAAAATTTTAACCACGCACTAAGAATACCATAACAGGTTTTGTTTTGTATCAAGTATTTAGTCTGAATTGTAATAATTATGTTGTCTAAATAAAGTTTATTCTCTTTCTAGTATTGCAACGGGCCACCCGATAATATCCAGTCGTTGCTCCGACTCCGCTTTGTCATCGCACCGCCAATCGTCATAACCCTGAACGTCCTGCTCTTCGTCATCGGACTGATCCTCACTGGGCAAGGAGCCCACCGGGTCTGGAAACCCAGGTACCAGCTCGTAGAGAACAGCAAACCAGCACCAATCAGGAAAATAAGCAGGGAACGAAAGAGGAGCACAGAAAGGCGACGAAGCATGGAAAGAAGGAAAAACAGTGTCATACTAAATTTTAATAATGTAGCTGATAGCTTGTTTAGGGAAAATGATGATCTAGCCAAAGAAGCTGTCTCGTTACTAGCTATCACTGAAGATGATAATGATGATCTTCAAGATCTTATCATTAGCGATTGATTTAGTTAGAATGATAATAAGCATGATTTCTATGATCCAGTGCCACGGTTACTGAATCCAAATGCTTCTGTAGGTTACAATTCGAATTTAGCTTCAATGTTTAGTTTTGTTGATGTTATCTTGCCATTCGTAGTTCGTCTTTAGACCAAAGACGTAATTCTACATTTTCTTATCATTACAGAAACATCTCATGCAACATCTAATGAAGCTTAGAGTGCTGAAGATGAAAATGTTTTAACCGAAGGTTTACTAATAAGAAGCAAGAAATCAGATAAAAAATTTGCTCAATTGGCTTTGTTAAGAAGTTACTACTAGCAAAGCAACGAAGAATATGATAATAAAATACAAATTGCCATTAGATGGAAAGCTATCCCGTGGAAGTGTCTTTGAGTAGTTTAATAAGTTCATCATCGTTGTTACAAGGTCACATGTGACAAGCGTAATACAAAAACAGGCATAAATGGTGATTCTTCGGATAATTATGATTCCTCGTGCCAATGCATGGATATCTAGACACTTGTTTAATCTCACAGCACGAGACTATAAGACTATGATACATTCCCCTTATTCCATAGTTAAGACAAAAGCAATCAAGCCGTATCCCGGCAGCGACTTCATAATTAAACGTCAAAATGTTTTCCCACATTGGGATCTATAGGACTTACAGCTCTTTAAGACGTCAATTAACATTTAAGTAGAATTAAGTCGTTATTTTGTATGGATTTTGACAGAATTGTTTTTTACTGTTAAGGTAGCGTTTGGCTAGAAGTCACCTGAGTTTGACGGTCGGTCGAAGGCAGTACCACGCTGCACCTTGATTGGGAACTGGCTCTCAAGTGAGGCTGCCGGAACACACCAGTATGTGTTTGGCGACAGATTCTTAACTTGGTGGTTAGCCAGGTGAGCACTAGTAAATGCCCTAACACCAAGATATGGTTTCATCACGATGTTTTTCTTCACCTAAAGCACAAGCTCATTGAATGACTCCAAGCTGGTACGGGTCGGATGCCAACGTCACTACCACTGAGCTAACGTCGCCAAGTGGTAATGAACGATAATAATTGATTATTTTTTGTATGAACTTTGACAGAAATTCAATGCTAATGAGTGTCAATTGACGTCTTTAGAGTTTGACAGTAAGATGTGTGAAGTGTGTCTAAACTGAATGGTGGAGCAATACAATACCACATGATTATTGTGAAACTGATGTGCCTGGGTGACAAGTGCATTGCAGTGCTGCTAATAACATTGCAATGCTAAGTTCTAGGTGGCACTGTAATTGCTATAAGGGAAAGGATGGCGCTTAACATTTCTTTTTTATTTTTCTGGTCTTGTATTGCATATTTTATGGATACCAAGGTATCTTTGCAGGAAATTATGAAGTTTATTATTATTTCAATGTTTCTTGTTTATTGGAATTTAGCGCTATAAATATAGTTTCAATTATTGAACAAAAAGTATTTAAATTATGAGTGTCATTTGTCTATGATGAAAATGTTTCATTTATTGATATATTATTTATATCTATGTAGATTATTTAGTGATTTCTATTGTGATATTAATTTAGTTCCTTAGCAAATAAAATGTAAAAAGTATTGTAAATAACTTATTGAATGGATAATTAAATGTAAATAAGGCGGTGTAATGTTTGTAATTAAATATTTTTACTATTTCTAAACATGTTTTTGTTTCACATCCTAATGTTATTTTCGTAAATATTTAAATTGTTGTTGGTGCCCGCACAATCACATACATAGGCTCTGACCCCTAACTAGGTTTCCCTGTATCTAGGGTATCAGAAACTACGAGGATCGAGGGTCCACAACACCCAGACACAGAACAAATACTTGCGCTTTTTTTTTTCAATGCACATATATTTGTTCTGTAGCGGGAATCGAACCCGCGACCTCACGCTTCACAGTCGGCTATCCGCCCATTGCGCCACATCGGTCGTCAATTACACCTACAAATGGGGTTTAACCCAAAAAAAAAACTACGTATAAAATGTTTTGGAATTTAGACATCTTCTATAATAGCTATAATTATAATATCATCGCACCACGTTATAATATGCCTGTATTATAATAATAGTCATAAAAAATCCCAATTGGTCATTGATTATACCAATTCCGCCATTCATTCCGGCGAAATCTAATAATAAAAAGAGGTGAAGTTTGTAGGTACGTAAATGTCCGATATTGATAACTGTTTCACTAATGGAAACTTTAAATAAATCCTTAGTTTCATAGGTTATTTATGAATATATTTTAGTATTACTTATATAAACATCAGGAACCATTGCACACAAATTGACCTCGAATTAAGCTCGAAACTTGTGTTATGGGTACTAGACACGATATACATACTTGTATAGAGAAATAAATACTTATATAGATAGAAATATCCAAGACTCAGGAACAAATATTCGTGCTCATCACACATATATTTGCCCTTACTGGGATTCGAACTGCCGATGCCGCTTCGCTTCGTCGCATATTTAACAGGAAACTGTAAATTACACCTATGTGAATCAAGTCGAAAGAAAATGCAGATTTGATATTATAAAGTAACGATATGTTTCATAGAGACGTTGGACATGTGGGATTATTTCTTATTTATAAAAATCAATTGCTGTTCGTCAGTCTCGCTAAAACTCGAGAATGGCTGCACCGATTTAAATAATTTTGATCTTGAAATATTTGTGGAAGCTCAGGGAAGGTTTAATAGGTAAGAAAAGTAAATATTTATGGGCGATGGTGGCCGAATGGTTACGCGTGCGACTTACAAGACGCCGACACCGA
Source organism: Opisthograptis luteolata (assembly GCA_931315375.2). NCBI lineage: Eukaryota > Metazoa > Arthropoda > Insecta > Lepidoptera > Geometridae > Opisthograptis > Opisthograptis luteolata. The sequence goes on along the minus strand of OV928042.1, from coordinate 12,594,297 downwards.
GTTCGAATCCTCTCGGCCCCGCACCTATGATTTAATAAGTTATGTGCAGATTTGCCATCGCTGAAACCGGTGAAGGAAAACATCGTGAGGAAACCGGCATGCCCAAGAACTGCAGCATTCAAGGGCATGCGACATCTACCAACCCGCACTGGGCCAGCGAGGTAGATTACAGCCCGTACTCTCTCTGAGAGAAGGCCAGAGTCCCAGCAGTGGGAACGTGAAAGGCTGATGATGATGATGATGATTATGACGAAGTTCGCCAGGTCAGCTAGTATTTAAAAAATAAAACTTTTAAAATACTTTGCCTACTCGAGTAAAACTGCGGCGGGTCACTAGTTGTACATTATAATTATGATAATTATGTTAAAATACTACTTTGGAGTAAAACCAGTTCAGCAATCTAGTTTGATGATGCTAATAATACGCGCTAATACGTCAGTTAAAAATAATTACGAACGTGTAGTAGGTAAAAGTCAATAAATCTCAAAAATCATACCAGATTATAAAATTAATTTATAAATTAATGTAATGTAATATTAGCATAATTTACAATAAATTAATGTTTAGTACCTATTATAAGAATCACAGGTATTTTAAAGTGGTTTAGTTGGAATGCGGTAGAACCTTAAACATAGAATGTTATAATGTGGGTAGTAGGTACATTTTTTAACATTTAACACATTACTGATATATACATTTGATATACATTTTCTTAAGTTAAACATATATAATATAATAAGTTACATATTGGTGTCGATTCGGCTTTACATTCTCCTAAACTAAACTAAATTTGACAGGTCTAATAGTATTGCTGTCTTTTTCTAACCACTGAAGTAAAAAAAGGGCGGCATTACTCTTAGACCTGTCAAACTTAGTTTAGTTTTAGAGAATACAAAACCGAATCGACACCAATATCTAGTACTAAATATATTATTAAAAAACACAAAAATATTTTTGTTTGGCATATTTTACAAGATACTATGCTATAACTATATTCATAGGTAAGTACATCGAAGGACAGATCTTACAATACGTCAAAATGTGCATGCAAGTTCAATACCCGTTAAGGGCGTAAAAATCAGTTACAAAATAAATAATGTATAACTAAAGATATTTAAAAATAATTAATTATATACTTAATTTAAAAAGTAATGTTACGTACTTGCTAAGTATACTCGTACAAATTAAAAGTAAAATTAAAATAACTTCTAAAATATAATAAGACTAGAATAATACGATTCTATCCAAACTGATTATAATAAGAGAAATATTTGAAAACCCCTGACGATCTCAGCTAGAAGTCTGGATTATGACACTTTACTAACAAGAGCAGCGAGGTAATTCCGCCAGCATTTTGGGCAGGAGTCCACTCGTGACCAGCATGCTGGCCTAAATTTTGGCCAAATGATAAGGCTCGCTATTCAGTGAGGCAATACCGCTAGCATTTTGGGCACGTTGTCGGACATCAAGGACCGTTTGAAGTATCTTTAGACAGTCTTTAGTTAGTTCAAGCGATCTGATAAAAGTATGTATCTTTATGGAGAAATAGGTTTTTTGTAAAGATTTTTTTAGTATCTATAGGTACATATTAGGTTAAATTGTTTCCTTTGAAAGCAAATGATTATTTTTAACTGACATTAAAAAAAGTGTTTTAAAATGGAGGAGGTTTTCATCAATTCGACCGTATACATTTTTTTTAAGTGTGTTCGCGGATAACTTCTTCGTTTATGAACAGATTTTGATGAATCTTTTCTTATTGGAAACGTGATATCCCAAGGGTGGTACCATGATAAAGAAACCAGGATCTGATGTTGGTACCCCAGAGAAATCGAGGGGAACCTGAAGTCGTTTTTTTTTTGTTAAAATTATTCGTGGAAGGTTTAGGTCAGCTTTAGTTTAATCATATTGTGCTTTTATCACATGTTACACCCTACTAATTACTCAATATATTTGCTAACTAGCATACACATGTGCGTATATCCAAGGGACGTAGTGGGCCACGTTGGTGAAGACATCAGGGACGCCCCTCCTGGCGCAGCCTGAGCCAAAAGAAGTCAGACCGCGGAGCTCCCAGCGGCCCCCCGACCGGCACTGCAGCGGACCCCCACTGTCACCCTGGAAAATACAAATTAAGATGATACCAAGCCTCAATGACTTTGTCAAATTGACCTTTAAGTAGCGTTGTGGCGCTCCGTGAAACAAGTCGTCGAAAAGACGAACTACGCAGTCAAATCAATGGAAGAGTAAACAAGAACACAAAACTTAAGGTTTACACTTTTTTTTACAAGTAGGTTTTAGAATTTATTGCTACTCATCTTTAAATATGTTACGGCGTTTTGATGTTTCATTCACCCTTAAAATAAAACTAACCGCTTGTCGCGGAGCAAGCCCATTTACGGCCGGTTTCAAAACCGATCTCTTATCCACGGTTGACATTAATTTGACATTACTTCTATTATGGACCTCATGTCAAATTTCCATACAGTAGGTACATCTCCAATCGTGGATAGATCGGTCATTGAAACCGGCCGTAGAGCCATTCTTAACCGATCAACTAGGTTAAGCAACGTTCTCTACGGTCACTACTTGGATGGGTGACCACTAGTGAGTTTTTTGCCAGAAATCGTTCTAAGCGAATAAGGTCGTCTAATTCAGCTATTTTATTTTTAGTTGTCTAAGATGCAGAGCCAATAATCTCCGTTCAACTTTTTGCTACCGGCTTATTAGGTAGGGACTTCTACATCATTGAACATCAAAAAGCAGCGCAGCTAAAAATATTCCTTTCAACCAATTTAGTTCCAAGAATGTGACATTATCAAATATCAAAATAAAATAAACAGGCAATCGATTGCATTGCTAAATCGAATTCAATCATTACTCCATCAGATATTATCTCGATACTGACATGGTTCGATACATCGATAAGATACGTTGACTTGTTAGAATTTAATTGTACTTTTGATTAATTTGTTGGACAATTTGAAAGTTCAATGGCTAAAACTTTCACTGAGGTAATCCAATAACTCTGCGAAGTTACGTATACAAAACTGCTATAAATTGTAACAAAGGTATTATTAGAGATTAGGACCTCAGTTTGATAAATCAAAAAATGTAAATAAAACTATTTAATGACTAAATTTTTTTAAGTATAGGTAAGTGTTATATCATATCTGCAACTAGCTTGATGAAAATAGCAGAAGAAGGTAGTTTTTTAACTGATCGACTAGGTTAAACAACGTTCAACGTACAACTAAGCGCATCCGTACTTCGGAGGGCACGTTAAGCCGTAGGGCTCGGTTGTTGTCTTAGGATATAGCAGTCATATTTTTGGATGGTCTGAAAACTTCAACACTAGAGTTGGCCGAACACGAACTGGGCCCGCGTTGTAGTTTATGGCCCATACAATCTTTCTTTGAGAGAAGGCTGCAGTGCCCTTGCAGTGGGATCGTAATAGATTATTGATGCTAATGATTTGTATTTCTCTCAATACTTACCACACAAGCTCCCGTGCTGCCATCTGTGCTCCCAGCACAGAGATGCCCTTCGTTCAGCGGCAGCGTCAGCGAATACCGTTCTCTACACAACTGCAGTGGTAAGATCGGCACTTCTGCTTCCAGCAAAACATCTGTCAAATTCCCGTTCGTCTGTTCCCGACCCCATCCAGTGGCGTAGCACTCATCTCTAAAGTCTATACCGTTGTTATCATCAATAAACGGATCTATTTCTTCACCAAACATCAGTTTTTTATCACTCCTTTTATTACTGTTTCCTTGTTTTTTACTACCTAACTTAGCTTTGATTAGTTTAACTACACTGTCTAAAGAAGCACTGTTATACATGAAATCGTTTTCTGAATCACTTTTACGCACTTCTTCCTTTCTGTCTGTCTGTTTGTTGGAGTCGTTTGCCACGCGAACGTTGTACCGCAGATTTTTGTGCTTCTTTGTGAACCCTGAGAATATGTTCTTGGTAAGGTTGTTTAGCTTTTCTAGGTACTTGACGGCGGTGTCAGGGTTAGGTTTTGGTGGTTTTGGTTTCTTTTTTGCAATGTCTGAGGGGGGTTCTGGTCGGATGTAGAAAGACGAAGGTTTGTCGGAGTTGAAGGTGAGCGCTGTCTCAAATGGTGGTAAGCAAATTGTGCGGATTCGACTTCCAGGAGTGACGTCCGCAGCTCTTTGCATTTTCATTAGGGCTGGAATGTAGAAGGACAAGGCATGAGTTCCATCTATATTATAAAAGTCGAATCTTGCTCCTCTCACACGAAATCTGTATATCAAATTAACATTATTGTTGTATGATATCGCTCCTATAAGACAGTCAACATTTTTCATTTAATAGTTTTAGTTTTTACAGAGCACACACCTATGTCATGCTGGTAGTTGTGGAACCGATGATGCAGCACGATCCTCTCGATGGGCACGTACGCCCCTCGCTGTTCAGCACGGTCCCATTCTCCAAGAACTGCTGTCCAGAGAGCAGGCACGGGCAGGTTGAAGAGTTCACTGGAATCGGAGAGTGGGAAGATGAGCTTTGGTATGCTTAGAAGAAAGTATGGGCCGTAATCTACCACGCGGGCCCAGTGCGTGTTTCTAGATGTTACATGCTCTTAAATGTTGTGGTTCTTGGATCTGGTGGTTTCTTTACCATGTTTTCCTTCACCGTTTTGAGCCGTTCATTCATGGCGGGCCGTCTGTTTGTTTCATCATCATCATCATCACCAGCCTGTATCAGTCTAATGCTGGACATAGGCCTCTCCAATGATACGCCACTCTTCTCATCCAACTACTGCCAGCCACTCTGCGCAAGTCGTCGCTCCACCTTGTCGCAGACCGCCTACACTACGTTTACCAAGTCGCGTACTCTACTAAAGAACGCGTCTACCCCATCGGTTGTCGGTTCTGCGGCTTATATGACCAGCCCACTACCACTTCAGCTAATTGCTAATTCTGTGAGCGATGTCGGTGTCCCTAGTTTTCCGTTTGTTTGTTAGTCTACTAATAACTTTTACTTATGTATGCAGTGAGCAGTGGTGAGCAGCCACGACGGGTGCACTAGCACTCCTCCGCACCAGTGGCCGATCAGCCCGTAGTTGGGGTGCAGTAGCTGAAGAGATACCTGGAACCCATGGAAGGTTACATTACTTTACCAACTAAAGTTTTGCTTCATTTTATTGAAAAGATTTTACAGGGTAGCCTCACACCCCCTGATTGGTCGAAGACACCGCGCTTTGCCTAAGACTGGGCCATAAGTAAGGCTGCCAGAATGAACCGATGGATGCGATGGCGATAGGGATGCCACAACACAAATATTTATTCTTAGCAAGAGCTATAAATTCAAGACTTTATATCAAACTATCTTCTAAAGCTTGAGATTGTAGTAAACTCGCTCCAATTCATTCGGAAAATATTGTAAATGTGATCGCGCCTAAAAATTACCTACGAGGCGTTTCTTGCCAGTTTAAGATGGTTGGAACAGACGTATCTGATTATCAGTTTGACGTTCTGTAACGTCGCAGTTGTCTTATACATATTTTGAGACGTTAACGCCATATCATCATCATAGGAAGTTTCGGACAAGAATTGATTCAAGGGAGGGTAATTAAACAATACTACCTGCCAAGGCCAGGCTCCCCGCTTCGACTCCTGACCCTTGATGATGCGGAGTTGACCTGCAGGGCGGTCCCGAGGCTGTCTCGTGTGCCGGCGCAGCGGAACCCCACACTCTGAAACAAAAAGTTTTAAGGTTCCTTACATTTGATGAAAAAACGGAACCTTTACAAGATCAGTCTTTCTGACCGCTTTTTTACTCAAAATCCACTGAGCCATTAAAAAAACAGTGGGAGTAAGCTCTTGATTTCATACTTAATCAGGAAAATCAGAACAAAAATCCTTTTTTCAAACTTTTAATTCGATTTAGTAAATTGACAGGTCCGATATTAATGCCATATCGTGAAATAATGAAACCATAACCAAACTGAATAATAGTACATTTTTTCACACTTAAATCTTTATTTTGTCCAAAAGTGTTAACCCGAACCCTTGAATTGACAGTTTACTGAAGTTAATTAAAAGTTCTACTTAGGGTATTAAGTGTTCAAGGTAAAAGGAATAAATAATACGGAACCCTTTTCACGCGAGCTCAAGTCGTACTAGACTGTTTTTTTTCTTTTACTTATTTTTTGTTACTTGAAGGTTCGCTAATTATACTTATCGGGAAACAAAGACGCTGGCATGGTTTTTGTCATTAGCGTTGGTAATCAATTATTTTTCTTTTTTTGTTGACTGACAGTTTTTTGGAAAACCTAAATGACACTGTTAAGGGCCATCTGTACTTTGTGGAAGAATAGGTAAGAAGTGAAATTTGCAGTGGGCACTTAGTATTTCTTTTTCTTATATTCTTTACAATAAGTACCTTTGCATTTTAGAAAAATGTTAAGTATTATATTGAAATTGTAAAGGGCTTTGTAGGTTATGTGCACATTAGTAGGTACTTACGCCAATTTACGACCGATATGGCGCAATGGGCGGATAACCGACTGTGAAGCGTGAGGTCGCGGGTTCGATTCCCGCTACAGGACAAAAATTTGTGCATTTAAAAAAAAGCGCAAGTATTTGTTATGTGTCTGGGTGTTGTGGATCCCCGATCCTCGTAGTTTCTGATACCCTAGATACAGGGAAACCTAGTTAGGGGTCAGAGCCTATGTATCTGATTGTTATTATTATTATTATTTGAAAAGAGGTCAGTAGGTACTCGTAAAAGAAATCCAGGACGCTGATTAGTGATTAGGTACCTACTTTTGTCTGTTTGTTTGGATGTTCGGGTAGTCTCCAATCTTACACCAATAGGAAGCTACATTATCTTCGAATTTAATGTAAGAAATCATAATACACGTAGGGGGCGTCCATAAATTACGTGAGATGTTTAAGGGGGGGAGGGGGTCGAGTCAAATCTCATCTAATCTTACGTTGGAGAGTTCTCGGCAAATATCACGCAATTTGTTTGCAAAGCACAGGCAAGCGTCCATGGACTGAATTAGAGTAGATTTTCTTTTTTTAATCACAGTTGTGTCGGTTTAAGTATTCTATTGTTAAATTTTTATTACACTTATTAAACTCTCAGTAATATTGATTACTAGTCTTAACTAGTTGTAAATAAAAGCACGAAGCAATGTTTTTTCTTTTTTCATTAACAATCCAACGCGTTTACGTAAGAAACCCACATTTTTAAAAATCTTACGTGAGATTGGGGGATGGGGGAGGGGGTTGAATAAAATATCATGACATCTCACCAGGGGAGGAGGGAGAGACAGAAAATTTAAAAAAACACCTCACGTAATTTATGGACGCCCCCGTATTTGTAAAATAAGTCGGAGAAAAATGAGACAGTTGCTACTTTTTTCTGATGTCAAAATCTTTGCCTACGTGGGCAAAGCCGGGGCGAGTAATTATTATTGACGCCAAGAATCTTGTAGATTTTAAAATCTATTTGTCATACTTGATATAAATATAACATCGATATTATTAAAAAGATGTTTATTACTTCAAACTAAAAATAATTAACAATGAAATAAAAAAAAAAAATAATAATAAACTAAAACCTAAACTAATAACTAAAATACATTATTAAAAGAAGTCCCTTTAGGCAAGGTACCGAAGATACTGGCAGCTTTCCCCCTTTGGATGGCTAGACTAATTCTTTGGCCGAGGTAGCTGCCAGCTCTTCGGTCTCCGGTGATGTCGACTAACCTTTTTGTTATTTCCTTAAAAAGGCTTAAAGCGCTAGGACCCCACGGACCAAGGGTCTCGACACCGAATGGGACAAAATCATATTCGGAGCCTAGACCCCTGTATTTGCATGCCTTCGCTTTTTCAGCCGCTATTACATCGATATTAATTTAGAACACCAAAAAGATTATTTTACTTTTAGAAATTTAATAACACAATAAATAAAGCAAATTACTAAGACTGTTAAAATAAGTACAAAAGGTATTATTATATGTTAATTCGCTTCATTCTTTAACTGAACATTAGGTATTGACACCCATTCATATGCACAAAAACTCTCAAAAAAAGCGTGACAGACAAAACAAATGCGTATCATTATTAGAGATTCGCAAAAATACTCGAGTGTCGAGTATTTGTGTACTGGATACTTTTTTGGATACTGGTCTTGGATACTCACTCGATATTTTTCACGACAGCAATACTTTTCCATTATAGCGGATCACATCACTCGTGCTGTCAATCCAATTCTATAAGGTCAACCCGGCTAGATCGATTATAATGAATGATTGCTACGTCACTGATCTTGCTTAATTTCAGACAAACTCCAAACAAAACTTATCGTTCTCATTGAAAAACGTGCTAAAAACGATTTAACAATTAATAACAGTGCCCAAATAATTACTGAATTACATACTAAGTAAAAGGTATTATTTATTACTAGCTGTTCCCCGCGGTTTCACCAACGTGGGCTACAGTTTATCGCGATAAAAAGTATCCTATGTCCTTCCTCATATTTGTAATTATCTCAGTACCAAATTTTATTTAAATCGGTTCATTAGTTATTGCGTGAAAGTGAGACAGACAGACAGACATGCAGACAGACAGAGTAACTTTCATAGTAATTATTAGGAAAAAGAATTAATAAGATTTAATTAGTAGGGGATGCTTTCGTTGCGATTACTACTCATGAGTAAAGTATCGATTCATACCAGTTTTCGATACCATATCCCTAATCATTAAAGCGTAGCCACACGTAGCGTAATGCTCGTAATAACGGCTACGAATATACAAATTACATGTAACATGCATGTAATTACTCATAATTTGTATGTAATAGTGCAAATTACAAAACAGCGATTCGTGCCGCGGAAACCAATATCATCAGGTTATTTCACGCTATTAGTTTTGATGTCTTTATCAAATTGGGTGTAGGAATATTAAAGTTTGTTGTTGGATTAGTTTTTTTTGAATATGTTATGAGGAGGGATGAAAGTCATATTACAAAAAAAGTGCTAGATATAAACATCATAGTTATTTCGTTATTGCTGTAGGTGACTCGGACTTATCTATACGCTATCTTCATTCCAAATTTCATTGAAATTCTTGCAATGAGCTTGAGCTTTCGGTGAAGGAATACATCCTTATAGAACCATAGCTTGGTGGTAGGATATTTAGCAAGAGCCTCGAGTTAAGAGTCTGTCGCTAAGCACCTGTCAGTGAGTTTCAGCAGCCCCACTTGAGAGCCAGTTCTTAGTCCAGGTATTGCGTGGCGCCACCTTCGACGTCATTTAGCATCAGGTGATTACAGTCAAGCGCTAATCTGTAAAATAAAAAAGTGATTCTCCCCTACCCAAAGACAAAAAACGAATTTAATATGTTTTGATATGTCACTCAGTCAGTCAGCCAAGGCAAACTCGTTTATGTAAATGGGTAGAACTATATGACCGGAAAGAGTTACACCTCATTACAATATTACGTGTGCCATCGGGCCATGAATAATGTATAAGATTTCGCATTACCCCCTTTACCAACTTGCATAATGTATAACAGTGGTATGACACTTCTTGCGTTACCTTCCGCACCTTTTCACTTCACTATTTCCTGATGAGGCGCTTCCTATTTGATGTAATGGGCAGAGTATTGGATAAACTAACTCCGTTGAAGTGGCAGTGGGCAGGCCACATCGCCTGACGAACCGATAACCGATGGGGATGAAAGGTTCTCGAGTGGCGACCACGAACCGGAAGACGCTCTGTAGGTAGGCCCCCCACTAGGTGTACCGACGACATTGTAAGAGATGCAAGGAGCCGATGGATGCAAATGACAAATAGCCGTTCAAGGGGAAGGACTTCTTCCGGCTGATGATGATGATGAACTCTGATGGCTCTACAAGCTGAAGTGGCAGTGGGCTGGTCACTTAAGCCGCGGAACTGACTGCCGTTGAGGTAGACGTGTTCTTGAGTGGAGACCGCGACTTGGCGCACGTAGTGTAGGACGTCCTGCGACTAGGTGGGGCGACGACTTGCGCCGAGTGGATGAGAAGAGCTGAAGACCGGGATCAATGACGTACTTTAGAAGGCAATGTCCAGCAGTGGACTAATACAGGCCGATGATGATGATTTGTTTAATGTTTTTATCCCGTTTCAAAATCTAATTCTAATGTAATGACTATGGCAGTTTCAAAACGTATCTAAGTCACTTCTCATCATTTAGCTGGAAGCAGTCCACTGCTGAACATAGGCCTCCCCCTTGAAGGCCACCATGAACGGCTATTAGCCATGCATCCATCGGCTCCCTGCGACACTAACAACCACCCATAGTTAAACTTAGATCAATAACATCCGGCTCTGTACTCTACAGAGACAATATTAGACCACGTAACCGTGTTTTTGCGTCCAAGAAAGCCGGTTACGACACCGGCCGATACCGTAATTCACATAATTACTTTTACGAACAAAAAAAACGGCCAATTGAGAGTTGGGCACGCGCACTGAAGGTTCCGCCGATCGAAAACTTTTTCCGCTTGAAGGACAAACTGGTTATTGCGCCAACCGCAACTAATAAGTTTGTAAGTACATTTCTTTTTTACTTCTTACGGGGTAACATCTGACCACAAGTCACTTGAAGTTTAGTGACGATGCGGTCGAAGATGGCGCTAGGACACTGGCTCACAAGTGAGACTGCTGCATGCTGCTGCAACACAAATTATAGTAAATTTGCTTTCTTCTTATTTAGTTTTCAGACTTTTTCCTTTACATGTGCTGTAAGACCTTCTTGCCAAATTTCATGATTCTAGATTACAGCTTTCTGTAGTAGTACCCTAGTTTTGATTCCCTTGTGAAGTCGCAAAATAAGCGAATATATGCGACATAAACGGTCATATGTTTTGATCGCGTTGTTTTACAATTAATTTTTTTTACAAACTGTAGAACCGAGAAATTGATGATTTTTTTTTAAATTTTTTTTTTGTTTGAATTTGATGTATGTTGTTTGTATGTATGTTTGAATTTGATTTTGATGTTTGTTTGTTTGTTTCTTTGTTTGATTTGTGTGTATGTTTTTTGTAATTTGATACTTTAAAGCGTTCTTGAAGAAAAGGGTCTTGATAGACAAACCAACGGGCAACAAAGTGTTCCTACAAGAATTCCGTTTTTCCTTTTGTGGTGCGGAACGCAAAAATCAAAAGATTTCGACCAAAACTGCCGTCCAAATGTTTTCACGTACTAAGTTTTTGTGTTGTGTTTCGAAAAACGATTTCACTTGCTATTCTCTGCTAATTCTACCATTGACAGGAGATTAACGTGGTTTAGATGCATTGTTGCGATGCAGTTTGTAAATGACAAAAGAGAGAATAAATTAACAAAAAAACTCATAGCGGTCATTAGCCGAAGTCGATGGCGGTAGCTTCACTTTTTACTTTTTACAAGGTAACGTTTGACCTCAAGTCACCTGATGTTAAATGACGATGTGGTCGAAGATGGCGCCACGCTACACCTGCATTAGGAACTGGCTCTCAAGTGAGGCTGCCGGAACACACCGATAGGTGCTTAACTTGAGGGTGGTAGCTAGCCAGGCGAGCACTAGAAAATGCCCTACCACCAAGCTATGGTTTCATCACGATGTTTTCCTTCAAATTCAATTTGAATTGAATGTCGTACATACTTGTTGAGTGATTGTTACTTTTTGTTCTTGTTCTTGTATTGTGCAATATTGTGTATATTATGTATTTTATAGCGGTGATGGTTCTGTGGTAGTGACGTCGGCTTGAGATCCTTAGGACGTGGTTTCGAATTCTAGAATGAGCTTTCTGTCAAGGAAAAACATCGTGATGAAACCAAAGCTCTTTGGCAGGGTATTTTCTAGTACCTACTCGCCTGGCTAGCTACCACCCTCTTGTTAAGAATCTGTCGCCAAGCACCTATGGGTGTGTTCCGGCAGCCTCACTTGAGAGCCAGTTTCCAGTCCAGGTGTAGCGTGGCGCCACCTTCCACTATAGTTCGTCACTTAACATCAGGTGACTTATGTGGTCAAACGCTACGCTGTAAATAGTCAAAAAATAACACAGAAACAAACATATTTCATTTCATTTTTATTTTGCCGGCGTTTTAAAGTAGTCAGGTCATGTATCCTATTAAATAAATATATTTATATTTGAATTAGATGAAAAGGCAAAACCATCATCCTTTTTATTAAACGTCATAGAAATCACAAGAGCCACATGACTTCGACAGTGCGTCATCCCGACCCTGTAGTTATTTATCAGTGAAAGCTGATCGAGCTTCGAGATGACCCGAGATGTGAGCGGATCTTTTTGGCTAATTCATTTTGTTTGTCTATTTGTTAGGGTTCCCTAGTATTTAAATTGCATTCTTTGCAAAAAATATCATTATTCTGCTATCATTTAAGTGATAAGTTTTTGATACTCAATTTAAGCTATTTTTGTTTGTTTTATTTAAAACTAGCGACCCGCCCCGGCTTCGCACGGGTGCAATGCTGATACTAATAAACTACAGAAAAACTGTGAACGTTGTATATAAAAACAAAGCGGCCCGCTACGGCTCCGCACGGGTATAGAATATATAGCCTATGTACATTATTTTGATTAATCTCGGCCTGCGTTTGCAATGTAAGCGGATAAAAATTAATTATTTACGACATCACATTAGAAACTTGAAAAATAACAGTAAGATTCAAAGATTCAAAGAATTTATTGCATTCCATAATGTACAATAGTTAGTCATAATATAATTAAGATCAATTATGGACCCTAACTCCACTAGTTTTAAAGATTTAAGCATACATAGGGACATAGGGATATAGTGTGTGTAGTGTAGTGATAGAGATATCCGCACGGCACACACAATAGGGTCTTGGCTGAAAATCAGCGCTGTGGATTCATCCATAGCATATGCTGAGCCAAGTCCTTTTAGGGAGGTACTGTACAGTGTGCACAGCAGCAGTGTTCGCACCATCACATAATATTAATAGCTTATGTATATAATGGTACTGTTTTTTTGTGCGTTTCTTTCTCTTGCTTCTCTCTCTCTCTATACCTCTCTCTCTTTCTCTATGAAGTCTTATAGTCTCACAACATTATAATAATTTTATTTTTATGGAACTGAGTTTAGGATGATCGAGTCACTTGCGTGATGGTAAGCGCCACGTTTGGCCATTAAATGTCAGTGCAACCAAGAATTTTGAATTCAAAAACCTCACGTGGCAATGTACAACGCTTGTCACACTGACAAATCAGGTGTTAGATCTCTTTATGTCCTGTAAGTTATCTGGAAATGTTAGGTTATTATCAAGCTATAATTATTTTTGTGTGAGGTTACCATATTATACTTTCTAAGTGTGATTTATTTAATACTTGATACTGGCAAATACACCAATCGTGTGATAGCAAAAATACTTTGTAATATTATGTCATTCTCAGTTTTCTATAAACGTTAACGATTATTAGAATGCATCTTGGCTTGCTTTACACCTCACATGGTACAATATTACTAAGTAACCACAATAATTGCTCAATCTCCAGCTTCAACTAACCATCTCTAGGAACAATAAAAGTGCACCATCATCCTCTATCGTCCATCATCGGCAATTAGTCGCGGCGCTTCCGACCACTATCTGGCAGTTGGTATCTCTATCGGGCTCCTGTCTACCATCGCGACACCGAGTAATTACCGCTCGTTAGTTTTTTATAGCTCTTTTATTTGCTTACTTTGTTTTTGTGGATTTAATATTCATAGTGCGGGCAGTCTTAGTGACGTCATACTACCAAACGGAAGACCAGCGCTGGTTGAATAACCACCATTAAGTTGTTGGCCGTCGCTCGGTCGCCGTCCCAGGTATCACTGGAAAGACGAAGTAACGAAGGATTTGTGCTCACTCCAGGTGGAGGACTGGCAGGAGGTGGCGCAGGACAGACCGAAGTGGCGTCTTTTGTTATCGGAGGCCAGGACTCACTTTGGGTCGTTGCGCCATCTCAGTTAGTTATGTTGATCCATAACCTGCAACGTCACTCGACGAACCGATAACCGTTGGGGAAGAAAGGCTCTCGAGTGGCGACCACGAACCGGAAGACGCTCTGTAGGTAGGCTCCCCACTAGGTAGACCGAAGATATTGTAAGAGTCGCAGAGAGCGGATGGCTAATAGCCGTTCATGGTGGAGTTCACAGGGGGAGGCCAATGTTCAGCAGTGGACTTCTTCCGGTTGATGATAGCTAACATGCAAGGGCGACATCTATCAACCCGCACTTTGCCAATGTGGTAGATCACGCCCCATACTATCTCTTTAAGGGAGAAGGCATATGCCAAGCAGTGGGAACGTTATAGGCTGATGACGATGAGCTAGGACTAATTTTGTGACGGTGACATTTTTGTGAACTTATAATTTTTTTTTTTACTTTCATATAGGGGGTAGTGTTTGACGACAATGACGACTGATGATAAGTGACATAGTCGAAAGTGGCTTTATACTACACCTGGATTGGAAACTGGCTCTCAAGTGGAACTGCCGGAACACACCGATAGGTGCTTGGCGACAGATTCTTAACTTGGGTGTTGTAGCCAGCCAGGCGAGCATTAAAAAATTCCCTACCACCAAGCTATGGTTTCATCACGACATTTTCCTTCATCAAAAGCTCAAGCTCATTGTAGGTGACCCACGCACATGACTGATTAAAGACAAGCCGTGATGGGATTCGAACTTGGTATCGGTACCTTCCACGCGCGTGTTACCGTACGGCCACCTTTGCTCTGAAAAGTTTGTAGAAAATGTTTTAGTTCTCACTTTAGTGAATGAATGAACTAGAATAATTCCTTTTTAGATATGTTGCAATACATTCAAAAGTCCATGCAACTATAATCGCCGCCAGAGCTGATTAGAATGCACTTTGCGTCATCATCAGCGCCATTCAAAAGTCATTCAGTTTTTTTTGTTCCTCTTCAACCAGAAGCGATCGAGTGTTTCATACATCACTGCAGTTACTGACCTCAGCAGCTTCATAAGGCAGGTGCGGATGCAGGATATCACTTGGGGCGGAAGGTAATTTTTGGGATGGGGACAACTTTTTTCAAAATAGCTGCAAAACGTGTGCAAAACGAGGAAGTCGCTTACGTGACGGAAATTAAATTCATATAATAATATAGCATTCGTTGTTTGGTTATCTACCGCCATTATCGATCCACTAAGAATACAAATTTTAACATTTTACAATATAACATAAAATATGACAAGCAATCGTTATGTTTGCGCATTATAATTAAGTGCCCCAGAATACTTTATAAATTCAGAATTTTGTGGACTGTGAAATTTAGTTTATTCAACCCATACCTACCTAAGGAAAACAAAATTGTTCATAAGGTTATCTTTTCAATCATTATTAGTTTATTGTTAAGAGTGTGAAAAGACTGGAGCTTACAAATGTCAAATCGTTCAATAAAACTTCATAATGTTATTTTTATCAACAATTTCGAGTGAAACACATTCGATCAATCGATGTTATATGCCTTAGTTGGGTTGATTTAATGACGTTTCTTGGAAACAGTACCACTTTTACGAGTTTCCGCTCGGGGGCAATAGCACCTACCTTCGTCCGCACCTGTCTCAAAGAACACATGTAATAATATGATCATAATGATCGTTATTTAGCACTTTCACTGCATACTGGCCTATGGCAGTTGTGTAATCTATGGTTATGTCAAATTCATTGTCATTGTATGGGGAAATGATTTGTTGCATCGAGATTAGGGTTTGATGTTATGTAAGAATTAAGACTGGAATAACTATGTTGAGTAAGTTTGGATGTGTTGTATTAATACGATTTTAATGCGCCGACATACGTCTGGTAGGTTTCAATTGAGGTTTCAACCAAAATACTTGATTTTTTTACTTTTTACATGAAATTTTACTGTGGTAAGATTTCAATAATAATTTCGAAATGCTCGTGGATCTTAAAAGAGGTTTTCACCTTTTATATGGTAGAGTTTGACCATAAGTCGCCCGATGTTTAGTGACGTTGTAGTCAAAGGTCGCACCACGCTATACGCCTATAGCTTTCTGGCTGCTAGAACGGATCAGTCGCAGCTCATCATCAGCCTTTTACGTTCCCACTGCTGGGACTCTGGCCTTCTCTCAGAGAGAGAGTATGGGCCGTAATCTACCACGCTGGCCCAGTGCGGGCTGGCAGATGTCGCAGGCCCTTGAATGTTGCGGTTCTTGGACATGCCGGTTTCCTCACGATGTTTTCCTTCACCGTTTATTGAGCGATGGTAAATCGAGAGGATTCGAACTCGGTGTCAGTGCCTTTTTTTCGAAATTTAGTTGATTTAAAATTTATAATAACTAAGATAATTTATGTTTTATGGAAACTTTCATACCCTAAAGTGGTATGACACTCGTTGCTCAAACACTTAGCTCTCTCTACTTTACATTCAGTAAATAATACATCGATGCATAAAAAATGTACGCATTGACTAGCGAATCTTTTTTTAGGGTTCGGTTCCAAAAGGAAGAAAACGGAACCCGTACAGGATCTTTTTGTTATCCATCTGTCTGCCGGTCTGTCTGTCTCTCAAGACACTTTCCCCAGAACATGTTGAGGTATTAAATTGAAATTTATATCAAATACACGGCTCTACGCCTTCTTTCAGCTGTGAAAAAATCGAATTTGTAAGTCAACGCGATCAAAAGATATGACCATTTATGTCGCATATTTTTTGATTTCACAAGGAAATCGCAACATATAGGGTTCTTACCGTTGACCTAGGATCATGAAATTTGGCATGAATCAAATTCTTACAGCACATGTAAAGGAAACAGTCTGAAAACCCTAAATATGTAGTTAAATAACAACAATAACAAAAAGAGGTTTTTTTTACTACTTACAGGGTAGTGTTTGACCACGAGTCACCTGATGGTGACAATGTGGTCTATGATGGTGCCACGCTACACCTGGATTGGGAACTGGCTCTCAAGTGGGGCTGCCGGAACACACCGATAGGCGCTTGGCGGCATATTCTTAACTTGAGGTAGTCAAGCGAGCACTAGAAAATGCCAATTGTGTACGGAACCTTCAGTGCGCGAGACCAACTCACACTTAATCGGTTTTTTCTCGTTGGTTTAAAAAAAGTTAACAATGTGAACTGTGGTAATGTAATGTGTCATTAATTAATGACACAGCTTCTTTGGTCAATCCGAAATCGAGGCATTACAACCGCAAGACCAAATAATGGCAGTCACAGCGAACAATACAGTAAGTCTAAGTAGGGCAGGTTAATCACCGAATTGAGACCGTAACCGGATATGGTAATTGTCACGTAACGAACGTAGATCACGTGAATTGCGTAACGTAGTTGTGCAATTATGTTTGCGGTTGTCTAGGCTAGACTAAGGTATTGTTCGACGTGGTTTACTGGTACTTTTTATACTGTAACACTTTTTCTTTTAATTCTGCACTGGTGACACGCCCCCGCTTCGCATAGATAATAAGCCGGGCAAAAATAAAGCTGGTTTTCAGTTCATACAAAAATGTACACATGTAGAAAGAGAGCGCTCTTAGTTTTTCCAAATTGTACAGAATTCGGTAATTTTCCAAAAAAATCTTTCATATCCTGACACTAACGAACACGACTTACACCCGGTTCCAATAACCGATCTATCCACGGTTTGACATAAATTTGACATTACTTCTATGGAGCTTATGTCAAATTTTAATCTCCAGTAGGGAAAACCGTGGATAGATCAGTTATTGAAACGCGACATAAGAATAGAAAGAACATTGGCCACTTTTCTTACTGCCCTGGACCTGAACGCAATATATTTTGTATGAAAATTTTCGTTTCTGTCAATGTCACTTAGTTTTTGTTCATATTTGGTAAAGATGTTGATTTTAATGACTTAATTTAAGTAGCCGACTTCCAAAGCGTGAAACGGATTGAGAAAAGAAATGCGGAGTGCGTTCAAAACATCCATAATCGTGGAACTTAAAAAATGTCCTAAGAAACTCCGAAGTTAAAACATCAATATCTTTTTATTATACACTTTCTATAAAATATCGTTTGTATAATCTTAATACACAAAAAATAACAATTTTTATCGTACATAGATCGATTTTATACGACATCGGGTCCGTTTTGTCCATTGTTCTTTATTCAAATCGGTCTAGCGATACCAACGAACGGCAATTGCTTTTTTTTGGAAGATGAAGTAAGTATATATGTATATATTATGGTTGATTTTATGTGAGGATATAGCATAGTTCATCATCATCATTAGCATCTCATTTTACTTGTCTCATTGCAAGCACAATCTGTGGTTTTTGTAAATCACTAGCTGTTCCCCGCGGTTTCACCGCGTGGGATACAGTTTATCGCGATAAAAAGTATCCTATGTCCTTCCACAGGATTCAAACTATCTCCGTACCAAGTTTCATTTAAATCGGTTTAGTAGTTTAGGCGTGAAAGAGTAACAGACAGACAGACAGACAGAGTTACTTTCGCATTTATAATAAGTAAGGGATCTCTGTCAATCTACTGCTTAAATCCAACAAGTGTAATTTAAAAAAAAATTATGGCAGGAAACGAAACCTTTTTTAGTTTTCGTAAACCAGTAGTAGTAGGAGTACTAAACTGCACTTGATATACAATATCCGCGTTGCAATGCAAAACAGTTCGTGATAGGGAAACACCCCGGATGCACTTTCTATCTCACTCTACCGCTTCCGGGCCGGGTATCGAACCTGCTACCTCTTACTTTCATTACGGCAAGGTGGGTTAACGGCCGGGTAATCTAGGAGAATGGGGCGTTTATCTGATACAGTTTATGTTACGATGATTATAATGTGTTGCGAGTTAGGAAGTTATATATGGAAGCCTTCGTTGGCTTTAGGCGGTTTTGCTATTGAAAATATTGACACAATAGGCGGGACAACTGTATCAAAGAATCGTCGATTTAATAATTTTAAGGCAATCTACATACTAAAAAAATTTAAAAGACTGGTTTAGTTTTATTTATTATAATCAGATTATTAAGATTTTCAATAAAATAAATCATTAAAATATTGCAATCGGCCATTTTGATTGAAATGCCAATGCTTAGGTGAACTCCGCTGATAATACTGTCATTGTTTTGTTTACATTCTTCGTAACGCATAGACACAATGACGTAAGCCTAGCTATTTTTTTTCTATTCTATAAATAACAAGGACTTTTAAATACAATCAATAAGATACAAAACTCAGAGGACCTTCGAGGAATAATTTTGCAAAGATTGCTCTGATTATTTATTTTATTCGATTATTTCCTTGCTTTTAGATCGATGTAAGGTACGTCCTCAGTTGCCTGAGGCGTGAGGTTACAGACTACCCAAACCCGATCCTTAAACAGGTACAGTCAGCAAAAAAATTACTGATCAAAACTAATTTTCAAAAGCTGAGTGAGTGATATTTTGTTGTTCAAGATGCTTTTAAATAAATTCATAAAATGGGCATGTTCAGAGACTTTGGCCGCTGACTGTACTTACAACTCTAAATTACGCTACATGTTTCCCAACCTCACGCCTCCAAGTACTTATAAACCTCAAATCATCTTGTCAATTGCTCAATCTATCGGAACTCGGAAATGATTGATTTAATGACGCGTTCGTAATTGAGTTATGGAAGGTATGGTTGGTTATTACTTATTACCTAATCTGTACCTTAAATATTGCAACACCTTGTAAGTACAGAGGTCATGCTTGGTTTTTTTTTACAGGTTAGCTATTGTCCATAAGTCACCTGATGTTAAGTGACGATGCGGTCGAAGATGGTGCCACGCTACACCTGGACTGGGAACTGGCTCTCAAGTGTGGTTGCCGGAACACACCGATAGGTGCTTGGCGACAGATTTTTAACATGAGGGTGGTAGCTAGCCAGGCGAGCACTAGAAAATGCCCTACCACCAAGCTGTGGTTTGATCTCGTCCAGACAACCCAACCATCTACTACCCATGTATCTACTTATTATTATGTATATTATTGCATTGTAAGTTATTATTTTTATTTTTTTATTCACTAAATGAGTATGAGTTTGATTCCATGGAAGATGGGCTAGGCGCTGGTATGGGATGCAACCTGTGCAGACACGCTAGCCCCTTCCCATCTACATGGAACCAACATCAGAGCTGGTGCGGCGTGTGAAGCGGCTGAAAAAGCGAAGGCATGCAAATACAGGGGTCTAGGCTCCGAATATGATTTTGTCCCATTCGGTGTCGAGACCCTTGGTCCGTGGGGTCCTAGCGCTTTAAGCCTTTTTAAGGAAATAACAAGAAGGTTAGTCGACATCACCGCAGACCGAAGAGCTGGCAGCTTTAGGTTTATTTGTTTTTATTTCATTGTTGTGTGATAATTATTTTTAGTTTTACAAGTGAATAAATAATTAGTTATTTTTCTATATCAAGCCACATCACAAAAGTTTTATTGTATCATTGGGTCCTTAAAGACGTTAAAGTCAAGAGTGACGTAACATAAACCCATAGAAATCTGCAGGTTTAAGATAAGCAGCGGTTACTGGGCTTTAAACTGTGATGTAACAGCCTGTGGGATATGGTATAAGCTTTAAGCGATGACAGCTCAGTGCTAGTGACGTCTACTTGCGACCCCCGTATGTCACGGGTGTGAAACCTACAATCGGTTTGAGCTTTCGGTGGAGAAAAACATCGTGCTGAAACCATAGCTTGGTGGTAGGATATTTTATAGTAGGTACTCGCCTGGCTGGCTATCCTACTCGAGTGTGTCGGTCGGTGTGTACATACCGGCAACCAAACTTGCGAATTCGTTCCTTATATAACTGTAACGTGACGCCACCTTTGACCATAATGTCACTTAACAACAGGCGTCTTGTGGTTAAACGCGGATAGCGTGATATGTAGAAAAAAAAACAAATATTATACAGATAATAATCTACAACATACAGCATAATATTATTAGTTGCGTAGAAAGAAGAAAAAGCAATATTTTACACGCTTTCTCTCGCATTTTGGACTACAAGTACTATAAGACCCAAGTATAGTTTAGTACGTATAGTAACGATCAGTGAAAATGCATTCTCTTGCACATTCATTCGTGACTTGAATGGTGCATACTGCATACCGATGGCAACCTTCCTTGGCAGCCTTTAAGGTCATGGCATCACTAAACGAATCATCAATAAAGTCATATTATAACAGTAAGTTAGTAATTTTTAATGCTATGAAATGTATCTATCCATTCCTTTAAACATACTTCCTATAACATTCATAGTTAATAATTATTATAAATGCGAAAGTAATTTAGTCTCTTTGTTTTTTTTTATTTTTAATGTATGTTTTATACAATTGTCCTCGGACATGGGTCCGAAACATTTTGCATCGGCGAAAACATTTTTTTTTGCGTAATTAGCTGTAACTATTGAAATTGCATCTAATTACGCAAAAGGTTTGCTCTATTTTCTTTGTGTGAGCAATATATATAAAATATATGCTCAGTCAGTTAGTGGGGTCAATAAACTAATCTACGGTCTTATACAATAAGTCTCAGGCAGAACTACAGCTACATAAACAGGCTTTATGGTGGCCTCATTTTACTTTTCCATTTGTTTTTTTTTTTTTTTTTCATTTTCTTTCTTTTGTTTTTCTTAAAATTTCGTCTGTGTTTTTTTTTTTCTCTAATTTTTTTTTCTTTTTTTTTTTTTTCTGTTTCAATTTACATTTCTATTTCTTATCTTAAACTACAGTTGGTTACTATTAGTATATACTTATTATATACTAAAGTCTAGCCATTTAACTACTTATTCCTATTTATAACCTTACTTGCTATTTTAGTACAATATTCTACAAAACTATTTCTAAATTTCTTATCTCTAATTAACATTTCTAAGTTTTCTTTTTTTATTTCTACTCCTAGTTCTAATTCTATATTTAGTCTATCTATACAGTAAATTGGGCACTCCGTCAGGACGTGCACCACCGTCTCGTCTTTCTCTGGGTCACAGGGGCACGCCGGGCTGTCCTTGCACTTGAAACGATTCAAGTACGCGGAGAACCCGCCGTGCCCCGTGAGCACTTGTACCATGGTTGGGGTCAACCCCATCTTTCTCACGATGGGGTAGGCCCCAACCGCGCTGGGGAAAAAGACCTTCGTGGTCGACGCAGTTTCACCCTCCACGTAGCGCCGGTTCCATTCGTCAAGCGTCTCCATTCGGATTTGACGCTTGACGAATGAAACCGGATACCTGTCATATGCGGCTTTTGTTTTCAGGCGCAGTGCAGCATCTTTCGCGAGTTCGTCGGCCCTCTCATTGCCCTCCAACCCCACGTGAGCTTTAATCCAAAATAAATTTATTATTTTGCCGTGCTTTTTGGAGTTATATAAAGCGGCTTTGATATCTATTGCGAGGGGGTGGAGGGAAACGCTATCGACAACTGTCTCGAGGGTAGACCTCGAGTCACAGAAGATGCTGCACTGGTCCGCGCCAGTGTTGGCGGCAAGTTCGACGGCCTTGTGTAGCGCCAGGAGTTCTGCCTGGTAGACAGTGCAGAATGGTTCCAACCTGAATTTACGGGATTTGGTCTCCGCCGCGCCGTCCCATAGTCTCTTTGTTTAAATGTTGACGCCCAAACCTCTGAACCGAACCGAACCGTACTTCGATAAAGTTTTCTATTGAGATTTTAGACCTGGGGAAGCAGAGGAATACTTTTCATTGCGGCAAACTGTAACCTACGCAGGTGATATCGCGGCAACAGTTTGTTGGAACATCTATATCATTTTCATACTAAACCTCGTTAGCTCGACAATTTTTTTTGTAAGTTTTCGGTAAAGCCAAAGAAAAGTTGGAAAATTGACGACCGATGTGACGCAATGGGCGGATAGCCGACTGTAAAGCGTGAGGTCGCGGGTTCGATTCCCGATACAGGACAAATATTTGTGCATTGAAAAAAAAAGCGCAAGTATTTGTTCTGTGTCTGGGTGTTGCGGACCCCCGATCCTCGTAGTTTCTGATATCCTAGATACAGGGAAACCTAGTTAGGGGTCAGAGCCTATTTATGTGATTGTGCGGGCATTATTATTATTATTATTAATTCGGGATAAAACTGAAGGTGCTTTCTTCTATGGGATTTTTGTATGAACTCAAACCCTACCATATTTGTCTACCCATGCAAAGCTTGAGCGGGTCACTAGCTAAAAATAAATCACGCCTCATTCCTCCACTGATTCCCAAAATCTGCAAGCTTCTTCCATTCCAGTATACTATCTCAGCATACTTTCGCATTCAGTAATAAGTGTAAGCTATACGTGTGTTGTAAACAAAAAATGATGTAATGGACTCATTAGATGATAATCTTTCATCAACAAAACACTGTAAGCAGTGTAAGTACTCATTATAATCTTCAGACAATAAAGAACGAGTTCTAACACGCAGGCCTATTACAGACAATGATTAATTAAAACTGATCATTTGCATTTCTTTAAGACTAAAGAGGTTATTAGACTTTACTAAATTTAGTAGCCTAAATCAGAATTCAGAAAAGGAACGAAATTAGAAGCTTCTAATCACACTGTTCTAAATATAGTTACTAAATCAGTTGCCTGCTGAAACGCAACAAAGGCGCACGTTTTACTAATATAAATACAATGGCTCCAGTGCTGTCCAAAAATCAAAAAATGGGCCTCGCCGTGGCTATGGCTGTTGGCTCAATCAAAATAAAGAAAAAAAAAGAAAGACGTGGGTCAAGGAATATTTATTACTGCGCGACAAGTTATCAAACATGAATATAATGAGTGTTTTAGAACCGGCAGACTTCAGAAATTATCTTCGAATGGATTCAAGATCGTTCGATATTTTACTTAATCTTGTGATACCATCCATATATACAAATCAAAATACTATCTTAAGAGACAGTATTAGTGTAAGAGACAGTATTAGCGTCTGAAGCGACTAAACGCGATCGCACCTTCCTAAATTCGATTCTAATTAGGTTCCTAAATGATTTAGTGAGTCAGTAGCCGTACTTTTTCCTAAATTTAGAAACCTACCTTCCTAAATGCGATTGCATTTGTCTGAATTTAGTAACTGAATCATTTAGACGACTGAATTTAGTAAAGTCTAATAACCTCTTTAGTCAAAATTGTATTAGGTATTCACCTAAAAAGTGGCGAAGAACATTGGCCACTTTTCATACTGCTCTGGACCTGAACGCAATATATTTTGTATAAAAATTTTCGTTTCTGTCAATGTCACTTGACAGTGACAATCAATTTACTAGTACATAGATTAAAAAGATTAGTTTTGTTCATATTTGGTAAATAATGTTGATTTTAATGACTTAATTTAAGTAGGGCTGACTTCCAAAGCGTGAAACCGAATGAAAAAGAAAATGCGGAGTGCGTTCAAAACATTCAAGCATCGTGTAAGTTAAAAAATGTCCTAAAAAAACTCCGAAGTTAAAAAATCGATATCTTTTTTTTCTACACTTTCTTTAAAATATCGTTAGTATAATCTTAATAGGCAAAAAATTAAAATTTTTATCGTATATAAATCGTTTTCATACGACCTCGGGTCCGTTTTGGATATTGTTCTTTACTATTAAAGGCCGGTTTCAATAACTGATCTATCCACTGTTTATCATACTAGGCATAGAAAATTGATATAAGCGTCATAGAAGTAATGTCAAATGTATATCTCTAGTAGAACAAACCGTGGATAGATCGGTTATTGAAGCCGGTCTTAAATGAACGTCATGCTGACCTGGGAATAACTAAATCGTTAAAAAAAGGTAAGTATTATTTCAATAGTCAATAGTCAATTTTTCTTTATTCAATAGGATACAATGTGATCACTTTAAAACGTCAAACTTAAAACTAGCTACGCCTGTTCCAACCTCCTTACGCCGGCAAAAGAACAGGCAAGAAACGCCCGGCAGGTAACTTTTTTGGCGCGATCATATTGACAATTTCAGAAGTAGCCTATTGATGGTCTTCTAAATACTGTTTTTTTTATTTGTTGGTGGTTATATTATAACAAGTCTGTCATTTAAGATACTAGCCAAAAAAATGCATCTTTAAAAAAAAGAGGCACTGTACACCTTTTTTTTCTAAATGCCGCATTATGTACAGTAACATAATGTTATGTAGATTTTTAGATTATTTTACTAAAATAACTACAGACAAAAAAGATGTATATAACCAAAACATTTCAGCGTTATCTGGGAATCGTCCTCTTAATTATTAGGATCTTCATTCACTTGTATTTAAAATTAATGAAGATCCTAATAATTAAGAGGTATGACTAAAAAAAAGCACCAGTGACATCAGAGTCAAACTAAAAGTCAAAGGACGCTCCGGGTCATCCGTCGAACCCGTGACCCGGCGTGAAAGTGAAGTCATCTAGAATTACGTGCAGATTGCCTGTGTTATTGCATTATTTTCCGCAATATCGGGTAGCAAATCGCAATCTGTGGTCACTGAGTCAGAACTACCGGCGAAATACTGATAAAGACATTATTGTGAATCAATTGTTTTAATGGCAAAACGAAAGTGTGAAAAAAGTAAGTGGTGCACGGAGAGGAAGTAAAAAAATAGGATTTGAGGCGCAGATTACGTCACGATAAAGTTAAATTTGAAGTAAATTACATCCTGAACATTTAATTGCATAACACGTTATTTTATTTCATAATCACACCTCTTTAACAAATGACAAAACACACAAATGAATATCTGAGACACTGGGTAAGTGGAATACCTCTATAAGTGAGACAAATTTGCAGGTCCTTTAAGGTCTCACTTAACCAGGTTTCACTGTATTACAAAAAAAAACTGTACTAATTGAAAATACTTATATATAAATGCGTTTTTTTTATATATTAACTAAAAGTTAATAACTCTGTCTCTCTGTCTGTCTGTTACATACGCCTAAACTACTAACTAACTAACTCCGATGGCTCAGTGACCCAAAGTGTGTCTTGGCCTCCGAAACGAGAGAGCGCCACTCTTCTCCATCTTGAGCGATTTCAGTCCAGTTGAGAGTGTGGAGCTCGCGCAGGTCCGCATCCACCGCGTCCTTCCAGCGGTATCTAGGGCGTCCGACCGGCCTACGACCTACGCTTAAAACTACTGAACCGATTTAAAATAAATTTGGTACGAAGATAGTTTGAACCCTGGGGAAGGACATAGAATACTTTTTATTGCGATAAACTGTAGCCCACGCGGGTGAAACCGCGGGGAAGAGCTAGTTGAAAATATAACTAAAAACGTTGGAAACGTTGATAATCCACATAATAATCAGAGCAAAAACTAAAATTGGTTTAGAAGTTTACTATGCCAGACTGACAGATTTCGAAGTGTAGATGGCTCAGTGGTAACGTCGGCTTGCGATCCGTAGGTCGGGGGTTCAAATCCTACAATAAGCTTGTGCTGTTAGTGAAGGAAAACATCGCGATGATAGCATAGCTTGGTGGTAGAGCATTTTCAAGTGTTCAACTGGATAGCTACAGGTAGATAATCTGCCAGCACGGTGTGTTCCGGCAGCCCCATCTGAGAGCCAGTACCTACCCAATCCAGGTGTAGCGTGGCGCCACCTTCGACCACATCGTCACTTAACATCAGGTGACTTATGGTTCAAACGCTACCCTATAATTTTTTTTTTACCTATACTGTCCCACTGCTGGGCAAAGGTCTCTCCCATTCCTTTCTCTGTAATAATATATATATAATATATACTCGTAACTAAAACATGTTAACATGCAAATATAGGTTTAGTAGTTTTGGAGATAAATAACTACGACAGACTGACAGATGGACATTAATCCGTACTTACTCATATATCCGATTAAAAAAAAACTATTTTTTTTTTGTTTGTTATGGCGTCACACGTTAGTGTATTTGCCAGTGTCAAGTATAACATATTTCAAACTCAGAGAGTTGAATCAAGTTTAAATGATGATGATGAGATGAAGGGATGAGGATAGTGTTTAAGTGGTGCTTTACTTAAACTTTACACGGACTTTTTTGGAGCAACTCGAAAAGTCACTTTCACAACTTTATTTCAATTTCCCACACTCGTACACATTAACGAACACATAATGGTTAATAATCCACCAATATTAACATTAACATTATCACACGAAGAAACACAAGTTTTGGAAATAAAAACAAAATTTTCAAGTTGACGATTCGATTGCCGCCAAAAAAATCTAAAAAAAAGAGTATATTTGTCAAAAATGTTTTTTTTAAATAGAAGATGTTTTTTTTCTTTCTAACTGTACTAAAAGGAACCCTTAAAACTTCAGTTAGTTAAAAAGTTTTTTTTTCTTTTCGTTACTGACTCTACATTGTTGCGACCAGTGTAACATGTAGAGTATACGGAGAGTCGCGTGCGCATGCAAAAGTAAAAGTAATCTGTGGAAGGAAACAACCTTGACCGTAAATAGAGGAATACTCTTTATGCGTTACAAATGTGCAATGTGTGTATCTGTATGTGTAATTGTGTAAATATAAAACAAAATATATATTTGCCATACCCTAGAACTAATTACGGGAAAAGAACAATCTTATACGAGGGAGCACAACTATATAATAAACTACCAGAAGCAATCAAAGACGCAAAATCATTAAACTCATTTAAAAAACTTTTAAAACTCCACATTTTAGGTGACCAATCATTACTTCTGTAGTCTTCATAATCTTTGGCCAGACTTGCGATGATTGTTTGTTTAGTTTTTACTTACCTACCCTACTTAATAATTGTTTTTAGTTGTAACGCCTGCATGCTCTAAGGCAAAAATGTACCCTACTTTATAATTATTTTTTATGTTTCTCTAATAAGTGAACTATGTTCTTTTGAGAAATAAATGTCTTAAACCAGAAATCGTTTATGGTTATTCATTTTTTATATCTCTACTGTAATTGAGATTAACAGTGACCTGTTATAAAATTGTTCACTAATTTATTAATTTTTATTCAGATGTGCTTTTTAACCTTTTATCATCTTCTATAACTAACTTTGTAAAAAGAAACTGCCTTCAAAAAACAATAAGTACATAATGTTAATAATTTATTGGCCCTAAGTTAAAGTAGGTAATTAAGGACTTATTGTATGTAATTGACAAATTCTTACATAAGTAAACTAATAAGTCTAATTTTCGCAAAAGTGACTCGCATTTTTGTTTTGTTTGCCTCAATATTGGGGTGGTTTGGAAAAAAAATGAGGAAAACCACATAGGAACAGCCGACAACGCAAGCGTAACCGCGCGGATTTTTAGGATTCCGCACCCAGAGTGTAAGACGGGACCCTATTACTAAGACTCCGCTGTCCGTCCGTCTGTCACCACGCTGTATCTCACGAACCGTGATAGTTAAACAATTGAAATTCTCACACAAAACTAAAAAAAAAAGAAAATAAAAATATTAGAGGGGCTCCCTTACAGCAAACGTGATTTTTTTTTGCCGTTTTCATAGTTAATGTTACGAAACCCTTCGTGCGCGAGTCCGACTCGTACTTGGCCGGTCTTTTTAATAAAAAACAACAAATATGTACTGCACGGCAGTGAAGCGAGTAAAAACACTGGTCTGTTCACGGAATAGTTTCTCAAGATGATTGAGGACGCGACCGCTCGCGTAGAGGGCGCGCGATGCGTCGCCCGTCAATTCAAAACGACGGTAGTCGTAAAAAGCGGATGGCAAACTTAAATTATCTACCCTTTAAAAATGAGCAAAGATCCAATACAAACCAACCAGCAAAAGTAACTTGTAGGTAAGTCTTGTAACAATAGTGTTTCACTTGACGTTTCACATGACAGCCAATATACACAAATAACCATTTCCCTATCTACGGCAGGAGAGATTGCGACGTGTCATTGTTACGAACGAATAAAGTTTTTGTTTGTTATCGATTCGAATGATTGATATTGACTCGGTTTATGCTTTTATTATCGTGAGGCACGCATGGTTTCAACGGAGACCCTGCTATCTATTGGTTTTTTGTATTTTTCACATAAATTTAGAGGTTCTGTGAAAAAAGTATTTAAACAAAAGTTTTAGATCTTTTTATTACCTACAACTTTGTCATTTGACTTTTTTCCACAGGACTTGTAGTTTTGCCAGAAATCGAGACAAATCGTGTTTTACCCTTAAAAACTCACCCCCTTCCCCTTCCCGACCTCAGATCGCCTGTAAATAATTTTTCCTTACTTTTTTATAACATTCTTCTCCTTGTCCAATGGGTTTCATCCTACTATTTTTTTTTTGTTTCAAAAATTAAACTCACTTATATTCTTTCACCTCAATTTCTCTGGGATACCATCATTAGATCCTGGTTTCCTTATCATGGTACCGCCCTCGGAATATTTCCTTTCCAACAAAAAAATAATCATCAAAATTGGTTCATAAACGACAAAGTTATCCGCGAACAAACATAAAAAGCATTTATACGATCGTATTAAGAAACGTCCTTTTTTGAAGTCGGTTAAAAAATGTGTTGTTCAGTGACTTTTTTCGTTGACTGTACCCAAGTATAAGAGTTAAAAATATTGATTGTCACTAACTTTTTTTCATCATTAGCGTTCTAAAACAAAGGTAGAAGTGGTTTACCGTCCTCCAACAACATAATCGCCGTAATTTCCTTCAAATTGATCCTATTATGAAGTGTAAATGCGTGAAAGTGAATCTAATTCGGAGTAACAATAGGCAAGTCGTAATCTTAGAAATTCTGAACGACTGAAAATGTCGATTGATTTGTTCCAGAGCAGCTCGGTGTTTCACAACCAACGACTAGGCTATACAAATCGTGTTTGTTTTTTATTGACGAGACACGTTCTAGCTTATATAGGTACTTGATCCTAAGACTTAACTTGTGACGTGCCGCACAGAAACTAAAATAAAAATGTTTTGCGGGTATTCTCTATAATAAATATAATAAATATGTTACAGGTGTGGATTTTGGAGTAAACAAATCTATTTATGGATAAACTAAAAAAAAAACGATGCAAATAAATAAATAAATAGGGTATCAAATATAAAAAATGCAATAAAAAATAAACGCCCTCATCCCCCCTCTCATTCCCTCCTATCCCAACATTCCCTCAGAATCCCAAATTCCTAATGAATTTGGAGTAGGTAGTAACAATAGAGCAAATTGGTGACAAGGTGTGTCAGCTGAGAAGTCTCCGGACATTGCTGACCGAGGAAAAACCAGAATGACGTACAAAAAAAATGTGTAGATTTGCCATCGCTCGAAACGGTGAAGGAAAACATCGTGAGGAAACCGGCATGTCCAAGAAGCACAGCATCTACCAACCCGCACTGGGCCAGCGTGGTAGATTACTCTCTCTCTGAGAAAAGGCCAGAGTTACGTTCCCAGCAGTGGGAACTAAATAAGCTGATGATGATGATAATAATATTTTGATGTGATACGTTTTTTAACTTCTAACTGGTAAACGTTTGACTACAAGTAACCAGATGCTAAATAACAATGTGGTCTTGGAATGAGAACTGGCTCTAAAGGGCTGCCAGAACACACCGATAGGAGGTTGACGACAAATTCTTAACTTCCTCAAAATTCTTCATGTCAAAAAACCTTAGCGGGACTCTAAAAGCTCAGCGGAGACTCTAAAAATTCAGCAGAGACTCTAAAAAACTCAGCGGAGACTCTTAAAAGCTCATCGGAGACTTTAAAATCTTCAAATTCAAATTTCTTTATTTAATAGGATACATAATATGATCACTATAAAACGTCAAACTTAAAACTAGCCACGCCTGTTCCAACCTCCTTACGCCGGCAAAAGAACAGGCAAGAAAGACCCGGCAGGTTATTTCTTAGTCGCGATCTCGTTTACAATTTTAATCTTGCTATTAATATGTACCACTGAGACTCGAGGTGTAGAGACTGTTTTTACATCGCTTACATCTGTAATCTTCATTCTTGTAATCTCATCGCGGCGTCACCACCACTGTAGCGTTACCGTTCGCCGCGTCATGTCATAATCCACCACTCACAAACTTGTTTACTTTTTAGCTTTCCTCGCTCTGTTACGTAATATTTATAACAATTGCATTGAATTCGGTAATCACGATTTGACAGTAACAGGTATTTATTGTCGACTCGTTTAGTTTTAGCGCTAGCTTGTTTTGTCAGACTTGTTTAATCTGAATTTTAACTTGATCTTTGGTAATTGTTTGAAATCTACAAAAGGGGAAAACATTTTTTTTTATACATAACCCTGCATGGTGATATCCAATCGCTTTTCTGCATAATTTTTTTTTTGTTTTGTTATGGCGTCACACTATTAGTGTATTTGCCAGTGTCAAGTATAAAATTTTGCAAACTCAGAGAGTTGAATCAAGTTTAAATGATGATGATGATGATGATGATGATGATGATGACGATGAGGTGATGGGGTGAGGATAGTGTTTAAGTAAAGTAGTGGCGCTTTACTAAAACTTTACACGGACTTTTTTGGAGCAACTCGAAAAGTCACTTTCACAACTTTATTTCAATTTCCCACACTCGTACACATTAACGAACACATAATGGTTAATAATCCACCAATATTACACATTATCACTCGAAGAAACACAAGTTTTGGAAATAAAAACAAATTTTTCACGTTGACAACTCAGTTGCCGCCAAAAAAGTCTGTCAATATCGTCTTTGAGGTCATCATGGAAAAAAAAACTTGAGTAGGTATGCAAACTTTTTGGTACACGTTAAGCTCAAATCATTGAAGTGCGTTTTTAAAAAGCAGACTGACTAAGACCTTTTTTCTGTTCGATTTGGCGGGAAATAGTTTGACTGTGGAATATTAAATTTTTTTTAGTTTTGGTTTCATTTCTGTAAATCTCAGAATGACGTAATAACAGTGCTCTGTGAAAAAATTACATGCTATGCCTCTAAAATGTGATGACAATCTATATAAATGAAAATGTAATGTTGGTAAGTTCATCACTTGAGTACGGGTAACCCTATTTAACAATTTTGTAATGTTACTAATCCGAGTAAGGTTTTAAATTTTTAACTGTTATCCGTAATATTAATGCTTGCTTAACTAAGCTATGGTTTCTGTTGTTCCTTCACCGAAAGCTCAAGCTCATTCCAGGATTCGAATTCACGACCTGCGAGTAGCGGGTTTAACTGCTTATAAATATTTATATTTTGTACATAAGACGACGCGGTAGCCGAGTTGGTAGTGTCCCTGCGAAGCTAGCGGTCCCGGGTTCGAATCCGTTAAGGGCAAATATATGTGTAATGAGCACGAATATTTTTGGTAATTGACTCTTGGATATTTCTATCTATATAAGTATGCATATCGTTGTCTAGTACCCATAAAAAAGTTTCGAGCTTAATTTGGGGCTAGGTCAATTTGTGTGCAATAGTCACGGATATTTATTATGCATTTTATTCATAGGATGATGGTCACATTAAATCGTCAACCTAGAAATTAGCTACGCCTGTTCCAACCTCCTTACATTGTCAATTAGAAGTAGGTGAAAATTGACTTCTAAAATTTGATTACATTGTTAGTTAGTTAGTTAGAAGTCAAGCTAATAAAAGTGTTTTAAAAACACAGGCACGGGAAAGCCTTTTAGGTATTTTTTTTTGGCGCAATCACATTTACAATTCTTTTCTTGTCCCATTAATATTATACACGCGAAAGTTTGTAAGCATGGATGGATGGATGGATGGATGGATGGATGGATGTTTGTTACTCTTTCACGCAAAAACTACTGAACGGATCTGAATGAAATTTGGAATGGAAATAGCTTATACTTTGAATTAACACATCGGTTACTTTTTATCCCGGCAAAGGGTTCCTGCGGGATAACGGGAAGTCGCGGGTGAGATCGCGGGGCGCCGCTAGTTACTAAATACATCAAACAATACGACAGTGATACATCAAAAGGGAAACCGCATATTTACTTCAGTATTGGAATTGTTCCAATAGTTAGGTAACCGTATTGTATTGGAATAGATAATACCAGTATCTGAAGAAAAGTGAAACTTAGAAAGGGATTGTCTATGATAACGTTGACGGGAAAAAAGCTCTCGGCTTACCTATGCATGTGCTTACTTACTTACTTACTAGATCAGATTTATATTCAGATTCACTTATTTACCACTAGCTTTTCCCCGCGGTTTCACCCGCGTGGGCTACAGCTTTATGCATGCAAAGTCTCAGCCCGATCGGTTTAAAATTGACAAAGATTCATACAAACTTTCATCCCCTATTTTATCTCCTTGGGGGTAGAATTAATCAAAATGTTTTCTTAGCGGATGCGTTCGTCATAACATCTACCTGCATGCCAAATTTCAGCCCGATCCGTCCAGTGGTTACGGCTGTGCGTTGATAGATCACTATGTCAGTCAGTCACCTTTAAGTTATATATACTTATTTATAAATATGGTAAG
The DNA here is from genome assembly GCA_931315375.2 of Opisthograptis luteolata. Classification (NCBI taxonomy): domain Eukaryota; kingdom Metazoa; phylum Arthropoda; class Insecta; order Lepidoptera; family Geometridae; genus Opisthograptis; species Opisthograptis luteolata. The sequence continues at coordinate 12,560,876 of OV928042.1, read as the reverse complement.
AATAGACAAGTCATAAAGTGCACCGGTAGGTAGTCCTTAGTAGTCCCGTATATTGGAAAATGGAAAGTGCTTTTTTAAGGGATTTTTTTGTTAACTCCTGTCTAATAAGGGTCAGACAGGAATATGTAACTTTAATTAAATTTTAATGTTTTATGTAATTTAAGGTCCTCGACCTGACGAGTAATTAAACAAATTAGTCAGAGAAGATAAAGTTCAGTGAGATAACATACTTTTTATGCTCTCTCTATTTTAGGAGTTAGGGGTACGAAAAGCTGCAATGGCAGTATAGTTACTACACGAAGGAAATCGAATCCGCGACCTCTTGCTGCGCGATGTATATAACTTACTCATTGCGCCACATTAGTCGTGTTTTTTTAACTTCTTACAGGTTAGCGTTTTTTTTTTCAATTTCTATTTTCAATTTCAATCATTTATTGCATTCTTATGTTAGTTAGTATGTATACAGGAGATCTTAGAGGTTAAGATTAGCGAACATACGGACCCGAATAGGGTATAGCAATCTAGGAGCGGACCGATCCATTTTAGTCATTGCGAGAAGTCATTTGTCAATTAAAAACGTTTTCAAGTTATTTAGAAATAAATTATCTTTTTCTTCAGTTTTCAATTTACCACAAGCCACCTGATGTTACGCGACCATGTGGTTGAAGATGACACCTGACACCTGAATTGGGAACTGACTCTCAAGTGAGCCTGCCGGAACACGTTCATCGAGAGGTTCTTGGCGAAATATTTTGTAACTTGAGGTTGGTAGCTAGCCAGGCGACCACTACAAAATGCCCTACCACCAAGCAAAGGTGATCTTCTGAACTTGCTTCACCACAACAATAGAAAATAAAACGACATAAGAGGAAACATCTTAGGCTGGTAATCTAGAATGACGCTCAAGTGTTGATCAATGCTAAGGGCAAATATATGTGTGATAAGCACGAATATTTGTTCCTGAGTCTTGGATGTTTCTATCTATATAAGTATTTATTTCTCTTTATAAGTATATGTATATCGTTGTCTAGTAGTACCCATAACACAAGTTTCGAGCTTAATTTGGGGCTAGGTCAATTTGAGTGCAATTGTCCCCGATATTTATATTTAATGCTTGAGTAGCGATAAACGGCCGTTTCCAATAACCGATCTATCCACGGTTTGCCCTACCTACTGGAGATAGGAATTTGACATAAGCTCCAGACGAAGTCCCTAAGGATTTGCGCGAGCTCCAGGTGGCAGGAGGTGGCGCAGAACAGACCGAAGCGGCGTCTTTTGTTATCGGAGGCCAAGACTCACTTTGGGTCGTTGCGCCATTTCAGTTAGTTAGTTAGTTTTTCATTGGAAGTAATGTCAATTTTCTATCTCTAGTAGGGCAAACCGTGGATAGATCGGTTGTTGGGAACGGCCGTAAGTGATATATATGTATGAACTGACAGAGTCAAGGTAGTGATCATTGCTTGACCGCCATTCTAGAATTCTTAAACTTCTTCGTCCTTCGGCGGTATGTTGTTATTTAGTTCAATGTTCTTACCTCTAGGACTGTAAGCACCACACTCTAAACACGCCAAAGCCACCACCAACACACTAACAACACACTTGACTGCCATCTTCTTATCACAATCAGTTCATTGTCGACCACCCCGTCACGTTACCATTCCAAAAGACCGTTGCGATTTTCGACACCGACTGAAATTGTAAGTTAACGTCGCAGTATATGTAGCAGTACACGCGGGCCGATCAAAGTAATGTTTAAAATGGCTAATAGGAAATTGATCGGAACGTCAGCACGCGACAGTGTCCGAATTAGAAATGGCGGTAAAAAAGGTGGTAGGTGGCTGCGCGTGCGCCGCTGTTGTTATTGACTAACGACAGTGTTTTTACTTTTTTCCGCGGTGGCCCGCCGGCGCTTACTATCCCCACTGGGAAAATGCTGCGGTTGGTGAGGTGGGCAACATTTTGTGTTGGACCATCACCCCCGTTACAGCCGGCACCTATAAGTAATGTCTTTTATTAGTTGCGCCCGGGTTTAACCCGCGTCTTCCCAATATCTCGCAGGAATATTTTGCCGGGATAACAGTAGCCTGTATTAATCCTCGGTATAAGCTATCTCCATTCCAAATTTCATCAAAATCAGTTTAGTAGTTGATACGTGGTAACAAACATTCGCACTCACACACAAACTTTCGCATTTGCAATATTAGTAGGATGTGAAAGTTTGTGTGTGTGAATGTTTGTTACACGCATCACCGTAACTACTGAACCGATTGCCGGCGTAAGGAGGTTGGAACAGGCGTAGCTAGTTTTAAGTTTGACGTTTTAAAGTGATCACAATGTATCCTATTGAATAAAGAAAAATTGACTTTGACTTTGATGTTAATGAAATTTGGAATAGAGATAGCTTATACCCTGGATTAACACATAGGCTACTTTTTATCCCGGAAAAAGGTTCCTGCGAGATATTGGGAAGAGATATTTTTCTACTCGGCCATATTATATAGGTACATGGCAAAAGGATGCAACAATTATGCAGTAGGTACCTACCTAAAAAATATTTAATCAATCAGAGCATTAACTGCGAAATAAATTATACAAAGTTACCGCCACCAAAATGTTGGTAACCAATGGCCATAGAGAGTGAAATGAACAGTCGCAAGCGCAACTCAGCAATAAGACAAGTGCCGTATCTAGCTGTGCAACTATATCATGGTTCAGCACGTGCCGTGAAATGAGTAACTTATTTGACTAGATATTTACAGAATGGCTGTAAGAGACCAATGACAGATGGACCAAACACGCATGCGCAAGACTTTGCTAACTTGACAGGGATGATGTACTGTTTTTTTTTGTTTGTCCAATAATTCCATAATAAAATTCCGACATTGAAAATAGCGAATAATGACATGCTGTAATAATTATCATGACATTCTCTTCGATTATTTTGACATATTTATTTTAATTTTATTATTATTTCATTGTATTTCATTATTATCTCTTCATTTATTTATTTTCTTAAGCAAAAGTTTTTTATATTAATTTTATAAAATCATATGAAACAAAATTACTATAAAAAACTTAAACCTAGAGTGCCGCCGGTAGCGGGGCAGGACTCAAGCTACCGGTGGTTAGGGCTGCAGAGTGAGGAACCTCCTGACGATACGCGCCGTGTCAAAGAGTACTGCCTTCTGCATGCGACCCTTGATCCAACCGTTCAGCGAGAGCCTCTTAAGATGTTGGTCGACACTCTTCGCTATGAGGCCGTTCGCTGAAACATTATTATTATTATTTACTTCATTATTATTATTATTATTTTGCTAATTTTATTGTATAGGTAATATTGATTATCATTAATTTTTCTGTGTGGTAAATGTAATTGGTGTATATCGTTTTTATCACATTAAAATAAATTTAATTAAATTTTGTTTTGCGGGTAGATATTTTTGACTGCCCGTTATAAATCAACAATCCTACCCGCAGAAAATTTTGTATTCTCGTGATCGTGGCGCTTGCAACAGTGCTGAAATATCGAGAACTCAAACAAATATGTACATACTTACATGGTAATCATCCCATTCGAAACCTAATTCTATTGACAGGGATGTTAATAAGATTAACTATTATGAAGCCCTCCCTTCTGTGGATCAAATGAGATGCCAAATCTGATGAGGATTATTGTATTTTAAAGTCATAGGTCGCAGATGGCATAATTATCATATGAGTAAAATTTGGGTAAAATTAGCTTAATGCAATCGTGAAATCCATTTTCACAATGTACTTTCCTATTATGAAAGAACAATATAGGTGGAATTCCAGACTCTTAGTCCAAGATGATTGATGATTGAAAGAGATTAGAATACAATAAAAACTTTTATGTATAGCTCGTGTTAAATACCACGTTATTTTATTATTCAGTTAATATTATTGATATATTAATAACGCCCACATAATCACATACTCTGAGGCTCTAACCCCTAACCAGGACTTCCAGTGACTAGGTAATCAGATACAACGCGGATCGGTGATCCACAACACCCAGACCCGGAACAATTAATGCTTGCACTTATTTTCGGCTATGTTGCCATTTTGCTATATCAGTCATTTAGGATCCAGGATCAATGGGTCGGGGGAAACCAATCGGGGGAAGTCAAAATCTTCGAGTAGAAATAATATCACCAATATCTATATCATTTGCATAAGTGACATCTAGCGAAGATCTACAGCATCATTTAATACTCTTATTAACTTTGCCATCTATATTTTGTCTTCCGAACTAAGCGAAAGATCAATAACATCGAAGCCTTCTAACTATTCAGTTCATCCTTTCACCACCAGTGGCGTGCTAGTCGCTTGCATCGATTGCAACAACGGCAACAATCAACCGTCTCTTTCACTCGTAAGAGTTGGAACAGTGTGCAAAAGAGACAGAAAATCTCATGTCAATGTAACGTAACGTAAACATGTAAATTGTCAGTTGTGAGCTAAATTCCACGGTGGCGGGTTATAGTACCTATTTCATTATAGATCTAAGTTATTCTTCGTGAAACTTTAATTATATCAAATCAAAGTTGAAGTTATGGGTCAGGGTTTTTACAGCCAGTGTTGTGATTAATGTCAAAGTGAAAAAAGTTTCAAGTTTCTGTGATGTCGCAAACTTCTTGTGCGAGTAACGGTATTGTGTTGTGCCTTGTGAACTTTTGCTTCTCAATTGCCTGACTTTGAAGACACACCTAGATGGAAGCCTGTTTGCAATAGGACAAAAGAACAGGATGATACGACACGTGTTATTTTAGCCCACACTATTTCACAAGTAAGTTAAATCAAACCTATGAGTTTTAAATTAACTAGCTTGTAGATAATTTCTTGTACCTAATACAACTTTGAAGTTACTTTTATTAGTAACAGCTTATTGAAAGCCTATATCATCTTCCGCTTTACTAACATCCTCAATTCCAGCGAACAGGTTTTCAAGATTCCAACTTTTTACTTTTATGAATCATGATTTTTGCCGAAGCTGCTGCAGCGACCTTGGGGTAAAGGTCCGTATTCTGAGTGCCATTCTCCAATGGTTTGTCACGCACGTCTGTAAGAAAGGTCTAACTACACACGTTCTATTGATGTTAGCAACTGACTGGTATCGAAAGTGACCTGAATGATAATACGGAAGATGATGAAAGAAGAAATGCTAAGTCTGTACTCAAAAATTCATACGGTACGTGAAAAGACTTAAGTATTTTTACTTGAGGATGACCTAGCCTATGTATGAAGAAAAGGTAGTATGAAAGGGAATGTATTCATAAACGACATTTTGGATTTTGAAGGATATCTCCAAGTTTTGTGTGCACACTGGATTAAAAATCCCTAAATGTTTCTTCCGGTTTGTTTCTTTCTTTTCTATTAATTTTCCAATCCCAGCCTATCTCCTTTGAGAAAATAAGGAAGATGGACTCCTTTCTCTACCAGGGAATAAATTCATTCAATCCGTCCTGATATTAAAAAAATATCTGCATTCACAACTTGTGAAACTTAAATTGAAGTAGAAGAAGCAGTTTTGCCGCAAAATTCATGTAACCAAATATTCCTACGGCTAGAAATAAAAAGCGATACACTTGCAACCTTGTAAATGCGGGACGATTAATCACTAAAAGTTGTAATAACTGTACGTGACCCTCTCAAATAGAACTTCCTGCATTTTGCGAAGGGTGGCAGCATATACGAGGGCCGTGTTGCCATAACACGTCAAAAATACCAAACATTCATGATTAGCAGTTATTATTGCCAGTAGTGGTGACATCGTGGTGACTTACTCGACCGACCTCTTGGAGGCTTTCAAAGTGGTTTGGATAACCATTTAATTGATGGTCTCATAGAATCATGATATCAACAATGAGTATTTACAACCCTAATCTTGGTCTAATATAGCCAGTATATCCTAATCTATAGATACTTCTGCTAATACACTGGGTAAGTGAGAGAAGTTAAGCAATGACGATTCCAATGCTGTTATTAACTGAAAGTAAACGTTGATAGATAAAACATGTAGAGCATAAGACAACATAATGTTTGAAGACATTAACATTTTCATAACGGTTCTATTTAAGACATTCAATGGAAACAAGTGGCCCTTAAACCATTAAGGAACAAAGCACTCTTAATTGTAACAAATTCAAGTACCAGTCTTACATAATAAAAGTTACGAGTGCATCGTGAATGCACAGATGCATCTTAAATAAGTTATGATCAAAAGTGAAGATAAGAGATAAGCCTAATGGATCAATGGATAAGACTTGAATTTTAAACGGTCGAAAGCAATTCCTGAAATAAATGATTCAGTTGGTCGTAAGTTCGTAACAGATCAACACAGTACGGCCATCACTTGGATAGGTGACGGTTTAGTGGTATAAACAACTCTTAGTGAACGTGCTTCGGAGGGCACGTTGAGCTGTCGATCCCACACAAATTCCTTCTGTGCATATTTCAGAAGGTCTTTTTTCTCCGTGCAGTTGTATCAGTCGTAAAGCCATGCCCAACAACTTCGGGCGGCCTGAAAACTCCGACAATAACTACCCCCACTAGGCCACTAGCTCAAATACCAGTGAAGAATAAAATTACTATGTTTTGCTGATTCAATTACCTAGCGCTAAATCATTTTAGGATGGAAGAGGTGGAACTAGATCGGAACCGAAAAAGCTAGTAACTAGTAAGCACGGTCTAATAAGACTATGCTTTAGAAACGTCTCAAGAAAAAGTTAATGATGCTTGTAGTTTGAAGCAATAACCTGCAATCTAGTGTCAATTAAATATTGCTAACAACCAGAAGTAAGAAAGCAATCTCAGATAGCAATGATATAGTTTTGCGTGAGATTATTGCAAGAACATGTGATAGCGAAATGTTGTTACGAAATGAAATGCTAAAACTAAACACCACTGGGCAGTGACGTGAACTTATAACTAACTTATACGTCATAGGTTTAGAATTCAACATTAAGGTTGACTTAACAGTGAAAACATTTCAATGAAACCGTAGCTTGATGACAGGGCATACCTAATAATATTCTTCTCGGATAGCTATCAGCCCTCAAGGAATGTGTCTCTAAACCCCGGTGTTTCCACAACCCTTTGAGAACCGGTTCCTAATTCAGGCGTAACATATCCATCGATCACATTGTCATTGTCAAAAAAACATTACAATGAATGAAACAGAAAATGCAATCGAATATTTCTCAGAATAACCAAACATTTATGACGTTCTTTTGCGTTTACCGATTCGACGCGCACGGTTTACTTTTTTCCTTGCTTTAACGTTTTAAAATTTATGTAAAGATTCAAAACTTTCGATAACGTTGTTTAAAACTTTTTGCTGTTAGTATTCTGTGAATGTTTTTATTTTAGCAACGGTGACGAGGCAGTTGGCTGTGCTTAGATTCTAGTTCAGCATACCGGAGCAAACCGGTTCCTCGACATCAGAGTACGCTGTACGCTAAACTATTGCTAATGATATTCGTAATCTTATGACATTCATGGGCTGGGTGGTGAGGAAGAAATATTTTATATGGGTTTCTTATTTCAAGAACAATATCGGTCGATGAACATCTATGGTTAGCCTCAGACGAGATGTGCAGGTAGGTACGGACACCCCGGACCCACGGTAGGTCGTCTGATCAGGAGCGGCGTCATTTGTAGGAAAATTAACCTAAGGAACGAACAAACACGCGCGCACAACGTCAGATAGTCACAGGTAGGGTTCCAATTGTATTCGACGTGTGCCGTGCCGTGCCGTCTGAAATGGCAAGCCGTAGGTAGGAATGCATCTTATTGGAGCGTAATCTGGTGGTATTACATAAGAGCCAGTCTCCACTACAGGGATCGCATTGCGCCACCCTTGACCACATCATCATTTATCGTTAGGTGACTTGTTCTCAAACCCTTTTTCATGTTATAGAGTGACTAACATGCAAACCCGCTTGATGGTAAGAGGTTACCGGCGCCTATGGACATTTGCAACACCCGGGGGAGTTGCCGATGCGTCGCCGACCCATAGATAAAAACTCTTTATACTTGCTGCACCATAAGATGTGTGGGTGTGTGAATGTTTGTTACTACGTATCACCGTAACCACTAAACAATATTGATGAAATTTGGATTGGAGAGATAGCTTATACTTATACCCTGGATTAACACATAAGCTACGTTTCATCCCTGAAAAAGGTAACGGAAAGACGCGGGTGAAACTGCGGGTGCAACTAATATCTATAATATAAAAATGATTTGCAAAATGTGTTGGTAAGCGCATAACTCAACAACGCCTAGACCAATTTTGCCAATTCTTTTTTTAAAATGTTTGTTGAAGTCCAAGAATGGTTTTTACGGCGAGAAAAATTCGAATAATGCCGGGAAAATACTAAAAATAAAAACAGACCTTTTCGTTTTCCCATACAAATGTTTTCTAACTAAAATGTAGGGTAAATTTGAACTTTAATACCATACCATAAAGTTTAAGTGTTAGAGGAGAGGTTCCGGGTAGATAAAACAATTGAGTGACGTTAGTATCGTATAAATATTAATGTCAATTTGGAATGGAGATAGCTTATACCCGGATTAACACATTGGCTACTTTTTATCCCAAAAAAAGTTCCTGCGGGATAACGGAAAGACGCGGGTGAAACCGCGGGGTGCAGCTAGTGCCATATAAAACTTTCACATTTTTCGAACTTTCAAACTTTTTGGGCAACGTTTGCAATTTTTTTCCCCTTAAAACCTTATTCGGACAAATAGAAACGTTGAGTTCCTTGTCCACCTCGTCACTTAACATTAGGTGACTTGAAGTCAAAGGCTTATCTGTATGATGTAAAATAACAGTGAACTATTAATTAAGTACGTCATTATTAATAATTACCTATTAATAATGTAATTATTATATTATGATTTAAATGACTATAGTTTTTATCGTTTCTACTAAAAACTTACGTCAGTTTATAGATACGTGTTCTATCTTGGTTTCTGATATAGACGACATTTTTATTTCTTTAGCTAAAATAATAACTTTAATATGTAGAATATATATATATACATGTATAGTTAAGATAGAACAGCTATGGACATAACATTGTAAAAAAAAACAAGTACAGTTTTTATGGAAAAAATTGAAAAACCGATAAAAGAGAAATTTTGGAATTTGGTGCCGTTTATATTTGAAAAATGAAAAACCACGTGCTTTTTGAAACACTTTTATTAGCTTGACTTGTAACTAACTAACTAACAATGTAATGAAATCTTAGAAGTCAATTTTTATTGGCATTTTTGAAAACGCACCCTTTCACCTACCCGTGCAAAGCCGGGGCAGGTCAATAGTAGATAATAAAATAGGTAATACAGATGAATTTCTACAAATCAGCACTTGAGTCAGGTGACAGGTGACTCATGATGCAGTTATGGGTACAACCTGGCTCGCTGCCCAATTTCGTAACTTTTAAGGACATAACATGAAACCAAATTACATAAACTGAGACCTGGCATCCAGTTACGTACCATCCAGGTGTTTCTAGGCATTGTTGTACTGCACGCTTTCTTTTTCAACAGCTTGTTATGAAACATTTCCGTGTTAGCTTACTCAATATCGGAGGCTGCGTTTGAACTCATTCATGTCATCTAAATGCGAGAGTACACTCTTGGCGCAATAACTAGAACTGAGACATTGACTAAGCTCTGATAGATTTTATCAGAGTCAAAGTCAAAAAATATTTATTCATTGTGGTCACTTTAAAACGTCAACTTAAAACTAACTACGCCTGTTACAACCTCCTTCCGCCGGCAAAAGAACAGGCAAGAAACGCCCGGCAGGTATTTTTTTTGGCGCGATCACATTGACAATTTTGATTCTTATTACTAAATGATTGAATTGTAGCAAGTTCACTAAAATCCCAAGTTATTTTTTTGTCGTGTCAGATTTTTTTTTTTTTTTTTGTGTTTCAGATTTTTTATAATAAGCTTTATTAGCAAGATTTCTCTTGGTTCGTTGTGCACACGGATATGGAAACATGAATATTAACGATTTACTGGATCACAACCAAAGCTGACCAGACCCCACAAGCAGCACCCGTTTACGTTCACGAGTTGACGCGTTATCTATTGTGACAGGGTACTAAAGTGCGTACGTTGAAGGTGCTATCAAAATTGAATCTTTTCGTGTCACTTATACGAAGTGTGGATATGAATCTCAAGTGACAGTACTTTAAGAAACGTGGACTAGAAAGTGCTAAGCAATAAAAGCTGTTAGTTTTCAAGGTAAGCAAGATATCAAATAGGTACTGTATACAGAGCTTGAATGATAAATTGACAATTATAAGGTAGTCATTGTAAGAGTCGCAGGGAGCCGATGGATGCAAATGGCTAATAACCGTTCAAGGGGGAGAGGCCTATGTTCAGCAGTGGACTTCTTTTGGCTGATGATGATGATGAGGTAGTAACAATTATGATGTTATTAAAGAGGAGAGCTATAAAGTTCATACAAATTTAAACGTAAAAGTCTTACTTAGTACTCAATCTAGGAAAACTTCCAATACTTAGAATAATAATAATAATATAAATAATCTAAGTTCAAATAATATATTTTGTAGTTTGAAGTTTTAATACAGTTCTACCCCTCTTTACTATCAAAATCTTTTTGTGCTCCTTTTCATTAAATCAAAGATATTCATCGAATTCTCGTCACCTTGTTAAATGTTTTCATTAAAAATGTTAACAACTTCATTCTTAACCATTGTGATGATCATTGTTTATTGCTTAATTACACTACTCTTCAATGTTTTGTTTAATTCACACGGTGGCGGTAAGGTTGCTCAAACCCAAGGCATGTTTACAAATATAGAGGTAACCTGATTCTCATCATTGTACCATTGTATTATAAGCGTTCCAGATTGATCGATATTGTATATCCAGCCTGTATGCTGTGTTGGTATATAGTGAGTTTCAATAACCGATCTATCCACGATTAGCCCTACTGGAGATGGAAATCAAAATATAATGTATAACACAAAGGTGACTGACTGATGACTGACTGACATAGTGATCTATCAACGCACAGCCCAAACCACTGGACGGATCGGGCTTGGGCTCATAATGATTTGTTATCATGAGTCCAAAAGATTGGCTCTGCCTCTTTTATTCTGATTTCCGAATCCGCCCTGATTTCAATTAGGTAATTTATATGGGCTTATTAAACGTTGACAGACCTACCTTTTTAACAAAGCCCCATTATTTCCATTTCAGTGTGTCCCGAACCAAATAAAGCATGTAGCACAATAGAAGTAACCTACAATGTGCATTTATTGCATCAATGCCCTTAAATTCTTACCTTCTTATGTATTTTATTGGATTCGTGTTTAGTTAATACTGTGTCCCGTGGTTAGACTCGCGCTGCGTGGAGAGAGTGAAAGTAGCTCTTCATCAGTGAAAGAATTTCCAAAAACGGATCAGTAGTTTCAAAGATAAGCCTTGACACTTTTTGGTTATTAGGTACTCAGTAATTTAGGTTAGTCAGTCGAATGATTTGTAACTAACAGATATGGCGCAACGACCCAAAGTGAGTCTTGGCCTTCGATAACAAAAGACGCCACTTCGGTTTGTCCTGCGCCACCTCCTGCCAGTCCTCCACCTGGAGTGAGCGCAAATCCTTCGTGAATTCGTCTTTCCAGCGATACCTAGGACGGCCGACCGGGCGACGGCCACTCGACCGTCCATTGTATGCTCGTTTGTCCGCACGATCCTCTCCTATTCGAATGATTTGTTACATAGAATAATTCGAATAGAATCATTCATAGTCGCGAACCACTAGGTCAGAGCTATGATATATATGCGATTGTTCGAGAGTTACTGTATCGTTTACTTAAACACGAAATGTACTGACAAGTTTTTCAAGTCGAGTAGGTACATAACTGGCTAGCAAATCGTAGGCAGTCAGTAGTTTTACCTTTTCCTACAGGTTACGTAAGAAGTTGTCTTAACCCAGTAGAGTATGGGTTTTGCTAGGTAACAGCAATGGAGTTACGCAGATATAATCGAGTAAATAATGTGTAGTTAAGTCTCGATACTCTCACCATTTTGACCCTGGCTCATCAGCCTGTTACCAAAGAGACTTTATTCATGCCGCAATGCAATTCGAGCGATATCGAGTCGATTTTCGATTCAAATTGCATAGACATCCTCATGGCGCGATGCGATGTAATTCGTGTTGTTATGTATGCTACATGCACCCTCTAATGCACACACTATTCCTTTAATTTCCTATTCATCATTTCTATACTATAGTAACCCGACGGTTGTCCAAACGTGTTTCTAAATCAAGTTTTAGCGAGTCGATTCTCGATTCGAATTGTATGTAGGAACCTACGTCCTTATGGCGCGATGCGATGCAATTCGAGCGATATCAAGTCGATTCTCGATTCAAATTGCATGTGCGTCCGCCAAGGAGCGATGCAATGCAATTTTTCAGAATTGAGTTGCAAGTGCTAGCGAATCACGCGTCATTGTACATTTGAATCGATATCACAGTCCATAATAAGACGTACACGCAATTCAATATCGAGTAGATGTACTTAGTGTTAGACGCCCTGCGACTAGGGGTGACGACTTGCGCCGAGTGGCTGCCAGTAGTTGGATGAGCAGAGCCAAAGAGTCTTAAGGCTTGAGTGATATATTTGTATGAAATGACAGCGTCAAATCTATGCTAAGGTATTGATTAACGCTTGAGCGTCATTTAAGAATACGGGACTTAGGGGTGTACCTTGGGAGAGGCCAGACCCGAGTCCAGCAGATTCTTAACTTGAGCCAATTTCAATATAGAATTGCCGGTGTTTTGCTCATCTAATCTTAATATTGTTCTAGATTCACGCACAAAAAAGCGTAATTCAAAATCTATTCTGTACCTCAATAGCATTGCATGCCATTTCCGTGCATTATTGCGGCTGACCTGAAGACGCCGTTAGCGTCATTATGTTACAGTTAGCTATCGTCATCCGGAAATGGCACGAAAATTGGAGGAGTAATGTTCACTGTCATTAACTAGTTGGTATCAAGTACTTATATATCTTCTATCTTCTTCTATCCATACTACGAGTTATCCTACTATAATATTACAAAAGTGGGGATGGATGGATGTTTGTTACTCCTTCACGCAAAAACTACTTAACGGGTTATGATAAAATTTGGTGTGGAGATAGCTCAAACTTTGGAAAAGTACATTGGATACTTTTTAAAATGAAACAACGAAGCACAGATAGTAAATATATCAAATTAGACCTTATTATATGAAACTGATAAACTTCGAAACCGTTTGACCGATCATCATGACATGTATTATTTCATGAAGGTTCCACTTTGTTGTAACTAACCAATAGAGGACGCAGGTGAAGCCGCGGTATTACATGTAACTAAAGGGTTTGGGGATCATTGTTCTAATGTTTCCTTTAAAAACGTTACAGAATCAGTCAGTTATAGTCAGTCGGTGATGAGCGTAAAATTTACATTTTTTTGAAAGAAGTCTTTATCTTTTGCTTGGCTTTAAGAAATTACGCAATACAATATTATACCTATTTTATATTACGTATTAGAATAGGTAAGTACCTATTTATGTATCTACTTTATTATCATAATCATTAGGCGAAAGTGAATAAAGGCCACCATAATGTTAACGAGCTTCTTTAAAACTTTAATGACTAAGTATTTTAAATCAGGCATACTTACTAAACTGCTATATAATTACTACCTACTAATTATAATGAGTCTGCTTAAATAAATGATGAAACACGTAATAGTTTGATTTTTGTTATAACCTATGAGAAAACTGTTTTTGAAAATGGCTCTAACATTTTTGGTAAATATCTGTGACAAGGTGGGTTCTAGACCAGACCTTTTTATTTACACGTGTTTTAGGACCTTTCTTCGTGCTTGATAGACAGACGGACAACAAATGGTTCTGTTTTTCCTTTTGAGGTAAATTCAGCGACTTTTGTCGCTGAACAAAAACAAATTTTCCGATTGTCTTCATCATCTAAAACACCAACCTTTGACCGCATCATCACTTAACATCAGTGTGTTTTGTTGTGGTCAAACGATACCTTGTAAGTTGTGAAAAAAACCCAAACATTCCTGCTCCAAAGCACATTCGAAAAATCTAGTATGCTCACCTACTTTTGTCGCTGACAGTACAAAACCATAGAAAAGAAGGAAATTACTAAAATTAAAAGTAGCGAAAAATTCCCTTGCATTCCTAAACACTTTCCCACGGGGTTGCTGACTATATTATGTTCGTACATCAATACGTTGTCACGCTTATTTTGTACTTCTGGCGTAACCGTGGGAACATATAAATATGCGCACACCTAAGTGTAATTCTGTAATCCTTATTTATTTACGGATACAATTTTAAGGGGATATAAAACATCGCAAAAAACCGAGATGATTAAAGACGAATCCTTTTAAATATGACGTGTTTAAAAAAACTAGCTGCGCCCCGCGGTTTCACCCATTCAACATCATTATGTAAACAAACAACAAAACATGAAACAAACATTAAACAACATTTAAACATTTTTATGTTTTATGTTTCATTTAACATTTTCCATTTTTTCTTCCTTAAGAACCTTGTCCTGGCAATAACAAACACAACAAAAAAAAAAAGAATTAGTGAAATCGGTGCAGCCGTTCACGTGTACGTGACCAAGGGAAATAGGGATTATTTTTTTATATTTATGAGAAGAAGAAGAAGATATATAGTAATAAACATATAATGTTCAAGATGATTAAACGTAGTTTTTCAAAAATGGTAAAAATTCGGTTATGGCTGAAAAATAATAATAAGTCGTCATCCTATCTTATTGTAATAAATTAACAAAAATTGAGAGAACTGTTCATCATATAAACAATAGTATTAAACTATACAAAAAGAGAGATATTTTTATTACAATGATGATAGTTTTTGACATTTTATCTTTCGCAAATGACTGATCTAATCAAAAAGGCCACTGACGCATCCATGACCCAATGCTCTCGTGACGCCATTAATAGACAAAAATGGCGTCACATTGCCATCAGAGGTGTCCAAGCCGAAGACAACGCATCACAGCAACCACGACCACTCTGACAAGAGTGTACGACTTAGATTAAATGATTTGCAAATGAAAACAAATCTAACTAAAAGTGTTTAAATTTTTTTTTTTTGCATTTTTGGACATTATTCGTGCGCAACAAAAAAAAAAGTATGTAAAGTATGTACGTCTATCCGGAGGTAGACGGCATTCGTACATTGCTACTTGTTTCATGAAGCGCCCCAACGAGAGATAGAGACAGAAATAGAGGTCAATTCGCAAATATCATTGAGGCTTGTTTTGCCCTTAATGGCATAAAATGTAGGTGAGCTATGTGTCATATTGGCAGAGTTACTTTAACGAGTACGAACGTGAGAAAACCCAAAAAATTAAACCTAAACTTATTTAGTAAGAACAACATTTAAAACGTCAAACTTAAAAACATCAACACCTGTTCCAACCTCCTTATTACAGACAAAATAATAGGCAAGAAACGCCTGGCAGGTAATTTTTTTGGCGCGATCACAATTGCACTATTTTTCTTATTACTAACTGAATGAATTGGAGCAATTTGAGTGACCAACTTATCACAAATAATTGAATACATGAAATAATTTTTGAACTTGTAGGTAGATTATATACTAGGTTTATAAATGCAAAAGTTTGCATGGATTGTGTCAGGGCAGATGTGAATGAAAAGAAAACTAATGAAACAACGACGGCTGACAGGGAAGAATGAAGGACAAATGCGAGTACAGTCAGCGACAAAATAGCTGATGATACTCGATTTCTCATAATACAACACTTCTGATGTTAAGTGATGGTGCGGTCAAAGGTCGGTGCTTAAAAGATGAAGGTAACCAGGAAATTTGTTATTATTCAGCGACTTTTGTCGTTGACTGTACCTAGGTACTGCGAATTTCAACGGATATAAGTAAAATTTTGAGTCAAGATGGATATTTTATATTTTGGATTAACACATAGGCTACTTTTAAAACTGTAAAAAATTACAAAATACAGGCCAGCATTCTGACAACGAATGAACTCCAATGTAAATTAATTTTGATATCATATTCCACGACAACTACAATATTGACATTGGAAACTCGTTCTGTATTACTCGTTCTGTAAAACAAAGCTCACTCGGTCGAGGACTTCGGTACAGCCATGCATGTTTAATCTAAATATTATAATATAAAACCGTCACTGTATTGCTGATTGGCTAAACTGACAGACAATCAACGTAATGCCTAAACCAGTGAGTCTAGAAGCATGACATTCTGGTCCGGAGAACGGTTAGTAGGTCAGCATTCAGCAATAAGATAGGATATTTAGGAAATCATTCCCTGCATGGGGAATTAATAAGAAGATAGGTTAAGAATCTGTCTCCAAGCACCTATCGGTGTGTTCCAGAATCCTCACTTGAGAGCCAGGTCCCAATCCAGGAGTAACGTGACGCCACCTTCGGTCACATCGTGACTTGTGGTCCAACGCTACCCTTTACGAAGTAAATATAATTAAAACCTCTTTCGTGCGCGAAAACGAACAAAAAAATTAATAACCCACGAACTCTACATGAATAACATTAATGTAGCGTTAAAAAATGTGCTCAGATTTAATTTAATTGTGTAATAATTGTAAAATCCTTGGCGTGATAGTTTTTTTTATTACGTTTAGATACGCTCTCATTGTTTCACAGACTGCCCGTGGTCGCTGGTCACTTGTATCTATCTCATAATAACTAGTGAGCTATGGAAAGGGCAATGCTTGGAGTCTCTTAAAGATCAAATCAGACAGGAATGAGGTGATCCGACAGAGAACTATATATATCATCGACATAAGTATTAGCAAGCTGAAGTGGCAGTGGGCTGGTGATATAAGCCGCAGAAGCGACAACCGTAGGGGTAGACGTGTTCTTCACTTGAGTGGAGACCGCGATTTGGCAAACTTAACGTAGTGTAGGACGCCCTGCAACGAGGTGGAGCGACGAATTGCGCGCGGTCGCTGGCAGTAGGTTGGATGAGAAGAGCCGAAGACCGGGCTCAGTGGCGTACTTTGGGAGTAGCATATGCCCAGCAGTGGTCTGAAACAGGCTGATCATGACAGTGCATTTTCATTTATGCTGCGATGCATTTCTAATCTAAATGGACAGGTGTGTCCGAGGTACAGAAATTATTATCTAGGTTCCAGGTCTCAGGTCTGAGGTTAATTGGCAAGCTGACCCGACCCGCGTCCACGCTACCTTACCTAATGAACCATTAATGGACTAACAAATTGTTAAACCACTCCATTAATTCATAATTTGTTTTGTAGTAGGCTTGATTACAATGAAGGTTGTAAGATTGGTTAAAGAAATTTACGAATCTATTTCCACATCGCTTATTATAAGGCATTGGCCATGACCGATAGGCCGTTATGTTAAATCTTTAGATTTGTACAGAGCATTCAACCAAAATTATTGTATTTATCACATTAACATTATAAGTGCGAAAGGTTAAGTGAGTGAATGTGTATGACGTACCTACTTTGTTTTGAAACTTCTATTCACACCAATATCACACCATAACACTAATAACACACCAATATAACCCAAATACACGAGTATTTTATATGCAGATATTTGTGTTTGTTAATTTATCCCGTTGAAACGTCTCAACGGATGTAAATCAAATTTGGAGTAGGGATAGCTCATGAACGCAGTTTTATCACATAGACTTCTCTTACCCCAAAAAGGTCTATGTAATAAGAAAAGCAAGTCATTCGCCTGATGGTAAGCGCAACACTTGCCCATTACAGTTCAGTGCAACCCTAGAATTTGGAAGTTCAGCAAAACCTTTTTTATATTATATAAGTATCTATGTTTCTTTGTTACAGAATACCAAAGATGGAGACGCGATGGAGCCTTTTCATCGCCTGCATTGCTCTCTGCTTGACCTTAGGTAAGTTTTAAAACGAATTGGGGTTAATTAACACAATGAGTCACAGAAATTATAATCATAAAATTAACAAAAATAATGTTTTGTTAAGCTACACGATTAAAAGCAGTAGAAGTCATGTTGCCTTGCAATTATTCATAGGTAATGGGAGCTTGAGCGAAGGAAAATATCGTAATGAAATCATAGCCTAGTGGTAGGGCATTTTCTAGTGCACGCCTGGCTAGCTGCAAGCCTCAAGTTAAGTGTCTGTCGTCAAGCACCTACCGGTGTATTCCGGCAGCCGCACTTGAGAGCCAGTGCCCATTCCAGCGTGGTGCTTCAGTGTTTCTAGGCAAAGTACCTGCTACCTCCTTTGTATTACTGAATACTGGTTTCCACAGATGATATAGATGTGTCAGATTTTCTATTTCATACAGGTCACATGTAATAAAATTCTAAAATACGTACATATTCTTTGCTCTGTAAAGTCTTTTTCAGCAAACATTCTTTTCATTCTTTTAAGCCTGAGGATAAAACAGAGACCTTCCTTATACAAAGAGATAGAAGATGGCATTGTCATAATAAAAACGTCCTTACGGTACTTTAAGGTACCTGCTGGCTGCTACGCTTCTTTACTGAATGAACTCTTTGTATGTACTTAGTGGTAATGTGAAACGGTTCATTCAATTATCGTAGTTATCGAGTGAAATAACACATTTCTTTGTATTATTTTGACTGAAATAGCAAGTTCCTAATGAGTAAAAAATTTACTCCATTGATCTTGTTAGCGGTACTACCAGTTACTAATTTTGAACCTAACGATCATTGTATGAAGATAGCGTGAAGTTAAAGGAGTAAACTCGACGACAGCGCCACCGTCACCGGACCAGATAAGTTTGTGGCACTGAACTTCATCATCATCATCATCAGCCGGAAGAAGTCCACTGCTGAACATTAGCCTTCATCGGCTCTTTGCGACTCTTACAATGTCGTCGGTCCACCTAGTGGGGGATCTACCTACAGAAGGTCTTTCGGTTCGTGGTCGCCATTCAAGAACCTTTCTTTCCCAATGGTTATCGGTTTGTCCTGCCCATTGACACGTCAACTTGCAAATTCTGAGACCTATGTCGGTGATGATACTGAACTTCATGTATGGTGTCTATGTGCGCTCCAACATCACCGCTGTGCTAATTTCAAATTCTGCACAAAATTTAAGCTTTCAGAGAAGGAAAACATCGTGATGAGACCTTAGCGTTGGAGATAGTTTACGAGCCAGAGAGTGGCATAGGTTATTTTATCCCGAAATGCATTCGGTTCCTTTGGAAATATTCGCTCGGGTAAAACTCAGGGTACTCGTTTCTACACCTACCTACAAGTTACTCTTGCTTCCAGGGTCTTCTGCCAACATGCTGCCGGCGTTCACGCAGGATATGAATAATCTGGCTTTATCAGAAAGCACTCCTGTGGGCAACGTGGTGTACAGACTGCAAGGGGCTGACCCTAACGGTTCACCAGTAAGTGTATTTAGTATCCCAGTGAAGGAAAACGACATCGTCACTTAATACCACTTCATTATATAGTGGTCAAACGCTACTACCGTAAAAGTAAAAAAAAATAATTGAACAGTACGAGGACAAAATTGCAGTGGCCCCTCAATGCTCATAATCGCACGGTAGGCATGCCGCCTGTCTCTGTGTGTGTGTGCGACCGGTAATCGCGCTCATTGATTGGTTCACGCACAACGCACATCCATACGTGCGAAACAGCTTATAGAAGAACGTCATATGCGATTTTCTGTCATGAAAGAGTGCAACTGGAATTCCGATCCCAACCGTACCTACTGGGATTATTAATGATGATTTGGTGTCTCTGTTTCAGATAAAATACGGTTTAGTCGGTACGGACAAGTTCTCTGTGAATCCTGAAACTGGAGATGTTACCTTAGAGCGGCCATTAGATAGAGAGGTAATAAATTATAAATTTAAACAACAAACAAATCTGTCGCCAAGCACTTATCGGTGTGTTCCGGCAGCCCCACTTGAGAGCCAGTTCTCAATCCAGATGTAGCGTGGCACTTCGACCAAGTCGTCCCTTAACATCATGGGACTTGTGGTCAAACGCTACCCTGTTAATAGTAAAAAAAAAATACCAACTTCCACGCAAGTTTCGTAACTTTACGTAATGCATTTTTTCAGGTAGAAGAATCAATAAAGTTCCTAGTATCGATTGAAGGCCAAGATCCAGGAAGAGAGCAAAACCTAGTTCAGTCCCAACCTGTCACCGTCATCGTTTTGGATGAGAATGACAATCCGCCTATGTTTAAAAAGGTAAGAGAAGTCTTCTCCTATTTATTTCTTTACATATAAAAAGCGCTGTCCAAGGTGACTAACTGACAATGTACAACCTAAACCACAGGAAGTGGAACCTTATAATTTAAAGAATATATTTATGGCATACTAAGAAAGAATTTGGAATAATTCGCACTCGAAAGGGGTCAAATTGGTCGATGGATGCAAATGACTAACGGCTATTAGCCATTTCCATCCATCGGCTCCCTGTGACCCCTACTATTGTACATTTATTGCCACTTCAATTTGCAAATTCTTTGAACTATGTCGGTGATCATCATAATTTTAGTCTGTATCAATCCATCGCTGGGTATATATAGACCTGTCCTTCACACCACCTGTCCACGAATTTTGTCTCATCATCTTAGCTCCTATTTTCTAATAGAAAATTTGGCATTCCAGAGTCCCTACGAAGTAGACGTGCCTGAAGACGAAGCAGTGGGTACGACAATACTTCAACACATTGAAGTAGAAGACAAAGACTCGGTTGGAGATAACCTTGAGGTGGGCTGTATGCCTAATGAGCAAGTAAGTAATAATGAACATTTTG
Source organism: Opisthograptis luteolata (assembly GCA_931315375.2). Taxonomy (NCBI): domain Eukaryota; kingdom Metazoa; phylum Arthropoda; class Insecta; order Lepidoptera; family Geometridae; genus Opisthograptis; species Opisthograptis luteolata. Next base: position 12,539,983 of record OV928042.1, on the reverse strand, counting down.
AAGCTCATACAGTGGAACATTTTGAAACTTCCTTGTAGTAAAAACTAAGACAAAAGGAATCCTTGACTTTTTAGCAGCATCTAGTGTAGTGTATTACAAACAAAAATAGACTTCCATAAGGAATAAACATAGTGTAGTCAATAACAACGGTAATGTACATTTTGAAACAATTCAAGGATATTTTAATGACAAATTATATAACGTAGTAATAACGCCAACACAATCACTTGCGTAGACTGACCCCTAACTAGGTTTCCCTTTGTTTAGAGTAGGTATCTGAAACTACTCAGATCAGGGATTCACAACAATTGGATATTTCATATTGGAAATAGAATTGTCAGGTGGTATAGAGTTCACCGGGTCATCTAGTAAGATGATAAATCTCTTTACGCCCCATAATTTCACTTGAAATGACTTTTAACAACCCTGATATCTCTGGAGTGACGAAGTCACGAATGATTTGCGCGAAGACTGGCAGGAGGTGGCGCAGGATAGACCGAAGTGGCGTCTTTTGTTATCGGAGGCTAAGATTCACGTTGGGTCTTTGCGCCACCTCAGTTATTATAGTTATTTTAATTTAAATAATGATTTTTTCTGTATCCAGTGGCCAGAAGCCTGCGACACTTTCGAAGTGGTGAGCCTCAACTCTACAGCTAACCAGTACTCGGGAGCACTGGTGTTGAGGAGGCCCCTCAACTATAATGAGCAGCAATTCTATCAGTTCCAGTTGTTAGCTACCGTAAGTGACTTCTTTAATTATTTTCCTGTCGAGCTTTATCTACAAAACATATTATGACCTTCCTTGCGTTATTTCTAAGCGATGACAGTTTAATGGTGACTTATAATACGTAGCTTGTTAGTTGAAATCTTGGATGATGTTGGCTTTTTACATCGCAACGAAACCAGGTCCTCCTTCCTGCAAAGGTGAAATCAAATACTTGTCGATATTTTAATTTCAAGTCCATCTATAACGAAATCTTATTATTAAAGCTTTTTATAAAATATCAGACTGCTTCACTCAGGCGATGCGTGCTTCGTTCGATGGTTGCCCGCGCGTCGCGCGTTATAGGGCTGCGGGTAACGATCGAAACCCACAGCTGATTCAACGACAAGTGTTGTAATTATGCCTCTATAATCGACTATTGTCCGTGACACACGATTATAATCGACTAAAATCATTACTAGTTTAAGTTTTTGATGTGAATCTGTCGCCATGCACCCATTAGCGTGTTTTGATAGCCTTCCTTCCACTTCACTGATTATTATCATTTCTTTAATTCGCATCTTCCCACAGGATGGTTCCCTCAACTCAACAGCCCACGTGGAAGTCAAGGTCCAAGACGTGCAGAACTCTCCTCCAGTATTCAGTGGGTCACTCAGTGGCGCCCTGTTAGAAGATACTCCTGTCGGGACCTTGGCTCTTACTATCAAGGCACGAGACGCTGATAGGGCTCAACCTAGAGACGTAGTGCTGGAACTCGTCACCAGTAAGTTTTTGTAGCAGGTTACAGCTAATATATTGCTAAGAGCGTCAAATTAACCTCTCTCTTGTAAATCAATGTTGTAATCAGAGCATATACCTAATTATAATCTTCTAAAGGAAACCAGATGATAATAATACGCGCACCATCTAAATTAAACACTGCGCACTACTTTGATACTTCCGGAGTGATTCACAATTGGAACATAATACCAGAAAACATTATGTAGGCATATTCAATAAATTCCTTTAAAAATAAGCTGGACAAATGGATGCAAACGAACAATGCTTCTTTGTTGTAAATGAATGAGATTATTATACACTGCTAGAGTTCAAAACATCATAATATAGGCACATTAGCGTCAAGCCGCTTGCCTACAACTAAATAAATAGATAAAATAACTCTCAAATATTTTAATCGAGTTTTCATATATCGGGTTGTTAATTGATGATTTATGTTTTCAGATCCATTGGATTTTTTCTTGCTAGACCGAACTACTGGTGAACTAAGAACGGCAAAACCTTTAGATAGAGAAGCGTTGGCTGATCCATCATCACCTCTAAATCTCACAGTGCGAGTAAGTAATTCTAAAATCAATTCATTAAATAACACTTCAACTCACTCCACTGACATGTGACCTGAATGTTTATAAGATCAGAGTAATCCTTGTAAAACTTCCGATATGCTCTAGTTTATAAGGTGGATCATCTCTTACAGTAATTCTAACACAAACCTCAAGGTATTCTCTTTCAAACCTTCAATCTTGATCATTATTTTGCAGGCAACAGAGCTAGTGAACGGCTCACCACTAATCTCCCCTCTTACCTCTACCCTGGCAACCGTCACCATCACAATCAAGGACGTCAACGATGAACCTCCCAGGTTCAACCACCGGGAGTATAGCGTGGAAATACCAGAGAGCCTACCCATTGGAACACCTCTGCCTAACTTGGATATGCTGGTTACCGATACTGATGTTGTGAGTATTATATTATACTGGATTTTGTCTAGGTATTTTGGATCCCTGATCTGTACAGTTTCTGGCCTAGATACAGATAATGCAAGATAACAGTCAAAGTTGCTTGTGACGATGTGGCTATAAAAATGGGTCTTCTACCTAGCCTTTTCAAATCCTCATATTGTAAATGCATATTTGTTCTTCTTCTTCAGTTTGATCGACATTTTCGTCTACAATATAGTTTTTGTCCAACAATAAAATTTGCCATTTTATCTCCAGGGTCTCAACTCGGTGTTCTCACTGCGACTTTCGAACGAATTCGGAGCATTCATAGTGGAACCATCCACCGCTACTGGCAGTGCATCGGTTACGCTACGACTTAATTCCAGTCTGGACTATGAAGATCCCAACCAGAGGAAATTCATTATAGAGGTAAGCAAAATATAAATTTTGATCTTACATGGTAGTGTTTCACCACAAGTCACTTGATGTTAATTGATGGTGTCGTCAAAAGTTTACCTAGATTGCGATCTGGTTTCCAAATTAGCCTTGTTTCATTCACCGGAAGGTTAAGGTCATCAGGTATTTCATTATTGATAAAAGGCTTAATTCTGTATGTAAACACCTTGTTTCAATATGATTTAAGGATTAACAGGAGGGAATATTGCCTACTTCTAGCCATACCTACTTTCAGACAAATACGAATAGAGTTGATTGCCCTCTTAAAGCATCTTCATCTGTTTTGCAGGTGATAGCAGAAGAAATCCACACATCGCCGCGTCTATCTTCCAAAGCCAGCGTGACGGTTACAGTAACAGACGTGAACGACAACGCCCCTCAATTTCCTGACGAGCCCTACTCCGCTATTGTAGCCGAGGGGGCTCCGGCAGGCACCAGGGTCACTGCTGTCACTGCCACTGACAGGGACACTGGCAGGTAAGAAAGAACAACCTTCAAGAAACTTTGCAACTGCATTAAAATAGAATGTATGCGAATTGCCAACACAATTATCAATTGTACTGCTGCTGTTACATCCACTGGATAAACTGGATTGCGCGTAAAACAGGCCGTGCGTATGCGCTGTTTGTAAGTACCATCAATGTTAGTTTGGTCCGACAAGTTCTCCAGATCAATTCAAAATTTATTTTTCTCCTCGTAATTACAAAAAAATACCTAGTGTTATAGGTACAACTAGCTGGTGCCCGCAGCTTCGCCCGCGTGGATGTCGGTTATCGCGACCAAAAGTAATCAAGAAATTTTGATCCAGTTCCCGCAACCCATGAGAACCTATTCCAGGAATAAAAAGTATCCTATATATTATTCCGTCCTATTATCTATTCCTGTACCAAATTTCAGCCAGATGAATTTCTGAAGTTATCCCGAAGAAGATATAAAAAAATTGAGCTTTATACTTTAATGAATTTAGGGTACTAATTTATACACCTGCACTTCCTATTATCTGCCCAAGTAACCACAAACCAAACTCTATATTCGCAGGATGTTCTTACCTGTACTATATAGGGGGCATGCACAGAAAAACTTTCAGCTTTTACATTAAAAAACGAAGGTCTGGCTGTCGTAGGCTCTGGGTCTATATATCCACACCATTAATACTTTTTCTACTACATTTCGAAACTATTTCATAAAAAAAAAACAAATCTATGCAAACTCTTTGCTTCCCAAGTTCCCGCGTGTCCAAATCTTTAGGCTAAGCGTATATTGAGACGCAATCGATGCAGTGCGGGGCAGCGCTGATTTTTTGTAATATATATGCATAAGCAAAGATCAGCATACGATGTTTCTTTTTTCTTTTTGCGGCAACAATTACTATTTTTCTAAATTAAGTTAGTGCGTATTAATCAATGCGTAGGATAGTATTTATATCACACGTTCATACATAACACGTATTTTAAAAAAGCATGAAGACATAGAAGCAACGCTATTATAAACTGTAACTAACAATAACTCATTAATTTCATAATCTAACACTAATACTGAATAAAAATCTTTAGGATGGTAAATAGCCTCCTCCGAAATAGTAAACGTTATCGCGCCAGAAAAAAAAGAGAAAATCACCAGAAAAGTATCTGCCGATCGTTGCCTGCCTTTTCTTTTGCTGGTGCAATAAAGTTAGAACAGACGTAGCTAGTTATTAGTTTGTATTTTTAAAGTGATTAAATGTTGTATAAGTTTAATATTAAACCCAGTTTATTCGTCAACTTGAATACTGTTCTTGATACCAGTTTTTTGTACTTGATTACAGTGTATCTGTGTAATTTACAGCATCGCTCATGGACTATGCCATGCGCTTCCGTCGCCTGCGTCTCAACATACGCTTACCCTTATTGTAACATCAACGTCAATACCAAGTAGTTCTAAGTAAATAAGGTATAATAAGATCATGTCTGCTACACACGTAACGATATATCGTTACAAATTTAAACGTCTTGGGTTTGATTAGAGCGTATAGCGTAATCACTAACTTAGGATTAAATAGATGGCTCTATGTTATTTTATTACAGTGTGTTGATTTTTGATTTCGAACATCACTCATCAATCACAATCATCTTTTGATTTTCGTTTTTGTAGCTTTGTATAAAATGTTCTAATATTTTTCTTCTTTCAATTTTCGCGCGGATGCGTCCTACAAAGTTGTCCTTTTTGTTTGCCCGTGTCCGACGTCAGTTTTATTGCAGCAAAACACACGCTACCATCAAAATTATGCAAATACGGTCAAGTCGATCAACAATGATTTATCGAACAGAAAATGTTACTGCCGTCGCTCATCTGCGCAAACCAGAAATTCTACAACGATTTTTCAGGCACACTTTCGATATAACCGGAGATCGGTTAGCAATTAGAACAGATACATCGCTACGATAAATTGTTACGTGTGTATCCACACCAATAATTGTCATGCCAATAATATTCTTCCTGACATGTAAACAATTCAACAGAATGATGCCTAGCAACCATGTAAAAGATTTCGAAAAATTTCGTTATATTAGATTTTCCCACGGAACCCATGCATTATTCCGGGAAAAAGTAGCCTATATTACTCTCCGGCGCATAAACTATCTTTATGCAAAATAATACCCTGATTCGTTGTTTTGTTACGCCGTGAAAGCCGAACAAACCAACAGAAAAACACACTTTCGAATTTACATAAATGTGGGGATGGGGATGGTGATAGGGGTAGCTGCGGTTCGCGTTTACACCCATGGTATTCCCTACTATCCCGCATGAATCTTTTTCCGGGTTAAAAAGGAACCTATATGCTATCCGGGCTACAATAATCTAATCGACTCGACCAAATTTCCGACGTGATGCTTTAAATTGATATAACTTTTTTATTTATGAACCGATTGAAATAAAACAAACACTAAATGTTAAGTGGAGAAAACCACAATATATTAATGAAAACCGCATTCAAATCGGTTAAGCCGTTTCTGAGATTAGCGCGCACAAACAAACAGACAAACAGACAAACAGACATACAGACAAACAGACAAAAATTCTAAAAACCATTGTTTTGGGTTCTATTGCGTTAATAAAGGCCCCCAGTAAAAGTTTTTCTCAATTATCTTCAATGTACAGACAGTGATGAGTTACAGATTTATTATATGTATAGATTAAGACAAATTGATATCTATTTTTATGCCTGCATTAGGTTTCGAAAAACCTGTCATACAGGTCACCAGTAAGTAGAAATTACTTTGGCTTTACTAAAGATGATATCTATTAGTTTCCCAAATTCCGCGATCCATAACATCTTGAAACTCTTTGATTCAGGTTTGGCACAGCAGGCATCGTGTACCAGCTGTCAGGCAACGGAGCCGAGCTCTTTCGAGTTGACAACAGAAGTGGAGTCATCACAGTGGCTCCTTGTGAGACTCCGGGCCAACCTCCTTGCTTGGACTTCGAGACTAGAAAGGATTATTTCTTGCAATACAAGGTATTTTTTTTTCATATAAACTTAGGATACTTGAGCCCAATACGGCAAAGAAAAACATTGCGAAGAAACCAGCATTAAAGAACATGCGATATCTACCAACTAGCACTGGGCTAGCTGAGGTTATATAATTTTACTTTCTCTGAGAGAATGCAACAGTGTTAAAATAATAAGTTGATCATGATTAATTTCCAGGCAACCGACGATGATGGCTTGGGCCAAAGTACAGTGGTATCCCTGCAGATTTCTTTGACGGACTCCAACGACAACGCACCAGTTTTCGTAACACCGGTGTACAAGGCCTCAATTGACGAAGATGCTGTTAAATTTGAACCAGAACTGCAGGTTAGAAAATCTCTTTACTGACTTGTCAATTTTGCAAGAAGTTTGGTGGCTTCTGAAAAAATGGCAGAAAAATGGAAAATAATAAAATGGTCTCATGCACCTGTTGATTATCTTCTACATATAGGGTTTTGTTCCGCAATGTCTTGACCAGTTTAGGAGGTATGTAAACTGATATTTTTAATGACTTTGAAAAATATTCTTCCTTTGCAGGTCCAAGCAAGAGACGTGGATGTAACATCTGATATCCGTTACTCCATCATCGACCCACCTAAAAATGATTTCTGGATCGACCCTCAAAATGGAAGGATATTAGTACGTCCTGACGCTGGTGGAGTCCGGGCCAGTTCTAACGATAGTAAAATCATACTTACAGTACTGGTAAGTATCTAAACCCTAACAGACATTCAAGAGTTGATTCTAGTATTTAGAGCTTACAGTTCTTTTCAAGTGTCACTTCAATTTTTCAGGCGACAGATGGCCTTCACAATTCTACGAGTAGAGTTGAAATTATGGTGCGAGACGTCAACAACCACGCTCCAGTTTTCGACACTGATAAATATGATGCTGATATTTCCGAAGATGCTCCTATTGGTAAGATTTTTGAAATAACTTTTCGATATCCGTAACACTACCTTTAAAATAAAGCTGCCTAATTAATTTTTGCTGACATTCAAGTAATTTCCAGATTGCCAAATACTGTTATAATGCATTCATCATTTGCATCATCATCATCAGCTTATAACGATTCCAGCGGCTGGGACACCAGCCTTCTCTCAAAGAGAGAGTATTACAATGCATTGTAATCATAATAATGCCATACACAATATTTTTCTGGTGCCCTTTGTTCATTGCAATAAGATTGTATTTCTTTTAAAGGTACCGAAGTGGCAGCAGTAAGAGCTACAGATCTAGACAGTGGTGTAAACGCGGAACTAAAGTACGCCATACAGAAAGGAGCCCTAGAATCTTTTGCAATTGATAACGTCACTGGAGTGGTCACTGTCTCTTCTAAATTGGATTATGATAAGAGAAACACTTATAGGATACAGATTGTTGCTACTGATCTGGGTAAGATGCTATTTTAAGCAGGGTATTAGGGCTAAACAAATAAGTTTAGTATTTTTGCATCACCTTTTTATTAATAACTGGACTGGAAATAAAATCATCTTAGATAATCATATTTCTTGGAAATAAATATTATTCCGTAATATTTACAATCACAATTAAAGTGGCATTTGGAACAACTACAGAGATAAGTTTGAAAATAAGTTAAGACTGTTTAATAATTAAAACTAACTCAAAGGCTCAGCGACGCAAAATGTATCTTGGCCTCCGAAACAAGAGAGCGTCACTCCTCTCTATTCTGAGCGATTTCAGCCCAGTTCAGACTCAGGAGTTCCCGATGGTTCCGCATCTACTGCGTTCTTATCGGTAGCGGTATCTAGAGCAATAAAGACAGTAGTAATTAGTTTTCAATAAATACATCTAAAATTATGTGAAATTGTAGTAACATCATATTTTTTCATTTTCAGGCATCCCAAGCCAAACTGGTACAACGGAACTGACAGTTCACGTTATAAACGTGAATGATAAGAAACCGTTCTTCACACCTGTCATACAAAGAGCAGAGGTATCTGCAGATGCAGAAATGGGCACCATTGTACACAATCTTATCGCAGTGGATCCAGATATTGTAGATAGTAGACAACTTGTGTACGAGTTGAACACTGACAAAATTATTAATGCTGTAGATAAGAATGGAAAAGAGGTAAGTCAAACATAAAAAGATGAATTCTGTCCTAAAGAACTAAGTTTCTATGGTCGGATTGGAATGGTTTCTATGGTTAAAATAGTAATAGTAGAAGTAAATTGATAGTATTTAAAGAGAGCAATGTATTATATGCATTGTGTAATTGAAGATCATTAAAAGTTAATACTTACTTCATAATAAAATGTTTTTTCAGGTCTCAGACGAAGGAATCTTCGGCTCTTGGTTTACAGTTCAACATAACGGTAGTGTAGCTGTATCACAAAAACTAGACCGTTCTAGAGCAGCTGTGTTGACGCTACCGGTCAGAGTGACTGACGCTTCTGCACCAACTCTCCAGCAAGCTGACGGTAAGGATTTTAAAACTGTGTCACTGCAAAATGAATCCTACTAAGTCTCAATTATGTCTTCATCATCATCATCAGCCGGATGAATTCCACTGCTAAACAAATGCTTTCCCCTTTGAACGCCACCATGAACAGCTATTAGCCATTTGCATCCATCGCCTCCCCATGAATCTTAGGCCCCCACTAAGCTACTTAGTGCCTACCTACAGAACGTCTTCGGGTTCATGATCACCACTCTAGAACCTTTCTTCCCCATCAATTACTGGTTCATTGAGCGATGTGACTTGCTCATTGCCACTTCAACTCGTACATTCTGAGACCTATTTCGGTGATTATGCTTCTTCGACATCTACATGATTATTTTCTATTTTCTAAATATTTGTTTCAGGTCAACTAATAATAACGATAGTAGACGTAAACCGTTACGCTCCTGTCTTCTCCGAGCCGTCTTACTACGAAATGCTGGTAGAAGAACAGCCTGTGGGATCGGCTGTCTTCACTTACGGCGTCACTGACAGGGAAACACCTATATCAGCCCTTGTTATAGAACCACCAAACCCTTACTTCGAAATTGATAATGCCACTGGTAAGTTACTGAAAATCATCGCATGACATTTTTGGTAGAAGATTACAAAGTAGCGACTTATATTAATGAAACAGAGTTTTGAGAAATGGGTAATATTTTATTTCACAGGTTCAGTAAAAATAATTCAGCGAATTGACTACGAGAAGGTCAAGTTTATCAACTTCACTCTAGTGGCCTATGACTCTGGAGTTCCCCAACGCTCTACCAGTGCTGGAGTTACCGTAGAAGTAATCAACGCCAATGACGAGGAACCAGAGTTTGCTGCTGAGGCATATGATGCTGCAGTTGATGAAAACGCTGAGGCAGGCACCAAGGTGGTGACTGTTACCGCTGTTGATAAGGACGAAGGTACATAATATTTCATTAAAGTATTTCATTCCCCATTTACAAACAAAGGTTAAAAAGTAATTCAAAGTAGAAAATCAAGTTAAGAAGCTAGTTCCCAATTCAGATGTAGCGTAGTCTGTGTGGTGCCACTTTCAACCACATCGTCAATCATAAGGTGGCCAATGGTCATAAGATGTAAAAAGAAAGATTAATATAGAGACAGCGAAGGCCGAGCGAGAATCATGCAAATGTAAATCCTTATTGTTCCCTTGCAGGTGAATTTGGTGAAGTGCGGTACAGCCTATCTGGAGAATTGTCATCACTTTTCGAAATTGATTCTGTAGCTGGCGTTATCACGGTAGCTCCTGATGCGGTCATTGACCGAGAGGCTACGAGCGATATATACCTGAGAGCCATAGCTAGTGATAACGCTCCACTACATATTAGGAGATCCACTAGTGTTCCTGTAAGTATGATTTTAGAGACAGATCCAAAACGTAAAGCAGAAAAGGGTCCGGTTGGTTCATCAAATAAATTGCTAACCGCATTTCAGGTCCACATCAAAGTCCGTGACGTAAACGACCACCCACCAGTATTTAGCCAAACCACATACAAGAGTACTATATCAGAGAACCTTCAACTGAATCCACCAGCAGCGATCTTACAAGTCAGAGCAGATGATAAAGATGAAGGTCTTAATGGAAAGGTGGAGTACAAGATTGTCGAGCAAAGTGAACCAGGTAAGTTTGGTAAAACTTATGTTGAAAAAATGCTTAGAGTTTGCAGTTTGCAGTTAATGACTATTGGGATAGATTTCATTAGACATATTAGAAGTTAATGAATTTTTTAATAATACATAAGAACTAATTTTTAAGGACTTGGAATTTTGGGTAGATATAAAATAGTGCTGATAGAACAGATTTTAAAGTGATGTTACCTGAGTACATTTATTGAGACTCAATGATACAGTAACCACTGATTCTCTTCAAATTAAAAACAAACTTGGACAAAACTGAACTCCCAACTTTCTTGCAGGAATATTTACAGTTGACCCTACAAACGGAATCATCTATCCAGCTAAACCAGTCACCGGTAACACCTCCTACCACCTCACTGTGACCGCCACCGACGAGGATGGTAGCGGACATCACAGCGATACTGCTAAAGTGGACATATCTGTGCTAAGCGTCAACAAGCACAGTCCAGTCTTTGTAGAACCACCGTCAGATCAGAGGCAACTTGAAATTCCAGAAGTAAGTAAATCGGTAACCAAAATCTTTAACTGGGGATTTACCATCACCTTGAAACTTCGCATGTCTTGTAGGTATTTGTGCAGCATGGTCTTGTATGTATTTGTGCAGCGGCTAACATGCGGCCAACACCCAAGAAATTTCAAGAAACAGAAATGGGTTTTCTGGATACTTACCTAACTTTCCCAGTCCAGGTGTAGCGTGGCGCCATCTTCGACCACATCGTCACTTAACATCAGGTGACTTGTGGTCAAACGCTACCCTGTAATTAGTAAAAAAAAAAACTTTAAAAAACCCCGTATTTTTTTGCTTCCCCAGAATGCAGCACAAGCAGATTACCTGATCACCACAATAAAGGCAATAGACGAAGACACAGGAGAGAACGGCCGAGTGTCATACTACCTGAAAGTGGACAACCAGAACGTGGGAGAGACGCAGGAGTTCAGCCTAGACAAAGATACCGGGGAGCTGAGGACTAAGACCTTCTTGGATCGGGAACACAAGTCTGAGTATCAAGTGAGTGATATTATATTTGACATAGGATCAGAGGAAAGGATAGCGAGTAAAGTATTTAATCCCATTGATACGAGTCTGAATAGATCAAATTTAGGGCCTTGCTCTCAACAGCCCCGCAGGCAACTGAGGGAGTGCCGCATGCTGATCTGGGAGTAACAAAAATATTTAAAAGAATCGCTAAAAATAATCAACGCAGTATTTTTATAAATCAGCCGGCAGTTGTTCTGGGTATTTCATTTCTTATTATGTTCATGGTACTAATAAGTCTTTGTTATTTAAAGATCTGGAGAAAAATTGTGGTAACAAATATTTGGTCAAATTATTAAAACGACTTCTTCTTTCAGTTGGTAATAGCAGCAGTAGATAACGGCACCCCATCACAGTTCGAGAGCTTACGGCTCCTGAAAGTGGTGCTCGCTGATGATGACGACAACGCGCCGCGGTTCCAACAGACCAGTTACCATTTCGCTTTGGGAGAAAACCTGAAGTCTGGACTCATTATTGGTAAGACAAAACTTAAGCTGAGGTGTAAGAAGTTGAGGGTATCCTACTAATATTATTATTGTGAAAGATTGTGAAGATGGATGGATGGATTTTGTTGTTTTTACCCTTTCACGCAAAAGCTACCAAGCGGATTTTGATAAAATTTGATGTGGAGATAGTTCTAACCCTAGTGAAGGACATATAATACTTTTTATCGCGATAAAGTGTAGTCCACGCGGGTGAACCAGCGAGTGAACCTGCAGCTACTAATTCATCAGTGTTTTGAATCTATGATATTTTCACTCTAATTTATGACGATCTCCATGTTGTACCCAAGTAAAAGTAGTTAAGGTTTTTGGTAGCTTTATAGTTAAGAGTGAATAAGGATCTTCTAATAAGCTTAGGTTGTCATCGACTGCGTCATCATTTATCATTAAAGGGACACCTAGAGACCTGCATAAAAAGGTCAATGTTACATTTGATTCACTTGTGCATTTTCATTTCAGGTTCAGTAAAGGCAACAGACAAAGACACAGGCGACAATGGCAAAGTATACTACCACGTTTTGGAAGGCAATCAAGATGGAGCCTTCACTCTTGACCGAACTCAGGGCATCATCAGAGCTAACATGAGTTTTGATAGGTAAACTACCGAGCACAAGTCCTATTGTGTATGGAATTTGGTTTTTATCTTAGAGATGGCTTAGTGCATTTGCTTGAGAAGGTACCTAAACTAAATTTAGTGACATGCCAAGAAGCTCATTGGTAACCGTTCTTCTACATATCAATGCAGAGTTAGTAGTCTTTCTGTTTTTTACCTGATACATTTCGGTTAGTATGCCCAGGTATTGCTTAGTTTAATTCCTCTACCCCCACTTCATCTTCGGACATCCAGACAAACAGCGAAGCATCATCAGTTTATGTTTCTGTCAGTATGTACAAAGCATTCTGCTTCCAAATACGTCATGAGTACTGCCTTGCCATAGTTTGTCTTTCCCGATCGTCAGCATTTTGGGAAATTTCAAGGCAAAAGTCGACTGTATTATCGCATAAGGTTATATGTTCGTTAAAAAAAACAAGTTGCAGTTACGTCTAAGTTAGTTCCTTAAGTCCTGTTACTTTTTGCGTCAAGTACAATCAAAAGTTTCACTGTTTTCAGAGAGAAACAGTCAGAATACACCTTCACGGTCTACGCAAGCAATAACCCTCTACTAGAGCACGCAGCAGAGATCCTCAACTCTGTAGACAACAACACAGAAGGAATGGAAGGCAGCGTCGCCTATGTCAAGGTGAAGATACAAGACGAGAACGATAATGTGCCCAAGTTCCAGCAGAAGGTTTACTATGCTGGTAAGTAGCTGAGGAAACTGGCATGTCCAAGACAACATTAAAGAGCATGCAACATTTACCAACCTGCACTGGGTCAGCGTGGTAGATTACTGTAGATTGTTTATCTGTTATCTTCTTACAGGATAGCGTTTGACTACTAGTCACCTGATGTTCATTGATGATGTAGTCGAAGGCTGCACCATGATACACCAGGGCTCTTATCCGCTATTACCTTCTAAGCATGTACGCGGGTACATTGCGTTGTCTGCGTAGAATGACCGCTAGAGCACGTAATGACGCCACACGTTATTGGCAAGGAATCTGTATGGTCATAGCAAATAATGACCCTGGACTGGGAACTGGCTCTCAAGTGAGGCTGTCGCAACACACCGATAGTGGTACTTGGCGACAAATTCTTAAAATTTACATTTTTATTCTAGGTATCAAACACACAGCCCGAGTGAACGAGCCGATCATATCCGTAGTGGCCGAAGACCCAGACTTTGAGGAAAATGGGACTCTGGCTTACATGGTTGCAGCATCCAATCTCTACAAGTTCGGAGCCTCACAGTCCAGTGGCAGCGTCGTGCCTTCTCCTTTCAATATCACTCAAGATGGTAAGTCATAGATTGGCATAGTTAACTATAGACTTGGAGAAAAATTCGTTTTTGCCTGATTGATAATGAGGACATGGTATAGACCCACTTTTTTGCAATCGTTCACCAACTGCCAAGTAGATTTTTTTTTTCGTGCCCCATTGGGACTGTCTTTGGCTTGTACTAGATCAGGTTACAGACTATGCTATCTTGGTCCATATGGTTGCTTTAGCTTCCAACCATTGCATGTTTGCAGTCTAATAGAAGGGTCCATCTAACTCATTTTCAAATTTCTAAGATGTTATGATAAATTGGTTGGTTTATTGTTTTGCAACCAAATTGCCTAACCTACAACTAAAATGACCTTCAGCCTCGATTGCCCCCTCAGTATGATCATCAACATTATATACCTATTGATTTTGTTTCCAGGCATCTTGATGACGGCCCATTACATGTCCGAATACAACCAAGATAGATTCGTGCTGGACATCATCGCTCAGGAAACTGCGCCGCCACACAGGCAGGCCAATGCTCAAGTTTATGTAAGTCTTAACAATATTCCAAGTACAAATTTAATGGTAATCGTCATAACCATCACTGATCTGAAATGAAATAAATACACAAACATACCACAAACCTGGTACGAGTAGATGTTTCATGCCCTGGAATGTTGTGGTTCTTGGACATGTTGGTATCCTCTCGTTGTTTTCTTCACCGGTTTATGGGATGGTGAATCCACATATAACTTGTTGACTCATAGGTGCGGGGTCGAGAGGGTTTGAACTCGCTATGTGCGCCTTGTGAGACGTACCATAATCCATTCTCCTTCCTCTTCTAGATTTGGATCATAGACCGCTCTGCCCTCATCCGCATGGTTGTCTCTCGGAGCTGTTCCGCACCAGTAGCGGCCGTGCAGGGCCGCCTCGCCAGCGCTGGGAATGCTCTGCTGGTGTTAGGACGAAGGCTGCCTTTAGTGCAGGCTGATAGAAGATACGACGATTGGTAAGTTTCGATCACATTGTCAATATCAGGTGCAAAAATCACTTGATTTTGTCGATCATTCGATTAAACCAGAAAACAAGCACCCAAAGACTAACAAACGAATAGTCCTGTGTAACGCTATCTATAACTGACTGGGAAAAGGAGACGGCTCATTTCTGCCCCAAGTTGTTTCAAGTTTATGTACTTAATTAGCCCCGGAGACCTAAAAAAGTTATTTAATTAAAGTAAAATATATATAAATAATGCAAACTGTACAATCGATATTAACGTGCCAAGCGGGGATTGCAAATTGGTGTGATTAAAAAAGTACTTAACACCACTCAAACGCCCCAAACCATGGTTGCCCAAAACTTGACGTCCGCCGCGCTTCCGTTCAAAACCGTATTTTATCTGTATCCTTTGTAGGAAAGTTGCGTGAATGATGACGCTAGATAGAGCTTTACTAAATTAGGCATCTTACTGTATATTCAATTAGGGCATAAGCCAAACGAAACATTAGAAACAAAAAAAATTTAAATCAAAAGGACGAATTTTCTGTCAAGGATATGTCATTGCAATTTGTTTCATTGCGTTATTTTATTCAACGTTTTAGTTGATATCTTTTAAACCCCGCTATGCAGAATAAAAACATTAACGGTTCCTCAATAGATATTAAAAATCCTATACAATGATCCAATTTTGGTCGAGTCTCCTGCAGTTTTACTATGGGGCAAATGTCCATGGAAAATGGGCCGTCTCTTTTCTTATCTTGTAAAATTATCATCTATCATGCTAAATTTTAAATTCATTTTTCAACCAAACTTTAAATTGTTCGCCATGTTAAATACGATCTTCAAATCTACCTCATCATCAAATATGTTGATGGTGATTAAAAATTATATGGATAGGATGATTGTAGGTGATAATAGCGATATATTTCATCATCTTTACCAACTCTCTCTCTATTTCTCTTTAAAAGAACGCCTAAGTCCTAGCACTGATGAACCAACTTTAATATACCTACCTATAACCAGCTCTGTCATCTATCCCTCAGTGATTCACCTCCATCTCCTAAACATTACTAATCATATCTCCAGGTGTGAGATCCACCTGCACGCGGTAGACCCGTCCAGCTACCAGGTCCTTCCCGTCGAGAGAGTTCTGGAGAGCATCGATGCGAAGTACGACGAGCTGAAAGACGCATACCAACAGTATGGAGTTGAAACGCTGATTGCTGCCAGCGCGGTTTCTAAAGGTACGTGATTGGCAAAGCATTTTGGCATTATCTTGCAGGTTACAGGGTAGCGTTTGATTAGAAGTCATTAGTCTTTAAGTGACAGTGTGGATGAAGGTCGCAACATACCGATAGGTGCTTGGTGACAGATTCTTACCTTGTGAGTGGCAGTTAGCCCGGCGAGCCTTATTACTAAGCAAGCAATTTTATTTCATATCGCTCGTCGATTAACAACAATAATAATGTAATACGTCTATATTATGTCGAGAAAAGAAAAACTGAAAAAGATACCTATCATGAGGGTTTTGAATTAATTTTAACGTTTTGTGTCTTTGATCTTGGCAGTTTCAAATACTACATTTAATTTTCAGCTCCCGACAGCTTCGACCCAGCTTTAGCAGCGTTGATCGCTCTGCTGATAGTGCTATTTACTGGGATCGTGACCTTTATTGTGGTCTGCGCCTGCTTAAAACATTGGTGAGTTCATTGACTATATAGGGTGCCCTGTGATACCCTATTTTTTGTAGTCTATGTATTAATACAGGATATAAACTATCTACATATTATATTCAAAATC
This sequence comes from Opisthograptis luteolata, assembly GCA_931315375.2. Lineage (NCBI taxonomy): Eukaryota > Metazoa > Arthropoda > Insecta > Lepidoptera > Geometridae > Opisthograptis > Opisthograptis luteolata. The sequence continues at coordinate 12,523,254 of OV928042.1, read as the reverse complement.
CGTTCAGAAGTTTTTGCGTGAAAGAGTGACATGTCTGTCACCATCCATCCATCTATAAATCCATCCATCCTCACAAACTTTCACAATCATAATATAACAAATCATAATGTAGAAAGTCATTTTGAGATTTATAATTCCACAGCAGCTTATTTATACCATAGCTTTAGCAGCACCAAACTCATACCAAACATAAACCAAAAACATTGCTAAGTGCTCAGTTCAGCTTAAATTCTTACCATTTCTATTTACCAGGGTAATTCCCCCACCATCGATGCAGTCCAGCAAAGGAGACAGCCTGGCACGGAGGAGGATCCTTGAAGAACTGTCCACGACCGAGAACCCTCTGTGGCTGGAGACGAAGCTTAGGCCGTATGAGGAACAGGAACTCACCATGAACGTGTTTGGAGACCAGCAGGAACAGGGGAACACGGAGGCAGTTCAGGTTGGTAGACTTAATTAACTGGTAGGATAACTCTAAATAGAATCCGTTTAGCTGACTCTTTTGCTCACTCTTCACACTTCTCTTTTTTCTTTCTCTTAGTAGAAATTTACATCTAACAGAGTGACGTTTGACCACAAGTCACCGATAGATGATTGGCGACAGATTACTAATTTGATAGGTTCTTATTAGGTAATAAATATAGGTTGGCAATGGGCAGGCCACATTGCTAGACGAACCAATAACCGATAGGGAAGAAAGGTTCTCGAGTGGCGACCACGAACCGGAAGACGCTCTACAGAGCAGTAACTACAGTTAGGCTTCCCACTAGGTGGACCGACGACTTTGTCGCGGGGAGCGGATGGATGCATAAATGGCTAATAGCTGTTCATGGTGGCGTTCAAAGGTGGAGGCAGTTGACTTCTTCCGACTGATGATGATGAGATATAGGTAGCAACTTGTTATTACAGATGGTTATTTATTGTTTTTGTAGCCCGACAATACGTATGCAACGATCCAGGGCAGCAGAACCACAGAGCGGTTCGGAGACTACGCCACACTGGGCGGGGAATCACCCACGCCACTAGAAGCTGCGCTTGGCTTTCAGGTATGACACATCAGCAGTACTTATGAGCTAAAGTCTACATCTTGGAGCAGGTACTCAGTTCTGCTCGCAGAAAGACTTTCTGTAGGTAGCCCTCCATTAGTTCTACCGAAGTCATTGTAAGAGTCACAGGGAGCAGATGGATGCAAATGGCTTTAACGGCTTTTAAGCCGTTTATGTTCAACAGTGGACTTCTTCCGGCTGATGATGATGAGACGATGGTGTGGTTCCTATCCCTTTCAGCATGGTTTAGTTCCAAAACTAAACCATGCTGAAAGGGATGGGGAGACTTGCTCCTGACGATAGTACGCCAAGCTTTTTTTATATACTTAATTATTTATCTGCTGACTCAGCAGTTAGCAGTTATTTAATCCTCAAGGAAAAATAAATTACAATACCTTTTTTTTTTCATTTTCAGGGCAGCACTTTTAAACCGCCATCACCAGATACTCCAGAACCACCTCCTAGACCTTCAGGATTAGTGGCGATATAATAACAAACAATAGTATTATTCGGACGAAACGTGGAAAGTACCAGCTTACATTTTGCAATTAAAATGATCTTCAAGTGGTATTATTTAGTCGATTGGACGAAACAGCTCAGAAGTGGGATAGTGAACAGAATTGAACTGGATATTGACTTTATAGTTCAAATTGATAAGACTGCTCCAGTCTAAATTAAATTAAGTCTCGTATGTACGTCAATGTACATTGCACGTACGTAGGAGTACGTCCAAACGTACAGTGTGACCAAACTAATTTGGTCTTATGTAGTCTCAATATTTAATGGTTAAGGAGAGTGTAAATATTTTTTTATTTAATTTTACTTAGGTGATGTGAAATAGCGCATGTTGTCAATGTGTTATCAATTTGAAATATCCTTTTTACGAAATCAGACTGCGACTGTTTGAAATATAATTTTATTTTGTTACCATTTATATGACACATTGACAACGTCCAGGATAAAAGAAAAAAGAACTAGATATTATGTATCTAGTATATTTTTATTTAGATAATAATATTTTTGTACCTATGAAATTTTGAAACAAATACTTTGTGATCATTCCTTTGAAATAATGGCAAAAGGAAAAGTGAATCTCAATTTAATCTTAGCCACTGAATATTTTTTACTATTTTTATTGCCATATTTTATAAATTGTTATGAATATTGCAACGTGTAAACATAAATCATGTAAGTTGATTGTGGGTCCAATACAAATCGTATTTTTCGTATTTATTAATGTGGTACAAGTATGTATAATTTTTATAAATATACTTATACAAAAATCGGATATTTAAAGGAATTGCCACAAAACACAAATAAAACTGGGAGTTGTCTTAAACTTTTTCGAGATTATAGATTATAAGGTCAAAAGGTGTATAGAGAGATTATTAAAAATGTTAAAGTAAAAGTCATTTTAGTATTTTCTTAAGAGTTTATAATGTTTTAAACAGTCCCAAAAATAAAAAATAGAATTAAAAACTAAAGAAAAATCTATGTAAATATGGGTTATTTTACACTAAAGTATTATATATTTTTATAACAAAGCGTAATAAACATTATTTTGTAAACCTTCGTCTATTTTATTCGTTTTTCTCACTACTTTCAGGCGTGATCAAGCTATAGCATTTATTCAAAGAGTCCATTACCGCTCGAACTTTTTCTAAATAGGCTGATAGTTGTGTTTGTAAGCATTCTTCTAGGTCATTCAGAGAGTTTTTTAGCTGCAAGTAAAGTTCTCCCATAGCCTTTAGTTTGAGAATTATCAGTCTTTGTATTACATTGTTGTAATTGTCTTTCTCCATCTAAAAGGCAAAGTATTACTAAACTTTATGAAACCTACAAACAAGCAAACTAATATTATAAATGCGAAAGGAAGTCTGTCTATTTGTAACATTTCTCACCTAAGCCGCTGAACAGATTTTACCGAAATTCGTTACACTAAGGGTGAAAACAAACGAGCGTAATCTGTGAGTTTCATACAAAAAGGCAGTTGGTGCCACTCGACGACGCAAAATGAGTTGTCTTCCGACTCAATGCGCGTAAACTCAACCGAATTTCGGTCGTGGTGAGGGAAGGGCAAATAAAGTATGAAACTGTCCACATCAAAACTGCCTCTGACTATTGAATGGGTTTACCCAGCTTCTTTTTCTGGCCTACTCTTCATAAATACACAATATTTTTAATGAATCCATCGTGCTCGACGACACGAACAGCCCGTACCAACGCTCAATACTGAATAAATAAATTAAGTTCGTCCGGCAACTCAACAGAAATTCAGTTGAACGTAAAATGAGTGACCGAAAATGCGCGACTCACGACTCACAAAATTACGCTCGTTTGGTTTGACCCTAACGGCCGAAATTAATAATACGAGTAAATCCTGATCCGTTATCCACGGTTTTTGATTAATATGTCAAGTCATAATTACATTACGATTATACACTTACGTATTGAGTAAGACACGACTCGGCTGCTTCCTCATTGCCGGGATTGTCTGTATTACATGTCTTTACTAAATACCTGTAGCCTCTTCGCCATTTACGACACTGGAAAAATTGTACATAATCATCATCGTTCCTCCTTTAATATTATATTATCTTAGGAGACAGTCGGCCTTGACGGTCTGATGGTAATCGGTCACCATCGCCTAGGGACATTTGTAACACTCGAAACGTTGCCGACCGTGAAGAAATCAAATATTTTAATATTTAAACCCCTTTTAGAGGTCTGCATTTTGTACTGCGGAAAGATTTGACGAAAAGATTTTGCAAGATATTTTAATTTTTCTATTTTTGCAGTATTTGAGTACAATTAAGTCACATGATGTTAATTGATCATGTAGTCGAAGGTGGCTTCGCTACACCTGAATTGGCTCTCAAGTGGGGCTGCTGGATCAACGATATGTACAGTCAGCGACAAAAGCAGCTGATCGTTCTCGATTTTCCAAATGTTTTACATGGTATCATTTTGACCACAACATAACACAACTGATTTTAGGTGATGATGGGTTCAAAAATTGGTGTCTAAGATAATGAGGATGATAAAAAAAGTGTGATTGTTCAGCGACTTTTGTCGTTGACTGTACATGGCGGCATGTACAAAGTAGGCTAGAGAAAGGAGCGCATCAATTGAGTAGTGTAGAACTTCCAGGTTTTGATTTTGTATAGATAACCTTTGTTCCAGTTTTTGTACTTGATACATACTTCCTTTTCCAGCTGTGTTACGGCTTGCGTCCTATCTCTATCCTCAGCAGTAATAGTGGACAAGCACTGACTCTCATCTGCATAGTAATCCTTCTCAGACTTTCTTATTCTTCGACGATGCAGGAATAAGCATTCTATCCACTGGAAAAAACTGACTTCTTATGTATGAATGGGCATGCGTTTTATCTCTTGTCACTTTATGGTAAGTGACGGTGGAAAGCGGATCACGCTGGCCCGTAAGGTGCCTATTCACTCTTACGTCCTACTAATATTATTATTATAAACGTGAACGTTTGTGAGTATGGATGGATGTATGTTTGTTAATCTTTCACGAAAAAACTACAGAACGGATCTCAATGAAATTTGGAATGGAGATAGCCTATACCCTGAATTAACACATAGGCTACGTTTTATCCCGGAAAAAGGTTCCTGCAGAATATCGGGAAGACGCGGGTGAAATCGTAGGGCGCAACTAGTAAGGATATAAAAACTGTAATCTAGTTTTCAAAGAAAAATTGTTGTTGTCGAAAGTCCCTTTTTACTTCTTACAGGACGGTTAGCGTTTGACTACAAGTCGATGTGACGATGTAGTCGAAGGTAGTGCCACGGTACACTTGGATTGGGAACTGGTTGTCCCATCCCAACCTCTTATATGCCAACTCATAATCTACCTCTATATAATATTAGTATAGATTGTTTGTATCTGATTTACTAGCGTTGTCTTGCAGGATACTCGCGCCATTTCATCATCATTATCATCAGCCAGAAGACGGACCTGGACCTGGACCTGGCCCCACCCTTTGAACACCATAATTAACGTCTTATAGCCAATTGCATCCATCGGCTCCCTGCGACTCTTACAATCGTCGGCCCACCAAGTGACGAGCTTTATCTACAGAACATCTCCCGTTGTATACCTTAGAATTATGATCTGGTCTTCTAAAGCTAGCTTCTTTGTGCCTGTTCATTTGCATCCTATATTTGGTGGTGACATTGACTCTCTTCACCTGGAAGTCTACCGTCCACGCCCCCAGGAGGATCCTGTCCTCCCGGTCCAGGGTTATTGAAGAGTTGAGGTTTGTCTCGTATAACTGCTTTTGTAACTTAATGTTGTTTGTTACCTGCAAAACTATCATTAACAACCTCGGGGTAGCTCGGTGCTTTCCCATGGTGGGGGGTTACAACTAAAAATGATCATCTTTTTAGAATTAAAGACTTTGGTTACTAGCGTATTTTTCTTGGTTTTTAAACAATATGTTACAATAATTGCGAGGTACAATAACAATACAACAAAATAATTTGGATTTAAATGGTAGGCGTTCCTAATACAGTGCAACCTTAATATAACGTACCTCAATATAACGACTTCCTCGATTTAACAAATTCTTCGTAATCCCCTTGAATTGTCCATAAGAGTCAATATAAAATATACCTTTACATTGCGAACATTCTTTGCGTACAACCTCTTTATAACGAATTTTCAACTATCAAGAAAAAGTATTTATACCTCTAATTAACGAATTTTGCCAACCCAAAACCTTTATATAAAGTTTCCACCAATAATATAACTCTTAATCTTGTAATGTGATTCATGTCTCGACATGTTTCGACACGCTTTGTTTGTACAGTAATCATTGTTGAGGTGAATAAAACTATTCCTTTACCTCTTTATAACGAATTTTAGACCAATCTAACCTCAACATAACAAACCTCAGTTCAACGAATTACTTGATATTACGAATATTTTCTTGTTCCCCTCCGATTTGTTATATCGAGGTTGCACTGTATTCAACAAAATACAAAATAAAAAACCAATTAGACTTAGAGAGTTATGGTCAAGTACTTTTAATCTGAATATCATCTTGGTCATCCGTAAGATTGCTGGAACAGATCAATAGGTCCTTGGTGACAGATCTATAACTTGAGGGTGGAAGCAAATCAGCTCCCAACTGTTCTAAGTTGAGCAGTGTAGTTGAGCCTTATGGAATTGGCGATTTTATTATTTTATTTAAATTAAGTTTTAGTATCTTACCTCGAAAGCAGCCATTCGAAACAGTACACTCAGCAAAACAACACGAATCATTATGTTCAGTCGGAATAATTCAGTTATTTTAATAAGAATCTATCTAGCACATCATCTTGTTGAGAATTATATGTTTAGACTGGATTTATCTTTAGCAAATCAAGATCAAAGTATAGTTCGCAGTTCTGTCTCGGACTTAACATTTGAAAATTAATATATTGAATACATTTTTACTAAATACGTAGATGGATATTTATTTAAATTTACTATATGAGAAGTCTATTATACTTTAATAAAGACAGGTAAAGTTTGTTGTTAGTAATATTCGGCTAATCTATTAGAAACTATTGATCTGATTTTAAAAATACACTACCCTAGAGCTGTTTTATTATGGTAGTTATACCCATGCAAAGTCAATTTACAAATAAAAACACTAGGTAGTTTTTGGTTTGTATGACAGCTTTGCTGACTCTATATTATATGCTGATAACTTGGGGTTATCATTCGTGTAATAAACCTATAGTATACACAATAATATAGAAGCAGCGTTTGTGAGTTTCGATGTAAGGAGGTAGTCACTGAAACTACTCTTCCTTCACCGATTTTGATATATTTTTCACAAAACTTTATCTCTCTATCCCTCAGTTTTTAAGCATTATTATGTGTTTTTTCATAATAAAAACCCCGTGGCAGTACCGAAGCGGGTGAACCCAAAAGGGCACTGCTAGTCATTAATATTGTGATTACAGTTAATGTTTTAATGTGCATTTTGCTTCCGACAACAAGGTCAAAATGTCTTTTCAATAAAGCTGCCAAGATTTTATTAGCTTTACTAATTTCTCTTACTACAAGGCTATTGACGACCGATGTGGCGCAATGGGCGGATTGCCGACTGTGAAGCGTGAGGTCGCGGGTTCGATTCCCGCTACAGGACAAATGTTTGCGCATTGAAAAAAAAAGCGCAAGTAGTTGTTCTGTGTCTGGGTGTTTTGGATCCCCGATCCTTGTAGTTTCTGATACCCTAGATACAGGGAAACCTAGTTAGGGGTCAGAGCCTATGTATGTGATTGTGCGGGAATTATTATTATTTATTATATTATTATACTACATAATTTATTCTATTTCACTATCACCATCATCAGCTGGAATTCGTTCACTCCTGGACATAGGCCTTGCCCATTGAACGCCATAATTAACGGCTATTAGTTATATGAAATATGCCATCGCTCAAAACGGTGAAGGAAAACATCGTGAGGAAACCGGCATGCCCAAGAACTGCAACATTTTCAAGGGCATGTGACATCTACCAACCCGCACTGGGCCAGCGTGGTAGATTACAGCCCATACTCTCTCTCTGAGAGAAGGCCAGAGTCCCAGCAGTGGGAACGTGGAAGGCTGATAATGATGAGTTATATGAAACCATCGGTTCCCTCCCGACTCTTAGGTACGATGTCGACGGTCCACCTATTGTGGGGCCTACTTACAGAACGTCTTCCGAGTCATAGTCGTCACTCGAGAACCTTTCTTCCTTATTTAGTATTTAAAAGTAGGTATATTAAATTGTATAAATAAAAACAACTAAAAACGTTACTTTAGGTTTATTATTACAAAAATAAATTGTCGATTAGGCGATTTACAATAACATTATGTAACAACAATATATAATATTATTTATCTCAACACAACAAAATTGTACTTAAATTCTATCCATACAATTTTTCTAAATGAATATGGCACTTTAACAATTTCCAAATTCAGAAATAACAATTGCAGAACAAAACTTTATCATCTTCATCATCGTGTATCTCATTAAACTTAGTGTAGATAATGATCAAATAAACTGCTGTGATGAAGATCGATGTCTTCACCATCAAGGATCTCGTAAATTCAAGGCATTAAATCGAGGAAACCAATGCATTAAAAGTTGATAAGACCACACTCAATTATATTTACATTAAGACTATCACAGTGAGTCTGTACGTACTTCACGAATAAATAAAATTACCAAATAAAATCAATATTAATCAATTCACGCAGTCATTCCAATTACATCCAATTCATTTTCAAAATAGACTTACAATTTGGTAGATTCACAATCTGTCACATTTTCACAACATGAACGTCTAATAATACATTTAGGTACTTACGTATTTCAAGAATAATAGATGTTATTTCTTTTTGTTTATGGCTTATAGTAGGTGCACAGACCTTTGCTTTTGTTAAGAATTTCTTACTAAATTTCACCGACAATTCTGCAATAGTAACTGTTTTCACATCTTTTTCACCTATGGGTTTGTGGTTAAGCGTTTGATCACTTGTTACGTCACCTGATGTTAAATGACGATGTGGGTTGAAAATTGACTCTCGCTTTGAAAGCCTCCTTATAGTCTGTTCCATTGAAGTTGATAGGATAGTTAGGAGCACTAGTAAATCCTTTATCATCAGGCTATGGTTTCATTATGTCAATTTTCTCTGTATTGTGGTGTACTATCTATTTCTTATTTTCTTCCATTGATAGATCAAATTCATTGCAATAGTATTGTCGGTGCCATATTTTAATGATCCGGAACTATGTGTCATGTCCTATCACTTAAACTAACAAAATTTTAAAACTATTTGACAATTGTTTTAAGACATTAATTTATGAATATAAACATTTTTGGTAATCTTCAACGGCGTCTTTCGTTCTGATGACGATTTGTCTTCGGAGATGGTTCAGTCGTCTCTTGGCATGCGCCACGAGGTCTTTGTAAGACCTTCTGGTATGCTGCAGATCGTCTTTTACTCGGTGGATTTCTTCCAAAGCTAGTCTTTTCCAGCGCCTGACCTTTGGCTGGTTCTGAAAATAGAACAGTGTTAGTTAGTAGTTCTTCAGTTTTCTACATTGTTGACTTATATTCACATGAAGATGCTGAAGACTACAGTTTAAGATGTAGTAAGTCGTCGGGCAATAATGGCTATCGATAACAAAAGACCGAAATACGTACACTGAGAAAGAAATTCTGACTTTCCTTCTGAGTCTTTACCTTCCAAGACCGTTTCCTTCCTTATTTTGTATTTGTTTTCCTTCTGAATCACAATTCCTTCCCTTTTGACTTAGAAGGAAAACGGTATTTCGGAAGGTCTTTTTTCTCCGTGTAGTTTGGAAGAAGTCTTTACTCAAACAAACGTCCTTAATTATTCTTCTTCTTGCACTAGAATCAGCGCAGTGCGTCCTTGCCTTCCACTCTCCTTTATCAACCGTCATTGCATCATTCACTTTCTTTTCATTAATATCTACCCTTACACAAAACATCCTCCTATTCCTTGATCTTCATCTGTTTTTCCATCCATCAACATTAATATTCATTACTTCCTTGGTAATATGAGTGTCATCCCTCGTCATAACAACATCCACCAAGCCAATCGAAAAAAGGGGTAGGATTCCTTAATTAATCTTTTAAAATTCAGTGGGGCCATATAGGCTTTTTATTTATTTCTTTGTAAACAGACATATATCTGAAAAGAAATGGATATAACAGTTAGCTACTTACTTCACAAGGTACGCCACATCCATAGAGCGCTCGTTCACTTTTCCTTATATACTCTTCCGTCTGAAAAAAATATTTTGTTAACATTAGATGGTATGGCGATTTGACTATGAAGCGATGATGCGTCAGCTGAAGTGTGACATCATGGGTTCTATTGCCAAATAAGGAACCATTTTTTGTGGATTAAAAACAAACAAGCACATGTATCAATTTGTTGTCTGGTTGTAGTGTATCCCCAATCTACATCGTCTTTGTTACAAAGAAGGATTCTCTGTATAAAGAACATCAGACAGTTAGGGGTCATAACTTATGTTTATGAATCAAAGGGGGATCAAAGAAATACCTAATTATCCTGGTTGTATGAAATCGGGCTAGTGATGATAAAAGTACCTTATTGAGATGCATCCTGAAGACCACCATATGCCCCAGCAGGAACTTGTGATGGTTCTCGCCGCTGAAGCTGGCAGCTTTGTACGAGTCCATCTGGATCTTCTTTAGAATATCGTCGAAGGTGCGCTGGCAGGCAATTGGCTGGAATAAAGAGAAAACACCTTTTCAATACACTAATATAGTATGGATACTGCATCAAAATCAGACCAGTAGTTTTGCAGAAAAATGACAACATGGATTGGCACAAACTATGTTTGCTGCAGCGCCCCCTGGTGAGTTGTCACCATAACACCTATCTAAGAACAAGTACCAATCAAACCCATCAAAATCAAAATCGGACTAGTAGTTTTGGAGAAAAATGGCAACATGGATTTGCACTAACAAACAAACATCCTCTGACCCCAAACACATATACGGTCTCCGTTCCGTCGTGGCAGATGTGCAAGTCCCGCGGCTATTGGTAAGGGCCACGCTGCCCAATGCCCATTACAGTCCAGAAGTACTTAGAATTTTTGAACTGCAACATTTTTAAAGTGGGACTGGGCGGGACACGTCAGCCGGATGCACCCGGATCGCTGGGCAAGGATCATCACGCAGTGGGTACCTGAGGACGGGCGACGTCGCCGAGGCAGGCCCCGAAAAAGATGGTGTGATGACTCCTTTGAGGAGCGGTGGCCTGAGGTTGCGGGGGATAGAGATATCTGGAAGGAAATGGGGGAGAACTTTGCCCAGCATTGGGACAGTATAGATAAAAAAAAAAAAGATTTTAATATTCCTGAGTGTCATATTTTTATTGACATAAAAATCCTGCTAGAATCTCTACGCGGGTAAACACATGCTGCATAGCTAGTGAACTAAAGTGATGGTATACCAGTTAACTAATTTAGGCCTCCCAACGTCATACTTCTGGCAGACATTACTAGCCTATATAAATAACATCAGTCAGTGTCTATAAATATAAATTAATTATCGGTATAAATTCAAGTTTCCGTTGATAAATATTGGCAGACGTTGACATAGGCCGCGATCTTCCATGAATTCAATTAGTCAGACATTTTGTACTATAATGATGCGTGAATGAAGCCAATAATGTCTATGAATTTGCCGTCAAACGCTACTATTAATAAATGCAAAAGTGTGCTTGTTGGTTTATTTCATATTTCAAACAGTAACAGAACAACGTTTACACATTTCTAACGTAGAAATTTATTTGCGCTCTTTTAGGCCTGGTTAATTGATCCGTTGTCGAAATTAAATATGTATAGCCAAAAATGTATATAAAAAAAAAAAAAAAATGTGTAATGTGTGTAAATGTGTGTTAAAAATGTGTATATGTGTATAAAAATGTATGTGTATGTATGTGTATGTGTGTATGAATCTAATAGTTAATTATGTCGGATGCCTACGGGCATTTTGAAAACTCAACCCACCCGGGGCCCGCGTGGTGGATTATGGCCCATAGTCTTTACTCTCTCTGAGAGAAGGTCTATGTCCCAGAATTTAAGGTTCTATCACCTAAGATCCATTAATAATTTTATTTATTTCATTCATTCGAAGCTAGCGGTCCCGGGTTCGAATCCCGGTAAGGTCAAATATATGTGTGATGAGCACGAATATTTGTTCCTGAGTCTTGGATGTTTCTATCTATATAAGTATTTATTTCTCTACATAAGTATGTATATCGATGTCCAGTACCCATAACACAAGTTTCGAGCTTAATTTGGGGCTAGATCAATTTGTGTGCAATGGTCCCCGATATTTATTTATTTCCTCACTTATTAGATCCATTATAGATCTACTTAGATTTAATTTCCCACCAGATCCATCTAAATAAACCGTTATCATTTGATACACCATTTAGGCTGATTTTGATACACATTTGAAACACATTTTTTACATTTGATTTGATATATGTGTGTTACAAAAAAAATACAATTTATTGCAAAACCCTTACCGAACAAACAAAAAAAGTGAGTCAGCTAAAAAGTAGTAATAAAATGAACCGCATCCCAGTCAGATCAAAAGTCACCGCAAATGTGCAGTTATGCGTTTCCTAATTAAAAATGGCAGTCAAAAGATCAATAGGCATTGCGTAAGTATTAATAGACCGGCACCCTTGAACGGTACCGAAGAGAATCAAGGTGCAGTGCTCGTGATGTATGCATCCACATCCAGGTAATATGACCAAGCTTCTTATTCACATTACAAACGTGAATGTTTGTGAGTATGGATGGATGGATGGATGGACGGATGATTGTTACTCTTTCCCGCAAAAACTACTGAACGGATCTGATTGAAATTTGGAATGGAGATAGCATATACCCTGGATTAACACATAGGCTACATTTTATCTCGGAAAAATGTTCCTGCGGGATAACGGGAAGACGCGGGTGAAACCACGGGGCGTAAATAACCTCTTGTTAAGAATCTGTCGCCAAGCACCTATCGGTGTATTCCGGCAGCCTCACTTGAGAGCCAGTTCCCAGTCCAGGTGTAGCGTGGCGCCATCTTAGACCACATCGTCACTTAACATCAGGTGACTTGTGGTCAAACGCTACCCTGTAAAAAGTAAAAAAAAAAAAAATAGATGAAAGTAATAAAAATCCTAACATCTTTCATCATCAGCTCGTGTCAGTTCATTTCTGAACATAGGCCTCTCCCAAGGTACGCCACTGAGCCCGGTCTTCGGCTCTTCTCCTCCTACTACTGGCAGCCACTCGGCGCAAGTTGTCGCTCCACTTTGTCGCAGGGCGTCCTACACTACGTTTGCTAAGCGCGGTCTCCACTCAAAAACACGTCTACACCAGGGATGTTGCGAACATTCGCATCCGCATCCGCAAATGCGGAACTTCCGCATAGATTTGGACATCTGCATCTGCATCCGCATCCGCATTAAATCAGTGCGGATGTTCATGCGGATGCGAATATCATGCAAGTAGCGACAAGAAAGAAATGGGTGGGGCCCGGCGGATGGCGCGTGCCGGTCGCACGTGACAATGAACAAAGGGAGCGAAGAAGTTGGCGACAAGGTTCAAGTAGTTTCGACATATTTGTTGTTGTGGTCTGTGGAGCATCATAATTTATTGTTTCTTGTAAATAAATCATTACGTTTTTGTTTGCGCTGTGGAGTGTGGACTACTTATCGTATAAATATATATTTTAAACTAGCTGACCCGGCAGACTTTGTACTGCCTCAATCGAAAAATCAATTAACTGTATTGAATAGCAATAAAGTTCAAATTGCCTCAACATTTTATTCAGAAAACGTTTATATGGGAAAAAGGAAAGCGCTGTTTTCAGGGTTTTCCCGGCAATTATTCTAATTTTTCTCACCCTTTACACCTTCCCTAGACCTCCACGAACATTTCAAGACCAAAATTAGCCAAATCGGTCCAGCCGTTCTCGAGTTTTAGCGAGACTAACGAACAGCAATTGATTTTTATATATAAGATATTGTGATACAGTGATCATTGTGTGTACTTAAATAAAGAGTTTACAAAGTAAGGTTTATGGGTGAACTTTAAATTAGAAATTATTACTCGAAGGGCTCCTATTTTTAATTTTAATTACTAATATACCAATAGGTGTTTAATATATACTAATTTTTGATTTAATTACAATAAAAATATTAATAATTAAGTTATCATTGTTTTAATTCTTCATTAATAGACTTTATTTACATAATAAAGGCTGAAATGATGATGATGATGCTGGTTTACATAATATCTTAAACATCCGCATCCGCATTCGCATCCGCGGATGTAAAAAAATCAGCATTCGCAACATCCCTGGACACCAACGGTTATTGGTTCTGCTGCTTAAATAACCAGCCCACTGCCACTTCAGCTTGCTAATTTTGTGAAATTACGCTTCACAGTCAGCTATCTGCCCATTGCGCCACATCGGTCGTCGGAAAATGCGTTAATAATAATGCGTAATTTTTTTTTATTTAGCTAGCTTCGAATGAATGAATGATGGAAATGAAATAAATAAAATAATTAATGGATCTTATGTGATAGAACCATAAATTCTGGGACATAGACCTCTCAGAGAGAGTAAAGACTATGGGCCATAATCCAAAACGCGGGCCCCGTGTGGGTTGAGTTTTCAAAATGCCCGTAGGCATCCGACATAATTAACTATTAGATACATCATACATTTTTGGCAATACATATTTAATTTTGACTACGGATCAATTAACCAGGCCTAATAATGCGTAATTTTTTTTTATTTGGTCTAGTTCTTAAGCATGGCCAATGCAGCGTGACGCAACGCTCTCTGGCAGTACGTCAACGTCGCATGCCAATGGCATAACCCTCGGCAAGACCACTGCCGACTGTACTAACGCACGTTTTTGTATTAATTATTATAACATTATTTACATTTACAACACAAACATATAACATTGATCAATGTAGATTAGATTGAGATGGAGCTCAGAGATGCCGGCTGCAGATTCAATCTGATTTACGTTTGTGTTTTGTAACCTTACTGTCTCACTGCCCTGAGAAAAAATCCTTACTTTCCTTCTGAGTCTTACCTTCCAAAATATAACCATTTCCTTCCTTATTTAGCCTGAGTTTTCCTTCCTGACTCAAAAGAGAAAAAAATTCCTTCCGCATTTCGGAAGGTCTTTTTTCTCCGTGTGCTGCGTAAGGATCTCCCCCATTTCTAGAATACATCCTATACTAATATTATGTGTGTATTTGTTACCACGTATCACCGTAACTACTAAACCAATTTTGATGAAATTTGGAATGGAGATAGCTTATACCCTGGATTAACACATAGGCATTTTATCCCGGAAAAAGTTCCTGCGGGATAACGGGAAGACGCGGGTGAAACCGCGGGGCGCAACTACACGGAGGAAATGGACGTTGCAAAATACCGTTTTCCTTCTGAGTGAAAAGGGAAGGAATTTTGATTTAGAAGGAAAACTAAGGTATTATAGGGAAGGAATTGGAAGGTAAAGACTCAGAAGAAAGTCAGAATTTTTTCTCAATGTAAGTAGGTAGTATTTTGAACTCTTCAAAATGTTCCAAAACCAAATCCTACAAAAACAAACGAGCGTCAAGGTGCAAGAAAGTTTCAGGCTAAATTTACCACATTGTATTTGTTTAGCAATCCAGAGTTAAACTAAATCAATATTTTGGGAAAGTCTGCCTAAAATAGCGACGCTTTGTTTTGCTCCTTGACCGTGTTGCAATGCTGGAGAAATGCTTTACAGTCAAAATATTGATGAGAGCAACACAGTTGGGCATGTAGGTGTACAATTATTGTAAATAGTGACGTGCCTATGTGGTTATACAGATGAGGATTGTAAACATCCCAGTTTGATTTCTTATTTATGATCATTTGAAAATGTGTTTCATATTTTCGCGTTGACATCAATGGCAAGGTTCGTGCGTCATTGCTAAACAACTAATCTTGTTTGTTTACTAGTTATGTAAAAAAAGAATTTTTAGGGTTCCGTATGTACCTCAAAAGGAAAAACGGAACCCCTAAAGGATCAGTTTGTTGTCCATCTTTATATCAAGTCAAGACCCTTTTTTCAAGAACACGTTAAATACTATTTATTAAACCAGCTGTTCCCCTGGTTTCACTCGCGTGGGCCACAGTTTCCCCCTTAGGGGTTGATTTTCGAAAAACCCTTTCTTATTATCCTTATGCATCAAGAAAAACATACCCTCCAAATTTAAAGTTTCTACGACCAGCGATTTAGGCTGTGCGATGATCAGTCAGTCAGAACTTTGATTCTTATAATATATACTCGACTTACCAGTTTCTTTCAGCTGTGAATAAATCTAACTCGTATGTCAACGCTATCAAAAGATAGGACCGTTGATGTCACATTTTTTGCGCCTTCACAAGGGAATAAAAACCTGACCTAGAGTCATGAAATTTGGCATTAAGCAAGGTCATAAAGCACATGTAAAGGAGAAAGTTGGTACAATTGCTTATTGTCTGTTGTCATAAAAAAATCTTTTCTATTCTATTCTTACTCATTTATCTAATCAGATGCTTCTGGTTCATGTTGCTTGGAACATCCCTAGTTGTAATGCACCTTGCATCATACGATACGGCGCATGCCTAATACATTCAAGTAGGCTAAGAGCATATTATGAACATAAGATGCCTGCACGTCGGAATCCTAACCCACTTCGGTTATTGCTTTCCTGTGCCAATGTGTCTTAATATCTACTGATACCTCTATCTACCTATCTTTTATATAAATATCTAATACCTTTGTGGATTCATTCGCGTGGAATTTGAAATTATTCCAAATTATAACTTTATTATGCATAATTCAATCGTTTTTATTCAACAGGATACAACGTCAAACTTAAAACTAGCTACGCGTCTGTTCCAACCTCCTTACGCCGGCAAAACTACAGGCAAGAAACGCCCGGCAGGTAATTTTTTGGCGCGATCACATTGACAATTTTATTCTTATTACTAATTGATTGAATTGGAGCAAGTTCACTAAAATCCCAAGCTTTTTTGTCATCTAAATAGTCCGATATTTTATAATAAGCTTTGCTAATAAGATTTATCTTTGTTAATTGTGCAGATTGGGATATGGAAACATGAATACAACAGCAAACTTTTACATTTCAATTCAATCCCTTACCTATGATTTTAGTTTCGAAAAACTCATAGTATGTTATGTACGTATGCTGTGTTTGGTGGTAAAGCATTTAATAGTGTCTGACAGTCCGCCTGGCTAGCTACCATGCACCCACAAACTAAGAATCTGTCGCCCAGCACCTGCCTATCACTGTATTCCGATAGTTCCCAATCCAGGTATAGCTGGTATCATCTTTGACTGCAACGATACCTGTCAGAAATTATATTAAATATATGATTCTATATATCTATATTATTACAAACATTGTCCTTTCATGGTTTTAGAACTTGTAAGTTAGGTTCTACGTTGATATATCAGTCAGTCATACAGGACAACTGTTTTATGTATAATATGTAAATATCTAGAAGATTATCTCATATCGCCCAACCTCGAAACGTGGCCAGATTTGGATCTGAGAATGGATAATTGGTTTACTAAAACCCATGTGTTCGCTTTTCTCTTGGCATGAATCTGGGCTGAAATTAGTCTAATGGTTATGGAGTTACACTTGCCAAGTAGGACCTACTAACCAAATAAGTACCTATAGTACCAAAGGTCATTAGTGATATTAAACAGAAGCAAGGAGAGGCATTGGCTGCCATCTAATTCTACTCTAGAGTCATAATTTTAACTGTTCTACTAAAATAGTAACTATGCTAGTATATTAGCTATTCCCCGTAATTTCACTTACGCGGACTACAGTTTATCGCGATAAAAAGTTCAAGCGATTCCCATGCCAAATTTCAGTAATAAAAGATGTCATAACAAGTATTTTTTGGATTCTTTTCATTCTAATAAGTGCAGATATCAATTAGGAAGATGATAAAAAATATCCAGGCCTAGCGTGGCGTCGACCGCATCGTAACATAACATCAAGTGACTTGCGGTCAAACGCTATCATATAAAATACGGGTATAAAATAGCTTATGAACTGAATTGAGTCATAAACATAAGTTCAAAAAAAAAACGGACCACGCAGTATTTTAAACTGTTGATGTTCAAAATTCTGGGTGGCATTCAAGCGCAATGTTTAAGACAAGAAACTTGCCTGTCTCCTCACAAAGATACTTAAAAAAAGATGAAATTATTATAAATATAAACATTACCTATTACAAAGACCCCAAAAAACCCGAAACCAACAACGACCTCAAAAATTCTAAATATGGTCACGCATAAAAAATTACCTGCCGGGCGTCTCTTGGCAGTTCCTTTGCCGGTGTAAGAAGATTGACACAGGCGTGGCCAGTTTTAAATTTGACGTTTTAAAATAATCAATACATTGTAAAATTTATCTTTTATCCGGGATAAAAAGTATTCTATCTCTGTCTCCTGGTTCTAAGCTACCTCCCCACCAATTTTCAGCCAAATCCGATAGCCGTTTTTGAGTTATAAATAGTGTAACTAACACGACTCACTTTTATAATTATATATAGATTATAATTATAAAAGTGAGTTATTCTGCCAATATCAAGAGAATTGTTAGATAATGCTGATTACGAGATGCTATTGTAGCCTAGGACACTGGGATTATGGACCAAAACCTTTCTAATGAGAGAAAGCCTGTGGCCCAGCTACAAGCCGGCCACGAAAATCTCCCCTCCCTACATACACACACAAAACACACAATAAATGTGTGTATGGAACACTAAATTTACACATTTTTTGAATACTCACAGCGTTATAAACCGGCCTGCTTCCTGCTTCCCTTAGCGCGTCATCGGTATACTTCGATATATTCATCAAGAACGACTTCAGGTCGGAACCAGCCTGGCCCGTGTACTCCGTGTAGAGAAGTAGAGCATCAGAGTTGGCGTTCTTCAGGTCTCTCACCAGTTCTGGAGTCATCCTCTTCTCTATGTCTTCCAGGTCATTGCTGTCGCGGTCCGATACCCTCACGTAGACATTGGTATCCTGGAATTTAAGGAAGAATAGTTGAAGACCTTTGACCTTGAAGAAGGAGGAACTAGTCTTCAAGGCAGCCCCTCAAGTTAAGTCTCTGTCGTCAAGCATCTATATCAGCGTTTCAGCAGCCCCACTTGAGAGCCAGTTCCCAATCCCAGTGTAGCGTGGCTCCACCACATCGTAATTTAACTTCAGATGACTTGTGGTCAAACGCTATTTATAAAAATCTTGCATCGACGTTAAAATATGCGATTTTTGACTTTTTACAAGGTAGTGTTTGACCACATGTCACCTGATGTTAAGTGTCGATGGGTTGAAGGTGACGCCATGCTACACTTGGATTAGGGACTGGCTTTCAAGAGAGGCTGCCGGAACACACCGATAGGTGCTTGGCGACAGATCAGGACATCAGGTGACTTATGGTCAAACGGTACTAAAAAGTCATGCGTCGACGTTAACTCTTAAGATCTTGTCTAAAATATGAGACTTTTAGTTTAATACTTCTTACAGGGTAGTGTTTGACTATGAGTCACCTGATGTTAAGTGACAATGTGGTCAAAGATGGTACCAAGCTACGCCTGGATCAGGTACTGGCTTTCGGTGAGGCTGCCGGAACTCATAAATATATGCTTGGTGACAGTATAAATAAATAGAGGTTACAAGAAACACCTCGAGGTATATTTAATAACTTCCTTTGTGACGTCATAACCATAACAATAATTCCGCAGCTGTAACCTGGTTTACAGGGTTTTAACAGGCGACCTTATAGCCAAGGTCACTTTACAAGTGCCATCGTTTCAGTAAAACAAATGTTTGGAACATAAAATTTTGCACAGTTTTGCATTGCAAGACCTTGCACTATTTAATTGCTTGTAATTAACTCTTGTTTGATGTTCAGAAGACAAAAAATAATGTGGAATTTATGCGAATTTCTTTTGAGCTTAATGTTCCTGTTGCTTATTCAAAGACTTCTGTTAAAAGCCGGAAGATGAGATGTAATGATGGCGTAATGCCCGAATAGCCGACTGCAAAGCTTGGGTTCGCAAGTTTGATTCCCGGTTATCCTGCTCATATATTTGTGCATTCAAAAATAAAGCGAAAGTATTTGTTCTGAGTCTGAGCGAGTGGATCTCTGATCTGTGTAGTTTCTGATATCCTAGATACATGAAAACCTAGTTGGGGGCAGAGCTCTTTAGGTATGTGTATTCAAAATGTCACCTATTAGAAAAGGTAATCATGAAATATCAGACTATTTAAATAAGATCACAAAAGCTTGGGATTAATGTGAATTTGCTCCGATTATACTTGATGATGATATGAAAAAAACATTTGTGTACTTTTATGATGAGACTGCTAAGATATTTTGATATATCACCACAAAAATGAGAAATTTACAACTGGAGCCACAATAACTGAAAAATGTTGGACGGTTATAATTATTTAAAAACTAAGTTATGGAGTAAGTACTATTCAATTCTGTATTAACAGTAAAAGAAAAGAGATAAACGTAACAGCAGTTAGACTGCCGATAAACTGACTAGCAAGTAGTTACTAAACAACTTCCTGACACAGTTACCGGTAACCACTACCATCTGCCATCCGATCCACGTGCGCCTACTGCCTAGCCCAGATACTACAACACAAAGCACTTGTTTGTACTGTTTGTTTGTACGCCCAAGGATTTGTTAAGGTGCATAGGCCGGCGCGTTATGGGGCGTAATGTAACCTCAACGCAAGCGTTTGTTACACAGCGAACAAAGTCTGTATAGGTGAAGACTTTTACATGAGCATTCGCTCGATGTGAGCACGTTACAAGCGCACGCACGTGGTAGCGTTATTCGGCGAGCACCCGAGCGTGCTCCACCCGGCTGTAACATTGCAAGTCAGTCGCTAGCACGAGCGTGCGTCTGCTAGATGGTCTACAACTGCTGGGAATGGAGCACAGTCAGTATTTGCTTATTACAGCGAGCGTTTTTTACAGAGCGAACACAGTCAATACTGGGAAACGTTGCGCTCTGTCTTGTTTCCCCGTGACTGCACGAACGCTCGCTGTGTAACATGTTACACTACACACCGTAACGTCGGTCAATGCGCACCTTACGGTTACGAAATCAGATACGTTGAATTCCTTTGTTATCGGTGGGCTTTTGTTTTTGTTATAATAATTTGATCGGGTGTTTAATTGTGACTAGTAACTCGCCTCGACTCCGTACGGGTATTAGTGATATAAACGGAATCAGATCTGTACCCCTAGTACAAGTACAAGTTTTGAAAACGATAAAAGTTTTCGTAAACGTCGACGTTTACCACTGCCGACTTGTCAAAGTGGCAACTCGATCTGCTTAAATTCAAAAAGTAACTCAATAACATTGTTGGAATATGATTATAACGATTTAAAATAACCCGTATTAACGATTTCAGTTCCTCCAAGTCTCAGTAAGATTCGCTGAAAAAAATATGTATGGAAACGAAAACTTTTATAGTTTTTGTAAAGTATCTAAACCTGTACTAGGGGTACTGTAGTTTAGAAGATTACCCCTATACATTCGAACAAACAAACTTTTTCTCTTTATAATATTGGTATAGAAAAACAGCCTGACTCACGAATTTGTAAAAGTTGTCATATGTTTGTAGATAGAAGTTTTAAAAAAATGGTTTTTAGTGCAAGGAAGCTGAAGCTACGCCTAACATTTCAAGTTTAGTTTACGCTGCACTTTGATTGTCAGTCAGCAACACGACGACGGTTCATATCTATCTAAAACATAGATTGCAAATAAATACATTCATGATAAAATCAACCGCAGAGCACTTTAGCATAACAACTCATGCAATTCGACATGTATGTACATATTATATTGTATAACACGTAGCGGACTAAACATTTGCTCATCTCATTTTCGAGATCAGCTCAAGGCCGTGACGTCATGAGATCTGCATCCAATAACGTCAGATGCACTTTGAATGGTTCGACATTATTGGCAATTGTTTACTTAACGTTTGTGTTTTACTAGCTATGTCTCGCGGTTTCATTTGGAACAGTTTATCGCGATAAAAAGTAACTCACACTCATTCAACCGTCACATAACATCAGGTGACATGTGGTCAAAAGCTACCATGTAAGTAGAAAAAAAAACAACGCATCGGCAACTCCCAACTCTGGTGTTGCAAATGTCCATGGGCGACGGTGACAGCTCCCCATCAGTAGCGCGAATCTAATTCACTCGGAAAGTTTCCGTGTCGGATTCGAAGTCACTTTTGCTTTACGGAAACGTTTTCCGAGAGCAAATAGGTGGCGGAAACTTTTCCGTGATTGAGCAGCTGGTTTGTCAAATTAAATATTCAGTTTCCAAATTCGTGTCTAAGAAAATCTGAAGGAAATTTTTCCGAATTCGTGGTCGGAAGAGTTTCCGTGTGAACTAGAATGGCACTGCAGGTGGGCTGTCCGCTTGTTTATCACTCTATTCATCATCCTATTACGTTCCCACTGCTGGGCCTCTCTGGCCTTCTCTCAGATAGAGATTATGGGCTTTAATCTACCACGTGGGTCCAGTGCGGGTTGGTAGATGTCGCATACCTACCCTTGAATGTTGTGAAAAAACAGATAGATAGACAGAATTATTTTCGCATAATATGTATAACGATATTAGTAAGGATTTGAGTGTTAAATGGTAATATGATTTGGTTTGTTACTAGTTCCGGCATTGTTGATTTATTGTTTGTTTGTCATTTATTCATGAATACATTAGCTAAGACATCCTCCGAGACAAATATAAATATAGCTGCGATATAATTAAACAAATTGCTGTTGAAGCGATCTAAATTTAAGATCTAGAGGTTGAATAGCATTTCAAGTTTTTTATAATACGATTCCACAAACTTGGACTACACTTTATCGCAATAAAAACATCTGGGTAGGGTCACCTTCATCACCTAAGGGTATAAAGTCATACTTAAAAAAAAATACGCGTTGTTTTGAAACCTCCTTTTTTTCGTCGGTTAAAAAATAGCCTACGTACGATCACAGACCTACCAAATATACAAAAAAAAAACATAAAAATTGGCTAAGCCGTTTCGAAGAATTTCGATAACAAACACTGTGACACGAGGTTTTTTAAATAAGCTCATTTATGTCCTTATATTTTAGGTTTTCAAGAGTAAAGTACCAATTGTACCAATGTAACGCAGCATTCTTCATAATCAGTCAAGGCAGCCGCTACCGGTTTATCAATGACACAAGGACGTTATGAAAAATTCTAAATATTCAGGTCGCAGTTATCTTTCAAAATAAACAAACATTACAGTGATGTTTACTTACGCGCTGTACGTACAGTCAACGACAAAAGTCGCTGAACAATCACACCTTTTTTCTATTATCCTCATCATCTTAGACACCAATTTTTGACCTCATCATCACCTAAAATCAGGTGTGTTATGTTGTGGTCAAAATTATACCATGTAAAATGTAAAAAAAAAAAATACTGATTTGAAACACATTTGGAAAATAGAGAACGATCAGCTACTTTTGTCGCTGACTGTACTGACTGACTCTACAATCTCTACACGGCTGTATGTTAAACGCTTCCTCGGCTCCAGTGAGGAGATGCTGAGATGATGTTGCTCTCTAGCAAACAGTGACTTGAAGAACCTGCCGTATGTGCCATAGAGGCAGATGACTAGCCTGAGCAATGGAAAAGAAGCCTCCCTCACCGCCTGAGGAAGTCTTTACCTCGGATTACAGAGTCTGTGAAAGCTAGCTGGTTGCTTATAGGTTGGTGGCCTAAGAACAAATAAGCCTTGGTTATCTTGGTTGGAGCTTCTTTTCTTTGTACGTGTAGTCTCAGGTAAGTATATTCTCGTGAAGAGATATTTGGAATGGACTCTTGTACAACAGTGACAAACAGTGACACAAGTATTAGACCTTTTGCATTTTTAAACGCGTTCTTGGCTTGAGGAAATTCTTTAACCTTTCTATTGAGAAACCAAACTAAACTTAATGCAGTGCCACAGCGTTCTTTAATACTTGGTCACTCGTGGTCAAACGCTATACCTACCTTTTAGGACAAAACAAAAACGAATTCAAACGGATTTTGAGTATTTTTGAGGATATTCAATATTGATTGAGGAAAATTTTATGAACTGTCACAAATACGGGCGTAAATTCTCTACTGTAAGCACATTTTTAAACTATCTCCACAGGCCTCATTCAATGAATATATAGAGATTATGACGTCATCCTTTTGCGTGGGACTGGTAAGCTATTATATTGAAATTATGCAAGTAAACACGCGTAGCAACAATTAATGTTAACTATGAACTTGTTGACAAGACAAGACTCACTTTGGGTCGTTGCGCCATCTCACTTAGTTATGAACTCGTTGAAGGATTCATGAAGAGAATTTGACGACCGATGTGGCGCAATGGGCGGATAGCCGACTGTGAAACGTGAGGTCGCGGGTTCGATTCCCGCTACAGGACAAATATTTGTGCATTGAAAAAAAAAGCGCAAGTATTTGTTCTGTGTCTGGGTGTTGTGGATCCCCGATCCTCGTAGTTTCTGATACCCTAGATACAGGGAAACCTAGTTAGGGGTCAGAGAGTATGTATGTGATTGTGCGGATATTATTAATTGGATGAGATATAGAGTATTTGGATGAGAAATATTATGTGAGAGTACAAATTTATCATCATCAGTCCTACTTATACTACTTATACACGGAGAAAAAAGACCTTCCGAAATACTGTTTTCCTTCTGAGTCAAAAGGGACGAACTTGTGATTCAGAAGGAAATCTAATAAGTACAAAATAAGGAAGGAAACGGTCTTGGAAGGTAAAAACTCAGAAGGAAAGACAGAAACTTTTTTTCAGTGTACTTATTTTGGGTTCCTACTGCTAGGACACTGGCTTTTTCTTATAGAGAGAGTATGAGCCATAATCTACCACGTTGACCCAATGCGGGTCGATAAATGTGGTAGACCTTGTTATCCGATAATAGCGGTTTCCTTATGTTTTGACGAAAAACGGTGATGATGAAAATCTTGTTTTAATATCTATCTTTACCTTTACCTACCTACCTAACTTTCTTTTAAAAAACAGTTTAGCTTTTTTTTATCATAATGCCCAGTTTTTTTTTGTTTATGTAGGCAGTGGAATAAAAACTTAAAAGCGCAATGAAAAGCAAAATCTAATAGGCAGGTACCTATACCACATTTTTTTCCGCTATTTTTTTGCAAAGTATGTGTCTAAATTCACCTGATGTTAAGTGACAATGTGATCGGAGGTGACGCCGCACTAATAAAATCAGTAAGATCATCAAAAACGATGCTGAAGGTAGCTGTGGCTTTATGACCTATACCTATACCAGATAAATCTTATTAGTAAAGCTAAATAAAAAATATCGGTAAAATATCGCTATTAGACGACAAAAAAAAAGCTTGGGATTTTAGTAAACTTACTCCAATTCAATCAATTATTAGTAATAAGAATAATATTGTCAAAGTGATCGCGCCAAAAAATTACCTGCCGGGCGTTTCTTGCCTGTTCTTTTGCCGGCGTAAGGAGGTTGACATAGGCGTAGCTAGTTTTAAGTTGACGTTTTAAAGTGATCACAATGTATCCTATTGAATAAAAATGATTTGAATTTTGAATTTTGAGTGATTTTTAAAGTGGGTGGAACTTAGGGGTTCCGTAGAGAAATCGCCAAGTGGAAAAAATTCAACAGTAGGTACACCAGTACCCCAGTAATAGTTACCTCATTAGTTTAGTTTAGTTAAGGAACCCCTGACCTATATTTCTCTCTCGAGAAACGGAAACTCTGTGTCAAGAGCACGATAAGTGCCTCCCACAGCCTCCGAGGGCCCGTTACCTGAAGGGCTAAGAGATAACGCTTGTTTATCTCTACTAGTGTTTACATACGGCGTCACTCACCACTTGTCTTCACCGAATGTTGCGGGTGGCATTATCAACAAAATGTGCGATGACCTTTTTAAAAGCGGCAGCCTCACTTGAGAGCCAGTTCCCAGTCCAGGTGTAGCATGGCGCCATCTTCGACCACATCGTCACTTAACATCAGGTGACTTGTGGTCAAACGCTACCCTGTAAATAGTAAAAAAAAAAATAAAAAAATATAGCCACCGAGTTAAGAGTCAATTTTGCCGGTGCAATGAGGTTAGAACAAGCGTAGCTGGTTTTAAAATTGACGTTTTAAAAGTAATAACATGTTGTATTCCACAAAATAAATATATTATGAATTAAATGGAATTGACCGATCTAACTTTGTTTTCAAAAAAAGTAAAAAGAACTTAGTTTCTTACTAACACTGCGAATTTTATAATTTTCCGTACTTTTTTAAAACCATGGCGATAATTTTTATATTGATTGCTGTTCAATAGTCAACAAGTTTTCATTTTACGACGCATTTTTTTTTTCTAGCCATCGAAATGAATATTGTAAACCTTTTCAACAATTACAAAGTTGTACAACCATTTCGATTTCATACATCATTCCGACACATAATTTTATACCACGCAACGCATTTTATTTACACTCCAATTTTTTGTTTTTTACAATTTTCCTAAAGCAATATATTCTATTTTTCACACATATTTCTACATTGAAATGTTGGTACAGACCTGCGCGCGCGCAACCATGGGACACAACGCTAGGAGCGCGGCGCACGCGGCGACCGCACGGGCGCTCATTTTGCACGTAAACTGGCGCGGTGCAGCCAGCCACACCTGAGGTTTTGTTTATGTTTGCTGTACGGTCCGCAAAAGGAGCTATGTTTTACAAAAAAACATTCAGTATGATACAAAAAAAAATGCAAGTAGGCGTAAGGCCTGGAAAAGTGGTTAAGGCCCAATTCCACCACACTCTGTTAGTTAGTTTAACACTCTGTCAATTAGTTAACAGATAGTTAAAGTTATGTAACGTTTCAACGCCCTGCGACAAGGTGGAGCGACGACTTGTGCCGAGTGGCTGGCAGTGGTTGGACTTGAAAAGCCGAAGACCGGGCTCAGTGGCGTATCCTGGGAGAGGCCTATGTCCAGCAGTGGACTGATACAGGCTGATGATGATGATGATGAACGATTCACCATGCGCTAATGTCTATTCAAATTTAGTCTGTTACTTTTCCACGATGGAACGTAAAACATTTTAACATCGCTGTTAATTTTAATGGGTCATTAGCTAATGGCCGATTTAGATGAGTTTGGTGAAATTGGGTCTAAGTCTCTGTAGATAAATGTTTATTTTATCCTTGCAGGATTGCGTTTGGCCACAATTCACCTAATGACAAGTGATGATAAATAGTTAAAGTTGGCGGGACCCTGGATGTTTCTTTTTTCACATATAATTGTTTACAAAATGATATATTATCATCATTATAACCTTGAGCAGTGTAAAGTGACACAAACACACAATCGGATTAATCCGAAGATGCACTTAAGTATTTCAAAACTGTTTATCATAGTCAACCCAGCTGTAGCATGGCGCTACCTTTGACCACATCGTTTCTTAACGTCTTAACATCAAAAAACAATACTGTGACAAAAGAAAATCTACCTTTATTTCTCTCTAATTTGAAAATATTAAACTAATTTTTATTCTAATCTACATATTTTATTTCGTACCTTGACCGGATCTAGTGTAGGTAAACATAATATAATAAATCGACCTAGTTGTTTTGCTAACCGTACTGATTGTACAAGCATTGTCTAATGGGACAATAATGCAAGTTATTATAAGGTATTACATCTTGCACTTGTCTTCTGATCGATACATAAGCAGTGAACTTGAGAAGATATAAATAACACCATAGTACAGTAACACACACCACACATAATTGCATCTTAATATGTATTAATTTTTGTTTTGTAACACAAACACTTCGCATCTATATGAGTCATATAGTTCATCATCATCATCAGGTTAAGTCAGTCCACTAGGCCTCTCCCAAGGCACTCCACTGAGCACGGTCTTCGGCGCTTCTCATCCAAACTCCTGCCAGCCACTCGGCGCAAGTCGTCGCTCCACCTAGTCGCAGAGCGTCCTACACTACGTTTGCCAAGTCGCGGTCTCTAATCAAGAACGCGTCTACCCCGACAGTTTGTTTGGATGAGGGGGGGTAATCTTCTAAACTACTGATATGGTTCCGAAAAGTATTTCACTGATAAGATATGATAGATTATTTTTGAATGTCATATCGGTTATGTTTTATACAGATAGGATCATCCGCACACTATCGAGCTCTGGTAATCCACACCTCACGATTTATGCGCTCCTTTCTCCCGCATACCTACTTGTAAAGTGTGGAACGAGCTCCCTCCACGTGTCTTTCCGCAGTGCTACAAACTGCAATCCTTCAAGATGGGTGTGAAAAGAGTTCTTAAGGGTCAGCAATGTATTGGCAACTCCCCTGGTGTTGCAAATGGCCATAGACCATGGTGACCGCTTCCCATTAGACGGGCCGTCTGCTTGTTTGCCATTCTCTTACCCTATGGGGATCGAGATGCCTGGACAGAAATAGGCGAGACCTTTGCCCTTGGACCCTTGGGACAGCCAACGTTAAAAAAATAGAGATAACGATAAACTGTAGGTATAATAATTCGAAGATAAAAGTGGCGACTGGCTTCTTTTTCCGGTTGTCAAAATCTTGTCTAACCCGTGCGAAGTCAGGGTGCGTCGCTAGTATATAAAACTAGGCAGACAAGCCCAGCAGTTGGCTAATTTCAGTTCCCGATTTTCAAACTCCTAATCCGTATATATCAGTGACTAATCTCGGACGGTTCGTCATGAAATTACACAACGTTTAGAACTCTGTGCATCATTCAGTATGTTTGTTGTTTATTTTAGTAGACGTGCTGGCATGCAGGATTCATTTCGGACTTGTCAAACGCAGTTTCGCGGCATAATGTTGGACTGTCACGATTTAAGGCATTTTGTGAACTCTCCTCACATCAGTGATGAAAATAAGGTACCTAAGTAATGCAGCAGAGCCTAGTGTTGTCAATCGATAGCACGAATACTGATTATAAGATCGATACCATAAATTTGAAGATAAACGAAATCTTTTTACAAGATATCAGGCTCTTTATGGCCAGTTTCAATAACTATCGATCCACGGTTTATCCTACCAGAGAATGTTTGTTACCACGTATCACCGTAACTACGAAAGCGATTTTGATGAAATTTGGAATAGAGATAGCTTATACCCTGGATTAACACATAGACCGGAATTATTTTATTCCGGAAAAAGGCTCCTGCGGCATAACGGGAAGACGCGGGGCGCAACTAGTGAGAAAAAAATTGTAAATGCGCTTGAACCCTGTACCGGTGTAAGGAAGTTGGAAATGGTGCAGTGCTATGTTTGACGTTTTAAAGTTATAAACCCTGTTACCCCTGAACATTCCTCGAGTATTACGAAGCGTATATAGGTAGGTACCTATATATAAAATAATCTGTTTGTGTAACGTGTGAACGAAAAGCATTACTCATTGTCACCGAAACCACCTGAAACCTTGTGTCACCAATACAATTGTTTACACAATTGAATTTTCTTGCAGTGATTAAATTTCACTATCAGCGAGGTGACTCGGATTAATGATTCATTGAAAAAAAATGTTTACAAGAATCGAAACATTATTATCCTTAAGTACAGTCAACAGGAAGTTTCAAAAATTGTTATCCGTCTACCTAAATAAACAATATACAATTCAAACAAAACTGCTGAAAACATAACGCAACACATTTTAACTCGTTTGTCGTAGTTGAAAAAAAATGTAGCCTGCAAATCATCAGGACCTTATTGACGAATCGATTGATGCTAGCACATTATTGCCATCAATCTATTACGTCCCACTGCTGGGACACAGTTTTTTTTTCTTTTTTTTTAAATTGACCTAGCACCAAATTAAGCTCGAAACTTGTGTTATGGGTACTACGATATACATACTTATAGAAATATCCAAGACTCAGGATTAAATATTCGTGCTCATCACACATATATTTGCCCTTACCGGCATTCGAACCCGGGACCGTTAGCTCTGAAGGCAGGGTCACTACCAACTCGGCTACCGCGTCGTCAGTTGCATTGTTAGTAGGTATAGCTCTCTCTGGAGCGATGATGGCCGAACGGTTAGGCGTGCGACTTACAAGACGCCGACACCGAGTTCGAATCCTCTGACTTAATAAGTTATGTGCGGATTTGCCATCGCTCAAAACGGTGAAGGAAAACATCGTGAGGAAACTGGCATGCCTAAGAACTGCAACATTCAAGGGCATGCGACATCTACCAACCCGCACTGGGCCAGCGTGGTAGATTATAGCCCATACTCTCTCTCAGAGAGAAGGCCAGAGTCCCAGCAGTAGGAACGTGGAAGGCTGATAATGACTGATAGCTCTAATAGGTTTGTTTATTGTCACTATTTCAGGAAGCGAAATGAGGAATCGAATACTCCTCTCATGATCGGTTATTAACTGCTTGTTAATAGATACCTAAGTACGATACTTCCCGGCCACGTGTGTTTTCGCACATGATTGCACGCAAGGACGGAAAACGGTATAAGAAAATTCATGTACCGAAAAAATAACAAAACAAGAAAATTTCGTTACGAACTAACTACATTGAAAAAAATATGGCACCGGTATAAAAAGTAACTCGGAACTTGGACGTTCGAGACAAAAACCGAACCAGAAAACATGTAAAAAGTATTAAAACCGTGATCAAAATGTTGGCCTTTATTTTGCATAAACATTGCCATTCAACGAGGCCATGCGGCCAGCATTTTGGGAACGTTGCCAACTGATAGCACTTTAATAAACGCATATTAATAATTATCCCTAATATTGATTAAAACTAATACTTTGAAATTGGCTGTAAAAAAAATGTTTTCTTGATCTGAATTATGCCAACAAAATAGAAACCACGAACAAATACCGAAACATATTACAAGATTGCATCCACAAATAGTCTAATTAGGTTATTCGGTCCTTTAATTTTCATGCTGCACTATGTTATCAGTAGGTATATACTTATTAGAAGTGCATGCCATTTTACAGATAGTCAGAAATCCTCATCCATCTAGTTGTGTCCAAGGTCGCTTCTTTGTTAGAAACAAATGTTATCTAGGAATTGCATCATTGATAGGGCTGATAACGTTTATCTCCAATGAATAAGAGGCAATTAAGCCAATGACTTAGTTGTTAAATAAATTATTACAGAAACAGGCTGCTATACTTATTTTACATTTTCATAAAATAGAGTTTATAACTGTACCTTCAACTAACTGAAATGGCGCATAGACCCTATTGACTCTTGGCCTCCGATAGAAAAAGATGCCACTTCAGTCTGTCCTGCGCCACCTCCTTCCTTTGAACTTGTTATTTTCATCTGTATGAAAACCATCTAGTTTGCTTCGTACTACGCCTGCATTGGGATTATTGGGAACTAGCCCTCAAGTGAGACGTCACTAATACAAGGTATAGTTGCTTGGAGACAGATTCTTTATGGCAGCAACTGGCCAGGCGAGCACTTGAAAACGCCCTACGACTAAGCTACTGTTTTATCAGGTTTATTGGATTGGATCATGACGTGATCCAATTCTATGACATTATGCAGTTTAAGCAGTTAATTCAGTATTTATTTTTGGTTTAATTTTGATATGTTATTTGTAGTTACAGACCTTATAATATCAACAAGCTAATGCTTAGATAATTTTGATAATGCTTGTAAAGTCACTCGAGAAATATTACAGGTAGCAAGCACATTACTAATAATAAATAGTGTATCCAGTTTCATCAGTTATTTTAAAATATTAGTTAATGAATTTTATCAAAATCAACACAACTAAATCCTAAAAATAAAAGATTTATGTTTGGATCAAATGATGACAATTTATTGTAAAGCCATAATGAAATGACTGAAAAGGAACATAATTTACAAAAAATAAATATTGATATGAAACTATAATACAAAATTAGGCTGTATTACTAAACTTCAAAGTTCTATGGCATTGCAATTTGAACAGAGATGACGAAGCCAAGCGAACTAAAAACCTAATAGAAAGAAATACAGCAAAAATAACAGAAAGATAAAAGTGAATCCAGTAGAACATCAAAATAAACTACAAAGCATGCATCGTGCGTAAAGTTATAACTTAACTGATGGTATTTGGCATTACGATTGAAACTAAACTAATTGAACTGAAAGCCTAGAAAAAAAAGACAGCAAAAATAACAGACTGGTTTAAAAAAGTCTAGTACATAAAAGAAAGAAATAACAAAGGTAAAGAAAAATACAGTGGAACATCAAAATCACCTACAACCAAGTCATGCATCATTAATGCGTAAAGCTATAACTACTACTTACTACTAGACTTTGAAGCTAATTAAACTGAAAGCCTAGTAGAAAAGAAGACAGCAAAAATAACTGAAATATAAAAGAAAATCATCCAACAGAAAATCAAAATCAATCAAATAGGTAGGTACATCATGCATTGTTAATGCGCAAGCTGAGACTACTGTTGTTCCATCAGAACTGCTGGAAGACCGAGGCCTGGTACAGAGAGAGTAAGAGAAAGCCGATAGCGTAGACCACGAGGACGGTGTCCATGACGCCAGCGAACAGGTACCTGGCGCCTTGCTCCCGGGTCAGCCTCCTAACGTGGCTGCGAACACGGCCGCAGTAACCTGCCACTTGGGTGAGGAAGATTTCCATTGTGGTCAGGATCGTGCTGGAAAAGAGATACATCGTGAGGTGTTATCAAACAAAGCATAGTTATAAAAGTCAAAATGAAGACTATATTTATTGAGCTGGATGCAACATGTGATGGCTTTAAAACGTCACAAGTACCGTAGTAGTAGTACCGTACCAGTAGGTAGAAGTTTTTGGGGATTTGTATACACATCAAAAGAAAAAACCGGCAAAGTACGATTCGGACTCGCGCACGAATGGTTTCGTACCATTATAAAAACGGCATAAAGCATGTTGTATGGGAGCCCCAATTAAACATTTTTTATTTTGTTGCGCCAACAGAAATACATCATGTGTGAAAATTTCAACTGTCTAACTATCATGGTTCATGAGATGTATCTCACTGTCCGTCCGTCTGTCTCCAGACTGTAGTCTGGATATGGACAGTGGGGTCTTAGTAATAGGGTCCCGTTTTACCCTTTGGGTACGAAACTCTAAAATAGAGTCCTTAAAGGATCAGTTTGTTTGTCGAGGAAGCTCGTTCCACATTTCTATGTTACACATTATTTATTTTGCTCTGATGTGAGGATATGTACCTGGGAGTACACCCCCAATTCCTGCATCCGGTAGCACTGAAGAGTGGCAGGATCATCGCAGCCACGTACCAGAACCCGGAGTCAAGAGCCGGTGGCATCGCCAGGGTGGACCGCTGGGAAGTATCTAATCTGAAAGGTGAAATTAAGTAAATGGGTATGTAAAACTTACCATTTAATCTGAGTCACCGGACACGGGCTAAATTCATGGCCTCCACTTGCAAAGAAAATATTCAGGTTTTAAAATTAAAATATCCAGCCAACATAAATTTTACATCTACTTGAAAACATAATTACTCTGATATTTTTCATTGAAATATTAATTTTAATATTGCGCCATCTAGCGTGATCTTGTATCAATAACTGCACCTACATGTACACGACGCGCTTGAGCTCAGTGAAGGATTTTTGGAGGGTTTCCAGGCGAGTAACGCTACGTTTTTTTAAGAGATGGCAGCAGTGTCTTAAAAATGTAGCAAACGAGTTTAGAAAAATAAACGAATAATGTTGAGAAAATATTAATTTTAGTGGGCATTGCAGTTAAATATAACAAATATCGTTAGCTTTAGGCGTTTGCATAGCTGGTAATTTGACTATCTCTTAGACATGGAGTGAGAGAGTAGATTAAAAGTACCTAGGTAGGTAATCTACAGAACAGGTATGTATGAATACAAAATTATATCTATGTATTTTGACATAACATTATGAAGTTTCCTAAAAGCAAGTCTATATGTATGAAATTCAAAGGCCAAACACTATTTACTGACCATAATAATACTATCAACGCACAGCCTCTACTGCTTGCTGGTGCTGACATGAAACTTTCAGGGTAGCTTCCTTAGCTTATGAGTGCACTAAGAAAGGATATTTAAAAAATCACCCCCTAATGAGGTCAGATGGAAATAGAAACTAGAGATAATTTTAGACAAAGAGTATCTCGATAGGTACCTGCTAGGCTGAATGCCGGTGTTGATCGGTGAACCGACGTCGCCACCAATCCAGCGGTCCACATCACTGCTTAACATGCTGTCATTGGTAGCCCAAACGTACGACAAAGAAGGTTGTAACTGGTGCTGGAAGATTACAATGACATTGATAACAACACTAGTGTAGTGTAAGCTACATTATCAGCCTATTACGTTTCCACTGCTGGGACGCAGGTCTGCTCTCAGAGGGAGAGAATAAGGACCATAATCCATCACTCGGGCTCAGTCATGTTGGCGGATAAGTTAGTGATACCTAGACATTATTACATTCACTGTTGAGACCCTGGCCTTCTTTCAGAGAGAGAGTATCGGCCGTAATCTACCACGCTGCCCCAGTGCGGGTTGGTAGATGTCGCATGCCCTTTTATATTGTGGTATTTGGACATGCCAGTGTCCTCGCGATGTTTTCCTTCGTTGGGAACTGCCTCTAAAAGCAGCTGCCGAAGCTCACCAACGATGACCGTTTATCACCAAGCGGGGTCGTTTGTTCGTTTGCTGTTTATTTCTTTAAAAAATACAAGCTTCACACTCCACCAGTTTTATTTTGCTCTGCAAAAGATACATCGAAAGGAAAACGCAGTGTAGGACGCCCTGCGACTAGGTGGAGCAACGACTTGCGCCGAGTGGCTGCCAGGAGTTAGATGAGAAGAGCTGAAGACCGGGCTCAGGGGCGTACCTTGGGAGAGGCTATGTCCAGCTGTGGACTGACACGTGCTGATGATGATGAATACTGGTAAACCCACCTGTGATTGTGTTTGATGCGTCCCAATCAAACTTTCATGTGAAGATGTGGGGTTATTAGCATTCTCTGGGTTGTTACTCCCCATTATATTGTTAGCTAAATCCCTCACCACATCCGTAGCCATTGGAAACTATCTGAAAAATAGAAAAAGTTTTTAAAATTCACCATTTAATAGATAGATCAATTACAATAAGGCAAAAAACAAACAAACTGAGATGGCGCAACGACCCGTAGTGAGTCTTGGCCTCCGATAACAAAAGACGCCACTTCGGTCTGTCCTGCGCCACCTCCTGCCAGTCCTACACCTGGAGTGAGCGCAAATCCTTCGTGACTTCGTCTCTTCAGCGATACCTGGGACGGCCGACCGGGCGACGGCCACTGGGCCGTCCCATGTATGCTTGTTTGACTGCACGAACCTCTCCCATTCTTACAACAACAAAATATGAGTATTTAATTAAATCAAATTAGTCAATTACCGGGTGATGTGCTTTTGGATTCTAACAATACTTACTTAATCATTGCGTTCAAACGGGCAGGTAGTATTTTATTATGAGATTTACATTATTAGTTTAATAATGTTTACAAACTTTTATTTTGTTGATTTCGAATTGATAAGTTTATCTGTCACCCATGAATTTCCAGAAATCTGGCGGAATGTCGAGCTGATTTTTTATTATAATAATGGAAAGAAGTTTCAATACAAATAGAACTAAATATAAAAAGTCTTTACTAATTCTAAAGATTTCTTTTCTAACACTGGAAATTAATAACTTATCTATCCACAGTTTGTCTTACTGGAGATATAAATTTTGTATAAGCTCCATAGAAGTAATGTCATAATTATGTCTATCTGTAGTAGAGCGAACCATGGATAGATCGTTTATTGATGGGAACGACCGTCATAGGTATTGAATCACAATTCACAACCTATGTAACGTCTTTACGTCCTGGATTGAATCCATACCTTCTGTCCCTCTCAATGATGAATCTTTAATCTTTGGTCCCCCTGCCTGTGGGTTACCTTTTCTCGTCTAAACTACTGAACAGATCTTATTGAATTTGCATATGAAGATATTTTGAACTGTCAACTGTTTACGCGAGTGAAACCGCGGGAAACAACTAGTATCAATATAAGTCTGCGTTTCTGTTGTTTTCTTATCACTAAAGGCTCTTTTTTCTGTTTTCTTCTTCCTCAGAGGAACAAGTTGTATGCTGACCATAGACAAAGTTATTTTTCTTCTTCACACCTGACTGGTCATTCCAATTTAATTACTTCACAGTAATTAATCTTTTAATTCGGTAGCCGGCGTCAAAAGGGCGGCCAGTATAAAAGTTATTTTTTTTACACAATCAAACTCGTGTCAAACCATCAAGCTATTTCCCAAAATGTCATTGTCAGTGACGTATCAAAGGCGCGAACTGCTGGGTGCCATTGTTCGAGTCCGATTCAAATTTCGAATATAGGGTACCCCGCAGTTTCATTATTCGCGGTTGCCAGTGTGAAAAAGTTTTTTTACACAATTGATTTAAGGTTTTTTGTTAATTGACTTATTTTTAATATACCTCACGTGAGATTCCTAATAGATTTTTGTCCGTTTTGTTTCTAATTTCCACAAATAACGATTAAAGATAATGTAAATGGAATAAAACTTGGTATCAGGGCATTTTCTAGTGCTTGCCTGACTAGCAAGTTAGGGATCTGTCGCCAAGCACTCACTTATAAGTTTTTTTTGGCAGCCTCACTTGAGAGCCAAGTCCCAGTCCAGACGTATCATGGATCCATCTTCGATGACATCGTCACTTAACATCAGGTGACTTGTGGTCAAAAGATAGCCTGTAGGATGGAATATTAGATTCAAAGTAAACCATCAAAAAGCTTCATGTTCGAACGTTCTTTGGTAATAACCATAAATTGCTTACTTTTGTTTTTAAGTAAGCAATTCAAAGCGTCTCTAAAAAAACTCGAAAAAAGGATAGGTAGTGATCAAAATCCACCAAAAAACGTCATCAAGGCACATCAAACATCCCGGTGTAAGTAAATAACGTTAATTTTCCTAAATCTAAGCGCGAACTAAGTATAGCTCCTTAAACGGCACTTAACCCTTTGCTAACGAGACACGTTAAAAAAAATATAGGCTTAACCAAGTGGGACAACAATTTGTATGAAACTTTGAATCGATCAAGAACTTTATCCTACTTATCCATTAATATTATAAATGCGAAAGATTGCGTGTGAATGTTTGTTACCACGTATCACCGTAACTACTTAACTGATTTTGATGAAATTCGGAATTGAGATAGCTTTGAAAAAAATTCTAACTTTCCTTCCGAGTCTTTACCTTCCAAGACCGATTCTTTCCTTATTCTACCTTAGTTTTCCTTCTGAATCACAAATCCTTCCCTTTTGACTCAGAAGGAAAACGGTATTTCGGAAGGTCTTCTTTCTCCGTGTACAGGATAATGGGAAGATGCGGGTGAAACCGCGGGGCACATGCAATGATGCAACAAGTCTTTAGTAAAATATATACGTTTGAGTTTTTTTTACGTCTTACAATATTTCCAGAAATAACAAGATGAAGAGGCAGTGGTCATATAAGCCACAGAACCGATAACCGTTGGGGTAGACGTGTTCTTGAGTGGAGACCGCGACTTGGCAGACGTAGTGTAGGACGCTCTGCGACTAGGTGGAGCGACGACTTGCGCCGAGTGGCTGCCAGTAGTTGGATGAGAAGAGCCGAAGACCGGGCTCAGTGGCGTACCACGGATCGCCAAGCACTTATCAGTGTGTTCCATCAGCCTCACTTGAGAGCCAGTTCTTAGTCCAAACATAGCGCATTACCACCTTCTATCATCATAAGGTGACTTGTAGTCAAACCACAAGTTTTGAAACAATAATAGCTCAGGATGTAGTGACGTTGGCTTGTCGGGTCGTGAGCTCGAATCCTACATTGGGCTTCAGCTTTTGGTGAACAGTATTGCTACTGTTGCCAAGAACAGCCAGACCTATTCGTGATAAAGAAAACAGCTATCAGTGAGTTCCCACCGCCTCATTTTAGAGCCAGTTTACAATCCTGGCGTGGCGCCACCTTCGACCACATCGCTCTTGTGGTCAATCGCTAACCTGTAAGACAAAAAATTTATATTACCATAAAGGTTAGGATGTTTTAAAATTGAACCGCTACCCATCAGAGTTAGGCCGATAAAGTCATTTGGCGTCGAAATTTTGTGTTTGTTTAGCATTAATATCATAATAGCTGTATAAACGACCGGCCGGGGAAGGGTTGACTCGTTTGAGAGGCCGCCAGATGTAGACTTACAAATATTTGATGTTGTTGATGATTTAAGTAAACATTGTAAAAAAATCTGGTTTGAATTTAGTCCATTTGAAGGGTTAAATTGGCTTGTAGGGAAAGGGCAAAAGGATGGTGAAGAGTTACACTGCATGTTGGTTTTATTGAGCTTACTAGGTTTTTTTTTTTTTACTTTTTACAGGGTAGCATCTGACCACAAGTCACCTGATGTTCAGTGACGATGTGGTCGAAGATGGCACCACGCTACATCTGGACTGGGAACTGGCTCTCAAGTGAGGCTGCCGGAACACACCGATAGGTGCTTGGCGACAGATTCTTGACAAGAGGGTGGTAGCTAGCCAGGCGAGTACTAGAAAA
The DNA here is from genome assembly GCA_931315375.2 of Opisthograptis luteolata. NCBI lineage: Eukaryota > Metazoa > Arthropoda > Insecta > Lepidoptera > Geometridae > Opisthograptis > Opisthograptis luteolata. Next base: position 12,484,856 of record OV928042.1, on the reverse strand, counting down.
TACCCTACCACCAAGCTATGGTTTCATCACGATGTTTTCCTTCACCAAAAGCTCAAGCTCATTGTAGGATTCGAACCCACGTCCTACGGATCGCAAGCCGACGTCACTACCACTGAGCCATCATCGCTAGGTCTTGCCTTATAAGCATTGAGTATATACGTGCAATCGACATTCAAGGGCATGCAACATCTGCCAACCCGCACTGGGCCAGCGTGGTAGATTACGGTGCATACTCTCTTTTTCTGCGAGAAGGCCGGAGGTCCAGCATAGGGAACGTTATAGGCCGATGATGATGATGATGACTTGCAGTCAGCCACAAAACTTGTCGAATAGCTCTTGAATAGCTATAGTATCAAATTTGGATGATCTGAAATACATTTGGCAACCACTTTTGTAACTTCAAACTACCATCTATCTGAACATATATAACTCAAAGGTGACTGACTGACATAGTGATCTATCAACGCACAGCCCAAACCACTGGACGGATCGGGCTGAAATTTGGCATGCAGGTAGATGTTATGACGTGGGCGTCCGCTAAGAAAGGATTTTGATTAATTCTACCCCCAAAAGGATAAAATAGTCTACAAATAAATGGGATCAATATTACAAATCTATTTTCCACGTCAAAAACTAACGTATTTCCAAAAAAAGAACTGAGTAACTTTCACACTGACATTCACCACCCTGTATCACGACAAAAACATCGCAAAATCCATCATAATGCGCGACGGTAGCGACGCGGCGTCCCGCGGAGCGACCAGTGGCTACCAGCAGGAGAATAAAAAAAAACACACATCACGTCTATCAAACCGATCGATCCGCTGAAAAAAATGGCGGACCTTTTCACTTTTGTCTAGCCATAGATGGTTGATTTTGCACGCCCACTCAAACGTGGAGGACTGATTGACATAGTTCAGGAAAAAAATATGGGGGATATCAATTGTATTGTTCTTGTTATACACGTAAAGTGTGCAGTTGATTCTTTATTGAAATGAAATACCTACACAATGCAAAGTTCGTAATATATACTTGAAGATAATACCTACTACTTACAATGAGCATGATATAGAGAGTAACAAGCTATAGCCTTTTTAACTTTTTGCAGTAGCCGTCGCTCTGTCGGCCGTCACAGGTATCGTTGGAAAGACGAAGTCACGAAGGATTTGCGCGAGCTCCAGGTGGAGGACTGGCAGGAGGTGACGCAGGACAGACCGAAGTGGCCGAAATCTTTTGTTATCGGAGGCTAAGACTCACTTTGGATCGTTGCGCCCTCTCAGACAGTTAGTTAGTTAACTTTTTGCAGCGTAGGTTTGACCCTAAGACTCCTGATGTTTGGTGACGACGCAATCGAAGACGGCGCCACGCTACACCAGTGTTGTGAACGTCTACGTGGATCGGGGATCCACAACACCCAGACACAGAACAAATACCGCCACTGTTTTTTCAATGCCCAAATATTTGTCATCATCATCATCATCATCATCAGCCGGAAGAAGTCCACTACTGAACATAGGCCTCCCCCTTTGAACGCCACCATTAAAGGCTATTAGCCATTTGCATCCATCGGCTCCCTGCGACTCTTACAATGTCGTCGGTCCATCTAGTGGGGGCCTACCTACAGAACGTCTTTCGGTTTGTGGTCGCCACTCGAGAACCTTTCTTCCCCATCGGTTATCGGTTCGTCGAGCGATGTGGCCTGCCCATTGCCACTTCAGCTACAAATATTCGTTCTAGTGGGAATATTTGTACAACGACCGTTCTGCGACCTTCATTCACAAACAACATTGCATTGCATTCAGTCCGATATTGACAACCAAAATAAATAGGTTAGTTATAGGTCTTAGGGACTCGTGCGCGGCATCCCCTTGTAAAAGGTGTAAATAAGACTGTAAGTGTTTTTTGAATAAATAAATAAATAAATATACATGCTCATTTAATTGCAGAAACTTTTTCAAAGAATAAAATGAATTATCTATTAAGTATAAGAAAAGTTTTTGTTTAAATTCGTTATAACTATTGGATTCTATAATATATTTGGGAATTTTTTTGTATATTTTTGGCGCCATAGCAAAGACATTGAAACCCATTTCATAAACGACGCATGCAATTCAATGCAATTTCTCAGAACGTTGTAATCCAAGAAAACAAGGACAATAACGATGCTAAAGGACAATAATCATGTAAGGTAAAGATGATAAAGATAATTCGCACTTCATCGCGTTTCCCGTGAGACAACGGATGCTCTGATTAAGCCATCAGGAGCTGACGATGTGAGAGGTAATATTTGAGTACCTAATTGGAGTGAGGACTGTTTGTTATTACGTGATTTGCATAATGCTTTCCGCATTGGAACTTTGTGTCTGTGGCAGAGCGAAAAAAAACCACAGAGATAAAATCTATTCAGATAGATAGTACAGTCAACGACAAAAGTCGCTCAACAATAACACAATTTCCGATTACCGGCATCTTATTCAACACCAACCTTTGACCACATCATCACTTAAAATCGGTGTATTATGTTGTGGTCAAAACGCTACCTTGTGAAATGTAGGAATACCCAATCATTGCTGATCTAAAACGCATTTGGAAAATATAGTATGCTCAGCTACTTTTGTCGCTGACTGTACCTACTTAGGTATATTTATAAAACAAGAGAGTCGAGAATCCCATCAGTGGGAATGTAATAGGATGATAATGAGGTAGGTATATACGAGTATATGGGATCGGATTGGGCTCAAACATCTCGAATACATGCAATTTGAATCAACAATCGACTCGATATCGCTCGAATTGGATTTAGCCATGAGGAAAGTCCCTAATCTAGTGACTTAGCTAAGAATTCTTCAATGCATGATATTGCAAAGCAAAACTATAAAAGTGATACATACCTTCTCTCGTTTAGATACATTTATAGCAATTATTACCAAGCATTATTTCGAAAACAAAATTGTAATAATCGATGAAAATCGATTAGTGTGTTACAATAATTGTTCCTCTATTTTTCACAATAACTGTATTGACACGAGTCTCGATTTGATATCCGATTGAAATGATTCAGGGGTGGAAATGATTATAATTGAGGTTGAAAATTGGTTAAGTTTTGTTATTTTGTGTCATTCCGAAAGATACGCATGATTTCGTTTGATAGAGTTGTAGAATTAAAAATGACTAGGTGCGCCCCGCGGTTTCACTCGCGTCTTCCTGTTAACCCGCAGGAATCTTTTTCCGAGATAAAATGTAGCCTATGTGTTAATTCAGTATATAAACTATCTACATTCAAAATTTCATTGAGATCCGTTCAGTAGTTTTTGCGTGAAAAAGTAATAAACATCCATTCATCCATCCATCCATACTCACAAACTTTCAGGTTCATAATTAACCTTCTTTACGCCTTGTATAAGTTCACTGGAAACAGGGCCCTTCAATCTGAAACACAATAATATTTACACACTCTTGCTTCATCATCAGCTGGAACAAGTCCACTGCTGAACATATGCCTTCCCCTTTGAACGCCACCATGAACGGCAATTAGCCGTTTCCATCCTTCGACTCCCTGCGACTCTTGTCGTCGGTCCACCTAGTGAGGGCTTACCTACGCTATGTACTGCTTAGCAGTTGAATAACTGACGTAGACGTGGTACTTGTCCAGTTGGACACTGCAAAAGAGCCACGCAAATATACCTATTATCGTTTCTTTTGTCACATATCTGCTTCGAACCAAATAATACCGGAAGGAAAAATGCAATATAAACTGCACGTCTGTACGTCTGCCTGTCACACCAATTCCAGCTCGCGTGTCATCCGAGACAAAACCCCGTAATGAATAGACAAGGCTGTCGAACGTAAATATCGCCATTTTTGAACGGAGGGTAATTTTCCAAACCTCAAGCCATATGGCCGCGGCAGACGCCATACGACGCCAACTGTCACATTCACTCTCCCTTTCTCTCGCAGGTTGAAATGTATAGAAGAGAAAGAGACAGGGATAGGATTCATTAGCCAGTAGTAGCAGTGCTATCATTTGAATGTGGAGTCGCAAAAAAGCGCATTGTTTGTAGGCGCATGCGCGCAGGACACGTGCGCCGGCGCAGGAAGTAGGGTAGGCTTTGGCGCGAATTTGAGCATGATCCTAAATTTGAATTTGAAATATTCGACAGGATATTGAGACGATAATCGGTTTTTAAGGAAACAACATGTGTATTATGAAGGCTTTAGTTTTTTTTAATTCTTAGGGGTACGGCAGTTTTCTTCTTCGGGTCAGGTTAGATTTTATTTGACCAGTAGACTTGGTGACTTGTATTTTGTTCTCCGTCGCTGCCAGTATTGCAGTGTTTAGGGCATAAGGGGCTGTTCAGGAGATGTGACATGTCCTGGACGGCGGCACTTCAGTGACAATTCACTTCCAAACCGAAAACCCCTTGCACGGCCAATCCCGACGCGAAGTTGATTAAGGGATTTACAGACTGCGGGCATTGCAGGCCGTGGATTATGCAATGGTCATAGACAGATCGAAGAAAACGATCATCATCCTATAACATTCCCACTGCTGGGACTCTGGCCTTCCCTCAGAGAAAGAGTATGGGCCGTAATCCACCACGCGGGCCCAGTGCGGGTTGGTAGATGTCGCATGCCCTTGAATGTTGTGGTTCTTGAACACGCTGTTGTTCTCGCGATGTTTTCCTTGACCGTTTTGAGCGATGGAAACGATGGCTCAATACAAATTGAATTGGGACAGGTTAGTGAAATAAAGACTAAAAAAATCATACTCGAGGTCTGGCTCGAGCGGTGGGCAGAGCCCTAGCGTTCCGCCCCCTGTTTCATTGTGTTTTATGACTTCACTTGTGTGGCCGCAAACAATATTTAATTTCACGTTTCTGTTATAAAATGATTTATATTGACTCGTACCTATTTTGTAAATATTCCTTGTCCTATCCTACTAGTTAATATTATAGATGCGAAAGTTTGTGTGTGTGTATGAATGTTTGTTACCACGTATCATCGTAACTACTAAACCGATTTTCATGAAATTTGGAATGAACATAGCTTAAGTCCTGGATTAACGCGAAGGAAAAGGTTCCTGCGGGATAACGGGACGTCGCGGGTGAAACCGCGGGGTGCAACTCGTAATACATGGTTAACTTTTTTCTAGAAGGGAAGGGAAACCTACATTTCCTTCCCTTGTCCTCGCGTCACACGACAGATGGGCTCGTACGCATCCCTTTGACGCACCGCACCTGAGGGCTGGCGCGTGTGCCTCTAAAGTTACTCCCACTAATACATATCATAAACGTGAAAGTTTGTTAGCATAGATGTTTGTTACTCTTTCACGCAAAAACGACAGAACGGATTTGAGTGAAATTTTGAATGGAGATAGCTTATATCCTGAATTAACATATAGGCTACTCCTGTGAAACGGCTTGACCTATTTTTTGTGTTGTTAGGTCTAAGAATAGGTCGTAAGCTATTTTTATACCCTAGGTGATTAAATAAAACTTTTTATCCCGATGAAGTGAATGCGGGTGAAACCGCGGGGTGCAGCTAGTTTATATGATTCTTTATATCATAAATGCGAAAGTAACTCTGTCTATCTGTCTATATATTACGCTTTAGCGCCTAAACTACAGAACCAAATTAAATGAAAATTGATACTGATATAGTCTAGAGCCTGAGATAGGACATAGACTACTTTTTATCGCGATAAACTTTATCCCATGCGGGTGAAACCACAGGAAACAGCTAGTCCTACTAATATTATAAACGCGAAAGTTTGTGTCTGTATGAATGTTTGTTACCACGTATCACCGTAACTACTATACCGATTTTGATGAAATTTGGAATAGAGATAGCTTACACCCTGGATTAACACATAGGCTACTAGACAACGGTTCCTGCGGGATAACGGGAAGACGCGGGTGAAATTGCGGGGCGCAGCTAGTAAATATATCTACCTACGCCACAAAAGTACGGTAGTCAGTAATTCACTAACACCATTTAGATACAGAGATAGTCACTAATTTTATTGTGTAGGAAACTAATAAATTTCACAATTTTTTCTTTCGGGCCTCCCGACATTAATTTGTTTTAATAACCCATAAAAATTTGGCAAAAAACCGCTTTTGGTTCCGCTTTTTTTAGTGTCGCTAAAAAGGTTTACGACTTTCGCTGCGGGGCAAAACTGTTTTTTATGACCTCACTGTTCTATGCTGCTACTTTCGAGATTTTTGACAATTAGAAAATATGTATGTTTGTTAATTGCTCTAGTTTTAGGGCATTTTCTAGTGCTCATGATAATGTGGCTTGTTACTGTTAGCAATCCCAGGTCTATGTCCAGCAGTGGACCAATGCAGGCTGATGATGATGATGATGACAGTTGGCAATTCGACAAAAATAATTGTACCTACCAGTTAAAACCGCAAAATTCTATTTTTTTACCGACTTAAAAAAAGAGTTTTCTCCATTTGCCCTCATATTTTTTTTATGTTTGTTACTTCAGTAATTTCGACTGACGGAACCGATTTTAATGATTCCTCTTTTATCTCAAGGCTGGGGCTTCCCTTGTGATTCCATGTCATTTCTAAAAATGACATCCATGAGAATAAATAAAAAAAAAAAAAACAACTTGAAACCGGTATTTCTTTTTTGATTAAATTTGAAAATTTTGTTGTGGTTCTCTGGCATTTGGGCATCCCATAAACAATGACGCTTGCACGGAGTCTATTTATTCGTCGTCGACTGATCTCACGTTAAACTATCCACAGACACAGCAAAAATGCTGAAAAAGCGGAATCTACCTCCTTGAGATTTTGTATCACCTTTTGTCTATGGAAATTAAAAGTCAATAAAGATGTCCATCTTGCACAGCTCTAGGAAATCATCAGCGGCTCTACAAAAGGTAAAGTATCGTCAAACAACAATACAGTAACTTAACACCATTCGTGTTAATTCCTTCAAGATTACAACTCTTTGGTAAGAAAATAATATAAGCGACTGCAACAAATTACACTAAATTGTCTCTTACTACTTTGACATACAGTCCTATTTTCATTGATGCCTCTAATCTGTCTAACCTTTTAACAACCCTAATCGATTTCGAAATCTGACAGTGAAAAATCGACTTAATTTGTATAGGAAATGGAGTTTATATTAGAATGTTAGTGTGCAAGCAAAGGGATGTGACACTTTCGATCTTAATTGTCATAGTAGCGATTTTGTAAAGACGTTAATCGGTTTTTGGACACAATAAATTTATTTTTATGGGACTACTTGAATGGAGAGAGTGAATGGTCAGCCTTTTAAATACCTATTTAAGTTGCAACGCTTTTTTGTACAGTTGATGAAGGTCCTTTCCATTAAACGATTAAATGATGAATTAGGTACATAAATTTGACTACAGGTAATAAATACTTTTTTATGACAAAAAACCACGACTCTTTGGCCATGGTGGTTCCTTAAAACAACAATGAATAATTCAATATAACCAAAATTCATTAGTTTTCTTCTATCATAGAATAGAATAGAATTATGTTTATTTGCAACGATAACACTTACCTATGAAATAAATGATTGAAAGTAAATAATGACAATATTGCAGGATCTGCAAATGTACCCATAAAAATGTCACTGTCACAAATCGATTAGTGATTTTACAATTCGATTTTATTTCAGGCCCATCACAACTTCAAAAAGACATTAAAAACCGCAAAAAGTACATTATTGTGACCCTAATTAGTATTATTATAATATTAATCGATTCTACTATCATGGTCATGAAACCATCCGCCCGTCGGCAGATCCTAAATATTCCAAAAAGTTACTAAATATGGATAAAAAGACATTTAAGTAAGTACCTACCACAAAAGCTTCCTTTCCCACCGATCGCGGTGGCATACAAAAAAATCACAATAGAAAATATAGCATGATCGATTTATCGCTTTATTGAGCTTTCAGACTTAAATATACTTTTAATAACAGGTTAAAGCTCAACCATTTATTATGCGGTTGCTAAACATCAAAATATGCGTGATTTTTTCAAAAACTAAGAAGCCGAATGTTTAAAGGGCGGGTGAGATCCACCCCTAAAATGTATGGAATCGTCGAGATGTATGGATTTATTTCAATTTTAGATTTGATACTAATGGTAAGCATTTGCTTTAATTATAGACATTTAATCCTTGGTGATTAAATTTCGAAATAGTTCGTGATGGAACTTGAGGGAAGAAAAGTCAATCAAAATATTCATAAAAATCATTAGCCATTTTTTTCCGTTTATTGCTTGGTAAAATATTGTGATGATGCCATAGATTGGTGGTAGAGTATATTCCAGTTATATTTTGACTAGCTTTATCCTCAATTTATGAATAAAAAATCTGTCACTAAGCCCCCCCCTATTGGTGTGATCCGGTAGCCTCAATCGAGAACCAGTTACCAATCCAGGCGTAACATAGCCATCTTCGAATGACTTGAGAAGAAACGCAAGAAGTGAAATAGTCGATTTTTATACAAGGGATGAAAGTGTCCTATTTTAGGCACGAGATGGTTTGGCGCAGGACCGTAGTGAAAGCACCAATAGTTCTAGTGCCTAAATAGGTCGTTCACCCGAGATTTTATCTGCTTTTCATTTTGGATATGAGGAACGTAAATGAGCGATGGTGGCCGAACGGTAACGCGTGCGCTTTACAAGCCGTTGACACCGAGTTCGAATCCTCTAGGTCCCGCACCTATGGCGTAATAAGTTATGTGCGGATTTGCCATCGCTCAAAACGGTGAAGGAAAACATCGTGAGGGAACCGGCATGTCCAAAAACTGCAACATTCAAGGGCATGCAACATCTACCAATCCGCACTGGGCCAGCGTGGTAGATTACAGTCCATACTCTCTCTCTCTGAGAGAAGGCCAGAGTCCCAGCAGTGGGAACGTAATAGGCTGATAATGATGATGATGATGAAATAAAAACCTGAATGGAAACAGTATTACAAAAAAGTCAAGACAGCTCGCATAGTTATCAAATTTTATGACAGGAGGGAAATTCGTTTCCCGGGCACGAAAAGTACTGTTTTCATCTTTCTGATCAACTGTAACTTCAAGCGTATGTACTTTCTGAGTATGTGAAATGTAAATTTATTTTTTCATTGTTTTTTTTAATTGCTACATTATTCACATAGGTTTATCTTGCAGCAGTATAGAATCAATTCTACAGACAGACAGTTCCACAGTTACAGCCAACATTGTACCAAACGAGGTCGAAAACACCCTTAAAATTTAGTCATAAATTGACCCCACCACGCCTTGGGCGTAAAAATATGATATAGAGCGTGATTTTTTGCCACTGAATGCCATTCTGAAATTTATGATTTTATTTAGAAGCGCGCGGGTGGCAAAAACTTAATCGACGGGTCAAGCGCCCGTGAGCTAAGGGTTGAAGTATTTTTTTTGCCCGTGGTGGTTTTGGAATGTCGTTGGAAGTGTTTTTTAGCATGGTATATTTTTTTAGTAATGTGTGTGAATTTGAGCACAGTTTCACCTGATGGTAAGTGATGATGAGGTCGATGATGGAGCATGCTAGAAGATACCTATTCAGTATTGACTTGAAGGCTCTCAAATTGTACTTATCGGGAAATAAAGACGCTGTTCCGCTCTATTAATGTTCGCATTGTAAATGTACTCACAATTTTGAAATTAAATTATGTTCACTAGCAATTTTCTTGCAATAGATTGTTAAACGAGCAGACGGCCCACCAGATGGTAAGCGGTTGTTTTGTCAACTTCTTAGAAGGTTTGACAACAAGTCACTTGATGCTGAAGCTATAATTAATAATAATAGATAAGTAACTGGAACATAATATGATGTCTTTGTTATAGTGACAACAAATGGATTTCTTTATTTTAATTTTATTTTAGATGACAAAAAAAAGCTTGGGATTTTAGTGAACTTGCTCTAATTCAATCATTTAGTAAGTAATAAGAATAAAATTGTAAATATGATCGCGCCAAACAAATTACCTGCCGGGCGTTTCTTGCCTGTTCTTTTGCCGGCGTAAGGAGGTTGGAACAGGCGTAGCTAGTTTTAAGTTGACGTTTTAAAGTGATCACAACGTATCCTATTGAATAAAAATGATTTGAATTTTGAATTTTTATCTATTTGATGTTAAATGATGATGTGGTCGAAGGTGGCACCACGCTAAACCAGGAGTGATGTTGGTTGGTGTGGTGTTTTGTAACATTAGAGGCTTTGCCAATGCGTTGGCGATCCTGTAGAACTCTTTTACACCCATCTTGAAGAACTGCTTTAATTGTTAATTACCCTCCTTACGCCACGCTGTTATTACCTGATTTTTTTTGCCTCTCTTTGAGAAAAAATATCATGCAATTAATATCCTTAGAGAGCGATGGTGGCCGAACGGTTAGGCGTGCGACTTACAAGACGCCGACACCGAGTTCGAATCCTCTCGGCTTGCACCTATGACTTAATAAGTTATGTGCGGATTTGCCATCGCTCAAAACGGTGAAGGAAAACATCATGAGGAAAGCGGCATGCCCAAGAACTGCAACATTCAAAGGCATGCGACATCTACCAACCCGCACTGGGCCAGCGTGGTAGATTACAGCCCATACTCTCTCTCTGAGAGAAGGCCAGAGTCCCAGCAGTGGGAACGTGAAAGGCTGATAATGATGAATGATTGAATATCCTTAGAACAAAAATTTGAGTTTTAAGAAAAGCTTGTCTATTCTTGGTAACATTTTTAAATTATTATTATTTAACGACCAAGGTTAACAAGACAGGAAGTTCTAATGAACAAACTGCCGCACCAAATAGCATATAGTTAACTAATGCTGAGTCAAATTTCATAAAATTAAATTCTATTAGAGGATTGGAGCGATTTGCCAAAAGACAAGGCTGTCATCAAATCGCGATCAATGCCCTGGCTTCTTAAATAGGGTTGGCACTAAAATGTTTTCCAAAGACAAAGCAACAAACTTATGCTGGATTTATTTAGGGATTCTTAACGAAAAGTTTGCATGACTGAAGTGTATCTAATATGTACAAAATATGTGTTTGTTTGTAAAATCGGCATGACTGGCAGCCAACGCACAGTCTAAACGGTAAATCTTAGAATAGTGAAACTTTGAATGTGTGTAGATATTATACTGTAGCGATGCACTAAATAAGTTTTTTTTTTAATCTTCTCTTAAAGGGTTCAAATGTGGTCTTAAAATTTACAAAAAAAAAACTTGAAATTTCACGCGGGCGAAGCTACGATTCACGTCACTAGTAAAGGTTATAAAATTGTCTATCTTATGAAAGCTGTGATAAAAACTAAGAACTAATGAGTAATTCAAAAATGCACTTATATTTTTACCCACCCTCATGTTAAGAATCTGTCGCCAAGCACCTATCGGTGTGTTCCGGCAGCCTCACTTGAGAGCCAGTTCCCTGTCCAGGTGTAGCGTGGCGCCATCTTTGACCGCATCATCACTTAACGTCAGGTGACTTGTGGTCAAACGCTACCCTGTAAGTAGTAAAAAAAAAGTACTTCACTTAAAATTAGTTTTTAAAAACGAAAGATCAAAAATGGCTGTTCTTAAGTGACAACCCTAAACCCTGACCATTTTAGGCAACTTCTAATTGAATTAGAGATTCGCGGCATTAGCTCGAGCCGCAAAGTTGAAAATAATACCTTATTAGCCACTAAGTATAGCTAAGGGTAGCTAATTTTAGGCCAAAAAAAAATGTCACTACTTGCCAAATTTGGGCATTATGGTGACAGGGGCTTTCATGCTCCGAGACACGCACCCTGGTTGTAAATTATTGTTGAAATTATATAGAAGTAGGTTCACGGTTCTTAAGGAACCAAAAAACGTCCCACGGTTTAGTGACGTCAGTTTGCCAACCGTAATTCATGGGTCCGAAAGTCCGAATCCTCCAATAAGCTTGAGCTCAGTTGTAGGTAAACATCGTGATGAAACTTTAGGTGGTAGGGGCATTCTCTTAGATGAGATGAGTGAGGTGAGGTGAGGTGAGGTGAGGTGAGGTGAGGTGAGGTGAGGTGAGGTGAGGTGAGGTGAGGTGAGGTGAGGTGAGGTGAGGTGAGGTGAGGTGAGGTGAGGTGAGGTGAGGTGAGGTGAGGTGAGGTGAGGTGAGGTGAGGTGAGAGGTGTGAGGTATGAGGTGACGTGAGGTGAGTTGAGGTGAGTTGAGGTGAGTTGAGGTGAGTTGAGGTGAGTTGAGGTGAGTTGAGGTGAGTTGAGGTGAGTTGAGGTGAGTTGAGGTGAGTTGAGGTGAGTTGAGGTGAGTTGAGGTGAGTTGAGGTGAGTTAAGTAGAGATGGGAAAAAGAATAATAAAATATATGTTCGCTATTAATAGATTAAAAGAGATTACTGAGGTTCGTATTATAACGGTGAAATTGGCTAATGCGGCATAAGCCAAATTCACCGGCATTAGTAATGCCTACAACTCTATCAACTTAGAACTTGCCTGCGGGTTATTATCAAATTATGGAAGCCCTCATAGCGAAACAGCTTTTTCATTTTGTTTTAATCACTTTTTTTCTCGTGCGTTTTTCGTTCTCGTGCTGGCTTCTCTCAGCACGATAGTAAAATAATAATAAAATAATGCAAAATTACTCGGATGAAATTACTGTTTTGAAGTTATTCAAGTAGAATTTTTTTTTCCATTATTCCCGGAACACTTTTAGGTCAATGAAGTGTGCAGAATGTACTTCGCTGAACATCCAGTCCGGAGATGTGATCATTTGTGCGTCCTTCCGATATTGAACGGTTTTGATACTTTGTAGCGTTTCTCGCGAATTATTTTAGTGGTTGAACTCTTTTGCAAAGACAACTGGGAAAGTACTTTTTTTCTTGTTTTACTACTTACAAGGTAGCGTTTGATATCAACTCACCTGATTTTAAGTGATGATGTAGTCGAAGGTGGTGTCACGCTATACCTGGATTGGGAACTGTGAGGCTGCTGGAACACACTGATATATGCTTGGCGACAGATTCTAGCTAGCCAGAAGAGTACTAGAAAATGGTTGAAATGGTTTCAACACGACGTTACTACAACTTTGACAGTTATTCAACCGCCAAGCTGTATGTGCAAACATAGTTGTGACCTGAAGGGCACAATTACAGGGTATAAAGATTTTGGTCATCAGCTGTGTTTGTATCAAATAGGCACTACGTTCGTCACCTTGACGTGCGTTGCAATTCGCGCAGGATTTTGAAGTTGAAGTTGAGTTCTAAATTTTGAACTGTAATGGGCAAGCGTAAAAAAATATGTATATCACTTTAATACTTATTATTTTTTTGTTAGTTTATTTTCATATTTTTCACAGGGTAGCGTTTGATCACTATTCGCAGTGACGATGTGGTCGAAGCTGGCGCCACGCTACACCTGAATTAGGAACTGGCTCTCAAGAAAGGCTGCCGGAACACACCGGTAGGTACTTGGCGATAGATTTTTATTAAAATTTTGCTTCTAATCTTGCTAAAAAAATATGAGGTACCAAAGCAAGTATCGAGTGGCTGTCATCCTGTCGGCCGTCCCAGGTATCGTTGGAGAGACGAAGTCACGAAGGATTTGCGCTCACTCCAGGTGGAGGACTGGCAGGAGGTGGCGCAGGACAGAGCGAAGTGGCGTCTTTTGTTATCGGAGGCCAAGACTCACTTTGGGTCGTTGCGCCATCTTGGTTAGTTAGTTAGTTTTAAAGCAAGTATCAAGAACTACTTGTTGCAGTAGCTTATGTTTGACAGTATCGATTCACTGCCAACCGGATGTGCGATTACCTACAAATTCTGCCAAGTTCCGGTGTACGGAAACCTTGTTAGGGGGATATTAGGATGTTATGGGAAGTCCCAATTTGATACGCCTTTGAAAGGTACACTCGTGTTGTCCTTTATCCCCTTTGGTATTACATTGTTTATTATATACTTGCTATAATTATACCCTTCTTGGCAAGCAAATGTAAAAAGTTGCACTCGTATAGCTGTGCTGTAGTGGATTTTCAGTTTATACAAAAAACCCATAGACAAACTAGTTTTCTGTTTCTTCCCAATTTCTGATGATATGACTCTTAACGGGGGCGTAACACACACCATTTATAATAGTATATATATCATGACAAATCAAATTTAAAGAATATATTTATTTAGTAGCATACAAACTTAAAACTAGCTACGCCTGTTCCACGGCAAAAGAACAGGCAAGAAATGCCCGATTGGTAATTTTAGGCGTGATCACAACTACAATTTTATTCATATTATTTATCTGGTTGAATTGGAGCTAGTTCACTATGAACCCAAGCTTCTTTGTCATCTTAATAGTCTGATATTTTATAATAAGCTATAGTGACAAGATTTTGTTTTTTATGGCTTTGAAATTTAACTATTGACAAGTCTTGGTGAAAAAATATTAAAATATACTCGTACATTATCGCAAGGCATAGCTCCGCATAGTTCAATATTTTTGGTCATTACAACCTGCAGGCTGTACCTACTGTTAATATGCAGTTATATTATCGTATATTATAGCTGTCGTCTATTACAGCTTATACAATGTAAATAATTTTACAGAAACATTCAAAAATTAAAAACAGTAGCATGTAAAGTTTGAACTTTGAACTTATCAAGTTTTACACGACAGGTACCTACGGTAATATTCAATCACTGTAATAATATCAGACATTTAAAATTATATGCGATAATTTAAGTAGCTACTTTGCTACTTTGTCCAATTTTCTCCACAGGACTGAAATTTGAGACTGTGTATTATTACTCCAATTAATAAGTAAGGTTTTCAGTAAATGACGAAGTTTTGGTCGGTGAAAATTAAGGCGACTGGCTATGTTAACAGCTTACGTTCGCGCTGGCTAAATGGTTTGATAAAAGCTGATGTAATTAATGTATATGAAGGAAATGTAGGCGATTAGCAGGTCTACAAAAAGTTACAAATCCTAATTTATCCTACTAATATTATAAACGCAAAAGTTTGTATGTATGGATGGATTGGATGGATGGATGTTTGTAACTCATTCCCGCATAAACTAATAAAAGGATTTGAGTAAAATTTAGAATGCAATTAGCTTATACGCTGGATTAAAACATAAGCTACTTTTTATCCCGGTAAAAGGAGACGAGATAAAGGGAAGACGCGAGTGAAACCGCGGGGCGCAGCTAGATTATAACTCTATATTTGGTTATGTTTTTGAATCCCATCTGTCAGTACGCATGCGCGAAGCCAGACGTGGCCTCATAATATCGTATAGAGAACAACTGTCACCTTTCCAGCGTTTTGCCCTATTTCGCAAGATGGCGACCAAGTTTTTAATATTATGGACTTTTTTACGCTTACATGTGAGTTTTTTTACGTGGAACAATCACAGCTCATTGGAGAGAGACCTTGAAGTTCGAACAATTAACTATACAATAATTAAATTAATGGGCATTAGGTTTATTTTTTATTTTATTTATATCCATATTCATATTCAATCGTTTATTGCATTCATATGTTAGTATACAAAAGATCTTAGTGGTTAAGATTAGCGAACATATGTACCCGAATAGGGTATAGCAATGTAGGAGCGGACCGATCCATTCTAATCATTTCGAGAAGTCGTTCTTGAGGAATTCATCTAGGCTGTAGTAGAACGTTTTTAAGTTTTAAGTTTTTTAAGTTTTTTTAAGTTTATAGCGATGATGGCTCAGTGGTAGTGACGTCGGCTTGCGATCCGTAGGACGTGGGTTCGAATCCTACAATGAGCTTGAGCTTTCGGTGAAGGAAAACATCGTGATGAAACCATAGTTTGGTGGTAGGGTATTTTCTAGTACTCGCCTGGCTAGCTACCACCCTCTTGTTAAGAATCTGTCGCCAAGCACCTATCGGTGTGTTCCGGCAGCCTCACTTGAGAGCCAGTTCCCAGTCCAGGTGTAGCGTGGCGCCATCTTCGACCACATCGTCACTTAACATCAGGTGACTTGTAGTCAAACGCTACCCTGTAAATAGTAAAAAAAAAAAAAGTTATTTAAAAATACGTGATTTTTTCTTCGGATTTTAATTCGTCGGGTAGTTTATTAAATATTTTTATAGACATTATGTTTGGTCCGGAACTGTGTAATTTTAATTTTGACGGTGGTAATTCTAGTTTATACATAAACCTGGTTGCGTAGCGTCATGATTGGTCAGCTTGTTATTTAGTTAGTTGTTGTTATTTATTCATTTGGTACTTACACAAAACAAGACATTTCCAGTACATTCCTATGGTAACAGTAAAAACATTATCGCAATGCATTGCTGTTGAAGTTGATATTTCTGGGTAGCACTGAACTGTAATAGGCAAGCTTGAGGCGAGTGACCAGCACTATTATATTGTTACATAAAAAAACCTTTAGTTTTTTTTTTAATTTGTGATGTTTAGTTTCATATATGTATTTTATTTTTCAGAATTAGATTTGATAACGGGATAATTACCATGTATTTGTTTTTGTTACCCAATTCTAATGTTATTGACCATGATAGTTTAAAACAGTATAGTATAGTTAATTTTTTTGTTTAATTTTCTATCCAACTGTAGGAATATATTTTGTTGTTTTGTTGTTATATATATTATAATAAATAAAAAAAACCTTTAGTAGGTATGTACGAGTATTAGGTTATATATTTTATAGGCACTCTAGGATGGTAATACACATATTTTATGTACCAGACCAAAAAAATAGTAGGTTATATATACAACTTAAATAATTTAGCTATTATATTGTTATTAATTTGTGTTAAATAATATTTATAGCAAGTATTTTTTCCATTACGTATATTTTTTAAAAGTAATATCCAATTATCTTCGTACCAAATTGAAATAGGTACGAGCGAGCACAGATGTACCCCAAAAACGCCATTAAACCTCAATTTGCATTTCACGAACATATTTTCTGGTTCTTATTAAAATCAAAATTTTGACAGCTACCTACTTAGTGACACTGACAAGGCTGGCTACAAGGTAGGTAATTTTTAAATAAGTAGTACTTACCTAAGTAAGAACTTCCTGGGTGGTTATATTCTCGCGTCTTTACCTTTCGTATTACTTTTTCTTTACCTGTAATAATAACATTACAATGTTTTTTAAATTAGCATACAATATTTTCATTAAAAAAATATTACTTTCATGCCCTCTACAACGGCTTCAACGGAAGACCAGCGCTGGTCAAACGATCAGCATATTATGCCGAGTTGAGACCGGTTGGCAACAATAACTTTTTCACCTCACAAGCTCGGAAAGAGTCCGTTTATCATTCGAAATCTGAGTGCAAAAGGCATTTTGCGCGCTAGCGTGGAAAGTATTTTTAAAATTCGAATCTTTCTATTCAATGATTTTCCATACCGCCAGTCCACTTTTGAATAATTGCACTGGCCAGCACGACATTTGCATGAAAAAAAAAACAAACTTATTTTATCTGTTTTTCTTGCATCTAGCATTTTCCTCGCTGTAGTGAGGTGAAAAGTTGTGTGTTTTGCTCGGCTGCATAGTTATTCTGCGTCTCGTACCTTTGAAACCCTCGCTACGCTCAGGATTCTATATTTGAACCACTCGCTTCGCTCATGGTTCAATCCTAAAATCCTTCGCTTGCTCAGGTTTCAATACAAGTACCTACTCGCGCCAAAATACAACTTTGCAGCCTTGCTTAGCAAATAACTAAAGTATTTTTAAAATTCGAACCCGTCTATTCAATAATTTTCCATACCGTCAGTACCTACAATGTAAAATGCAATACATTGCAGTACATTACTGCAAAGGCCATCAAAGTAGGCATTGAGGGAAGAAGGTGTAAATGTGGGCCGAGGCAAAGCCGAGGCACACATACCTGAGTCCATCAATGCCTAGTTGTGGCCAAGGCTTTTAAAGTCCTTTTCTCAAATAATACGCGGAAATTAAAACTAAGTAGTACCTGGGCAGAACTTTTTTCTTTCAACTTTGGCAGTAACAAGTTTTCTATTACGGCTCTTGCCGCCTCTTGAATTTCAGTTAAAGTAAGTTCATCACACTTCACTTCACTCATTGCTTTCACTTGAACCTGCGGTACGTACCCTATTTCCTTTAATAGTTTGGTGAACACCAAAAGTTCACCTGGTAGCAGAGCTGCGAAATTGGGCTTCCACGCGCCTACACATATCGATCCAAAACCGCGGATAACAGATCAGGATCGATTATTAATTTCTGGTGCCAGTGACCTTGTAATGTGTAAATTTATCATTGCTCAAAAAACGTAAGTAACACACAGTGACAATTTTTTTCTTACCATCAGAACAGATGTCAGTTTTTGCGTCGAAAATGCTGATTCAGCTGGCAGGTAATTGTTCAATTAGTCGTGTAATTAGCTAATTAACACGGGGAGGTAAAGGGTAGGTATTTAGTTTTTCGTGCGAATTCTGTGACAGATGTAGGTCAGTATCAGATTTTGTGGGTAGTTGAGTGACTGGATTTTGCCAGGATTTAATTTTGTGGAATTTTATAGAACGAGATATTGGGCTGTTAAAATAGCAGTGCTCCGAGGTTTCACCCGTGGGGACTACAGTTTATCGCTGTAAAAAGTTCTCTATACCCATTCTCAGGATTCCATCAATCCCCATAAAAAAGTTACATCAAGTTCGGTGGAGCTGTTTAGTCTTGAAAAGGTAAAAATAGAAAATAACAAAGAAACAAACGTTTTACTTTCACATTTACAATGTTCGTTTGGATTTTACATACTAATTAATAAAACAGTATTTTTTTAATTCAAAACCCAAACATGCTCCATTGAACATCCAATTTTAAATAGGTACACAAAATAAAACTTACGCACTACAAGAATCGAACCCGCACTTAAAATTGACTACGCTTACCTTGATAACCACTACGCCACAGAGGCTGCTAATTGCATCATTACCTCTGCCACCGCACACACGGGCGTCCAAAACGCCGACTAATGAGCCGTGAGATTCAAGCGCCGCCGCCCGTGTGTCGGAAGCCTTACAATCTCACCCACTGGCCTATTGGCGTTTAGTTTTTGCACAGATTGTGTGTCAGAAATGTTTATCTACATATACCTGCTAAAATGTTAGCTGTAGTCACTTTTGAAGCAAATATAACAAGAAGAACAGACGAAGACGACGTGACATTTGCGAATTCTACAATAATAAATAGATAAATAACGCCCACGCAATCACATACAGCGATGACTACGCAGATCGGGGATCCAAAACATACAGACACAGAACAAATACTTGCGCTTTTATTTTCAATGTACAAATATTTGTCCTGTACCTAGTGGGAATCGAACCCGCGATTTCACGTTTCGCAGTCTGTTCGCCCATCGCTCCACATCGGTCGTCAAAGAACTCGAGCTTTCGGTGAAAAAGAACATCACAATGAAATCATAGCTTGGTGCTAAAGCATTTTATAGTGCTCATCTGACTATCCACTACCACATAATAAATAATAACAATAATAATGATTCGCCAATTAACATCACCTACATAAAATTAAAAATAATTAAGAATCTGTCGCCAAGCCCCTTTCGTTTATTGCGAAATTTGAACCTAGGCAGTAGATCTACAAGTCGCCAACCATAGAAATCTATTTGCCTAGTTCTGTAAGAAACCAAAAACCTCTTGTGGTAACAAAAAGGTTCTACCATTTCCCAGAAACAACTTACCACTTTCTCGTCGGTAGAGAACTTTCCCACAATCTTGTGGGAAGAGATTTTTTTCCATAACTTTTTGTATGAATCAAAAAATCTTGTAATCATTACCATATATAAAAGGCAGGAAGAGTTCCGCCAACATCCGGTCATTTAGGGATGTGGTACACTCGGAGAGAGTAAATAATATTCAAAGAATTATTTCTTAACAATAGGAAATAATTTATTCATTGTTTTAAATACTTTTTTACACCCAGTGCGAGTAGTAAACCAATTAATTTACATGAAACAATAGTTTGTTAAAACTTAATTAAAAATAACAAGTTGTGTTCAGTTTTACTCGCGATTTTTTAGCATTATTATTTAAAAAGTCGAGATCTTTTGCAGTCTTGATCCAGCCTTGTCGAATACTGTCCGAAACGAGATGACATTTTTTGTAGCAGAAACGCCAAGATTTCAGATGCAAGAAACAGAATGTGTTTTTAAAAAAATTTATGAAATACAAAAAAATTAAACATAATTCGTAAGTTGATGATAACAACTTAAAAAATTAAAATATGACAGCCTCTTTGTATATTTTGTGGGCTCGTGTTATCTCATTGTGCCTCTACCATTTAATATTGTGATTTAATGACACCCTGTTGGTTCTCAAGAGATTTTTTTGGATGTAAAGTATCACAAGACTAAACTGAAATCATTTACGTGTTTACTGCAAATAATTTCAAGCTTATTGACGATTGAAATTTGAATGCATGTTCTTTTGCCGGCACGGGCGTAAGGATGTTGGAACAGGCGTAGCTAGTTTTAGGTTGACAATGTATCCTATTGGATAAAAATAATTGATTAGTCAAATAAAAGTGAAAAATATTTTTTGCACTAAAATCAGCTGTTCAGCTTTTATCTCTTGCAAAGCTATGAGTCTATAAAACAGGGAAATTTTGGACACTGCTTAAGTTCAATACATCATGATATAAGGCAAAGCACAGCCTCAAGCTGCTCGCCTATTATTATATAAATAAAAAAACTAAAAAAAACACTTTAAAAACGCACTCAAAAATATAAAATAATTAAATTGACTTGTATTAGTTACGATATAATGGTTAATTCAAAAAATGTGGAGCGCTTTTTGGTTGTTTGTACTTTTATTTACCCAGTAAAAGAAGCGCTCCACACTTTTTGAATTAACCATTATATCGTAACTAATACAAGTCAATTTAATTATTTTATATTTTTGAGTGCGTTTTTAAAGTGTTTTTTTTAGTTTTTTAAACTATATATTTTTATTTTTTTACTATTTAGTCTTTTGTTACCAAGTCCAATCTATCGGACTCATCAAAAGGAATCATATGAGCCCAAACTCGAGGGGTTTACTAGTAGCCACTGCAGAGATCCCCTACCCACCTTCTGGCTGCATCATCAGACCCTCGTCACCAAGTTCAATCTATTGGACTCATCAAGACGAATCATATGAGCCCAAACACGAGGGGTTTACTAGTAACCACTGCAGAGATCCCCTACCCACCTTCCGGTTGCATCATCAGACCCTCGTCACCAAGTCCAATGTATTGTACTCATCAAGACGATTCATATGAGCCCAAACACGAGGGGTTTACTAGTAGCCAGCGAAGAGATGCCCTACCCACCTTCCGGCTGCATCATCAGATCAGGCCGATGATACCAAATTATTGCATTGTCACCGAGATTACATACACATACAAAGTTTCAAGTCGATACGACAATTAGAAGTGGGTGAAAATTGACTTCTAAGATTTGATTACATTGTTAGTTAGTTAGTTAGTTAGTTAGTTAGTTAGTTAGTTAGTTAGTTAGTTAGTTAGTTAGTTAGTTACAAGTCAAGCTAATAAAAGTGTTTTAAAAAGTAAATTAGAAATGGTACATTACTTACTGCAAAGGCCACAAAAGTAGGCATTGAGGGAAGAAGGTTTAAAGGTTCGGATTTTAAATAAAACCTTTGATAAGTTACCTCCTTGGTTGGCATGTTTCGGAGCAAAAATCGTTCCATTTTTAAATAATACTACAGTTAAGAGTTTACTATGTAATTTATTTGGCCGCTAAACACGACAGATATGGATTTTCATACAACTTTTGCCGGCCGCTGCTCGCATATATTTGAGCAGTGCAGCAAGTTCAATTTATCTCGAAGAAGGTTGTCAAAATAATGCTCATATTTCCAAGCATGTTTGAGAAAAAGACAATTATTTCATTGAAACCTGGCCACCAAGAACATTATTTTTAAAAAAGCTTTACAAATCTAAATTATGACAAAGGTTTTATTCCGCCAGAATGGAAGCCAAACTCTTCAAAACCACTCAAATGTTCAATTAAAAGGCGCCAAATTTACCACTACCCTTTCGTCACGATTCATAAAATCGCTAAAAAATATTAAAAAAGCAATATCTGGCCACCCGTTCGGCA
Organism: Opisthograptis luteolata; assembly: GCA_931315375.2. NCBI lineage: Eukaryota > Metazoa > Arthropoda > Insecta > Lepidoptera > Geometridae > Opisthograptis > Opisthograptis luteolata. The sequence continues at coordinate 12,462,749 of OV928042.1, read as the reverse complement.
CCCAGATATAATTAAACTAAATTAAGTTATAGGTCAGTCCAACTCGTCACAGGCAGTTAAAATAACACCCTTGGGGTGGTTCTGTCTCTTTTTGATATGGCATTGGGAAATGAAATTGAGAAAAATGTAAAATCTATGTAGATTGCGTATGTACGCAGCGTGATAACGATTGTTACAGTTAAAATTAACTTTAAATAAATTTAAAAAAACTTACCATGTCTTGGACCGATTTTCATCAAACATAGCTAAAAACACTCGCCCGTAACTCACATTTCATACCAAAAAAAAACTAAATTGAAATCGCTTCATCCGTTCGCGAGCTACGGTGCCACAGACAGACAGACATGTCAAACATATAACACCCCTCTTTTTGCGTCGGGGGTTAATTAGAGTAAACCATACTTTATATCTGCTGCCTGAAAGCAAAATAGCATAACTCACATTTTCAATATTATTCGTTGTTGAACCGATTTTTCAAAAATGTTTTTAAATTAAATTACGATGGTCGTTTTTATGAAATTCTCGATTGATATAAAATAAACGTTAAAATCATGAAGGAACCCTAATATACTCAAGTTTTTTTTTTACTAAAGGAAGGAAGCTTCTTTTCCCAATGCCGACTGTGACTTGCAAATACTGTGGTGCAGTAAAAAACCTCCCACTGCGTAAAATTGTAAAAAAACCACCTATGGTTGGCGTGACTTTGGGAAATTTGTTAAAAAGTGTGATTTTAACGAGTCCCTACTGATGGATTAATTCGAAAGTGACAAGTTTATTTTGGCTGTCTTGATCGACCGTGCTCGAAGAGGGACTAAACGTAAACCCGGGTCCAGATGCTTTTATTGTATTATGTAGGTATAATGAATCTTTAATGTAACTATGTATTTACTTATTGCACAGTGTACATAGTACAAACATACGTGATTGTTAATTAGATTAGATAAAGGTATTTTTACAATTATTGTGTAAATTACTTACCCTCGAAATTTCACTTGATTATGAGACCTATTTGATTCATAGTTAGACAGACATGTAAATTAATATTTATGCAATAATTGCGAATTGAAGGCACTACGTAACAAGTTATAACAACATAAAATAACTAATATAAAACCTTATTTAGCTTAGTGCAAGATAAAGTAAAAACTGTTTTACTTTTCGTTTACGAAATTTCATTCAAATTCAAAAGGTTTAGGGTGTCACGTTAAAAAAAACTAACGGTAGCAAGTGAACATTTCAAGAGCCCTTGTGACTCAAGTGTTTTGAATTTTGTTAACAAACTGTCAAGGTGTCAGGGAATAAACACGTTAGTCTAACAATATTTTCAACATTAAAAAAAACATGTTTGCAATGAAAACTATATTTTTAGATACATGTATTTTGTATAAGGTTTTCTATGTTTAACGACGAAATTTAATTTTGTAGCTAAACATTTTATAATGCTTTCGGGTAAGATTTGCGATACATATAAAAGAAAACAATAAATTAATATTCGCTTCATAAATGATATCAATTTTATAACAATAAAACCGTTAAAATTGGGCTTTTTCACACAAAATCGGAATCTTTTCGACAAAGAATTTAATTCGCTGACACGACAACAGGATATCAAAAACAACAATGATACTATTGTGTCGAACAATAGACAGTTTTACCGCTTTACAATACATTTAATAAAAGATTTCAAAATTGTATAATTATTTATCTATATGCCATTCCAAATTCAATCTTTGGCTAATGCCTATATGAACTATATCAGCTAAGCGGAGTTACATAATTTTTGACAAAAAACTGCATGCTGTGTGAAAGAGTGTGATAGGAAAAAAACTATTGTTTCATGTAGTTGTTGATAGGTGGGCTTTGAATTTTGAATAATTGATTTATAGGTTTTGCCTATGAGTGTGTAGATATAATGAATGTTTTTTCTTTTACCTTTTCCGGTTTCGAGCACGACGCTTTTGATTTGAGCTATTTATAATTATGTTGAAGTGCGTCTTACCTGTAATGACATACGGAGCCGAGTCATGGACTTGGACACTCACGGCACGACTAGTCCACCGATTCAAAGTTGCTCAGCGCGCTATCGAAAGGGCTATGCTTGGGGTTTCTCTGAGGGATCGAATCAGGAATGAGGTGATCCGTCAGAGAACTAAGGTCACCCCGGTCATATAAGGACCAGCCCGGTCATATAAGCCGCAGAACCGACAACCGATGGGGTAGACGTGTTCTTGAGTGGAGACCGCGACTTGGCAGACGTAGTGTAGGACGCCCTGCGACAAGGTGGAGCGACGACTTGCGCCGAGTGGCTGGCAGTAGTTGGACGAGAAGAGCCGAAGACCGGGCTCAGTGGCGTACCTTGGGAGAGGCCTATGTCCAGCAGTGGACTGATACAGGCTGATGATGATGATGATGATGATAATTATGTACTGATATTAATTTGTTTGCAATGTTTATACACGGAGAAAAAAGACCTTCCGAAATACCGTTTTCCTTCACAGTTAAAAGGAAAGGATTTGTTATTCAGAAGGAAATCTATGGTAAAAAAGGGAAGGAATCGGTCTTGGTAAGACTCCGAAGGAAAGTCCGATTTTTTTGCTCAGTGTAGTCAAACAACTTTGCAATTGATTTTTATATCATAGCGTTTGACCACAAGTATTGAAGTATCATAATGATATGACTGTGATGATGTGGTCGAAAGTGGCGCAACGCTACGAACCTGTCAGAAACCTGCTGTTAATTCTCCGCTGCTGAAACACCTCAACGGATATGAGTGAAATTCGAAAAGTAGATAGCATAAAACTTGGCTATTAAATAACCCAGAAAAAATGCGGGCAATGGAAAAACCACGGGTGCAACAGTGAAGCACAGCTAGTCGTTTATTTTAATAATCAACCTGCTATTTGTTTACAATAAAAACTTTTTTCTACAAAAAAACAAAAATGTATGCAAATGGGACCATCAATTTCAAATTCCAAACCATTTTATTAATTCGCTCATCATCATCAAAGACAATAATACAATCAGTCTATCAAGAATGTTTGAAAAAAATCAATTCCAAAGCTATTTACTATCAAAGTAGTCTTTCATGGCATGGGAAACAAAACGCTTGATCAATCGCAATAAACAACCGAGTCCCAAAACGCAAGGGTTCCGTACCCCGCTGGTTCGGCGCGATTGTTCCCAGACCGTTTACCAGATTTAACGCTATAAAACGGTCAGTTTGCATAAATTTCTATGATATGCGAGATTATGATGTCATAGAAATCTCATTGTGAGGTCTAGCTTTTTTTCAACATAGGGTTGTATTTACCACTAGTTTCACCGCGCGGTTTTACCCGCGTCTTCCCGTTATCGTTATACCTTTTTCCGGGATGAAAAGTAGCCTATGTGTAAATCCAGGGTATAAGCTATATCTCCATTCCAAATTCATTCAGATCCGTTCAGCAGTTTTTGCGTGAAAGAGTAACAAACATCCATCCATCCATTCATCCATGCATCCATCCATACTCACAAACTTTCACGTTTTTAATATGTATTAATATAGATTTGTGAGGTAATGTATGAAAGAACTGTCTCTCTCTACTTACATTTACAAATCTACCTGTTATCATAAAACGTAGAACGGATTACAAAATACAGAACGGAAGTCAAAACCACCGGAAACGCGTCCATAAACAACGAGCGTCCAATCAAAACAAATTCGAAATTAAACTGTAACCATCCCAACAAAGGAGCTAATCAAACCACCTCCTAACATATGTTTAAACATCCAGAAAGGGTTAACAATTACATAAATTAATACATCCTCTTTATATAAGCACCTAAATAACTATAAGAAAGTTTTATATTGTTATTGTATGCGTAAAATCACTTCCTCTATCATTTACGTGTTTTTTCTGACCATATGACGCCATTTTTTCTTCCAAGATGGCCGCCCCATATGTTGTGGGGACAGCACGTGTTCAAAACTTGAGTTTTGGGTGTTTAAATTAGTGAGTACTTTATGAAAATGCATGAAAATTATGAAGTTAAATTGGTTTCGCGGTTTTGTCTCGTGTCTGTAGTTTTAACTATTTATTTTGGTGGGTTTGACTCAAATTACCTAGTTACTTTTTTTGAACCTATTACAGGTAGCGATGGGCGTTTTCGGACATTTTCGACATCGATGCGCACCGGCATCGGAGATCCGGCATCCGATGCGGGCATCGTTAATTGGCATCGTAACGAAGTGTTGAGTTGTAGGGATGTGACTAGGAGATAAAAAAATCGATTAATAAATAATCGAAAAAATCGATTATTTAAATAAAAAATAATCGACCTTTTATATTATCGATATTTATTCAATAATTTTTTTGTAACTATTCGAAAAGTTGCATTTTTTTGGACATTGTAATAAAATTACCTAAAGTAACTTATAACTGCAAAATTCGATTGAAATTTGTAGTTTGGCTACACATTGGTTTAATCTTCAATAATACAAACATTATCTCTTATTACTTAAAAAAAAGAGAGTAGGTAAAAAAAATTGAATTATTTTTAGAAAGTAAAAAATCGATTTATCAATAATCAATTTTTTAAATTTAGATAATCGATTATTAAAAATCGAAGAAAAGAAAAAAATACTCGATATACAAATCGATTATTTTTCACATCCCTAGAGTTGCGTAGATCTAGATAATTATTATGATAATAGAAACTGGTGCGAGCGTGAGCGATAAGATTGTGTGATAGAATATGGAATAATAATTTCAGATTGTTAAAAAAGTTTTTATCATCCCACAATAAATGTTATGGTAAAAATGTATAAAACGGGAAATAATTACTACATAAGGCCTTGTGACAAGTACCGCCATCTATATAGATTTTTAGGTTTCAAAACTTTTAATCGAAAGTAAGAAAAAATAAATTCCGCTATACATAGTAGTTACATATAAATACAATAGATGGCGTTGAAAGATACTATGCGGTTATGACCGAATACGACCGAGACCACGATATCGATGAGGCCCGAATGCCCGATGCCGATGCGGCATCGGCATCGGCATCGAAACGACGCGCCGTTTCGTTGCCGATGCCGTGCGGCGATGCCGATGCCGATGTGTGCCGATGCCGAGCAACGCACGAGACGTTACGATGCGCATCCGTTTTTCTATATCTAAGGCATCGGATGCCGGCATCGGGTACTGGCATCGGATGCCGGCATCGTTTTTTAGAAAACGGCCACCGCTAATTACAGGGTAGTGTTTGATTACAAATCACCCGATTTTAAGTGACGATGTGGTCGAAAGTGGTACCACGCTACCTACACCTGTATTGGGAACTGACTGTTTGTTTGAGCTTATATAGATAAAAAGATTCATATTATATTTCGCTTCTTTTATTTATTTATTTTCTTGTTATTTTTGGTTTTTACCTACATATATTTCCCATAATATTTTGAAAGTTACTTGCGTCACTTGTTATTAAAGCCCGATATTAATAATAATCGATCCTGATCCGTTTTTCTCGGTTTTGGATTGATATGTCAATCTATTTTATGGGTGAAACTTGCTAAAAACTTGTACATACAAATATTATTGGCTGTCTCCTTAAATCATAATGCAGACGTTAAAAATGATTTTCCATTATTATTAACCAATTATTATGGAATTTTAAGCGCTCGGAATTCTTTGAGGTGTTATTTAAATACGCTAAGTGTCGTTTTAGGCGTATTCTCGTAATATTTAGTTCAATTATTTAGCAAAGACAATGTTTCGCCGCAGGAGATCATGACGCGTAAGGGCTCGCGCACATTAGGGCCAGCAACGCCGCTACGCAATACTAGTATATTTCTTTTAAACTAGTAACTATTATGTACCCACATATAATTGATTTTGAAAATAGTAATAATATATTATTAAAATTATGTCAATGCTCATCATTTATGCAAATAACTGAATTTGTGAAATACACCTACTACAATTTCTATAAACAAATTAACAATAAGACAAATCGCATCGACTTGAGGAGCCCTGTTTTTTTCATTTAAAAATAAGAATTTATGAAAATAGTAACCTTCTAATTTTCGGAATCGATTCACGTTAGGTACCTACTAATTTTGATTATTTGCCTAGATTAGTTTTATTTTCTAACTCAAATGTTAAAATGCCCCGCGCACGCTCATCAAGTTAAGTCACTTAAGTATACTAGGTACTACCTATTATTACTAATTTAAGACCGATTTTTGCTCGCTACGCGGAGTGTTGTGCATTATGTGTAATACTTACCAATGGCTATAACCAAGATATCTCAAAGGATGAGATTTATTAAATATTCGAATGATTACATTACAAATGTTTCATAATCGTCCTATTTCAAAGATCAAATGAACGATCACGGAGAAAAAAGACCTTTTGAAATACCGTTTTCCTTCTGAGTCAAAAGGGAAGGATTTGTAATTCAGAAGGAAATCTAAGGTAAAAAAGGAAGGAATCGGTCTTGGAAGGTAAGACTCAGAAGGAAAGACTGAATTTTTTTCTCAATGTAGATAGACAGACTCGCATGTCGTGTTGCGCTGCGGTCCGCCCTTGATGTGCGTGAGGCCTTACCAAACAGCCTTATGATGAGGTCCCCGAAATGGAAATTACAGTCATTGTCGCTTCGTTTGTCGTCGAAAATGACGTTAGTTGTCGGTGCCTCTGCGTCATATCGTATTAAAGTATTACGCGGCAAAAGAAAGGAAAAATGAGTAAAGTTCATTAATTACCTACATCTTCAGATTATAAGAAAAATATTTCATCGTCAGCCTGTTACGTTCCCACTGTTGGGACTCCGTAATCTACCACGCTGGCCCAGTGCGGGTTTGTAGATGTCGCATGCTCTTGAATTTTTTGGTTCTTGGACATGCCGGCAACGTCGTGAGGCAACCGGCATGTCCATGAACCACACCAATGAAGGGCATGCGACATCTACCAACCCGCACTGGGACAGCGTGATAGATAAGGACCCATACTCTCTCTCTGAGAGAAGGCTAGAGTCCCAGCAGTGGGAATGTTATAGGCTGATGATGATGATCGTTATCTTCGATCTGTCTATGACCACAGCATAATCGACGTCCTGCAACGGCCGCAGTCTGGAAATCGCTTAATCGACTTCGCGACGGGATTTGCCTTTGCAGAGATAACGTGCAAATAGGGGTTTTCGGTTCGGAAGTAGGTCATTGCGGTGCCGCCGTCCAGGAAATGTCATCCGTCATCCATAACGACCCATACTCTCTCTGAGAGAAGGCCAGAGTCCCAGCAGTGGGAACGTAAAGGCTGATGATGATGATGATGATTTTTGTAAAGGCTATGTGCTGTGTATCATGTTGTTATATAAACATGCATTTATTTGGAGTTTTCAGTATCACATTAACAGAGAAAAAATGGTTATAATTAGTACCAATTTTCAGCTTAATATCCCGGTCGTTTTTAACAAGCGCCTCGTGCATGCGATCGACGCGTGGCATAACTGCAAAATTCGGTCGCACTTCTTTTTGTTTTTGCACGTAGGTACTTAACACCAGCGTTTTTGGCACTTTTTGAAATTAGTTTCAATCGCGCCGTCATGGAGGTCTTTAAGTGGGATGATTTTCGACACATCTCATGTTAATTTCTGACGCGGGACTCGAACCCCAACCCGTGATTATGAGTGGAGCACGCGACTTCCGCACTGCAGAACAATTATTGATATTACGCGTGGAAATTGCACTCCTAACTGTCTCTTATGAGGAATTGACTTGATGATTTGTACCTTTATGTTCTTCGCACTTTTAGTGCCAAAAAAGGTAAGTAAAGGTCACTGCAACAATCCTATTAATATTCTAAACGTGAAAGTTTGTGAGTAGGGATGGATGGATGTTTGTTACTCTTTCACGCGAAAACTACTGAACGGATATGAACGAAATTTGGACTGGAGATAGCTTGTACCCTGGATTAAGACATAGGCTACTTTTTATCCCGGAAAAAGGTTCCTGCGGGAGTAGTCTCTTATATTGATACTATTATAAACTAAAGTTTTTGGCCCATAACCTTACCATCACCATGTGTTTAAGTGACAATTTATGTCACTCTAAATTCTAAGCAAATTCCCAATCCAGGTTCAGAGTGGCGCCATCTTAGACCACTTCGTCACTTAACACACTTACTAGTAAAAACTACCCTGTAAAAAGTGAAAATAAAAAAACAACATTACTAGACCTACCTAGATAAATAAATAAATATCGGGGGACCATTGCACACCAATTGACCTAGCCCCAAATTAAACTCGAAACTTGTGTTATGGGTAGTACTAGACAACGATATACATACATAGATAGAGAAATAAATACTCAATCGGCTCCTAGATTGCTTTACCCTATTTGGAACATCTAATTTACTTGTTACTAAAATATGCCGGCAATAAATAAATAATTGAATTCTTATACCTATTGTATTTATAAACAAAAAAAACACATTTACATTGTGTGGGTAGCTTGTATTAATTGACGATTTTTCATCCTCATTTAGGTTAAAACATTCTTATTCTACCAATACAAATTACACTAAAAATTTCAGTTTTGTTCAGTCAGGATTGACTCAAGAAAAAATTTTTCAAATCGGCCCTAAACGTAACAAAGTTGAAATGTTTTTAGGCAGAGAGTTCTAAAATCGCAGAGCTTATGATAACAAAACGTCCGACGAGCTGGAGGTTAGCACAATGGCATGTTGCGACGAACAAAACGAACTCGGATGGGTCGGTCTGTTTGCACAGTCACTGTTTGCATGTTAAGGCTCTGGAGGCCAACCCTCTTCCCTCTCATATGGTCGAGGAGAGCGATGGCTGGCACATGCGTCAACTCGTGAACGGGTGCTGCTTGTGGGGTCTGGTCTGCTTTGGTTGTGATCCCGCAACTCGTTAATATTCATGTTCCCATATCCCAATGTGTACAACCAAACAAGAGAAATCTTCTTATTAGTAAAGCTAAATAAAAAATATCGATTATATGACAAAAAAAAAGCTTGGGATTTTAGTGAACTTGCTCCAATTCAATCAATTAGTAATAAGAATGAAATTGTCAATGTGATCGCGCCAAAAAAATTACCTGCCGGGCGTTTCTTGCCTGTTCTTTTGCCGGCGTAAGGAGGTTGGAACAGGCGTAGCTAGTTTTAAGTTGACGTTTTAAAGTGATCACAATGTATCCTATTAAATAAAAAAGATTTGATTTTGATTTTTTTTGATTTTTGAACCGCCAACTTTTACAAAACCATCATGGCTCTTGAACATATTATTTTAACCTTAGAAAAACGTTACTCAACGTCATACTTTGAGCTAAATGAAACATTGTTGATTAGAACGAATGACAATCTATTACTGCTATATAATAGAACGAGAGCGATGGTGGCCGAACGGTTTGGCGTGCGACTTACAAGACGCCGACACCGAGTTCGAATCCTCTCGGCCTCGTACCTATGACTTAATAAGTTATGTGCGGATTTGCCATCCCTCAAACCGGTAAAGGAAAACATCGTGAGCCGGCATGCCCAAGAACTGCAACATTTTCAAGGGCATGTGACATCTACCAACCCGCACTGGGCCAGCGTGGTAGATTATAGCCCATACTCTCTCTCTCTGAGAGAAGGCCAGAGTCCCAGCAGTGGGAACGTGGAAGGCTGACAATGATGATGATGATGATGATGAATAGAACGAGACACACATTTAACGTGACGTCACCAACACGACTGCCTCTTCAATAGTAAAGTAAAGTTTCTTTATTAACTCCATGGTCTAGATTTTAAATGTAAGTTTAAAATAATGCTAATTTAAATGAGCATTAAGAACGAAGAAAATGAAGAAGTAAGAGAAAGAAGTTGGCCCCCTGCTATCGAATTAGCGAAATTGTTCAATCCGTTCACGCGTGATGCGATTACCAAGGAAAATAGAGATTTATGTTTATACATATAGATTTCTTGTTACGGTCAACGACAAAAGTCGCTGAAAAATAACAAATTTTCCCATTACCTTCATCATCTTAAACACCAACCTTTGAACGCATCATCACTTAACATCAGGTGTTATGTGTTGTGGTCAAGCGCTACCTTGTAACTAAGTTGTAAAAAATCTGCTACTTTTGTCACTGACTGTACTAATAAGTCTTTTTAATTAATATCTAGATCTAAAGAAAAATTATAACAATTTAAAAAAAAAGGAGAAATTACACTTTTTATTTAATTTATGTAGCTTTAAACAGTTTTTTAAATCTCTCTCCTAACGATACCATCCCCTTAACTCATCTGTTTATATTTTCAGCGGCCGGACAATGTTTGATGAGCACAGTGCGCTGTTTATCGCGGGAGAGTTCGCGACTGGACCCGGGGGTGCTCAACGTTTTGCGGAGATAAACATTCTATTATATATTTTTTTTAAAGAAAGTATTTAATAAGATACCAGATAAATTATTTAAAATAAGGTAAGCGGTAAGGTGCCCAAAATGCAAGCAGCATTGCCTCGTTGAATGGCAATGCTAATTTTTTGACTAAAATATGAGCCAGCATTTTAATCACTCGTCATTTTTTAAAACACTTTTATTAGCTTGACTTGTAACTAACTAACTAACTAACTAACTAACTAACTAACTAACTAACTAACTAACTAACAATGTAATCAAATCTTAGAAGTCAATTTTCACGCACTTCTAATTGTCGTATCGACTTGAAACTTTGTATGTGTATGTAATCTCGGTGACAATGCAATAATTTGGTATCATCGACCTGATCTGATGATGCAGCCGGAAGGTGGGTAGGGGATCTCTGCAGTGGCTACTAGTAAACCCCTCGTGTTTGGTCTCTTATGATTCGTCTTGATGAGTCAAATAGATTGGACTTTTTTTACTGGGTAAATAAAAATACACACAACCAAAAAGCGCTCCACACTTTTTGAATTAACCATTATATCGTAACTAATACAAGTCAAATTAATTATTTTATATTTTTCAGTGCGTTTTTTAAAGTGTTTTTTTTTTAGTTTTTTTAAACTATATATTATGTTGTTAATTTGATATGATCAGTCGCTTATATAACTCTGAACCCTAATTACTAGTTTCTCCGTGACAATATGATAAACTTCGGTGTGTGGACGAGCGAATTGTCGATCACAATTGTCGACATTGATGCCGGACAGTCGCACATACATGCCACGCGACTGTCTGCGACATGACGAGCGACTTTGTCCCTTAGTGAATACATGGCATTCCTGAACAAGAGACTTCCTCTTCTAGTCTCTCAGTGGCATAAGAAAATATGCTTCAAATTCTATTCATCATCGTCATTATCATCACCAGCCCATGTCAGTCCAGTCCTGGATGCAGGCCTCTCACAACTTGTGCGACTGAGCCTGAGTTCGGCTCTTCTCATCCAACTACTGCCAGCGACCGGGCGCAAGTCGTCACTCCAACTCGTTGCAGGACGTCCTACACTACGTTTGCCAAGTCGCGGTCTTCACTCAAGAACACATCTACCACAACGGTTATCGGTTCTGCGGCTTATATGGCCAGCCCACTGCCACTTCAACTTGCTAATTCTGTGAGCTATGTCACGTGATGCTTACTCAGAGCATAAAAAAAATGCTGCGTGTTTATTTTGATCGAAAAAACTTCATATCATGCGAAATGTTGATGACCACTGTAGCTTGTTGGCAAAGCAGTGGCATCATTGTCCGCCTAATTGGCTGTGCAATGAAGTTGTTATTGACATAATCTGCTTTGGTATTCAACATTATTTGATATTAATAACGTTTAACAGTACAACAGTTAATTTATCTGTTCAAAAATGAATGAAATATTTATGAAACGTTTTAACGTTACAACTGGATTGGAAACTGGGTCTCAATTGGAACTGCCAAAACACACTGATAGGTGCTTGGAGACAGATTCTTTACTCGAAAGCTAGCTAGGTGAACACTAGAAAATGCTCTTCTGCCAGGTGTAGCGTGTATCCACCTGCGACCACATCGTCACTTAACATCAGGTGACTTGTAGTCAAACGCTATACCCTGTCGGAAGTAAAAAAAACTTCCGAATCTTCCTTTTTGGTTTTCTTTCTCTCATCCCTTAACTAATCCTAAATTCCTTTCCCAATAAGATTCATAATCAAATACAAGTTGCGGACCCGCGTCTTCCTGTTATCCCGCAGGAACCTTTGTCCCGGATAAAAAGTAGCCTATGTGTTAATCTAGGATATGAGCTATCTCTATTCCAAATTTCATTCAGATCCGTTCAGTAGTTTTTGCGTGAAAGAGTAACAAACATTCATCCATCCATTTGTTGGAAGTAGGATCTTGATCCCATCATCAGATATGTCCCTTTGACTCTTGACAGCTGATGACTAATTACCAATCACTAAACTAATATAAACTACTACGAATCGCGTGACTGTGCGCGCATCACTGTAATTAGGTGCGCGTGCGCAGAGGTAATTAAACTTAGGATGAGGCTTGTTTTGTTAGGGGACGAAAATGGGTAAATAAATAGGCTACTTACTTTAGTTAGTTAGTTGTCGAGAGGAGACCAGTGGAATGAGTTTTCTAGCCCTAATGATGCTCTCAAAATCATAATATATTTAGGTGCCTATTTGACTAATTAGGATTGGCGATAGATTTTTAACTTGAGGATAGTAGCTACTAGCTAGCCAAGAGGGCATTTTATTTTATTTTATTTTATTTTATTTATTAGGGACAATAAACAGTAATACAGTACTACATAAACAGTAATACAGTACTACTATTTACAGTACTACAGTAATACAGCATTAAAATGCTTTAATCGAAAGTGATAGATTGCTTCATTATAATGTTATATTGTTTTACCACAACTACGGAAAAATGAGCAACATGATAGGAAAATTCATAGAGCTTGTGTTACAATGGGTGGTCTTATAATGGTTTTCCCTACTGAAGATAGAAATTTGACATAAGCTCCATAGAAGAAATGTCAAATTTATGTCAAACCGTAGACAATATTGATCGGTTATTGAAACCGGCCGTAGACCTGATTTCTACCACACAACCTTTGGTAGAATAGAATAGAATTATTTATTTGCGTAAAATGTCGGTTAGTAAAGATCGAATTAGTACAGAATGGTGTCAGATACATTTTGCCGCACAAGGCGGCGTGCAAATATTCTTTAGACAAAACTATTTAAATATCAAGTATTATCAAGTATTATACAATATAATATTTCAAACTCAAAGAGTTGAATCAAGTTTCAATGATGGTGATGATGATGATGATGATAGTGAGGAGATGATGGGATGAGGATAGTGTTTAAGTAAAGTAGTGGCGCTTTACTTAAACTTTACACGGACTTTTTTGGAGCAACTTGAAAAGTCACTTTCACAACTTTATTTCAATTTCCCACACTCGTACACATTAACGAACACATAATGGTTAATAATCCACCAATATTACACATTATCACTCGAAGAAACACAAGTTTAGGAAATAAAAACAAAATTTTCACGTTGACAATTCGATTGCCGCCAAAAAAGTCCGAGAAAGACTGTGTAAAGTCGATTGAGAACTTATTTGATGAAGTTTTTAACATTATAGAAACATTTATCCATTAGCCACAATTTAAGTTTTTTATTAAATCTATTATTTGGTAGCTTTTTTATGTCTGTAGGAACAGTGTTGTATATGCGTCCACACACTGCATAGCAGTTATTCAAGTAGTGCCATGTTATACTTGGATTGAGAATTGACTCTCAAATGCTGCTGCCGGAAATTTCAACTATACTTGGTGACAGATTCTAAACTTGAGAATTCTCTAGCTAGGTGAACACAAGTAGAATAGTAGAATATGGGCCGTAATCTACCACGCTCCATATTGCCTACCCTTGAATGTTGTGGTTCTTAGATATGCCAGTTTCATCACAATGTTTTCTCACTGGCACCAAGAAAAAACAAGGTAGACAATAAACTGTCATCATAGCACTTCAAAAATCAATAAGTTCACCGCGTCATACATTAGCCACGCTAAGGGCGTGCCCACATTAGTGTCGGCTCATTGGGCACGTGTGTACATACTGTACGATATGGGGTGCCATCCCTGCAATTGGAAATAAATTACTTCGCCTGTGTGCTTTTCGGTTCAATTGGTTTCATCGGCATTGGTGATAAATTATGGTGATCGTATACTTGTCAGCGCCGCACGCGCAGTACTCGCCTATATAGGCTTTATTAAAAGGTAGCGTTTGACTACAAGTCACTTAATGTTAAGTGACGATGTGGTAGAAGATAACACAGCGCTACACCTGGATTGGGAATTGGTTCATAAGTCAAAAGGGGCTACCGTAACTAACCGATAGGTGACAGATTTTTTAACTTGATGATGCTAGGCTAGCCAGGCAAGGCAAGTACTGGGCCCACATTGTGGATTGTGGCACAGACTCTCTATCTAAAAGAATACCTGTGTCCCAGCAGTGGGAACGTAATGGGCTGATGGTGATGACGATTTTTCGATCTACCAAATCATCACATTTTACTTTGCCATTTTGTTAACAAAAAATATTCAATTCTCGTCTTACACAGATGTTATTGCTGAGATGTTCTTAGTAACATATTTATGCCCCACAAGCAGACCCGGCGAACTTCGTATCGCCAATAAAAGTCACCTTTTAAACCTTCCCTCATCTTCTACAAATATTTCAAAACCAAAATTAGCCAAATCGGTCCAGCCATTCTCGAGTTTTAGCGAGACTAACGAACAGCAATTGATTTTTATATATAAGAGAGAGAAGAAGACTAGCTTAGTCGAGTTTCTGGTATAAAAGACATCAATTCGCTTAGTGATTACTAGCTACGCTCCGCGGTTTCACCCGCGACTTCCTGTTATCCCGTAGAAACCTTTTTCCTGGATAAAAAGTAGCCTATATGTTTATCCAGGGTATAAGCTATCTCCATTCTAATTTCATTCAGATCCGTTTAGTAGTTTTTGCGTGAAAGAGTAACAAACATCCATCCATACTCACAAACTTTACTTTTTTTTATGTTAGTAGGAACTAGAGTAGGAAATATACCTAAATAAATCGCAAGCTGCAAACTCGCCGTATCAACACCTACCATCAGACTACCCTATCTAGAATCTAGACCTAAACCTTCCACACATTCCGAATGCAAATTCAAAAAGCATTCCGAATTCAAAACGCAACGGAATTTTCACCCTGAATTAGTTCTAAGTAATTAACTTGGTATCGGCGCGTGCGCATGGTAAAAGCGACCCCTCAAATAAACCCTGTGTTGGACGTACTGTATTACAATTATTCTGTACAAAAAAAAATAACCGGCCAAGTGCAAGTTGGACTCGCGCACAGAGAGTTCCGTACAAACTTGTAGGTAACTTCAATAGCTCCCCAATAGAAGACACCAACCGCAAATAATAAATTTGTCAAATATTAGTAAATTCCTTTTTTTTTGTTATTATCATCATCATCATCATCATTATCAGCCTTTCACGTTCCCACTGCTGGGACTCTGGCCTTCTCTCAGAGGTCGGTTATGTGATTTTTGCCAAATTTCAGGACTCTGGGTCAACGAAATACCTAAAAAGTACCCTATAGTTTTGAGACCCATTGTGAAATCACAAAATGTTCGAAATTTTACAACAGTCATATCTTTTGATCGCGTTGACTTACAACTTTGACAGCTAAAAGAAACTGTAGACCCAAGTATTTGTTATAGATTTCAACTTGATACCTCAACTCGTTGACAGACAGACAGACGGATATTAAAGTGATCTTACAATGATTCCGTTTTTCCTTTTGACGTACGGAACCCCAAAAAACACAGTATTTTATTGCCGCTACGGCGCAAGCAAATCTCTACTTTCCTTCCTTGATAATAAAGTTGAAATTTGCTAAAGAAGAGGGTAGTGCAAGCCGTTGTAAAGTGACGTAAGTGAAATTGGAGAAAAAAGGTGGCACGTGCCCTCTGTGGCGCCCTCTGTCGTTCGCGCGACTTGCTTCGGGGTATCTTCCCTTACCATCGTGGGGTGGGGTAGGGATGGGCATATTTTATAACTCGTCGATGTCGATAGTTTTCTATCGAGCAAACGTTCAAGTGTTTATTATAGCAGATAGAGTTGTAGACTAAGCATGAATGTAGAAATGTGTATTTATGTGCAAAGAAAATAATTTTGTAATATTTTTTTTTTATTTACTAATTCCATAAAATGATAAAAAGACGTCATTAACACGTTCTAATATTCTTTTTAGTTTCAATCGCCAGTTTTTTAACCGCTTAGCAGTAGAGAATGTTCCAGATTGAAGGGCAATGTTTCAGTTCAGTAACGCGCAGGATTTAGTAAAAACTTTTTTTTTGTAAATAGGCTATTTTTATCCAAGAAAAGGTCCGGTAAAGGTAGAATCTCTGGGGTGTTTTTTTTATAAAGTAGAGATTGAGGTTTCGGTGGAGGAAAAACGTCGTGATTTAAACCATAGCTTAGTGGTAGATTATTGTTATTTTCGACTAAACGTGTAAACGTCTCAAAACCAATAATTTAGGTATCCACTATCCAGGGTAATTAATCACCATAGACACCGTAATAAAACTCTCACATTATCTATAACAACAACCGTACCGTGTGTTCTTTACACAGTGTCACTTCAAAGATATATCGATGCAGTGACGATCGCTCGTCCCATCCCTACGCTAGGTGTCGCCGGCGCGTGCGCAGGTGAATGTTCCGCTCGCCGGTCGCCGCTTATCGCGCCACTCGCACCTGGGCCGCCCAGATCCACTGATTACGATTTGTTGTTATCTAAATACTACTGACCTCCGCATTACTGTCTCAGAAATAAATACCTAAGTAAATGCTCACTCATATATTTTAGACTAGTTGCGCCCTGCGGTTTCACCCGCGTCTTCCCATTCCCGTTTCCGGGATAAAAATTTGCCCATATTTTAATCCAGGGTGTAAGCTATCTATATTCCAAATTTCATTCAGATTCGTTTAGTAGTTTTTGCGTGAAAGAGTAACAAACATCCATACATCCATGCTTAAACTTTCACGTTTGTATTATTAATAGGATTTAAAATTACCGTCATGCCAATGATGTCATCAAAACGGCTTCCACGGAAGACCAGCGCTGATCAAAAGACCAGCACAAAAAAAAACATTTTCATTTTATTTGTCATTTTCATTTCACAATGCTGAGTTGAGGCCGGTTATAGCATACCCTACAGGGTTAACATTGGCACTTCGTGACAAAACCTCTTTACAATGATAAAGATTATAAAAGAAGGAAAGTACCTACATATAATATACCCCAATTTGACCCTTCCTCTTTTTTCGACGGTTAATAATTACCAAAACTAACTTCAAAAACATCTTTTATTTGTGAATAAAATCGAGTAGAAAGTAAAGTTCTGCCAGTCATAATAATAACAGTGCTTCGTTAACCGTTTCAATAGCAACCAGTTATTCCTTCATGAAACCAATAACGAAAACGAGATCCAGACAATGTGCCAAACGCGGATGCTTTTGCTAAGCCCGAGATGGTAATGAGAGCTTTTAGCCGAGCTTTTTCCCGTCTTTACGCCTTAATGGGCGGTTTGGGCTGCCTTTGGTCGCTAATGCGTGTACGCATCATTAATAAATTGTGTTGAACCAAATCGGCTGCTTCAGTTGTTACATATTGTGGTTTACACGCAATTTGTTGGTAATTGAAGCACCTTTTGTTATATCTCGTTACGCGAGTTTGAGAGTAGTCAGCACAGTAGTTTCCAAACTGCAACAAAAGCAGACAAAAAGTCACAATTGAATCGTTGACAATTTTAGAAAAAGACACTTTTGCATCTTGTCTTCTAGGCCTTCTAGAAAACACTAAGTCATGTACTCTAGAATGACACCTAAGTGTTGATCAATACATGACAAACGAGCACACACGCTAAAAATTGACATCACAATGACGTGTGTGACACACGTCATGATGACAATTTTAGGGTTGTCCCTTGTAAAAATACCCGAAACTCTCATTATTCATTTAGAAATATGTTTGTCTTTTTTTTTACTATTTACAGGGTAGCGTTTGACCACAAGTCAACTGATGTTAAGTGACGATGTGGTCGAAGATGGCGCCACGCTACACCTGAATTGGGAACTGGCTCTCAAGTGAGGCTGTCGGAACACACCTATAGGTGCTTGGCGACAGATTCTTAACAAGAGGGTGGTAGCTAACCAGGCGAGTACTAGAAAATACCCTACCACCAAGCTATGGTTTCATCACGATGTTTTCCTTCACCGAAAGCTCAAGCTCATTGTAGGATTCGAACCCACGTCCTACGGATCGCAAGCCGACGTCACTATCACTGAGCCATCATCGCTTTAGTAGTGACTAGATGTTACCCCCGGTTTCATTTGCGTGTGCTACAGTTTATCGCGATAAAAAAGAGCCTATGTCCTTTCTCAGGCTCTAGACTGTCTCTATACCAAATTTCATTTAAATCGGTTTAGTAGTTTAGGCGTGAAAACGTTACAGGCAGACAGATAAAGTTACTTTTGCTTTTATAATATTAAATAGGGAAAGTAGGGAACACTGCTTGAGCTTCATTCTAGAATAACAGTCAGTCAGTCTTTAATATATTATTCGTTATTCTCCTAATCATACCATAGTTTACAAATTGGAGAACAGGTTACAACAAATTTTACGGTTGTCCATTTTTTTGTAATAAGGTCATTTAAAGAAACGACGTCGATAGAAATAGAAAATTACACTAATGGACCATATTACGGATATTAGTGTCACGGAAGAAAGCGGGAAACGGTTTCTTTTATACCGATTTAAAATGAAGTATTCCATGTCCTTTTCTAGAGTTTAAACTAGGTATCTCTTTACCATATTTTGTCGATATCGGTTAGGTAGTTTATGTATCAAGAGGTAGCAAACAAATTAATATAAAGAATTTCACAATTTTTGGTTCCCTCAAGGTTTTTTTCTTCGCCGTTTTGAGCTATGGTAAACCGCATCATAGGTTACCAAGAGGATTCGAACTCGGTATCGCCGCATTGTAAGACGCAAGCGTAACCATTCAGCCACCATAGCTTGCCACTATCATCGTGGTTTGTGTATTTTTTGCAATTCAGAGACGAGCAAGTCACTCACTAGATGGCGGGCGTCACTCACAATTCAGTGCCACGTAGAATTTTTAACTTCATCAATCCAAAATCCTGTACTCGACACCGTGAGGTATTACGAGATGATCAATCTCTTTACGCTCTGTAATTTCACCGGCCATTGTTGCCACATCATGTCATCTAAAGAGTTACAAATTGAATTTTACTAAACTGTACCTTTTCCTTTGCCTTCCAGCGACAAGGCTAATTTAAAAAGACCACCCAAATCTGCAAGTTAAACTCGTAATGGATATCAAAAACTAAATTGTAATGATATTAAGTTAATTTAGTTACATAATACAAGGAGCCGCGCGTGCTTGTTATTCGTGAATATAGGCGGGGAGCTACATGTTGTTTTAGATAGGGTAGACTTCAAAACTATGAAAAAGATTTCTTTTAAAATTATTTTACTTATATACGCTTGCCTAAATTTTAAAACTACAACATAAATTATTGCCATGAAAATGAGCATTATATTGGTTGAGTGACAATATTTTAACTAATAGTCTTCAAGTCAATCCAAACAAGTTCTTTGTTTTACAACTTTTTTTATTAGAATCTATGAACCTAACACAATTCAGCCATTTACAAGTGACGAGGAATAATGCTAACTGTGCAACTTTTATTTACATCATACAATGTAGCGTTTGGCTACAAGTTCTGAGATGTTAAGTGAAGTTGTTTGAAGTTTGCACCCCACTGTGCATAGATTGGGAAATGGCTCTCAAGTAAAGCTATCTGAACAGAAATATAAACTTAGCGATATATTTTTTACTTGAGTGAGATAGCTAGCCAGGCGAGGACTAGACATTCAACTCTACCTACAAATCGTTGTACACAGAAAAAAAGACCTTCCGAAATACCGTTTTCCTTCTAAGTCAATAGGGAAGGACTTGTGATTCAGAAGGAAAACTAATATAAAATAAGGAAGGAATCGGTCTTGGAAGGTAAAGACTTAGAAGGAAAGAATTTTTTTCTCAGTGTAGGTTTTAGAAACACCTTAAATGAGACAGCCGGTGAGCTCCCAGTCTATAATATCGTGCTCCCGATTTGATTTGGCATCGAATTAGCCAAATGGTGGAAGGGCAGAACATGCTAAAAATTTGATGGATTGGGTGATGCTTTTATTGGGCATCAGCTGGGCTATCGGATTCTTAAACGGGGGATTTTTACCAGGAAGATTTATTGAATCATAATCATTTAAAATAAAACAGCTGTTCATTATTAAAATTTCAAAAATTTGTTCATATTTGCTTCAATACTTACTTTTTTTATGTTTTTACTAGTTGCGACCCGCGGTTTCATCCGTGTCTTTTCGGGATAAAAAGTAGCCTATGTGTTTATCCAGGGTATAAGCTATCTCCATTCCAAATTTCACTCAAATCCGTTCAGCAGTTTTTGCGTGAAAGAGTAACAAACATCCATACACTACCAACTCACAAACTTTCGCGTTTATAATGTTCTAGTAGGATTATAATTTCCGTGTAAGGTTCGTTTGCAAAGATATAACCTGATTTAACAGCCTACTTAACATTGCACCTGTAACAACGTGTGACCAATTTAAACCACGATTTATTGCACAACAATGAAGTACCATAAGTCTTGGTGGGACCAACGCCGGTCACTAAGGATGTACTTATGGAAAAATTATCGACAATAATCTTCATATCGATGTTTTTTAAAACCTCATCAATAAATTCAAAGTTTCGGAGATAGCTTGAGAACCAGTTTCCAATCAAAGGTGTAGGGCGCCACTATCAAAATAAATGCATCATTCATCCATTTAATATCGACCGCCTCGTCACCTATAACATAAGGTGACTTGTGGTTACCCTACCCTGTAAAAACATGAGTTGGTGAAAAAAGTAGGTAAATAAGTAAAATTACAAGTTTTTCCTTCTACCTACTTAATACCTACTTTTTAAACAAAACTAAACTAATCAAAAGACTACAGAGAATTTGATAATTTACCATCACAACCTAAAAAGAAAAAACCTTCTTGCGTATGAGTTGGTACAGTCAACGAAAAAAAGTCGCTGAAAAATCACTCTTTTCTATTATCCTCATCATCTTAGACACCAATTTTTGACCTCATCATCACCTAAAACGTTGTGGTCAAAATGATAACATGTAAAATGTAAAAAAAAAAACAATAATTATTACTGATTTGAAACACATTTGTAAAATCGAGAACGATCAGCTACTTTTGTCGCTGACTGTACTAGTTAAACAGAAATTGAAACAGATGCAAATGACTAATGGCCGTTTATTGTGGCATTCAAAAGGCCTATGTTGGACAGAGGACTTCTTCAAGCCGATAAAAAAACCAGGGGGCCCAGTATCGATATTCCCACGTCGCTACATCCCTACTCCCTTAATCTCCAAGGATGTGCACCGAGGTTTATTTTCAGAAGCGCCGGCAGCCACCGGAAGCTCCCTGATCGATGGGCGTGAGCTTCGAAAGGCACTTCCGGATAATGAATCGAGGAAATTTAATTCGGTAAGATGAATTACAAAGTCCAAGATATTGTATTAAAAATATGTAACTTTGTACTTGTATATGTTATATACCTATCTGGTTTTCAAAAGTCAATATTCAACTGTATTTGTTTACTCACTTTTAAACGTCAAACTTAAAACTGACAAACTAAATTAAATTGAATTTTTACATAATTACTACCCCGCGGTTTCACCCGCGTGGGCTACAGTTTATCGCGATAAAAAGTATCATATAACCTTCCCCGGGGTTCAAACTATCTCCGTACTAAATTTAATTTAAATCGGTTCAGTAGTTTAGGCGTGAAAGCGTAACAGACAGACAGAGTTACTTTCGCAGGGATAGGGATAGGGATTAAATATGTACTATTAATTTTAATTTTTTATATTAATTTTTTAATCAAAAGGGAAGGATTTGTTATTCCGAAGGAAATCTAATGTAAAAAGGGAAGGAATTGTCTTGGACAGTAAGACTCAGAAGGAAAGTCAAATCATTTTTCTCAGTGTATACAGGTAGCCCACAGAATTAGCAAGCTGAAGTGGCAGTGGGCTGGTCATATAAGCCGCAGAACCGACAACCGATGGGGTAGACGTGTTCTTGAGTGGAGACCGCGACTTGGCAAACGTAGTGTAGGACGTCCTGCGACAAGGTGGAGCGACGACTTGCGCCGAGTGGCTGGCAGTAGTTGGATGAGAAGAGCCGAAGACCGGGTTCAGTGGCGTACCTTGGGAGAGGCCTATGTCCAGCAGTGGACTGATACGGGCTGATGATGATGATGATACAGGTATCTAAGTGAAGAATAACATATTCTATCGCATCTTGCAATAATTCAAATACCTTCACCTGTTAAACTAAGAATTCTATGGGTACGGTATTTAACAAAAGCAGCACTTTATGTCATGTTAATTACCTTTAATTTGTCAACCGTGTCGATATTGATAAAATCGATAAAATTATTCGAATATTTTTTTTCATCGAATATAAATTATTAAAAAACTTACCACTAGCTACCTTTTACAATATTATTAGATATAAAGGAAGCCTTTTTCTCAGCGGGATACCTCTCATCCCCCAACTCTTTTATCAGAGTATGTTAAATAGGTATCATTATGTAAATATACCTTTAAAAATATTTATTGTTAATTTAATCGAAAAATGTAGTGAGAGCGATCTGTGCCTCGCCATTTTACTCCCGTGGAAATTTCTTACAGGATTTTTGTCACTATAATGACATAGCCTATGTCACTTAGATAAAATTTAGCTTTCTCAAAGTTTCGTACAAACGAAAACGTAAAAACGTACGTTCCTTTTTTTTGTAAAACTATATGTTTTCATTAGAATTAATAATGCCCGCACAATCACATACATAGGCTCTGACCCCTAACTAGGTTTCCCTGTATCTAGGGTATCAGAAACTACGAGGATCGGGGATCCACAACACCCAGACATAGAACAAATACTTGCGCTTTTTTTTTTCAATGCACAAATATTTGTCCTGTAGCGGGAATCGAACCCGCGCCCTCACGCTTGAAGTTAATAAGTTCAAAATCAATGCAGCAGATAGATACAACAAACTTTACCTCTTCAAAATCAAAATCAAAATTGCATTTAGTAGGATCACTTTAAAATGTCAAACTTATACTAGCTGCGCTTGACAGCAATGCTAAAAGTTAGGTAGGATTTTTTTAATCACTTTTTTTTAATTTAATGCCAAACAATAATAATTTACAAAAAATCACTCTCTTTCTCTATATAAGTATGTATATCGTTGTCTAGTACCCATAACACAAGTTTCGAGCTTAATTCGGGGCTAGGTCAATTTGTGTGCTATTGTCTCAGATATTTACTTTTTTTATCATACTCCATATTTTAGAAGGTGTCAACTTCAAATGCATTTTTAATTTTTCCTTATCTACAAAATATCATTTTACAAATTTGAATTTCAAATGATGGGAACACAAAAGATAAAACCACGATTGAAGAAAATAAAAGTGCAAAATTAAAAAAAATATGAATAAATATAACCTCAAGTAGGCGATATTGATCAAATTCTACCTTTTCTGTATGATCAGATTTACGAATGCACCTAGGGTTGCCACCCGTACTTTTCAACAAAGTTTTGTACGTTGTCCGGGAAAAGGTACTTCATACTTCAAGATCAATAAAGTTTGCGGAAATATCTACCTTATTTTAGCCAATTTTGATTATTAATCTTTAATTTTTGTTTACTAACAGAAACAAAAGTGTTAAGTTAATTCTCGCGATTATTTTAAGCATAAATATGTAAGTACATTACTTTCAAATGGTGTTCTTTTTTTACCTATTTAGGTTACCTATCTAGACTTTACTTGCTGAAAAAAGAGTTGACAACCCTAACTTTACTCGACACTTCGGGAAAGTGTCAAGGAGGTAACGATGAGTATTATGGTGATTTATGTATTAAAAATGAGATGGAATAAATTCAAATTAATTCATTTGATTTAATCATTCTTTTCCTGCCCTAAGGGATGAGTTAAAACCAATAATTTTTGTGCACAATACCAATAATCAATAGTACTTTTTTTTTTTTTGTTTTGTTATGGCGTCACACGATTAGTGTATTTGC
This sequence comes from Opisthograptis luteolata, assembly GCA_931315375.2. NCBI lineage: Eukaryota > Metazoa > Arthropoda > Insecta > Lepidoptera > Geometridae > Opisthograptis > Opisthograptis luteolata. Next base: position 12,438,484 of record OV928042.1, on the reverse strand, counting down.
CAGTGTCAAGTATAAAAGATTTCAAACTCAGAGAGTTGAATCAAGTTTAAATGATGATGGTGAATGGTGATGATGATGATGAGATGATGGGATGAGGATAGTGTTTAAGTAAAGTAGTGGCGCTTTACTTAAACTTTACACGGACTTTTTTGGAGCAACTTGAAAAGTCACTTTCACAACTTTATTTCAATTTCCCACACTCGTACACATTAACGAACACATAATGGTTAATAATCCACCAATATTACACATTATCACTCGAAGAAACACAAGTTTTGGAAATAATAACAAAATTTTCATGTTGACAGTTCAATTGCCGCCAAAAAAGTCCAATAGTACTTTATTCATTAGGATACATTGTGATCACTTTAAAACGTCAAACTTAAAACTAGCTACGCCTGTTCCAATCTCCAGACAGAACAGACAAGAAACGCCCGGCAGGTAATTTTTTTGGCGCGATAACTATGACAATTTTATTCTTATTATTAATTGATTGAATTGGAGCAAGTTCATCACAATCCCAAGCGTTTTTGTCATAATATAAATAGTCCGAATTTTATAATAAGCTTATAGCTTCTAGGATTTCTCTTGGTTGGTTGTGCAAATTGGGATATTTAAACATGAATATTAACGAGTTACCAAAGGAAGGTTCTTGATATGTCAGTGAATGAGTTAAGACATTTTATGTATACCTAGTAGTATTTGTTTTATGAGTAGCTGAATGACGGGAAGAAAGAAGGATGAATAATTTAATTTAAGTAGCTGAAAAGAGAACAATAGAAATAAGAAGAGGAATTATTCTTAGCCGCTTGGTAGCGAATTAATAAAAAATTAAAAAAGTAGAAGAGAAGCGAGAGTCTAACTTTCATTGAGGACTTTTTTGGCGGCAATCGAATTGTCAAAGTGAAAATTTTGTTTTTATTTCCAAAACTTGTGTTTCTTCGAGTGATAATGTGTAATATTGGTGGATTATTAACCATTATGTGTTCGTTAATGTGTACGAGTGTGGGAATTTGAAATAAAGTTATGAAAGTGACTTTTCTAGTTGCTCCAAAAAAGTCCGTGTAAAGTTTAAGTAAAGCGCCACTACTTTACTTAAATACTATCCTCATCCCATCATCTCATCATCATCATCATTTAAACTTGATTCAACTCTCTGAGTCTGAAATATTTTATACTTGACACTGGCAAATACACTAATCGTGTGACGCCATAACAAACAAAAAAAAAACTTTCATTGATGTATCAAAGAGCGACATACTGAAGAAATATGACGTAAAGTATGTCCTACCAAAAGGTCAAAAAGGTGGAAAATGCTCCACCGAAAAGTAGCTAATTCTAGGAAGAATTTATGCATAGATAAATGTAATTTAATAATAATTATTATTATTATTCTTATTATTAAATGTAATTTATATTACTTGAAGAGCAATGTTAAACAGAATATTAAGATCTCTGTGGTGGGATCTCCCATGGCAGGCGCAGGCACCACATTATTTCCACATAAATCAAATCCTTTTTTTGCCGGCGTATCATCGACGACAAATATAAAAATGTCAACCGTCCCCCGCAGAATAAAGGACGTCCATATTTAAAAAGCCGTTTGATTCATTTCGAATAAAATATCTTTCGGTTTTCAAATTCGGAATAAATTTTGTGTCACCTGCGCGGGTGCCACCGGAAGGAGTGCGCGATCGTCCCGTCTCACTCCCTTGTATTGTTTCATCCCGTTCCTACATTTTTATTGTTTGTATAAGGTTTAATTCCAAGGAGATTTGTATCGAGATAATTTTTATGCTTTATTTAAATGCGATAAATTACTCAAAGTAGTTTTTTACAGATATTTATCGTAGATAGGGACCGTGGCAATTTGTTGAAAAACAGCGTTGACAGGTGATATGAGAATGTATAAAAAGTTTTGACCTACCGTAAAATTTTAGTATTTTTTAATATTATATCTTACAAAGTAGCGTTTGACTGCAAGTTAGCGACGATGTGGTCGAAGGTGGCGCCACGCTACACCTGAGCTGGGAACTGGCTCTCAAGTGGGGCTGCCGGAACACACCGATAGGTGCTTGGCGACAGATTCTAGCCAGGCGAGCACTAGAAATATCCTACCACCTAGCACGGTTTCATCACGATATTTTCCTTCACTGAAAGCTCAGGCTAATTTAAGCAACGATAGCTCAATAGTGACGTTGACTTGTGTCACGGTTTTATTAAATGTTACCATAAATTTAGGAATTTTCTAAGAATGTAACAAGCCATAGTCCAACAAGCCGTACTGAGGACTTTTAAAAAAAAAAGAAAGAGGCCCACTAGATTTTGCCACGCGTAATGGCGGGAGGTTTTTTCAGGGCGCAGGGAATGATTAAAATACTATAATTGGGATGTTAACCATTTTTCGGAATTGCTTTTATTTTAAAGATTGACTCTTGTTTACCATAAAAAAATATAATTTATTTAAAATTATTAGTATTTTCGATGAGAAAACATCCAAAATTAGAGTAATTATGAATTTTTCCGCCAAAACACTAACAACTGTCACGTGACTGGCATGACGTCACTGACCGAAAAACACGATGGTCACGATTCGTAACCATACCACCGCGCCGACCCCCGACGCCGACCCGCGGCTACCGACGCGCGGGCAACCATCGAAGCACAAATCGCCTGAGTGGTTAGTGACGTAAGAAGCTCTTTTTGGTGTTTGCAGTCACGTGACAAAAGATTATAAATATAGCATTTAAAATCACTTTTATTTAAATTATTAAGTTATATTTAAATACAAAAATATGTTTTTCGAAATCCTAATAATACAAACTAACATAAAAGTAAGATTAAAAATTATTTTGTAATTAGTGTTAACATCCCTATTACTGGAAATAACTGCTTGTATGAGGAAGGGGATATTATTATAACTGAATACTGGAACATATTGGAGTTTCATTACACTTGTGTTGGTTGTGGCTTCGAATCTGGCAATTAGCTTTGCGTGAAGATGAGAGAAGAACTATCAACTGACTAGCTAGAATCTATTGCCAAACACCTGTTAGCATAGTTAGCCTCACTTGAGAGCCATATCCCAATCCAGGTGTTTCTAAACATCAGGTGACTACAGTCCTCAAAAGCTACCTTGAACTACGCAGAAAAAGAATCAATGAACAGATTTGTAACTTCTATTAATGATTAAATTGACAAATTAATAAACACTAAAATAAATAATCTGTAGGATGGAAATAAATTCTCTCTTAATGAAGAGGTTTCAATCATAGCCCGATTATTTAATTTCCTTTGTTTTTACAATTTCTTCCGCATTTTTTATCAAACGCTTTTTAATTCCATCAGTATTGATGACTGTGACCCCGCCTTTTCCTCTTTAAGGGATGAATTCTTTATAACGTGATCATATTTCATCTCTGCTACCGAATGGGTGTTGTTTTGATGTCATTATTTATTTTTTAAACGGTCTATCAAAATATATAAAACGAAATTAACTTTTTGCAAAAACAAAAAGCAAAACCATAATTACAGCTATTTTAAATTTATTTCTACAAATATTTCATTTAATATACTTTATTAGAATTTGGTGCAGTTCTGATAATGGCGTCCATGAGAAAACCATAATATACCTAAGTCTTAAATTTGTATAAAGTAGATTATGTGCGCGACAAATGGACGACAAATGAATTTGTTTTTTTATATGTTAAAATTTTTATGATTTATTTTCGACTGTGATGGACTTAGCAATAATAAATAATGCCCGCACAATCACATACATAGGCTCTGACCCCTAACTAGGTTTCCCTGTATATATGGTATCAGAAACTACGAGGATCGGGGATCCACAACACCCAGACACAGAACAAATACTTGCGCTTTTTTTTTCAATGCACAAATATTTGTTCTGTTGTAATTATCATCTCATCGCAATTAGGCTAAATGGTTAAATTAAATAACCTTTACAGAACAACCACTAATAAGAAATAACGCGAAAAGCGATGTCCATATTTATCTACAGGTATATCGTTACCTACGTATCTAAACTAAATTAACCCAATTTTCTCGCAATAAAATTTCGATCGTCCGATTCGTACAATTGTTAATCTAATTGCGAATTTCACTTGCACGTGTAACGTTTAGCCGACAGCCTAATTGTACAACATCCTGTCCGTCTGTCTGTCTGTACGTCCACGTCTGTACTGACCCCGCCCGTCTCGATTTAACTTCATGATTAAAGTCGGGTGTACACTAGATCACTTAGTGATGGTCACTACTTGATTGATGCATTATGTTGTGACACGGTGTAAACGTATTATGATAGGATACTAGATCACTAATTGCAAAGAGTTGAAGAGTCATCGCCACTGGCGTCACTTACCAAAGTTGCTATGTCTGCATTGGAAACTGATTCTCAAGTGAAGCTTCCGAAACACACCGTTAGGTGCTTAGTGACGGATTAATCGAGAGTGACAGCTAGTAGAATAGCCAGGTAACCACCAATCTTTGATTTCAGCACGATGTTTTCCTTTACCGAAAGCTAAAGCTCATTGCAAGAGCCAACGTCAACTACTGAGCTGTCATCACTTTCAAAGTGACGACGTGAAACGTATTATTATGTTTCATTTAATGATATCATGTATACAAATGCATCACTAGTGAAGCACATCAAGTGATACATCACTCAGTGATATCGTATGACCCCTGCTTAAGGCCCGGGGTCTCACTAACCTAGACAGGTGACAGAAGGGGTGCCTCATACTGAAATAGGAGTAACGATAGAGTTAAATAAAATTGCTAAATAATCAAAAAAATATATGCTCAAAATAATTTCAAAGAGCCCTCGATGTATTTATATTGTTTAGAGTGCCCTAACAAATCCTCACATTAACAAATCTTTGTTAATTCCCGAGAAGGAAGATCCACTATCATCATCAACAGCCTTTTACATTCCCACTGCTGACACTCTGGCCTTCTCTCAGACAGAGAGTATGGGCCGTTATCTACCACGCTAGCCCAGTGCGGGTTGGTAGACGTCGCATGCCCTTGAATGTTGCGGTTCTTGGACATGCTGGTTTCCTCACGATGATTTCCTTCACCGTTTTGAACGATGGCAAATCCACACATAACTTACTAAACCACTAGCGACCTGCTCCGGCTTCGCACGGGTATCTTATTCTCAATTTTTTTTAAAATATGATATAAATATAGTCTATGTCAGCCGGGGATAGTGTAGCTTTCCAACAGTGAAAGAATTTTTCAAACCGTTTCTGTAGTTTCGAAGCCTATTCGATGCAAACAAACAAACAATCAAATCTGTCCTCTTTATAATATTAGTATAGGAGTATAGATAGGTGCCAACAAGATTCGAACTCGGTATCGGTACCTAGTGAAGCGCACGCGTTACCGTTCGGCCACAATCGTTTTTTTTCATTACAACAAGTATAAATGAAAATTGTAGTAATTAACCCCAATTTTCCGCTTCATCTTGCGATCACGACCTTAACTTTAATTCCTCGTCCTTTAAATCGCAGTAATTGTCGATAAAATCGATGCTCAATTATTCGACTCGCTAATTCGATTTCACTTGCATGTGTACTTTGGACAGAGCTTTTAAGATGTGGCAGAGTTTAATTGAGCTTTGTTACTAAGGGACTTTTAGTGCTTATATTACATTCACTAAGATTTGTCGGCAACCTGCATCGTTATGGAACTTTTTTGTTAAAACTAGATGACTTCGTACATACCACATGCCAATTCTCGTGCAAAATTTCCTATAGGGCTTTCCCCTTTTTTAAACCACCTTCTTAAAAAGCGAAAAAAAAAACAAATCGTTTAAGAGACGTTTATGTTTTTTTTTAGCAAGACTGACAAATAGCAACCTGGACTTTTTTGGCGGCAATCGAATTGTCAACGTGAAAATTTTGTTTTTATTTCCAAAACTTGTGTTTCTTCGAGTGATAATGTGTAATATTGGTGGATTATTAACCATTATGTGTTCGTTAATGTGTACGAGTGTGGGAAATTGAAATAAAGTTGTGAAAGTGACTTTTCTAGTTGCTCCAAAAAAGTCCGTGTAAAGTTTAAGTAAAGCGCCACTACTTTACTTAAACAATATCCTCATCCCATCATCTCATCGTCATCATTATCATCATCATTTAAACTTGATTCAACTCTCTGAGTTTGAAATATTTTATACTTGACACTGGCAAATACACTAATCGTGTGACGCCATAACAAAAAAAATAAAAATAAATAGCAACTGACTTTTTTAACTATTCTTTCCCACTGCTGGGCTGACGTTTATATACAAATAATATAAGAAAAAAGAGAATGGAAGATAGAGAATTTAATATTAGCATAAACTCAACAAATTAGCAAATCACTACTTATTAGATAAAGCTATTTTTTCTAACTAATTACTAGATCACTCACTAATAATATTAGAAAACTGACGTTGAAAGGGTCCATCACTTTTTACTGTTAAAGAATTATATTAGGTTGCATTTAATAACAACCCCTTTCATCCCTTGACATGAAAATGTGTTAATTAATGTTCCACCCAATAACAGTCAGACAGGGATGATTTATTTTTTTGCTTGAAAAGTAGATATACTTCATAGCGATGATGGCTCAGTGGTAGTGACGTCGGCTTGCGATCCGTAGGACGTGGGTTCGAATCCTACTATGAGCTCGAGCTTTCGGTGAAAGAAAACATTGTGATGAAACCATAGCTTGGTGGTAGGGTATTTTCTAGTACTCGCCTGACTAGCTACCACTCTCTTGTTAAGAATCTGTCGCCAAGCACCTATCGTGTGTTCCGGCAGCCTCACTTGAGAGCCAGTTCCCAGTCCAGGTGTAGCGTGGCGCCATCTTCGACCACATCGTCACTTAAGGCGCAGGTTTCCAAAAATGGGGTTATTTAAAGCTATCTTTCTGTGTAATTCTGGTCTAAAAAAAATCTAATAAAAATATATGTTGATCTACTTGATATATAGCAGGACACCTTCAGGCCGAAAAATGCAAAAAATGTATTTATATATTGAAAACAAATGTGCAAAGTCCCCATTTCCTAAAAGTTTAATACTACTTTACTCCTAAGCTATATATGTAACAAAGACTTGTTAATACCATCAGCTTATAAAAAAATATAATACCCAGGACACCTTCAGGCCATTTTTTGAAAATACTGCTTTAATTATTTTTTGCGAATTTTTTACGTATTTCATACTCGCAAATCGGCACGTACACCCCTCATTCGCCCATAAAGTCAGTGCGGGACGAGCCGCCGTGCTGAACGGACCTGTGCCACTTTTCTCCGCATATTTTTGTAGCTGAAAGTCGTACGATGAACTACCTATAGGCTATGAGTGGTAGGTGCATAGTGCCGCGGCGAGTTAATTGCCTACTCTTGCGGTGATGCATAGGGTTGTCACTTTTATTTTTAGTTAAATACTAGCTGACCCGGCGAACTTCTTTCCGCATAAGAGGCAATAAATGAGCAGATTTAGGATTTTAAAATTAATTAACGTTAGTAATAAATAAACTCGCATAAAACAAAAACATCTTCAATTCACAACTTCAATATCAACCATAGACAACATTACGTTTAGCTGTCAGTTGTGTTTTGTTACACCATGTCAGTTGCATTTTGGTATACCATTTACAACAAATGAATGATTAATTTTATTATTTATGAGTATCATATTTTATCTTATTCCGGACGAAGACAAATGCAAAAAATCGGTCCAGCCGTTATCGACTTATACCTAAGTGTTGTAACTAACATGCCTTTTTTTATAGATTATATTATCTGTGTATTATGACAGCGCAAGGTGTTTAATCATGTAATTTATTAAAATGTTTTACCAATTCATAAATGGGTTGCATATTAAAGACATTTTAATAATTATAAATTAATAAATACGATTTATTATAAACTATACAAATGAAATAGTCAGTGAGAGCAGCAAATCCGAGCGAGCGAGCAGTGTAGTACATAAATGCGCGCGATCAAACGCGTGGCACAGCCCTACTGAGTCCCAGGCCGGTCCCTGCGTACACGGCGCTCGCTACTCACTCACGCGCACATTCAAATGGCGCGGCAGCGACTACTAGCCGTGCCCCGCGGCTTCGCCCGCGTGGGAATTGATGTGTTGTACAAACTTTAGAACGCCATTGCACAACCTCTAGGGGTTTTCTTAAATATAAAAAATACGTATTTAATTATTTACTTTATAGTTTATTTGTACCTACTTTTAAGAAAATCCACATAAGGAATAAAAAAAAGCCATACAAACTTTAAAACTCTATGGCACACCCCGTAGAAGTAATACATATCAAAAAATAAAAAATGCATTTTCAATGATTTACTTTAAGGTTTATTTGTACCTATTTTTGAGTCAATCGAACCAAGGAATGACATTTTTCATACAAACTTATCTACCTTATCTAACCCCTTTCAGAGTTGACTTTTCAAAATTAGATTAGCTTATGTGTTAGTCCAATACCTAAACGCAACAAACATTCATTCATTCTACATTCTAAATTTCATCAGTCAAATTCGGTTCAGTAGTTACGTGGTAACAAACATTCACACACACACAAACTTTCGCATTTATAATATTATAGTAGGATGTTGCTACTGTGTATATATGTAGATACGGCGGGCTCGATTAGTAGAGGTACCGCGCCGCGCCGCATGGCGAGAGCGTCGCTTCGGGCGCGTTGGCCGCAGATCGCGTAATTTTGGTGAGGGGATGCGCGGAGTGTGCGGAGCAGTTTCACTTGATCAAGCAAGGTCAACGACGTTATGGAGGCTCTTAACATCAAGTGACTTGTGATCAAAAGCTACCCTGTAAATAGTAAAAAAAAAAATGGATAAAAAAAGTAGTATACATAAAATTATAAGTACATACTTGATGCCAAATTCCATTCGTACGAAGTCACGGGAAAAATCTAGTAAGTAGGTACAGAATGAATCTATATCAAGACGCTTAAAGTCTCTGAGAACTTACTATTTATAGGACCGCTTTGTTAAAGTAAATTAAACGCATTAATAGAACCACTCCCTTACATTACAACCCTCTATGACTCTACAACTCTACATACTGTATGTATATTTGAGAATTTGTCGGTGCGCTATGGAAGCCGTGATTGGCCAGCCCGCAGCCAATGGGACAGGCTTGATTCATAGACACTTGCGCATGCGCGGCCTGAGTAATACTAATGTCAAATAGGAAATGCCGGTCGAGTGGGACAGTGGTTTGGTGAATTGGGGATTAGGATTCCGTATATATAATGTAGAAAAAAAGGTTTTCAATATGATTTGAGTGTACTTTAGAATTATTGAGTGATTTGTCGACCACATCATCACATAGCATCAGACAAGATAAGACGTGGGTGTTTAGGAGACAAACTCAATACTACCAGCAATTAAAAAAATATAAGAGAAAAAAATGAGCTGCTGGTCAAAAACTTGACAAATGATTTTTATGTGATTTTTATGGCAATAAATAAATAAAGGCTTCAATGCATACTTACATATTTAATATTATAAATGTGAAAGTAACTCCGTCTGTCTGTTTGTTACCTTTTCATGTCTTAATGACAGAAACAGATATTGAGCAAGTTTGGTTTAGATACAGATACGTTTCAAACCTAGGACAAGAATAGGATTTTTATCGCGATAAAATCTAGAACACGCGGGTGAAACCACTGGGCACGGCTAGTAATAAACATAATAAAGAGAGAGGGCGTTCAAATTCAATCCATCATGCTAAGTATTTTCTTTCCAAAACTTCTCACACAAAACCATCATCCCTTTTTTTTCATCGCGAAATAATATCGCAGCTGAGGTATCGTATATCCCATTATTAATTTATGACACCCCTAATAATATCTTATCAAGGACTCAATGAGTTCGCGAAGAATCGCGTATGACTCGGCGATATTCCACCAACCTGTCAAATTTGACAGCTGGAATTAAGATGTCCGCCGAAGTGAGGAGCTGTCAGAATTGTACGGAACCTCTGATTAAATTCACACGTTTGCGTGTTTTAATAACACACCGGAAAACGGAGTTTGTTATTAGTAGAGTACCTAATACTTTCTAAAGGTTTTTAAGTGTCATTGAAAAAGTTACTGTTAAGGTCCGAGTTCGATGCAGGCAGCGCTGACGTCAATACTTCCCATAAAAAAGTAAGCAATAAGGATGAAACGCTCATATCATGTTCCTGTATCTAACGACCTTGCTTTATTCAAATCACACTCAATGTCAGTTATGAAGAAACAACTTATAAAAAAAATTGACATCAAAATTATAGTAGGTATACATAATATAATTATGTATCACTAACATTTAAGCTTGTGGCGTAAGTGAATAAAAATAAAAATCTAAAGATTGAAATTAAAAAATGATTTAATTTTTTTTTCATTTATTTATGTACCCTACGTAATTTTTTTGTGTTCTGTGTGTAACTGAAACTGTATTGAATAAATAACAAATTGCATATTTTGTCAGTTACGTAAAAGAAAGGATTGTTTATATAATGTCTGTTTTTGTCTCTGTGTCAAATGCCTAAAAATATGTAATATTTTACATATTTTTAGGCAACTCTGTAATAGTTCGTGTGCCACGCAATCTCTACCTACTTATATGCAAATTTTAACCCCGATCTCTTGTTGTTGTTATACATCCTTTTTACGTTCTAGTATTGGAAAATTGTTTCATTTTATGTTTAATTCGCAGCGCTGCTTGCTGCCTCCATCGAACTAGCACCTTTAATGTTTACAATCCTAATTTGGAGCACAACCCAATGTTGTTTGATATCAAACAGGCTGCATCTTCCAGTCTACTAGCAGAGAAAGAAAGAAAGACCTTTAAATTATTTTATTGATGAATCAATAAATGTTTTATTTTAAATTATATTTAATTTAATTCATTGATCCAATTCAAACAAATCCCAAACCCTGTCCTATAAAACAGTAGTCACGATATAAACTGAAGCAAACTTGAAAAATAGGCCTATTCGGTTAAACATGCCCTCGACCGGACATCGTTGATTTCTGCACCAACCAAACGGACTTTCTACCGACTATCCATTTTATTCTACCGCTTCTTTCAAGATCACTGAACCTTAAACCTTGGCTACAAAGTTTACAATCGATTGCAAAACGTTTTGCTAAGTTAAAGTTTAAGTTGGTTGGTTGTTTACAGCTGGCAAATTTGCATAGACCTGATGGATTGTCCTGCCACTCTGAGACCCCTGACACGGTGACGCGAGATGTAGATCCTGATATGATGACCTACTGGTAGGTATTTAGGGGTAGCAGAGGATGCTTTAGTCCTTTTCCCCCCTAACATCCAATAAACATAAAATATCAGACTTCGATATCTACTTATTCATACTTCCTACTAATAATTATTATAAACGTGAAAGTTTGTGAGTGTGGATGGATGGATGTTTGTTACTCTTTCACGCAAAAACTACTCAACGAATCTGAATGAAATTTGGAATGGAGATAGATTATACTTACCCTGGATTAACACATAGACTACTTTTTATCCTAAAAAAATGTTTTTGCGGGATAACGGGAAGATGCGAAACCGCGGAGCGCAACTAGTCCCTTCTTCCCTATCCCTATCCCTACTTCCTACTTAATATAATTATAAATGCGAAAGTAACTTTGTTTGTCTGTCTGTTACGCTTTCACGCCTAACCTACTGAACCGATTTATATGAAACTTGGTACACGGATAGTTCGAACCCTGGCGAAGGATATAGAATACTTTTTATCGCGATAAAGTATAGTCCACGCAGGTGAAACCGCGGGGCGCAACTAGTAATACTATTAATGCGAAAGTAATGCAGTTTGTATGTTGGTTACCTTTTCACGGCTAAACCTCTGAACCATTCTTGATTTGAAGATAGTTTGAACCCTTGGGAAGGATAAAGTTCGCGGGTGAAACTGTTGGGAAACGCTAGTTTCATATGTTTAAACATAAAAATATGAAAACATTCAGCAGAAGAAAAGTAGCTAATGTGCTATCCTTCCTAATCCCTTACTTATTATAAATGCGAAAGTAACTCTGTCTGTCTGTCTGTTACTCTTTCACGCCTAAACTACTGAACCGATTTAAATGAAACTTGGTACGGAGATAGTTTGAATCCAGAGGAAGGACATAGGATACTTTTTATTGCGATAAACTGTAGCCCACGCGGGTGAAACCGCGGGGAACAGCTAGTACTATTTATAAACGTGAAAGTTTGTGAGTATGGATGGATGGATGGATGTTTGTTACTCTTTCACGCAAAAACTACTTAACGGATATAAATGAAATTTGGAATGGAGATAGCTTATACCCTTGATAAACACATAGGCTACTTTTTATAACGATAAACTGTAGCCCACGCGGGTGTAAACGCGGGGAACAGCTAGTAATTTCATAAGTTGATTTGTACCATTTTCCACAGTGGCAATAAAGAACAGCATAATTTTAAACATATCATTTTATTTACAAACACAATGTTACAACCTATTATATACATCAACATTCTACTATCTAATAGCATTGTTATAACAATATCTAATATTTACTAAGTATACAATACTGGTACTAGCTTTAACATGGAATGTTTAAGAATAATACTTTTATCGGCAAGATGTTAAAAAAACTTAAAATTTAAGTTAAATTAAATATAACTACAATTTACTCGGCAGGACGGATTACACTGGCAAGACTCATTTATACAGTAAAAAAAACCTAGAGACAATTTAATTTCTCTATTTTTATTACATTATGAACTGGTAAATCTTTTCGCTAAAATATTTTTAAGACTAAGCTATCTATACAATTAATTCTAAGTCATGGTACATTTTGGCATAGTACACTGCAAAAGCATTATTCAAGCGAAACTTTAACAAAATGATTACAAGTAGGTTATTATTACAAAAAGTAATAAAACGATGTAAGCGTAAGATTTTCAACGAAACTCAATATAAGCTGTGTAATTCGAAACTTTGTCATACTTAAGCGCGAAATATTCTTAAGAGTTAATATTAAACTGGTGGTAACGAGTATTATTCAGTACTTAATTTATACAATAAATATCCCTGTAACTCACTAATTTCTACAACAATTTGGCTAAACTGGTGGTAATACACTGTTTTGCTGCTAAAATCTAGATCAGTGACATTCAAAAAAGCAGCAATGTATGAGCATACAAGAGATTCTATGTTACGACTGCAAGTATTAAACACCTATTTGGTGGACGGTGTCACTTACTGGAGAAGTTCGTAAAGAGCTGCGATGTAGGTCTGCGCCATCTGAAGAGTCTCGTACTTGGAGAGCTGGCGATCAGCTCCCAAAGACGGGAGGTGTCCTCGAAGACGATCAAAAGCCTTATTCAAATTCTGCATCCTCCTCCTTTCTCTAGCATTCGCGGCCAGTCGTCTCCTTCTAAGAACTGCAGCATTAGTCGCTCTGCCTCTCCTTTTCCCACCTTCACCTTCAGCATCCTCAGCACTGTCTTCCAACGCCATGTCTCTATCCACCCCACGGTACGCGATATGTGTAGAATCCTGAAGACTTCCATCGATGGACGGAGTCGGTTCTAAGCTGGACCTTCCAGAGTCGGGTGACCTCGGCCAGGACAGGTAGCAGTCTTCTGTCGCATACTCCATCATCACGTCGGAGGGGAACATGTCTTTTTCAACGTAGAGCAAGCGGTGTCCGTACGTCTCGGCAGTCATTGCGATCGCGGGCGCAAATCAGGGAGCGAAACACAGGTGCGGCGGGCAAGGCGTCCCACAGGGGTCTGTTATGGGGCCATACCTGTTCCTCTTATATAGGTTCCCGGTTTGCACGGCCGGGCTGCGTGAAAGAGGGAGACGGGAGATGGTTCTGGTGCAGGAAGGTAATTTGAGGCCAATCATCATTAATTATTGCTCCCCGGGCTGCGTGCGCCGCTACGATGTTTTGTATGTCGACGTTTGACTCCGCGACCCTTATTTTGAGGGGTTGTAATAGAACGGTATTGTATTGTGTTTTGTGTTGGGTCGTTAGTTGCCAAAAGGGAAATTGTTACACTTCAATTGAAACTTGTTAAAATCGTCGTATATTATGAAGGTTTTTTATGTGCCTTAGAGAGGAGATGAGAAAATCGCTTGCCTGCTTGTAAGCGTCACGCTTGTCCATTGCAATTCAGTGTCATCAAGAATTAGGAACTTTTACACTTTCTCGTCTCTCTGAGATATCTGTAAATACGTTGGAAATATTTCCCATCAATCTAGAACACAGGATATTTTAACATAGCCTAGTAGTTTTTTTGACAGGCAATTATCCTCATTATTTCATAGGAACCTTTCTTTTGATAAGATTTCATAACTTAAAACTGAAATAATTGATATAGAATAACAATTTGTTAATATAGAGCAGACGGTTTGTCAACTACCATATTTTAATTAAATTAAAATAATGAGTGTTTTTATTTTGTTATTTATATATTATCCTACTTCTCTTTTCTCAATTAAAAGAATTAAATACTTAGTATTTAGCTTCCACACTTGCAGACCTCAAAGTGAATGAAGTCAGTTTTAGTGTCACAGAAACATTCCCATAAACTCACGTGAAAATATTGCAACAAAAACAACAAAACTGTTGAAATGATTTTTAAAACAATAAATTTGATTTTGCAAAAATAGTACGCGTCAACAAACTCATTGTTACCCGTCCATTTTCAGTTTTCACCAGTGAACCGTGATTGTTGGTAACTGGTCACCACCCGACACCGCTGTGACCCGCGATGCTCTTCGCTGCCACCCGAGAGGGTTGTAATTCAAGACTATTTGGTAGGTGGCCTGCTGGAGTATAACACTGAGAAATAATGAAATAATGGATGTGGCATTGTATTAACAGATCGACACGTGACGCCGAACTGCAACATTCAAGGGCATGCGACATCTACCAACCCGCACTGCGCCAGCGAGGTAGATTACGACCCATACTCTCTCTCTGAGAGAAGGCCATAGTCCCAGCAGTGGGAACGTGAAAGGCTGATGATGATGATGATGATGACGAGATGTAAACTATAAAAATAGGTAAATAAATCTAATACTGTAGGTATGATTTTCTTTGAATGTAGTTCGTGTTATACATATAATAATTAAAAATGGATATAATCAGATAAGTTTTTTAATTAAGACATGGATAAAATTCTAGTTGAACTAAAAAGACTTTGATAAAAGCTTTTAGGACTTAAGTACTTACATTTTGACTTGGAGCTAAAAAAAAATACAGTGGTGTAGATTCGTATATTGCTGTCTTTTTCTAACCACAGAAGTAAAAAAAGGACAGCATTACTCTTAGACCTGTCAAACTTAGTTTAGTTTTAGAGAACGCAAAACCGAATCGACACCAATATTTTGCACAATCGGACAAAATATGGTTTCGGCATTATTGCGGTCTCTTTCTTTCTTTAATCTTTATTAACAGCGAAGGGCAAACTAAGCCAAATTTCATATATCCACGGCGCAGCATCTTCGTTTCTCCGGTGGTCCAGTCAACGTGCCACCACCCCGCTCCGTGTGTGCAAAATCACAGCGTTGTTTTTATCGTTTTACTCCACGACAATTAACAATTTGATAACCTTCATTAGAACTGTGAAAATGACAATGGCACTAAATAATTATATTGATTTTTTGTATGTAATATTTACAGTTTATGATGAATTTCAGATACTACTGAACATTCTTCAGTATTTTATGATAGATTAAGTTAATTTAAAAACATGGATAAAACTGAGATAATTTCAATAAAGAAAAGTCTAGGTACGAACATTTTTTTAGTTGCTTTTCTTAATCATATTTATAATTCTTGGTTACTTCAGTGATTTGGCTATTTGTTATTTATTTATTTTTACTCTTTACAGGGTAGCGTTTGACCACAGCGTTTGAAGATGGCACCACGCTACACCTGGACTGGGAACTGGCTCTCAAGTGAGGCTGCCGGAACACACCGATAGGTGCTTGGCGACAGATTCTTAACAAGAGGGTGGTAGCTAGCCAGGCGAGTACAGAAAATACCCTACCACCAAGCTATGGTTTCATCACGATGTTTTCCTTCACCGAAAGCTCAAGCTCATTGTAGGATTCGAACCCACGTCCTACGGATCGCAAGCTGACGTCACTACCACTGAGCCATCATCGCTATAAATTATTATTATTATTGGATACTAGCTGCACTCCCCGGTAACACCTGTAGTTTTAAAGTTGCTTATATATTAATCTTTGATATAACTTGACTCCATTCTAAATCTCACTCAAATCCGATAAGCCGTTTCACCATAAACACATAATAAACATACTCACTTGCTTACAAACTTTCAGATTTATAAACTTACGAGTTGCGCCCCGCGGTTTCACCCGCGTCTTCCAGTTATCCCGCAGGAACCTTTTTCTGGGATAAAAAGTAGCATGTGCTAATCCAGGGTATAAGTTATCTCGATTCCAAATTTAATTCAGATCCGATCAGTAGTTTTTGCGTGAAAGAGTAACAAACATCCATCCATCCATATTCACAAACTTTCACGTTTTTATGAGTGGATTAGTAAGATTAGTGTGACTAGATTTTTATTATTTTGCATTTCTAAGATGCACTTTTTCAATAAAACTGTACCCAAACGGGTAGAGCATTGTTTTTACCGCAGTTTCACGGCTCATTTAACCAGGTAACACGGGTCGGATTTCGCGAACAAAAAAATGGATGGATCTGAGATTTTGAAACAAAGTGGACGAATATTGTTTGAATGTAAGAATTTATCAAATATTATCTTGATTTTACGGTTGCATGTAAAGTTAGAACTTTGTTTTTTATGCAATCAGTTTTGTGACAAATCTTTGGCAACAAAAGAGTACAACGCTTTGCGTAGTTAATATGTACAAAATTTTGTTTCATAAAAAAATCTGTTTTATTTTTCTATTTTGTAAAAGAAATAGTTTTTTTTTTCGATCGTCTGTTTTTTTTTCCTGACTTTTGTTTTTCTATACTAAAACGAGTATATAACGAGAAAAAATTGATTGTTCGTTTGTTCCCGTTAAACTTTAAAACTATTGGACCGATCTTGATGTAATTTAAAACTACCTTGTACATGTAATTATTAGGTTTGACATAATTATTTGTCATATGATGGAAGAAGCCTTGGCTCCTGAAATACAATTTTAACTAGGTCAGGAGTCCATGGACTCATTTATAATTGAGGCCGCTAGAACCAGAGTGGCCTATCTGCATTTTTGACAACTTTTGACCTATTAATATTTTCGTAATATAAATACGTTTTTATCCTGCCATCTGCGTTATGATTATGACTGTAAACAACTTTAGGTCGGTCTGGTTTTGTAAAATAACGTATTTATATTACGAAAATGTTAATAGGTCAAAAGTTGTCAAAAATGCAGATAGACCACTCTGGTTCTAGCGGCCTCAATTGTATCCCACTTTTATGTCAATAAATATATATTTGATTAAAAAAAAAAAACAAAAAATGGTATGGAGATAAGTAGTTTGAACCCTTAGGAAGGACATAGGACTCTTTTTATTGCAAAAACGGAACATAACTAACGTAATGTATTTTAAGAATAAATACTTTGATTACAAGATGAAAATTATCTTAAAATAAATTAAAAATGTTCAACACCTATTATTAATTTTGGTTTGTAGTTTTCCACTTCATAAGTAAGGGTCACCGCCACAAGTTTAGACTACTGACGCAAAATTTGAACCTATTAGTAAAATAAAAGGAATTTTTAACATAAACCTTTTAAAACCGCTCATTTTTCTAATATTCTGACTAATATTACTCCAATTTATCAAAACAACTTAATCGAGTCTCATTCCCATTGTTTATTCTTGTTCCCTATAAATATAAATATTCATAAGACAAGGGATTTCTTCTTCAGCTTCTTACTTTATTATGTTATCAGGCACTTACAAAAAAACTTGAAAGTTACCAATTATGTTAATTCGGACATGATCGATTGTTGACCACACACCGTGCTGATTGCTGATATCCTGAGGAGTTGAAGATTGCTTCTGTTTCCCGCCTTGTTAGGGATTGTTCAAGGTAAAGGCGTAGCGATGATGGCTCAGTGGTAGTGACGTCGGCTTGCGATCCGTAGGACGTGGGTTCGAATCCTACAATGAGCTTGAGCTTTCGGTGAAGGAAAACATCGTGGTGAAACCATAGCTTGGTGGTAGGGTATTTTCTAGTACTCGCCTGGCTAGCTACCACCCTCTTGTTAAGAATCTGTCGCCAAGCACCTATCGGTGTGTTCCGGCAGCCTCACTTAAGAGCCAGTTCCCAGTCCAGGTGTAGCGTGGCGCCATCATCAACCACATCGTCACTTAACATCAGGTGACTTGTAGTCAAACGCTACCCTGTAAATATGTAGTAAAAAAAAAGGGAAATGTTGATGCCACTTTAATTTACAATGACCACGCGGCGATTAAAAGTTGCAGCTGAAATTTTCTCACTCAACAAAAACCTTTTCTCTATTACTGTAATTAAAAAATGAGCCAGTTCCTAATTCCAGGTGTAGCGTGACGCCACCCTCGACCATATCGTCACTTAACATCAGGCGACTAGTGATAAAAAAATCGTAGTTAGTAGAAAATTTTTTTTTTTGTTTTGTTATGGCGTCACACGATTAGTGTATTTGCCAGTGTCAAGTATAAAATATTTCAAACTCAGGGAGTTGAATCAAGTTTAAATGATGATGATGATGAGATGATGGGACGAGGATAGTGTTTAAGTAAAGTAGTGGAGCTTTACTTAAACTTTACACGGACTTTTTTGGAGCAACTAGAAAAGTCACTTTCACAACTTTATTTCAATTTCCCACACTCGTACACATTAACAAACACATAATGGTTAATAATCCACCAATATTACACATTATCACTCGAAGAAACACAAGTTTTGGAAATAAAAACAAAATTTTCACGTTGACAATTCGATTGCCGCCAAAAAAGTCCCGACATTGAGTTCTGTTCCTGTATATTGTTTCTTTTTTCTTCTATAATTTGTACCAAGAGTGTTGTTGTTGCAAATAAACATAATATATTCTTTCTTCTTCTTTCTATTGTTATAAAAAAAATGCCAAAAGTGACAGAAAGGTATTGGAAAAATTTACCCGAAATAGGAAAGAAGACAAAGGATCAATTGACTATTTTACCCAAAATAGTAGAGACAGTAACCCCAATAGGTAACGGGACACCACCGCAAGTTAACTGTGAAAAATTAAAAAAACAACATTGTTCAAGTGAGAGTCGAACTCGCGCGGAGAGGGTTTCGTACCATCCCATCTACTGTGAAAACTTTATCTTATACAGTTTCCTGTAAGCTACAGTTTCCTGTAAGTACATACGTCTCTAGGACGTGCCAAAGAAATATATTATATACATGTACGTACATTTAATTCATTTCATTTAATGAATTCCAAAAACAAAAAAATATCTATTGTAATTAAAAATACAACAATAAAACAATTAAAAATCTACTACACACTCGAAAAACTTAACGCTCCCTCCTTCTTTCGCAGTGAAGTAATTAAAAACATTTAAATTGTAATTACCTCCGAAAGGAGGAGGATATGTCCATATTCCACTCACGTCCATATTTCTTGCTAAAATATCATCAAATGTACGGAACCCTAAAAACTACAGCTAAAAAAGGCTATCAAAATGTGGAGCCATAGAGTAACCGGATACAGTAGACAAGGGTTGGGAACCGTTACTCTATGGAAGGTAGATCCGTTCCGGGTTCGCTTCTGATTAGATGACGAGTGGAGCTGATGAGGATATTGGGCTTGACTTAATGGGATGGTGTTATATTCTGTTTATGGTTTTCGGATGTTTAGAATCGATGTATGTAATTATAATCCCACCAAAAACATTTATGTAAAAAATGAGAGCCAGCTCAATATAATTTTTTTTTTTTAATTGGGTCCTAAGTTTTTTCTTATTTTATTTTTCCTTTTATTTTTGTTCCTGATACAGATTCACGCAAAATACGCAAAGGTGCCTTTTAAGCTGACTTTTTAATAACAGTAAAAACCAGCTAACTGTATAATCTTCCATGATTGGTCCATGGGTGCTTGGTCACTACAACCGTGACCGTTTTCTTTCGTTCTATAACTGATGTTCTGATTGGTGTCATTTGCTAGGAATGTCATTGTGTGAGCTAGTTCTAGGCAGTAGCGGTTTCACCGTAAAGAGTTCAGTTAAAAGGTAGTCAGTGTAGTACATTGACATGGCTGCCTCTGACCATCCAAAGACTGACAAATTGG
Organism: Opisthograptis luteolata; assembly: GCA_931315375.2. Classification (NCBI taxonomy): domain Eukaryota; kingdom Metazoa; phylum Arthropoda; class Insecta; order Lepidoptera; family Geometridae; genus Opisthograptis; species Opisthograptis luteolata. The sequence continues at coordinate 12,418,139 of OV928042.1, read as the reverse complement.
ATACGAAAAATGTTACAAAAAAAAATATGTTTTACCCATGTGGACTATAGTTTACCGCGACACAAAGTATTATGTGTTCTTTTCTATGGTTTAAACTATTACTGTGCTAAATTCCATCAAGATCGGTTCAGTAGTTTAGGCGTGAAAAGGACAAAGCCAGGTGAGCATTGAAAAATGCTCTACCACCAAGCTATGGTTTCATCGCGATGTTTTTCCTATATAAACAAGAATTGCTCGCTTAAAGGTATTAATTACATTATTAAGTCTATCTAATTATAAGATGTAATCATTGCTACCAAATATAAAAATGTAGTCAACTTATACTCGTATGTAAGTATGTAATATCGCACACTAATGACACAATCAAGACTCAAATTGACCCAGGAAATTAAAGGACGAACTTCCGTAGACCACCGACCGAGTGGAAGCTGCCAAATGACAGATAAACACAACAATCTAACCATTTATAGATATACATATTATATAGACGAAGTGTTTAGCGAAATTACAGGGCGGCGGCAGAAACTGTTAGAATTGACGCCTGCGTTGATAATAGAGTAGCTATTTGGACGATGTGGGGTAGCCTGTGAAATAGTAGACTCCGTTTTTTAATAAAAAAAAATTAATAATAACACAATAACATACATAGTTCTGACCCCAAACTAGAGTTCCCTGTATCTAAGGTCGTGAGCGGTGGTGGCCCAACGGTTTAGGCGTGCGACTTACAAGACGCCGACACCGAGTTCGAATCCTCTCGGCCCTGCACCTATGACTTAATAAGTTATGTGCGGATTTGCCATCGCTCAAACCGGTGAAGGAAAACATCGTGAGGAAACCGGCATGCCCATGAACTGCAACATTCAAGGGCATGCGACTTCTACCAACCCGCACTGGGCCAGCGTGGTAGATTACAGCCCATACTCTCTCTCTGAGAGAAGGCTGGAGTCCCAGCAGTGGGAACGTGAAAGGCTGATGATGATGATACATAGTTCTGACCCCAAACTAGAGTTCCCTGTATCTAGGGTCAAATACTAAGCGGACCCTCAACTCTCAGACTTAAAAACAAATTGTGCTTGTTTTTTTCAATGTATGCACAAATATTTGTCTTGTAACGGGAATCAAACCCGTGACCTCACTCACTCATTGCAACACATCGGTCGGCAAATCAATCGTTAATTTGCTAGCATACAAATTAATATATGAGATCCTCAATTAAACATATTTCTCCTCTATTATGTTATCAAAATCTAAATCAAAATCAATAGGATACATCATGATCACTTTAAAGCGTCAAACTTAAAACTAGCTACGCCTGTTCCAACTTCCTTACGCCGGCAAAAGAACAGGCAAGAAACGCCAGGCAGGTAATTTTTTTGGCGCGATCACATTGACAATTTCATTCTTATTACTAATTGAGTGAATTAGAGCAAGTTCACCACAATACCAAGCTTTTTTGTCATATAAATAGATAGATATAGATAGAATAAATAGAGTGGCAAACAAGCAGACGGCCCACTGATGGTAAGCGGTCACCGTCGCTTATTGTCATTTGCAATTTTCGGAGTATTGCCGACATCTTGAAGGACTGCATTTTGTAGCACTGCCGAAGACTTGACTTGACTTGACTCTTCGGCGAATTTTATTACGCAAAGAAACTCCAAGCATGCCTTTCTTCATACCTCGTTTTGTGTCCCAATGTTTTGAATTTCAATATAAAGAACTTCAATTCTATAAGAAGCGACGTACAAAAGTGAACTTGGCTTACATTGGCATGACACAAATATTGATGAAAAGGGATTGCCCAATTGCGTTCTTTTAAATCTGTTGTCGGACTTTGCAACAATGTTAAGAGGTTTCGCTTCGAGCTGTTTGCTCGTGTGTCTTTTGTATGGATATAAAGAAGTAATGATAAACACTGGTAATGTAGCTGAAACGGGAGCAGCGGCGGTCGTGACTACTCGTGAGCAATTTATGGAGTTGGCTCAATGGAAGGACATTGGGCAGGATTGGGCCAAGAAATGCGATTGGTGGGTACATTTATTGAAACCTAATTCCAGGATTAAAACAAAAACACCTGAATTAAACCAGAACTAGTTGCACCCCGCGGTTTCACCCACGTCTTCCCGTTATCCCGTAGGATGATTTTCCGGGCTAAAAAGTCTATGTGTTATTCCAGTGTATTAGCTATTTCCATGCCAAATTTCATCGAACTCGGTTTAGTAGTTAAGGTGATACGTGGTAACAAACATTCACACACACACACACACAAACTTTCACATTTATTAAGTAGTAATAGTAATGTATACCAATAAAAAAAAATATTTGTTTAAGGTAATATATAGTTTATTCTCTACTTTTTCTATTTGCTTTTTGTGCAACGTTTTTTTTATGTAAAAGAGGTTCGTGATAAAAATTGAAATCATAGTAATTATCGATAGAAGGTTATCAATTTCCATAACTCATCACCTTCGGGCATGAAACGTTAAGTAGCTAATCTACTGAACCAGCCATCTACATGGTGTTCACAATATACTTAAACATACATCATCAGCATTTACGTTCTCACTGCTCGGACTCTGGCCTTCTCTCAGAGAGAGAGAGAGTCTATATAGATATACATAATATATAAACACATTTAAGAAAAAACATAGCGATAGCGATGATGGCTCAGTGGTAGTGACGTCGGCTTGCGATCCGTAGGACGTGGGTTCGAATCCTACAATGAGCTTGAGCTTTCGGTGAAGGAAAACATCGTGATGAAACCATAGCTTGGTGGTAGGGTATTTTCTAGTACTCGCCTGGCTAGCTACCACCCTCTTGTTAAGAATCTGTCGCCAAGCACCTATCGGTGTGTTCCGGCAGCCTCACTTGAGAGCCAGTTCCCAGTCCAGGTGTAGCGTGGCGCCATCTTCGACCACATCGTCACTTAACATCAGGTGACTTGTGGTCAAACGCTACCCTGTAAATAGTTAAAAAAAAAAAAAAAAATATTGTTATGCAATACGTTGGAAAAATTTAACCAATGTTTTAGAAATATCATCTTATCATAAGTTTTAGTATTATCGCTCCCTTGCCTTTTCTTTATTTACCTGAGTGAACTGACGAGCAAGTCGTTCATTTGATGGTGAGCGTCAGGCTTGCTCATAATAAGTAGTTCAGTGGGATCCAGAATTTTGAACTTCAACAGTTAAAATTCCTGCCCGACAACGCACGCTTGTTCCCCTGAGGTATATGTCAAATCTATATAAAAAATATATATAATATAGAGTCTATATGTCTTGTAACTTCACTGCAACATTGCCTTGTCTTTAACAAACAACATCCTGTATACCTAGTATAATCATCTTTAAACAAATCAGTTCATTCGATGATCGATTATTTTAATAATATAAAATACACAAGTCTTTATATTTTTTTTTTTTGCTTCCGAAATCGAAGGTGTTAATCTTAGCCTCGAGGAATAATTCACACCTCTAACGTAACTTAGAAATCTGAGTTAAGTTTAAGTTGAACTTGCTGTGGATTTTGTGTGAAATGCAAAAGATAACTTTTTTAAGTTCTCATGAGAAGTTTGGACTAGTTTGGTTTGAGGAACAGTTGGTGAAATTTCGAAACTACCTTTATTATAATTATTATCAAATGATAATATAATTCATGATTTAGTCTTGATTTACATAATTTCCTAAAACATATATGGTGAAAGATGAAACGTGTATAAAATATAAATAAATTTAAGTTTGTAAACAATAGTTAGGTTAGAGCCAGTTCCCAGTAGTGTAGCGTGGCGCCACCTTCGACCACATCGTCATTTAACATCAGGTGACTTGTGGTCAAACGCTACCATGTAAGATGTAATTAAAAAAGCTAAGTAGGGCATTCTCCAATACTTAGCTAAGATTTTTATGAATCTGTCACCAAGCACCTATCGTGCTTCTGGCAACCTCACTTGAGAGCCAGTCACTTGAATTCAAAAACATGGTCAAATAACTTGCTCCAATTCAATCATTTAGTAATAAGAATAAAATTGTCCATGTGATCGCGCCAAAAAAATTACCTGCCGGGCGTTCTTGCCTGTTCTTTTGCCGGTGTAAGGAGGTTGGAACTTTAAACTTTAAAATGTAAAGTGATCACAATGTATCTCATCCTATTAAATAAAAAACATTTGAATTTTGAATTTTACACTAGAAGCGCAGGGTCGATATGGGATTCGAACTCAAAATCGGAGCCTTCAAAGTGCTCTACCGTTCAGCCATCATCGCCCACTACTACTTCTGTACCACTAAGAATCCTTTCCAATCCCTCAGACACCAATTAAATATCTGACCTTAACATTTAAAAAACGAAACAAACGGTACATTTGCCCTTGCCACAGGTAAAAGAAATATTAAAAACATTATATCAATGAATAGGGGGTCATTATTAAATATCCAAAAAGATAAAACCTCACGCGATCTCCGGGATAAAGGGTCTTTTGAGTTGAAAGCAGCGGTTTTGGAGTAACCACTGTTCAATCGACAACAATACGAAATTTCCTTTTGGTACCTTGTCTCAGTAAACTAATTTGAAAGCTTCTTGAATTGGTAAAGAAGTTTTAGCTTTTTTTGTAATGATAAAGTAGTAACGTGTGTATGGTAAATTGGATGGGAGAGACGGAAATCCTTGAGCGGCATGCTTTGGATCATGAAATATACAATCTACTGTATTTTTCATGACTTTTTAGCAGTATTTTTTATGTAAAAAGAGATTTTTTGCCGTACCTAGAATAGATATAGAGTAGTTATTTTTTTTTGTATATTATAAAATTACTTATATTTACGAAATAATTAACAAATTAATTACAAAGCAAATTAATTCATCATCATCAGCCTTTTACATTCCCACTGCTGGGACTCTGACCTTCTCTCAGAGAGAGTATGGCCCAGTGCAGGTTGGTAGATGTCGCACGCCCTCGAATGTTGTGGTTCTTGGACATGCTGTTTTCCTCACGAGCCTTTGAGCAATTACAAATCCTCACTTAACTTAGGTGAGAGGATTTGAACTCGGTATCTTTGCCTTGAAAGGCAGCGTTACCGTTAGGCCTCCAACGCACCAAAAATAAAAAATTAAAATTTGTTATTATCAAAAATTTAACTAAAGTATTTGGTTGACTTACAAAAAATTGTTTTAAAAAAAAGTTGCGTAAAATACAAAAGGCACACGGAACTACTAAATGACCGCTAAGCGCCAACTGAAGTATAATCGCCGATAAGAACAAACAAAGAAAAAAAAACAAAAGAGACCGCAGAACTAATAAATGACAAATAGATGCGCCAACAAGAAGATTTGCAAGTCAGTACTTCCCGACCACCGCAAGAGAAAAAAAACAAATCTTTGTCGCAAACCGCATGGAGGTCCTTTCAAAAAGTTTGCGCTTGCATCCTACTTTCAATACTAAATAGAACTCTATTAACTTAACGCTAAGAATGTTCAAATTAAAATTCTATTTTCAAATTTCATTTTTTCTTTTGTTGCAAATAGTTTTGCCAAGTAATCTAATCTATGTCTGAAGAATTTGCTCTTCGATTTTGTGCGTTAATTCACAAATGATAAAGTTGCATACAGTTTTGTCAAAGATTTGATTTATGTTTGTAGATGATTATAACGCTCCATGAGCAAATACTGTTTTGTCATAGCGCAAAAAAAATGTAAATTAGGAAGGAACCGCAGTTATAATAACAAATATTGTTTTTAATAACCTGTATTGGGTTCGATGACAGTTTTGGGTGTAATTGGTTTCATTTCGGTGATTTTTAAAACTACCTGGCCAATTTACTTTGAGAGAATCAGAGCATTGTCTTTGATATTTTTGTGATCAAAGAGTAACGAACTCAAACCTTTTTTTTGTTTTTGCTTTATAATTTTTGGCTTATCTGATTGTAGTAATACCGATCTGTGCCTAAATAAAAGACCAAGATATACGTCTCTAGTCTCAATAGTTCAATGTTGATCACAAAATTATGTTTTAGAAATTATAAGAAAACACTTTATAAAAAAAAAACAAATTATTTCTCCGGAAATAAAGTCTATTTTTTTTTTTTGCTGTAGAGTTAATTCCTATTCTACCTTTAGATAGTGTTTTGTCTCTACATGAGTGATGAAATATTCTGAACACAACATTTTTTTCTAACATTGTGTGTGCACAATTTGGGCAAACAAGGTGATTATGCCTGATTATTGGGTGCAGCTTCGATTCCCGATTATAGACATTTTTCGGTTAGAATTTGGCGGTTCCCAATCTACTTTTGCCGTGTAAATATAATGAATTACGGAAGGCTCTTTTTTGTTTTGTTTGTTTTCGATAATTTCGGTAACCTTCCTGTATTCCCTTTGATCGGTATTCGTTTATCAAAAAAAGTATTTTTTTATAATGGTTCCTCCGCCCTTAAGTTTACAGGTTACATGTAACTTTGTTTCACATTATAAAATGACAGTAATTGTCATAGAGCAAAACAGAATTAGACCAAATACTTTTTACTGTAGCACTATGATCTGTGAAAACTTTTTAATGCTTATTCACTCTTTAATCTAATATTTATTTTAATTCAGAAGCTATGTTGGTTTTCTAACTACTAAGTATGTACCTACATATATATTTAGCATATTATGTACTAGCCTTTCCCTGCGGTTTAATCTATTTGGATCACATTAAAACATTCTATATAACAGTAACAGTTTTCAAATCTGGATTAATGTTGCAAAGGTCAGACGTGTAACATAAATTCTTATGACAAACAAAAAAGCTTTTCCTCCGTATGATATGCAATATCTGCACTAATGCAGATATTATTTATTAATAAATATCTTGTTGATCAAGAAATAAGGTTTTATATCCAAGAATTTGCTATTAAGGGAAGAGACGAACCTGCATAGGTCCTAGTGCAGCCTGTTTTGTTTTTGACACTCACATTAAAAAAAGTCGTCAAATTGTATTCTACAATCAAATCATCCAATTAAAATGATCAAATCCGTTCCCAGAGTGATCACACCGTAATATTTATAGCCTACCGAATTTCCGAGAAAACCTATGATTACCAGCACAGCAGCCAGCAAGAAAAGTAGCCATAAACAATAAAATAGTTTTTTTTAAACAAACATGGCGGACAAAAAAGAGCGCCGCTAGTTTTTGGCGCCATTTTTTTCTTTTTTATAATTTAACAAGATATGATTAAGTAATATTGTAAAACCAACAGTGGGCGTGAAAAGGGTTTGTTTTTTGAAATTTTGTTTGGCGCCTCATCGAGGGTCAAGCATTAAGTTATTATTAAGCTATCTCGGGTTAAGTTCTGGATTAATATTGGATTTGGGCTTTTGAAAATCAAAAATGCTATAAGACTTTTTTGTGAAGGTGTAAAGTAAATTTAAAATACTGAGCACAGACGCCTTAATAAGCAAGCCAAAACGAGGCAAAAATATTCCTGACGTTTAGTACACTTTACATAATTTAATTAAATATTATGACATAATTTTTTCATGGAAAGTGCAGACTTTGACTTTGACTTATTTTTTTACTTTAATATTAATTTATGTACTTATAGGTAAATGCGAAAGTAATGTGAGTGAGTAAATGTTTATACATATAAGCATTTTACTTCTTACGCTCAAACGTCTTTGAAATTTGGACTGGGTATAGTTTATGCCATTTTATCCCGGAAAAGGGTATTTGCAGGTTAGCCGTAACACTTTCATTTAGCTTAAGATTCTGATTACAGAACGTTAACAACAATTAGCAGCTAGAAGTCTCCAATAGGTTTTCTTTAAATAAGCGCTGTAAAAAGTTTCAATATGACTTTTATAAAAAGGAATGAGTTTATATTCCAAAGTTAATACATATTAGAATTAGCCGCAATAAGTACAAAAAGATCAATAAAAAAGCGGGCAGGAACAATATAGCACGGATCGCTTCGGATCATTTAATTGGGCTGGCGAAATTGACGCGAGAGGCGCGCGCGCATCACGCGGCCATAGATTAAGCATGCTGCAGAAGCGACATAAATTTTAAGGCCCAAAATTAATAATAAATCCTGATTCGTTATCCGCGGTTTTGGATCGGTATGCCATGTCATAATATGTAATTTGACTTGACATTATTACTAATAAAATAACATATTATGACTTGACATAATCGATCCAAAACCGCGGATAACGGATCAGGATCGATTATTAATATCAGGCGTAAATGAGTTTCCTTTACATATCACTGTATTTCCGGCTGCCGGTGTGTTCCGGCAGCCTCACTTGAGAGCCAGTTCCCAGTCCAGGTGTAGCGTGGCGCCACCTTCGACCACATCGTCACTTAACATCAGGTGACTTGTGGTCAAACGCTACCCTGTAAATAGTAAAAACAAAACACTGTATATTCTTTTTCGAGTCTTTTATATCTACTAGAATTGAGTTCTTCTTGTGTCTTTTTTAATTCTTTGTTCATTTTCCGGTTCCTCAATCTACATAGGTATATTGACAGGAAAGTGACTTTTGTCGAAAAGTTCGTCACTCAACATCATGTGACCTGTGTCAAACGCTACCCAGTAAGATGTTAAAAAAGTATACCTACAACTAAGAAGAATTTGCTATGAGTCTGTATTTCCCGATCGCTATAATTTGAAATCTTCGAAGCAAGAGTGAACAGCGCCCCTAGCCAAGATGCATTCTGCAATCGTTGACGCTAATAGAAAACAAGAAAACAGTATTGGTTTGACATATTTCTGACCACGTGACATAGCGTTGAAATATGTCAAACCAATACTTTTTTCTTGTTTTCTAATAGCGTCAACGATTGCAGAATGCATCTTGGCCACGGGCCCTGGTACCTTCTAGACATGTGTACTACACACCATCGACCATATTATTATAAAATTAAATAAAAAATTTATCGTTATAAAACATACAGTACCTACTTACACATGTTTTCATTTATTGCCAAGCCTACCAACGAGGTTACAAATTTATAGACTAACTTAAGGATCCGACTTGGTAGGAACGAACTTAGGTGTCGCCAAATGTGATTTTTGCTCCACCGTACTGTTATTGAGCGCGTTATGTGCCCTAAGGCTTTATCGTATATAGTGGACTGTATTGGAATCGTTAGGGGCGCTGGTTACAGCGAATAAAGAGAAGGATAGGATCCACGCACCTTAGCACTCCTCGGGAACTCCTGTGGTTAGTGTCCTTTGAAGGCCCCGGCCGCTCTTGGCGCAGCACAGAGCTCAATATAAAACGTGCACTGTCCATATCTAGATCACTCAATTCTTATTATCACACATATATGTATATATTATATTAAATCATCCACACACTCGCGGTAAGGTCCAGGTGACCGACAGGTCACTCCAGGAGACGTAATTGCGGTAATTTTAGGCTTGAGATGCACCTTTGACACGCGGCGATGAAAGAGTCCATGTGCAGATTGCGCGGGAGGGATTAGCGGTTATGGATAGGTTTTGCGGGAAAGAGACAACGATCGCTCAATTAACATATGCACGAAAGTGACATCCTATCATGCGCAGGCGCAATCTGATGTATTTGACGCGGTAACAACAATATTAAATCAAATCCCTTCTGTTTTTCTACTCTTTGCCGGCACCCAATCACCGAAGTTTGATTTACGGCGCGCAGCCTCCAGCGGATGTTTGTTTAATCGATTATCGTTTATGACGGTAGCGCAGTGTGAACGCGCCTTAATGTCGGTGTGGAGGCGCCTTAGTGAGAGAATTGGTCTTTATAAAGGTGCGGTTCCGTTGAAGCGACTGTTTGGATGGGTTTTAGTAAAGATATTTTTAGTAAACTAGCTGTTGTTACAGTGTCCTATTTTCTTTCCTATCTCCATTCGATAATACAATACCTTATTTCAGACTGTACCTAAAGGTTTAAAAGCAAATCAAGCAACTCCTATCATAACTTTAACCCTTGCTTATCTTTTAAATACGAAAGTAACTCTGTTGGTTTGTAAAATTTTCACATCTATATAAGCCGCTAAACCGATCTTGATGAAATTTGCTGTGAAGATAGTTCTAACCCTGGACCATATAATAAGTACATTTTATTGAGATAAAGTATAGGCCAGGTGGGTGAATCCAAGGGAAACAGCTAGTTGAGACGAAATTATTTAAGCCAATATAGATCAATTTGATTTCGGTTTTATCAATTTTTTTTTTTCATTTTTTTTTTATTGTTATTCATTTGTTAGCGTCCATATGCTTCTATATGGTAATCAGCTAACTGGTCGTTAGCCAGTACTGTTCATCGTTTGTTCTATGACCGTGACCATTTATTTACATATCAACGGGCAGCATTAGATCAAAGTGTTTCCCGCGCTACTTATTATCTTATACTTATTGGTGTCGATTCGGTTTTCCATTTTCTAAAACTAAACTGAGTTTGACATGTCTAATAGTATTGCTGTGTTTTTCTAACCACTAAAGTAAAAAAATGACAGCATTACTCTTAGACTTATCAAACTTAGTTTAGTTTTAGGGAATTCAAAACCGATTCGACACCATTATCTAGTTCGCTAGGCTTGTGGGAAAGTGGCCACCCCTGTCTATCCAAAAAGGCAAGTACGCAAGTAAGGCACGGCATAATTGGCCATATCGTGGGAACAACCCGCCACCTGCCTGTCGCCAGTACTTCTCTACCATCTTCGCCATAAGGCACGCTCACCAACCGTGACTTTGGTACCCATGTGACTTATGGTATGGAGTGGGTACATATTAATTTGATGTCAGATAGGCAGATGTCACTTGGAACTTGGCTGTTGTGGATCCTACATCCATGTAGTTTCTCATAGCCTAGATTTTCTTTGTACTTCTCAAAGGTCAACGCTTGACCACTAATCATCAACATCATCACCATCATCACTGCTGAACATTGGCCATCATGTGATCACAAGTCACATGATGTATCATATAAAATGAGTTTTGTAAATGTAAAGATGAAGGATGAAGGCCCAGTGGTAGTGACGTCGGCTTGTGACCCGTAGATTGTGGGTTCAAATCCTAAGCTTGAGTTTTCGGTGAAGGAAAACATCGTGATTAAGTCATAGCTTGGTGGTAGGGCGTTTTCAAGTGCTCGGCTGGCTAAGTACCACTCTCAAGTTATGAATCTGTCGCCTAGCACCTATCGGTGTGTTCCGGTAGCCCTCAAGAGAGCAAGTTCCTAATCCAGATGAAGCGTGTTGCCATCGTCGACTGCATCGTCACTTAACATCAGGTGACTGGTGGTCCAGACATTTTAAACGATTTTCAGGAACATTCATTTTTCCGCTTAGATTTTCAATCACTTACTTTTCTACTTAGGTACAATCTAAATGACAATACGCCTTATGAAATTTAAAAAGTTCATTACAAGCAACATCATTACCCAAAACTCAATCAAATCCATCTCTAACCGTAAAAAAACTCAGATCCCAGCACGTGTGGAGGTGGAATGGGCTCAGGTGTGCGTGCCACGTGGTAACCGCTGCGCCATATGTCACCGGGAGTGGAAGTTCGACGCCGGGGCGGGTAATGGAAAGTTACTAACTGTTCTGAAAGCTGGGGAAAGTTTGAAAAACCTTCTTTGGAGGAGAAAAGTAGTGGAAAAGAAATTAAAGTCAAAATATACACTGAGAAAGAATTCCTGACTTTCCTTCTGAGTCTTAACCTTCCAAGACAGATTTCTTCCAAAATGTAACCTTGTCCCTCCTTATTTTACTCTAGTTTTCCTTCTGAGTCAAATGGAAAGGCAATTCCTTCTGTAGGTACCCCTACCTAGGCTTAGGAATTAGGGATATTTTTTAGATAGGTAGGTATCTAACGCCCGAAATTAATAATCGATCCTCATCCATTTTTCAAGGCTTTGAATTAATATGTCAAGCTTTACCCCTAAAATGACATATCAATCCAAAACCGAGAAAAACGGATCAGGATCGATTATTAATTTCAGGCGAAATTTATGTAGATATAATTGTTTGTTCTAAGACATTAATCCGGAACTATTGCTTTTTGTGACCACCCCCTCACCCATTTACAAGTCAATAAGCTGCAAGTTACAAGGTCAACCATACCACCCCTCGATGTAACCCATCGTGGTTGATGTAACGGGGTGTCAAAGGGGTGAAATAACAGGAGTTTGAAGATAGTTTTTAGGAGAAGTGCTTTTTACATTTTGGAGTTTTTTAATACAGATTATATTTTTGAAAAATGGCTGAAGGTAGCTAAGAGGGATACTAGTTTTTCTTATCGGAAAATTGTCACATAGAAAAACTAAAGATGGTCATTTATTGTATGTTTATTACTTACTTTAAAAATTGCATATCTAATCAACCTCCAGGTAATATAAAATGTGTTTTTGAACCCGTATTTAACGTATTGGGACCAGAAAACGCGGACTAAAACAAAACTCAAACTTAAAATCTATTTTTTGTCACCATACAGATTTTCACTACAGTAACTGTTACTTACATATTCATATAGAGTAGTCTCGCGTTTACTTAATTTTAAAGAGTACCTATACTCTTTATAAATCGTGGTTTCTAAGCTATACCCTATACTTGAAAAATGTTTGCCCTATCAAAATCCTTACAAACCCTCCTTTTTTATTCCTTTATTTAAGTGCAGAAGACCTATAGTAGTCTGCTAGAACCTTGTAGAGATCATCATCATCATCAGCCAGAAGAAGTCCACTGCTGAACATAGGCCTCCCCCTTTGAACGCCACCATAAACGGCTATTAGCCATTTGCATCCATCGGCTCCCTGCGACTCTTACAATGTCGTCGGTCCACCTAGTGGGGGGCCTACCTACAGAACGTCTTCCGGTTCGTGGTCGCCACTCGAGAACCTTTCTTCCCCATCGGTAGAGATACCTTGTAGAGATAGCTTCGGTAAAAGTTAAGCCCCAGAGTTGATTTCCATAATATTGTCGTGCTGACTGTCCACCTACCCTTTGCAATTGTAGAATTATTTTAATTAGCCAACCGATGCGAGCCGTTACTCCGAGGGTGAACATATGGTGACTTATGGAATGTTTAACATTTGACATTTGCTTTTATTAAATTTTAACTTCAACATCATGGAAAATGTATTAAAGCTCTTAACATTTTTTATTCTTATTGTTCAGTGTTTTGTTTATGTATCGTTTATGAACATGCCTGGTAGCGATTGCTTGATAGAAGCAGAAAATCATTGGTTACTTCGGGACAGGCCTATGTCCAGCAGTGGACTGAAACACTGAGCAAAATTCCGACTTTCCTACTGCGTCTTCCAACATATACCCTTTTCCTTCCTTGTTTACCTTAGTTTTCCTTCTGAGTCAAAAAGAAGGAAATTCCTTCTGCATTTCGGAACGTCTTTTTTTCTCCGTGAACAGGTTGATTATAATGACCATGATTCCATAATGAAGCATTTAAATTAGCCGTTGAAGTGGCGTTCAAAGGAGACCCATGTTAAGCAGTGGACTTCATCTGCCCACACGGAGAAAAAAGACCTTCCGAAATACCGTTTTCCTTGAAGGAAAACATAAGGAAGGAAACGGTCTTGGAAGGTAAAGACTCAGAAGGATAGTCAGAATTTTTTTCTCAGTGCATTGCCACTTCAACTTGCAAATTCTGAGAGCTATGTCGGTGACCTTGGTTCTTCGGCGAATCTCCTCGTTTCGGATTTTATGTCGCGAAGAAATCCCAAGCATGGCTCCTTGCCCACAGTTAAGACCACGAATGCCGCAATGGCTGAAGCTCATGATGATAACTTCCTGGACATGCTTGGTGAAATGTATCCGATAAAAATCATTTAAAAACTTATCAATATACAAGACTAGGCAAGCCCGATTAACAACTTCATCGCACTGGATCGAAACAAGGGAGAAACTACCCGTAACATTATAGTCATCCCTTAATGCAGCCTACCTGCGTCGATCCCAATTTTTTCCCATAATTTACGATTTTTTTCTCGCCGGTGAGAGGCGCAGGGGTGCTATTATTTTGTCATAAAATATTTTACACGATTTGAGACGAATTCCGATGAGCTGATTGTAATTAAATGCAGAAGAAGGTACAAATACCTATTCCCTTGCCATCAAATTAAAATGTTTTTGAATATATTCAGCTTTTACCTACATCATAATCCCATTCTCAAGTTAAGAATCTGTCGCCAAGCATCTATCGGTGTGTTCCGGCAGCCTCACTTGAGAGCCAGTTGCCATTGCCATCATAGGTACCTACCGGGTATAGAGTGGCGACCCTTTCGACCACATCGTCGTTTAACATCAAGTAACTTGTAGTCCAACGCTAACCTGTAGGATGCAAATTAAATATCAATCCATATAAAATAATTAAAGAATAATATTTTAAAATGAGCTTTACTACATGAGTAAACTGCACATAGTTTCTACCCCATATATGTACAAGGAATTCTAGATAGAGGTCCTATGTATGTGATTGTGTGGGCGTTAATGTTTTTATTTTTTACTAGCTGTTCCCCGCGGCTTCACCCGCGTGGGGTAGTTTATCGCGATAAAAAGTAGCCTATGTCCTTTCTCAGGCTCTAGGCTATCTCTGTACCAAATTTCATTTAAATCGGTTCAGTAGTTTAGGCGTGAAAGCCGGACTGCCAGTGAGACACAAATTTACTTTCGCATTTATAAAATTCGTAAGTTATACTCGAAATTGTATGATGATTATAATGAAAACGACGAATGGAGTTCATTTTGGAAGAAAGTTTCATCAGTAAAATCATTCTGCAAAATATTTCCCACTATTGGGCATTTTAGTGTCACAACCTTATTTTGCATTTTTTATCATACTTAATAATTATTTTAATAATTTTGGATAATTCTAGTTCTTAGTTTAAGGCCACTATGGAAATATTTTGGAATAACTCCTGTACACTGAGAAAAAAATTCTGACTTTCCTTCCAAGACCGATTTCTTCCTTATTTTACCTTAGTTTTCCTTCTGAATCACAAGTCCTTCCCTTTTGACTTAGAAGGAAAACGGTATTTCGGATGGTCCTTTTTCTCCGTGTAGGTAACTAGCAAATATCACTAGAGGCGCAATATAGGTAAACTTTGATCATCTTCCAAAATATTTTTCGGATTCCTAACTAGGGTCAGCAAAAAAGGTGTCAAGTAACGGATCATCATAATAGTTGGGGCAATCGGATAGTCGTTATCTAGATCGCTAAATAATGACTGGCACATTTGTCACCTCAACCCTTTGCTGCCTTTGTGTTGACACCTCGGAAATGTGGACGAGTTTTTTGTAGACCGTTAGAAGGGTGAAACTGTGTTTCTGTACTGATATGAAAAATAACAAATAGAAAATACCAACATGAAAATACGAATGTAATTAACATTTAAAAAACCCCCGACGTCTTGGACCGATTTTCATCAAAGATAGCTAAAAACACTCGCCCGTAACTCACCTTTCATACAAAAAAACTAAATTGAAATCGCTTCATCCATTTGCGAGCTACGGTGACACAGACGGCAAAAATCACAAAATATCACAAGGGGGAGGGTATAGAAATCACGTGTAAGTATTTATTTTTTCCTTCCTTTCTGTCTGGACATTTTGATCATGGTCCTTAATTATTTAGAATAAATTTGATTTTACTTTATACCTGTATTTAAATATAATATTCTATTAAGATTCTTTGTAGGTACTAAAAATACACGTGATTTTTGGTGAGTATATATGACTACATAAGTATATGTAAGAAAATGAACATCACGTGATTAATAGACAGCCCCTAAGTGCAACGCTTACCATCACGCAAGTGCTTGCTCGTCTGGTAACTTTATTCTATGAATAGCCAAATAGTTTAAATAGTAATTGACTTGGATTACGGACCAAAAAACCAGACTTTATGGTCCTTATCCAGAGAACAAAAAGGTCTCCTGGGCCTGTTTTTGGATCAGTCAGTTGCGTAAACGGCCTTATTTATACTCTTTGTTACATTTAAAAGCATAAATATTCCTCTAAGCACTAACTGAAACAAGTATTGTGAATGTCGGGTCTTGAAAAAAATTAGTTTTCGTCGGTTTAATACAGCATAATATATGTTTGAATATAGCGCCATCTAGCCAGTATATGCAGAAACACTATCTGAATTAGAAACGACACCGAAATTATTGTAGTCCTCAGTTCAACGTCGAGAAGCGAGGTCCTCAGGGCCTGTTTGTGGAAGTTAGTTGCGTAAAAAGGCCTTATTAAAACACTTTTTTACTTTACTCTTTGTTAAATAATTATAAAGCATAAACATTACCTCTTACAAAAAGTAATGATTCTGAAAAAACATAGTTTTCGTCGGTTATAGATATTTATTTATAGTTATTTTACAGCATTATATATGTCTGAGTCTGAATATAGCGCCATCTAACCAGAAAATGCAGAAACACTATCTGAATTAGAAACGACACCAAATTTAATGTAGTCCTTAGTTCAAAGCTGAGAAGCGAGTTCTCTAATAGTTGCTCTTCCCTGTCGATAGATGGCAGTAAAATAAAAACACAAGGTGGCAATTGTAACATTTTTTATTTTTAAATCTTTCTGGCTTTATTTACTTTACTCTTTGTTACAAATAAAGCATAAATATTACCCCTAGATAAACAAAATGTAATGATTCTGAAATAACATTATTTTCGTCGGTTTCATACAGCATTATTATATATGTTTGAAAAATGCGCCATCTAGCCAGTAAATGCAGAAACACTATCTCAATTAGAAACGACACCGAATTTATTGTAGTTCTCATTTCAACCTCGAGAAACAAGTTCTTTAATAGTTGCTCTTCCTTGTCGATAGATGGCAGTAAAATTAAAACAAAACGTGGCAATTGTAACATTTTTATTCTTAGATCTTTCTGTGTACATAATTATTATAATTATGTATTTAATTGATTTAATATTCACCTATGATCACATTTATATTTTAGTTTTTCAGTCTTATAATTAAAGACATTTTTTTTACACTTCTATATGTTGCAAATGTTTAAATTCTACAAAACAATAAGATTAGGGTGCGTCTAGTTTTGTTGGTAAGTACCTACCTAAGTGTTGCGGTAAAGCGTTATCTATATTATATCCTATGTCAATTATGTCCTTCCCTAAGACTATCTTTTTACGACACCAAGCTTCGTTCATCCAAATAATTATAACAGACATACAAAGTTTACTTTCGCATTTAAACTATTAGTATGGATACTGGATATCTACTGCATATTTATTCAACACTGACAAAAATATAAATATAAAAAAAAGTATTTTCTACCCCAAGCTTGACATTTTCTAAATACATATATCAATGGTTGTAAAGATCTTGTAAATATAAAAAACATCGCGCAAAATATAAAAATATTTTATAACGACAAGGTACCACAAAACACACGCACATGTGGCCAGGCGCGGATCCAGGATTTCGTATGGATATTTTTGTGATTTCGTTCAGTAGGGTACATATTTCGTGTGATAACTTATATTTTGAGATGATTTTGTTTGATTAATTTTCTGGTTCAGTATGGCCCACCTGGTGGTTAGCGGTTACTGTTGCCTATGCATTTGCAACACTAGGGACATTGCCGATGCGTTGCAAACCCTTAAGAACTCTTTTCACACCCATCTCGAAGGACTGGAAACTTAGTAACCAAAAGTATGGATGCATAGTTTTGAACTTTTTTGGCGGCAATCGAATTGTCAACGTGAATATTTTGTTTTTATTTCCAAAACTTGTGTTTCTTCGTGTGATAATGTGTAATATTGGTGGATTATTAACCATTATGTGTTCGTTAATGTGTACGAGTGTGGGAAATTGAAATAAAGTTGTGAAAGTGACTTTTCTAGTTGCTCCAAAAAAGTCCGTGTAAAGTTTAAGTAAAGCTCCACTACTTTACTTAAACACTATCCTCATTCCATCATCTCATCATCATCATCATCATTTAAACTTGATTCAACTCTCTGAGTTTGAAATATTTTATACTTGACACTGGCAAATACACTAATCGTGTGACGCCATAACAAAAAAAAAAAGACGCATAGTTACTGTCAAGAAATGTAGTTAAAATATGAAAAAAGAAAACGAAGGGCTTTGGTGCAGGACGGGGGCAATGCACCCATTGCCCCCGTCCTGCATCCGCGCGTACATATGGCCGACACATCCTTATCTCAATAAATTCTATTTATAGCTAATTACCTACTTACTTATAATTAAATTGTACATTTAGTACGTTAGACCTTTTTCCTCCATCGCTTCTCTTATCTTCCCAGGTTTGGGCCAGAACGCCATGAGTATCGTGGAACCTGCGAAACAATACAAAATATACAATTAATATACCTACCTACCTACATATATATTTTTGGTAAAAACTAGCTGGAGCGATGGTGGCCGAAAGGTAACCACGTGCGCTTTACAAAGCGCCAACACCGAGTTCGAATCCTTTCGGCCCCATACCTAAGACCAGGGTTATGTGTGGATTTGCCATCGCTTAAAAACGGTAAAGGAAAACATCGTGAGGAAACCGGCATGTCCAAGAACTGCAACATTCAAGGGCATGCGACATCTACCAACCCACACTGGGCCAGTGTGGTAGTTAACGGCCCATACTCTCTCTCTCTGAGAGAAGGCCAGCGTCCCAGCGGTGGGAACGTGACGACGATTGAAAAACTAGCTGAAGTGGCAATGGACTGGACAATAGACATAATATCTAAGATTTAAAGATTCAAAGAATTTATTGCATTCCATAATGTACAATAGTTAGTCATAATTTAGATAAGATCAATTATGGACCCTGTTGGGCACAACAACAACATTACTTAAAAACTAGAGGAGAGGAGGACTGCCATCAATCAACAAAAAATTTATATGCCTACTGCAACCTATGTAAGTCTATATATCTAGTAAACATTTCTTGCAGTTAGATTTTGTCGTTAAGGAATTCCTGTATAGAGTAATATGATTTTTCCTTTAAAAAGTCATTTAAACATCTAATGAATTGTTTGTTATTGTTCTGTTTTTTTAAAAATTCCGGAAGCTTATTATATATCTTATCTTATTATATATTTTATCTTATTATATATTTTATCTGATTACGATAATGATGAAAAACTAGCAACGACACCTGATGTTAAGTGACAATGTGGTCAAAGATTACACACTACACCTGGATTGGGAACTGGCTCTCAAGTGAGGCTGCCGGAACACACCGATAGGTGCTTGGAGACAGGTTCTTATATAACTTTAGGGTCGTAGCCAGGTGAGCACTAGAAAATGCCTTACAACAAGCTATGGTTTCATCTCGATATTTTCCTTCACCGAAAGCTCAAGCTCATTGTAGGATTTAAACTCACAATGATGTCACGCCGTGCCATTGTGCCAAAGTGGAAGCTATGCCTTTAAAAGGCCACATCATAATCAGCTGGAAGATGTCCACTGCTGAACATAGGCCTCCCCCTTTGAACGCCACCATGAACGGATATTAGCCATTTGCATCCATCGGCTCCCTGCGACTCTTACAATGTCGTCGGTCCACCTAGTGTGGGCCTACCTACAAAACGTCTTCCGGTTCGTAGTTGCCACTAGAGAACCTTTCTTCCTCATCATCAGTTCTCTCTGACTCTGGCTTTCTCTCAGAGAGAGAGTATCACTTACCAGCGGTGAAAGCCCCGAAGATAGTAAAGGCAGCCTGACAGTGTGTCTCCAAGGTGGCCCCTAAGAGATTGGATCCCACGGCGGCGCCGCCGCGGCCCACCATGTACATCACGCACATGGCCATCGCTCTGCAAGTGACAAAATAAGTGTTACTTGTAACTACATACATTGTAACACTAGGTCTAAGATTAATATCTATCTATGTGACATAAAAAAATTGCATGATTTAATAGACGTGAAAAAAAACAACTAAAACACACTTTTATTAGAATAGAATAGAATTTACGTTTATTTGCAACAACAACAGGTAGGTGTTAGATATGTACAATATATAGAAAATAGTGAAAATCGCTATAAAAAAATAAAAAAAAATAAAAAAATTAAATAATATATTATATTATTACATAATATTACATAATGAAATAAAATAAAATATAAATAAAAAAAAAATATAAATATTGAATAATGAATAAATGTAATATTTTTTTTTATTTACATAATATTTTATTATTTTTTTATTTTATTACTTAGTTATTAAATCGTTATTATTTTTTCGCTATTTTATTTCTTATTTTATTTTCGCTTTTTTTCGTTATTATTATTTTTTAAAACACTTTTATTAGCTTGACTTGTAACTAACTAACTAACTAATTATTTTTCTGCTTCTTTAAATTAATTAGAAGTACAAAAAGCGCTCCACATTTTTTGAATTGCCTAATCATTGTATCGTAATTCGTAACTAATACAAGTCAATTTAACAATATAACATTTTTTATACACAATAAAACTGTGTTTATTAGTTCTTCGAACTTCTTATTTTTTACTTCTGACAAGGAAGTTTTGACCAGAAATTATCTGATGTTAAGTTACGAAGATGGCGCCACGCTACCTACACCTGGGTTGGGAACTGGCTCTCAAATGGGGCTGCCAGAACACACCGATAGGTGCTTGGAGACAGATTCCTCTTTATAATATTGGTATAGTTTTTACATACCTGAGGCATGTAGGAAACACGTCAACAGCGATGGCCGCCAATATAGAAGCAGCACAACCAGAGCAAAGCGAGACGATCAGCAGAGCTGTAGCCGCGCCGCCTTGAGGGACGTAAGCAGCTGCAACCGTGGCCACTCCGCAGATGAACATTATTCCACCTGGAAGTTAAAGGACATCATCACCAACATCATCATTATTAACATGATCCTCGCTCTGTCGGCGGTCCCAGATACCGCTGGAAAGACGAAGTCACGAAAGATTTGCGCTCACTCCAGGTGGAGGAGTGGAAGTGGCGCAGGACAGACCGAAGCGGCGTCTTTTGTTATCGGAAGCCAGGACTCATTTTGGGTCGATGCGCCATCTCAGTCAGTATCATTATTGTAGGCGCGTGGAAGCCAAATTTCGGAGCTCTGCTACCAGGTGAACTTTTAGTGTTCACCAAACCATTAAAGGGAATAGGGTACGTACTGCAGGACGTCAGTCCTGGGTCCAGGTGCGCGCACTAGAGTTTTGGGACACTTCGACACACAGGGGACCGCACAAATTCACAGTTCAAATTGGGTCCAGGGCGATTCGTCGACTTGTATGCGTGGGCGCGCGATTCAAAATGGCGACCCAGCAGCGGGGAAAGAGAAAGGGGAGAGAGCACGGGGAGCGGGAAGGGGTGGTAGCCGCTGCGCATATATCTAGCCTATACAATTGTCATAGTTGAAGTGATGACTGATGATAGCTCAGTGGTAAAGACGTCACCTTGCGATCTGTAGTCTGTGTCCGAACCCTACAATAAGCTTGAGCTTTAGGTAAAGCAAAACATCGTTGTGAAACCATAGCTTGGTATTTTCAAATGCTGGCCTGGCTAGCTATCACCATCAAGTTAAGAAGCGGTCGTCAAGCCCCTATCGGTGTGCCTCACTTGAGAGCCAGTTCTCAATCCAGATGTAGCGTGGCGCCACCTTCGACCACATCGTCACTTAACATCAGGTGACTTGTGGTCAAACACTAAATTATAGGAAGTAAATTAAAACATTGGTTTAGTTGTGGCAATGGGCTGGCTCGACGAACCTATAACCAATAGAGAAGAAAGTTTCTCGAGTGGCGACCACGAACCGGAACACGTTCTGTAGGTACAGTGTATCGAACACTACTGGGACTAACTCTTAGCCAGAGGAACCAATGGCTAGTAACTGTTCAAAAGGGGCGGCCTGTGTTAGGCGTCTTCCGACCTTAAATATTGTGGTAACCAGACCAGACATGCCTGTTTTTTCAGGACGTTTTCCTTCACCATTTTGAGTGATGCCTGCATAGGAGATTTCGCATGCCCTGGAATATTTTGATTCTCGGACACATTGGTTTCATCACCATGTTTCCTTTTACCATTGCTTTCATACACGGAGAAAAAAAGACCATCCGAAATACCGTTTTCCTTCCGAGTCAAAAGGGAAGGAAAACTAAGGTAAAAATGGGAAGGAAACAGTCTTGGAAGGTAAGACTCAGAAGGAAAGT
This sequence comes from Opisthograptis luteolata, assembly GCA_931315375.2. Taxonomy (NCBI): domain Eukaryota; kingdom Metazoa; phylum Arthropoda; class Insecta; order Lepidoptera; family Geometridae; genus Opisthograptis; species Opisthograptis luteolata. The sequence goes on along the minus strand of OV928042.1, from coordinate 12,395,992 downwards.
CCAATTTTTTTTAGTGTAGATGCCTGAATGGGTACTTACAGTACAAAGTCTTCCGGCCAACCCTATTGATGAAGACGCCAATGGCGAGGTAGGTGATCGCGAACACAGCTCCCATGGACATGGATATCGGGAACACGGCCACTGACACTTCTGCTTCGCACTTCCTCTGCCCAGATTGCACTGCTAACTGAAAATATTACATCTAACAAGCCCTTTGCAAGCAAAAAAAAAACCGGCCTCAAAGATTTTCTCATAGATGCCATTATCAGAACTGGACCACGCAGGAAGCACCAGTTTTCAGATAAAAAAAAGGAATCATCAAAATCGGTTCACCCAGTGGAAAGTTCTGAGATAACAAACATAAAAAAATACCGTCGAATTGAAAAGAAAACATATTTTTAACAATCAATCAAGAATTTACCTTAGGTTTTAACAATGCCCGAACGCCCCGAACCATTTGCACAACAAAAAGTTTACCTCAATGTAATACTAAATCGCGGGTGAAACCGTGGGGAACTAAGTAATGAATATAATAGGGATCTTAGTCGAACGAATTTGCTGATAGATTTTTTCTTTACATCCTCTCTTATTAGTCTCGCAAAAATCTCGGATATGGGTCGTCAAATTTGTATACGCAAGTATAATTAGTAATAATTTTGTATGGGAATTGCCAGGTGGCACAAAGGTCACTGGGTCATCTAGCAATCAATATCTATACTCACAGTTGCGTTCAAAGCTTTCTCGTATATAATCTGACAAATATTTATCTTCTCCTGGCTGGTGTTCCTCAGGATGTTGTTTAGAATATCTGGCACCCACACGTAGAGCCCACTTGATCTGTAACAAATTTAACATGAGTTTTTTAGCAGTAGACAAAAACTATGTGAACTAACTAACTAACTGAGATGGCGCAACGACCCAAAGTGAGTCTTGGCCTCCGATAACAAAAGACGCCACTTCGGTCTGTCCTGCGCAACCTCCTGCCAGTCCTCCACCTGGAGTGAGCGCAAATCCTTCGTGACTTCGCCTTTCCAGCGATATCTGGGACGGCCGACCGGGCAACGGCCACTCGGCCGTCTAAGAGGACGCCGTGATAAACAATGAATCTGAAATCAGCTCCATACAAAAACGCAAGCGAGCTGACTAATGCCGTAGGGTCGTATGCGTCAAAACAAAGGTTTTTTTTCGTTTAAAATGAAAACTATCGTTAATTTTATAGAACTAAACCTGTAGTTCTTTAAAGAGTGTGTTTATTTACGTATGTTTTGTAATTGCTGAGAAAAAAGGAGATCCCTGCAGCCAATATTGCCAATTCTTCATCTTAATATGTGAAAACGTGATGTACAAATCATACGACGGGACGGGACTGTGCGTTCGAATCCGCTGATAAAAACCCAATTTCATAACACATCTGCTATGGCTGAAATGGCTCAGTACCTACCCTTAGTATACCTACAAGTTTTTATGGTTGACAAAAACTATTAAGGTTTTCGTTTCCTTCCAAGCATTTTTCTTCAGCGCTCCTTACCGAAACTTAGAAGGTCTAAAATCGGTAATACGGATTTTTTAAATAATTTTATTCGTATTCTAACAAAGTTATCAAGTTACATTTTGAATTGAGGTAGTACGAGTTGCCACTTTGACACGCGGTGGTAAACTTTGACGTTTACGAAAACTTTTATAGTTTTCAAAACTTGTACTAGAATGGAGAGGAGTTGCGCTCTGTCGTTTCAGATGCCAAGACGCACATAGGGTCGCTGAGCCATCGGAGTTGTTGTGTTCTACTAATACTGGCAAATACATTGAAGTTAAACAATTTTTTAATGTCAAAGGCTTTTCAAATTCAGTATTAATTTAATTAATTCAATAACCCAATTTAATCATATATTCAAACTTTTATTTGATAACTCTAATCTATCATTTATAAGGTAATGTTGATTTGATTCTAAATTAATTTGTTATTTGATACATTTGAATATGTAATTTCCTAAATATGATCATAATAATAGGGTAGCTTAACATAAAATTAACCGTTCGCACAATATCGAACGCGTGTTCAAGGTAATAAAAAATAAAATAAAAATCGTAAGTGGTACTTAATATTAAATAAAAAACATTAAATAACCACAATAGCGTGTCTAATAAAACTATGAAAACCGCATCAATATCAGTTCATATTTTCCGGAGTTTATATTTAGAACATTAACTTAGTTTAGCTTTAGTATTTAGTTTAATTTTTTATCTAATTGTATATATTATGTTCTTTTTAAATTAAATTAACTTGGTTAAGATAATAGGTCATTTTTTAGTGCCCACTGAGAAAACAATTCTGACTTTCCTTCTGAGTCTTTACCTTCCAAGACCGTTTCCTTCCTTATTTTGTATTAAGTAGTTTTCCTTCCAAATCACAATTCCTTCCTTTTTGACTCAGAAGGAAAACGGTACTTCGGAAGGTCTTTTTTCTCCGTGCCCGCCTGTCTACCACCGTCAAGCATCACCAATCGGTGTGTTCCAGCAGCCTCACTTGAGAGCCATTTCCCAGTCCAGGCGTAGACCTATACGTCGCTTAACATCTAGTGACTTGCGGTAAAACATAACCTTAGTAAAACTAACTAATTCCTAGTCAAGACAAACCTGCCTCTGTGTTACCTACCACCTTTATCACTAAATCTTTGATAGCCACCACCACGACCAATCAGCCCTTTGCGTCCCCACTGTTGGGACTCAGGCCTTCTCTCAGAGAGAGAGTTCTACCACGCGGGCCCAGTGCGGGTTGGTAGATGTCGCATGCCCTTGAATGCTGTGGTTCTTAGACATGCCGGTTTCCTCACGATGTTTTCCTTCACTGTTTTGAACGATGGTAAATTCACACAGTCATAGATGCGGGTCAAGAGGATTCGAGCTCCGTGTCGGGGCCTTGTAACGCATTTATTTACCTATGATAGGTAGGTATATCAGTTTTAAATTATCATCGTTATTTTACTCAGTAAACAGTTTATTTTACTGTACACAAAACTCAATATACACAAGAGAATCAGTAACGTGTGTACAATGATAAGATAATACGTCTATCGTCCCATTACCCCAACATTATTAGCTTTGATATCGTTTCATTCATTTTGGTAAACATCAGCTTTATCTAATAACTCAAAGTGATGAAAGTGCAAGGCATATAGCTAGGTATATGCCTTGCACTTTCATCCATGTGGAGATCCTCACAAGATGCTAATTGCAATAAAATATAGCTAACTAGCTGTGCCCCACGGTTTCACCCACGTCTTCCCGTTGTCCCGCAGGAACCCTTTTCCGGGATAGCGCGTAATTTTTGTTACCTGCACTTTTAAACAGAAATAAAATGCTTACACCATAAACACAGCAAACATGGAAACGTGTGAAATGATGACGCATCGAAGCAGAGGTGGCCGGAACATGAGGGATATATTCTTGATGGCCCCAGCAAAACCGCCGGCCGTGGGACCCTCAGCACTGCTCGACGCTATTTTTGTCACCTGGAAAGTAATTAAAATGACCCCAAGCTAAGAATCTATCGCGAAGCACATATCGGTGTTAAGGCAGCCTCACTTGAGAGCCAGTTCCCAGTCCTGGCGTAGAGAGCGTTGCTTCCTTTGACGACATCGTCGCTTCTCGTGAGGTGACTTGTCAAACGCTTCCCAGTATGGTGTAGAAAAAGCTACGAACCCCAGCAAAGGCTAGGCTTTCAAGATACATAAATATAGTACATATATGATCCAGATCAGCGTATTTAGTTCTGATTTTAAGGATTGACGTTGGTATCATTTTGATATTGTCCTACCTCAATTTGAGCGATTCGCCTGTTGATTGAAAACACCAAAGTCAGGGCATCATAATATTATAATTATATAGGTACTGAAAAGTTTGACGCGTATTTGAACATAGTAGCTAGAACTGGCAGAGCTGCGTTTAGTACTTTCACTGCTAAAAATAAATTTCAGAGATGCCAAAAACAAATTCTTGGAAAGACAAAAGCGTAAACAAAAACGCGTCTCGTATTAGTAGGACTCTTTTGAGGAGCCCATCTGAAAAAGTACCACCATTTACCAGTGCATTGAGGTTAATAATACAATCACCATGCAGTAGTGAGTAATAACTAATGTCTTCTGGAATGAAAGGTAATGATTGCAGTGAAATTACAGGCCCTAAAGAGTTTTAACGTCTAACATCTCAGGCTGACAAGTTTTAGTACCTACATTACTAAGCAAGATTTTGAGCTGATGAAGTTCAAGACTATAGGTGGCAAGCATGTCATTAACCATCAGGCAATAACCATCATTTACCATCAAAATTGTACTTACTGGAAAGTCAGATGCTGCACAGTTATTATTCCACGCGTACATCTTAGCCAGAACGGGTAGGGCTGCCTCTGGCCCCTTCACTGCCAGCAAATATCGGGGGCTTTCCGGAAGAAACAGAAGTATGGCGGCTGCTACCAACCCTGGAGCACACCACAGCCAGACGAACGCGCGCCAAGGCACGATCTCCATACAGGCCAACGTGAACGACCATTTCCCTGGGATGATCAGCCAGGCCAGACCTGGAAGAGGCAGGTAAAATCGTTCACAAACACGAAGCAACAATGACTTGCGACAATGAGCTTGAGCTTTCGGTGAAGGAAAACATCGTGACGAAACCGTAGCTTGATGGTAGGGTATTTTCTATTACCACGATCTCCATACAGGCTAACGTGAACGACAATTTCCCTGGGATGATCAGCCAGGCTAGACCTGGAAGTGACAGTTTAACTCGTTTACAATATGAAACATGGAACTTGGAGCTCTGCCTGTTCAGAAGGAAATTTGAGTAGAGAATCTATTAGCTAAAATCAACGACAAAACATTACAACGGCCATTATGTCTAGTGTCCACCAGATATATACATAGTACATGTAAACCTATGTACACACTCAAATTTAATACACATTGTAACATAGTACTGTATTGTAAGAACTTCCTCTCATAGCGATAGCGACAATGCACTATTGCCAATTGAAATTCGCCAATATTGCACCGGCATAGAGTCTAACAGCATCGTCGTCCTTCGCCTAATAAAGCTAACTTGATACTTGACTTTGCTTATGCAACTGATAACTGTTGATCAAAGGTGGACCCAGAGGGGGGCATGGGGTATGGGCCCCACCTAGACTTGCAAGGAGCTGAGACTGGGAGATTAATACCTACTACTACTATACTATTTGTTAACAAATATTTGTGTCTACTTTTTTTATTTTAGTTTTTTCAGGGTAGCTTTCGACCTTAAGTCACTTGATGTTACATGACGATATGATCGAAGAGGGTTACCCTACACTTGGGTTGGGAACTGGCTGTCTAGTCAGAGCCCCGAAACACACCGATTAATCACTGGAGTCGATTATGATGATCTTAAATTTGACAGGTTTAAAAATTATGATTATAATGATGAGTCTTAGTAACCTATTCTATTAGATCTAAGTATCAGTTATTTCGGTTTTAGAGAATGCGCATCAGAATCGGCACCAATGATAGAGAATTAATCCCAAAGACATGGTGGGGGGGAAATCTCCTTACCTGTCCCCCCAGAAGTTAGAACTAGATCCGCACTAGCTACACTAGCTGCTGATGATAAGCATTCTGGGTCAGTTGCACTTTGCAGCTATGACGTGAATGTGCAGATGCCCTTACAGTATTGATACTTTGATTATTAATTATTTGTTTTGTTTTACGACAGAACATTAAAATGAACGATTTAGATACTAATGACACGTTGAATTAATCATAATTAATATGATATAACAAAATTGTTTGGATTTGGTACGCATGCGCTTACAAATAAGAAAATAGGTATGTTTTATTGGGTTTACAATGACATCATGATAACCATAACGTTCCCACTGCTGGGACACAGAAAGAGAGAGTATGAGCCATAATCCACGCGGGCCGAGTCATGTCTAGAGCTTGCTTGCGTGATAAAATTCATAAACTCCGAAACGAGGAAATTCTCCAAAGAACCAAAAACACCGATATGGCTTTCAGGATTTGCAAGTTTAAGCGGCAATGGGCAAGTCACATCGCTTCACGAACCGATAACCGATGTAGAAGAAAGTTACGCTGATGTGGTCGCAGGAGGCGCCACGCTTTGCCTGGATTGGGAACTGGCTTTCAAGTGGGGCTGCCGGAACTCACTGATAGGTGCTTGGCGACAGACTCATAACTTGAGTGTGATAGCACGCACTAGAAAATGCCCTACCACCAAGCTATAGTTTCATCACTATGTTTTTCTTTACCGATAGCTCAAGCTCAATGTAGGATTTCAACCCACGACCTACCGATCGCAAGCCAACGTCACTACCACTGAGCGATCTTCGCTTCAAATATTCAATGAACTCTCGTATAGCTGTAAGTTCCTAGTACCGAGACCTACTTTGTTACGTTATCATGCCATAAAACTGTTAGCTCAGTCAGTAAATACAAGATAATGGTATGGCACCAATAAACGCAACGTTGATTAGGCGATGCAATCAACTTTATTGTTTGAATAACGTTTGGCTTTCTTTTATCATGACAATCAATTTCAAAGACGGAGATTACGAGTTCAATTACATATTAGGATTAGTTTATTATCAAGCGATTATGGTTCAGCGGTAGTGAGGTGGGCTTGCGATGCGTAGGTGGTGACTTCCAATCCTACAATGGGCTTGAGCTTTCGGTGAAGGAAAATATCGCTTGGTGAACACATTTTCTAGTGCTCGCCTGGCTAGCTTAAGAATCTGTCGCCAAGCACTAAATCGGTGTGTTTTAGCAACCCCACTTGAGAGCCAGTTCCCAATCCAGGTGTAGCGTACTGCCACTTTCGACCACATTGTCACTTAGCATCAGGTGACTTGTAGTCAGTATAAAAAAATCTATTGAAAACGAAAATGTATAAAGTGGTAAAAGTTAAATGAACAGTAAAATAGAAGTCAATCTATACATGATTGTTTTCTGTAGAGTATACATATATAATAACATCCATATTACCAAAAAAGGGATGAATATGAATGTTGATGGATGGAAGGGAAGAGGAAGACCAAAGAAAAGATGGATGGATTGTGTAAGGACCGATATGAATGAAAGGGGAGTGAATGAAGCGATGACGGCTGATAGGGGAGAGTGGAAGAAGAGTACATGCTGCGCCGACCACAAATAGATGGGACTAGGGGAAGAAGAAGAAGAAGATACATAAATAATAACAATTTAATATATCTATTTAAGGTTGCTCAGCGACCTATGGAAAGAGCTATGCTTGGGGTTTCTCTGAGGGATCGAATCAGGAATGAGGTATTCCGTCAGAGAACTAAGGTCACCGACATAGCTCACAGACTAAGCAAGCTAAAGTGGCAGTGGGTTGGTCACATAAGCCGCCGAACCGATAACCGTTGGGGTAGACGTGTTCTTGAGTGGAGACCGCGACTTGGCAAACGTACGTACGTAGTGTGGGACGTCCTGCGACAAGGTGGAGCGACGACTTGCACCGAGTGGCTGCCAGTAGTTGGATGAGAAGAGCCGAAGGCCGGGCTCAGTGGCGTACCTTGGGAGAGGCCTATGTCCAGCATTGGACTGATACAGGTGGATGATGATATCTATTTAATTTGAAGTAAAATATGGGACTCTTCACGTGTGTAAAACCGCGAGGAATTGCTACTATAATAATAAACGAAACATATTTATCATAATATCATAAACAATACCATTCTTGCACTAGCATTGTTAATTCTTATCATAAATTATTGTATGTAACTAGCTGGTTTCGTGTTACGCAATGACAACTACGTAATTACCTTATTACATAGTAAATAGTTTACAATTTACATAGTTGTATCGGCGAGGGACTTTAATGTTTTATGACATTCCACCGTGACCTACCTGAAGGTACCAAGTGTTAAACTACCGATAAATATAATATACCTACATTCTGTGGTATTGATGGAGTTAATAAGTTATGTGTTGATTTACCATCGCTCAAAACTGTGAAGGCAAACATCGTGACGAAACCGGCATGTCCAAGAACCACAACCATCAAGGCCATGCGACATCTATCAAACCGCACGGAGCCCGCGTGCTAGATTACGGCCCATACTCTCTTTCTGAGAAAAGGCCAGAGTCCCAGCAGTGGGAAGGTAATAGGCTGATAATGATAGAAGTTTAGCGTGAGGAAGTAACGGACAATATAGGTTTTAGTTATGTAATTTTCTTGTAGGAACATGAATAGCGTAAAAAAGTGATTACCATAATTTTAACACTAGCAACAAACATACAATTTTTGTAGCCTCTACAAGGTTCCATAGAGTCAGCAATTCTATAAAGGTTAATGTGTCCGTTTTTTTAACAAAATCCCAAGTTAAATCTAAATTGTTTTAATTATGTAGTGATAAATAAGTTCAACATTTTTTATCATTGTGTCACATAAACACTCTGTTACGTGACGTCACTACACCTCTTCAATGTCGTCTTAAAAATCGTATCTGTCAATGTCATGTGCGCAAAAAGGTCTTATCATAATGACCAGTTCAATTTCACTCTCGATAGCCTTATGAGCATATAAACTGAAGTCTTCAAAATCGAAAGAAGGTACCTAAACTATTAACATCACCAGTTCAAGAGGGTATTATAATATGAGTAGAAAATACGTTACGTAAACAAATCAGTATGCTATGAAGGTCAGTTGATAAATTAATTCCTTCACCTAATTATTACAATTTAACTAAGCCATACAAACATACCTATACGTGACGTCACGTTTCCAAACAGTCCTAATCAGACCAGAGCTGGTTGATCAACCAACATCATGCCAAGTTGGAGCCGATTTGACTCTGACATTTTTGTGAATACTTATTGCACTAATATAAAATTGTTCTTTTTAGAACAGTTACTATGAGCAATCATCGTCAGTCTATTTCATTCTCAGCGCTGCGACACAACTCTTCTCTCATAGAGAGTAGATGCCATAATCAACCATGCAGCCGCATGCCCAATGCGGATTCACGGATAGGCTAGTGGTTATCATCAGCCTGTATCAGTCCACTGCTGGACATAGGCCTTTTTTTTAATCTCCTTGCGCCTTGTGCCGGGGCTACGGGTACGCGTTGGAACTCTTCCGCGGCCCCAACGGCGATGGCCCTTTAATGGGTTCCACCTTAGTAGGGTGACTTCAAGAGGGCGCACTGATGTGCGCGCGCCACTTTGGGACCTATGACGGCTGGACATAGGCTCTCATCCAACTACTGCCAGTATCTCTGTGCAAGTCGTCGCTCCACATAGTCGCAAGGCGTTCTACACTACGTTTGCCAAGCTGTGGCCAGCCCCAGTGTTGGATTTTTCAGACCACCCGTAGGCCTTCGAGATGGCCTAACGATTGCTTCTATATAACAACTAGTTCCGACGGTTTGACGACAAGTAAACATAATGAATGAGAGAAAGACACATTTTATTTGTGCATACAGTTTGCATGTAGACTAATACATTCACGCCAAAAAACAGTTACACATTAGGTATGTGTCAGCGCAAACACTGCTGCCGTGTACAGACTACAGAACTGCACAAAAAGGATTATAATCAGCATATGTTATGGATGAGTCCACAGCGCTGATGTATACCGATGTATACGCTTTATTTCTTTCTAAATGAAATGAAAATACATTTATTTCTGACACGCACAATATCGCACAAATTAAGGACAAGAACAAAAAGTAACAGTAGTAGTAGTTCTAGATTGACTGACCTGGTAATATAATGAAGGAGAAGGATATGAAAGCGGAGCCCCACGCTATGGCGGCCGCTCGACGCAGTCCCGTGTGCATCTCGCCTAGATACGCGTACACAGTCGCGCTTGATGCTGATATCCTGAAAAAGTAATACATAAACTACATCGATTCAGAACTTTTGGCGTTAGAAAACATCGTGATGAAATCATAGCTGGCAGGAAATTTTCTAGTGCCATCTGGCTAGCTATCATAATCCGTCGCAAAGCACTTATCAGCGTGTTTGTTTTATATTCTTCATGATTGACCTGATGTTAAGTGACGATATAGTCAAAGGTTACACCATGCTACACCTGAACTGGGAACTGGCTCTCGAAGATGGTTGGTGGAAAACATCAAAAGGCACTTGGCGACTGTTCCTTATTAAATTCAGGGTATGCAGGCGAGTACTATAAAATGCCTTACCACCAAGAGAGTTCCTGCAGCTACACTTGAGGGTCATTTTTTAATCCAGTCGTAGCATGCCGTCGTTCTCTACCACAACGTCACTTATCATCAGATGGGTAAAGGTTAAGATATGCGTTCCAAAGCCTTCCATTCCTTAAATATCTATAGGATCAATCAATGGAAACTTTACTCTCGATTACTTACAAGCACCCAGTAAGGAACCTCAGCACCAGAAGGGTCCAAACGCTGGTCGAGAAAGACGATGCTATGGAGAAGACTGCAGACGTCGCCAGGGCTGGCAGCATCACCGCTCGCCGCCCCAGCTTATCTCCAAGGTAACCCCAGAGGAAAGACGTGCTGATTATACCTGGAAGATAAGGAAAGCTTAGATTGGGAGTTTGAAGGTCGATCGGTCAGTTGGTCAAGAGGAAACTGGCATGTCCAAGAACCACGACATTACAGGGCATGCAACGTCTACCAACCCACACTGGGTTAGCGTAGTAGCATAGTAAAATAAAAAGTAGTAGATCATACATAGCTCATACTCTCTCTCTGAGAGAAAAGGCCTGTATCTGAAACGATCTATTTTAGTATACGAATGGAATGCTTTATTTCACTTTTGGTGCGGCCAAATTAAATTAAAAATAATTCGTTGTTTACAAATCTTTTGGCTAACAGTAGACATATTGACAAACAATGACCTGCTTAAACTTGGTAATTTGGTGAAACCGTAAAACGCGTCTATTTTTAAACCAATTATGTAAAGAAATTAACATTAGTTTCCATGTTCGTCCGACAAAATTAGAGTGCCATCATATGAATGATTCTTGTTCTATTCTTATGCTGGTGTAAGGAAGTTGGAACATATTGAGTCCTACTATATCAATCAACATATTTTTTTAATTTGAATCATCATCATCATCGTCAGTCTTACCTTCCTACTGCTGGTACACAGGCCTTCTCTCAGAGAGACAGATAGTATGGGTCATAATCTACCACGCTGGCCCAGTGCGGGCTAGTAGATATCGCATGCCTGCGAAGTAAATCATTTATGATTTAGTAGCATTTGTCGATTAAAATGAAATAATTAATTAATAACAGTGTCATGTAATAGAAGTGTAGACAGAGATTCCAATTGAATGGAATTCAAACGCCTCCATATCATTGTAACCGGTATAGAGGATTGGGGCAGCGACGCCAAATGATTTATCTTAAGTCTGCCTTAATTAGCGGCAAATAGGAATGATTGGTCGTATCGAGACATTTACTTATTAATAATACTGATAATAATCGATTAACATATTAGTAACTCATTTCGTAATCGTATAAGGTGATTAATATGGACTTATTACTATTCCTAGATTAGTAGTGTTAGTCGCCTAGTCTCATTTTAAGTTATTCAATCAAGTAAATAATTATGTTACTAATTTTATAATCGATTATTAATTTATCATTATAAGATCGTTATGTATTCGTTGAGTAGGGGGTGGGGAGTTGTTTATTTCTGATGGTGTGAGTACTTAGTGAAACTAGCTTTATTATTAATATTTATATAATCAATACCATAATTAATAATTATTATTATTCGTTTCTTATCATTGCTATTATTTATTAATCAAGTGTCGCGTAAATTTAAGTATAGCTGAATGTAAATTCATCAGTCAGTCGTGCTGTTCTGTTCATTCAGTTTTATTAACAAAATGTCAAGTACCTAACAGTCCCTCCACGACGCGAACAACTAATCGATCGAACTAGTAATTGCACTACAATTTTAATCGAGATATCGCGAGACATTCATAATCGAATGATTCCATTGGTAAAATAATCTCAAAAACATCTACCGTTAGTCGTAACATAAAGATGTTTTTCAAAATCTAGAATAAAATCAAAATATTTCCAGTTCACGAGTTCATTGAACTCAAATCGAAAAAATGGCGTTTAGATTTTTGACCATTTTTTGTCAAATCTTTAAACACAAATTTATTGAATGGTTTGCTCATTTTCGTAATTTGATAGCTAACAATAAAAGTATTATATATTTTTTACAGCTTTGTGGTCGAAGTGGGTTTGGAAACTATGTCGGACGGAGCTAAGTCCTTTTCCAAAATGTCTTAAATCTTACTAATATTAGTAACGTGAAAGTTTGTGAGTATGGAATTATGGATGGATGGATGGATGTTTGTTACTCTTTCACGCAAAAACTACTAACGGATCCGAATGAAATTTGGAATAGAGATAGTTTATACCCTGGATTAACACATAGGCTACTTTTTATCCCGGAAAAAGGTTCCTGCGAGATAAGGGGAAGACGCGGGTGAAACCGCGATAGGTGTGTTCCGGCAGCCCCACTTGAGAGCTTGTTCCCAATACGGGTGTAATGTGGCGCCATCTTCGACCACATCGTCACTTAACATCAGGTGACTTGTGGTCAAACGCTAGACTAAAAGTAGTAAAGAAAAAAAAAACATAACTTCAGAAAACATCACTGCCAGGTGAGGCAATGATGGCACCGTGGTAGTCGAAGAAGGTTGGAATGGAATAGGCCGAAAACGAGCCCACGACTCCGCTCCCTTCTTGTGCCCGTCGGCCACACGCTGGGGTTTAGGTGCGGTTAGAGTCCAATATAACCCCCCTCCCACCCCGAAGGGGGTGAAGATCAGAGGGGTTTCCCCGGCGTTAATAAAAAAAACCGTAGCTCCCTGCGCGCTCCTTGGTTCATCGGGTGTACCTTCACTCCACCCGACAGCGTCCGGGTCCTTTTTGGACCAGCGTCGTCAAGGCAGCGGTTGAATGCGACAGCGATCCCGTTGCCCAGACACATGGCCCATTGCCGGAACACCGTGGGGTTTTAATCCCACATAACTAGGAAGCTCTCCCCGTCAGCTGAATGGTATGCATTAGGGATTCCCACGTTAAGAGGACGCCGTTATAAACAATTAATCTAAAATCAGCTCCATACAAAAACGCAAGCGAGCTGACTAATGCCGTAAGGACGTATGCGTCAAAAAAAAAGGTTTTTTTCGTTTAAAATGAAAACTATTGTTAATTTTATAGAACTAAACCTGTAGTTCTTTGAAGAATGTGTATATACCATACAAAAAAAAACAACTTTTAAATCGGTTTTGTATGCCTGTAAAATGAAAGTCTTTTGTTTAGAGGGCAGTTTTCGATCATTGTTTCTCTGCTATGAAAGTTAACCAATCGTGTTATCCTTCTGACAACTTGATGTCAAAAACATGATCTTTAATGTACATAAATATTAGCTCTGTATGTTTTGTAATTGCTGAGAAAAAAGGAGATCCCTGCAGCCAATATTGCCATTTCCTCGTCTTAGGTCATAACCGTAGCTAGTTTTAAGATGCCAGTAAACATATTATTGACTTAGCCTTCAACTTGGAGGGTAAAATAAATGTACAGATATAGTGTAGCTTTCCAATGGCGAAAGAATTTTAAAAATCGGATCATCCAAATGTCCAAATACTACCTCTCTATAATGCCTTATATGAATATGAAGTCATGCAGGTCAACCAGTGAAGCAGATAAAAAAATAAAAAAGAACAATAAAAGCCTACATAAGTATTATATTACCGGTTCTTTTCCTAATCTCCCAAAAAGATAAAAAAAATGCAGGTTCTTGAACCACATTTTTTTGACCCCACTTTATCTGGCCTTGAAACTTGTTATTGCAAAGTGCATAATAAAATATTGTCAGTTGCCACCTTATTAAAATTTAAAAACATATTTTAGAAAAAACTAGCTGCGCCTCGCAGTTTCACCCGCGTGGTGCCGTTATCCCGTAGGAACCTTTTCCGGGATAAAAAGTATGTCCGTTCCTATGTCCGTTTCCTGGTCCTAAGCTACCTCCCCACCAATTTTCAGCCAAATCGGCTCAGCCGTTCTTGAGTTATAAGTAGTGTAACTAACACGACTTTCTTTTATAAAATATATAGATAGATATGTTGCATCATTGTTTTATTTCCTAGGTTGGTAACGTCTGGCCCCAAGTTACCTGAAGTCATGGCGCCATGCTGGTCCATGCTACGCCTGGATTGGGAACTGGCTCCAAAGGACCACCAGAACACACTAACAAGTTCTAGAGATTAAATTCTTAATTTTAAAGTGATATCTAGACTAGCTAGCCAGGCGAGCACTAGCAACTGCAGCAATCGTGATCAGGTGACAGGTGTCCCACTTTTGGCAAGACATCCCATTTTTTAGCCCTCTCAGATTGCGTCCCGCAAGCACCCTGAGCAGAACAACGCCCAAAATCCCGCTTTTTCATATAAGTAGTTATTACATGAGTACCCCTTAAAACATCTGATTTTGAAGTAATGGAATATTATAATAATAATATCTACCTATGACATTTTTTTACGTCCCGATTTTTTCGTCCCAATCCCGCTTTTTTACACTTGAGTCCCGATGTTCGGAAAAATGTATGTGGCAACACCACTTGTGATCAAGCGCTACCCTGTAATTAGTGTTGAAAAAAAAATATCGGAAGCGAAATCTTTTCCAATCTTTTCTTTTCATCTTTTTCTTTTCCTTTTTTGACATCTACATATCAACGTATTCCCGCCAAGCACGGAACTGCCCACCATTTGTATTTCCACATACTCTCACAGACAATTTATTTGGTAATTGGTAACCCACTGTAAGTAAACCATCCCGCAGCCGCGGTCAATGCCGTTGACCTGACAAAGCAACAATGAACAAAAAAATATACTAACGGAGAAGCGAGTAAGCATGACCGACCTTTCAATCCATTCACCGTGCACGCTATCCTGTTGTAGACTTCGTACTTTATCTGTGTTTGTAAACATTCTAAAGGAACTAGTCTTGCGCGTATTAGTTCGCGACTTTAGTTCGGAGCTAATGCGCTCTTTTAGTGTTACACATGACGCGATTCGATAAAGAACCGCGTCGTTTTTCTATTTCGCTCGGAATTCACTTGAAGATGCGAGCTATAGAAAATGTAATCGCAACTGTTTCCTGACCAAATCACACGTTCACGACGTATAATTATGCAATTTGAATCGACAATCGACTTGATATCGCTCGAATTTCATTGCATCGCTCTATGACGTAGGTACATAACAATATTGTGCTCGTAATACATTCTTATTTATTTCTTGACCATGGATTAATGATGTCCTTCAGTCAGAATATACGCACAAGCAAGCCCCCGGCCTCCGATAAAGGCGCCAAGTATCCTAACTGACCGGTATAAGGCTTAGGTATGTTAACATCAAGTTCTATTCAATCCAATTGGTATTAATTATCTAAATTTATAAATAATTATATGATTTTTTATTTATTAATTACTACAATGTGGAAATATTACTCATAAAATAATCCTAATGAGTTACAAGTTGGTCTTACCGAACGAACTCAGGATCGAGGGATCTATCGGGGAACTAGTTCGCGTTAGTTCGTCTGTAGGAGCGCTCTTAAGACCTAGTTCGTTCGCAAACTACACAACCCTAACAGCAGACATATATATTGCTGAATAGCTGCATACATATAGGTAGGTACTAAGTAGAATGTCCTAAAGGTCGCGCAATTACAGAGTTGCAAAATCTAATCGCGCGATTCGTTGAGTTTGGACAAAGCGTACTCAAGCACATCGATGTAGGTATTCCTATATTATGTGTAGGTTTGATGTATTTTTAGAAGGTAATATGATACAAATATGAGTGGAAACTGAGTTATAATGGATTAATACTCAATACTCATTTATTTATTGCAGTCATAAATATTAGTAACATGAGATCTTTGTAGAAATATGGACCCGAATAGGGTATAGCAATGTAGGAGCGGACTGATCCATTCTAGTCATTTTGTGAAGTTGTCATTGAGGAAGTGTCATCGAATCCTACAATGAGCTTGAGCTTTCGGTGAAGGAAAACATCGTGATAAAACCATAGCTTGGTGGTAGGGTATTTTCTAGTACTCCCCTGGCTAGCTACCACCCTCATGTTAAGAATCTGTCGCCAAGCACCTATCGTGTGTTCCGGCAGCCTCACTTGAGAGCCAGTTCCCAATCCAGGTGTAGCGTGACACCACCTTCGACCACATCGTCACTTAGCATCAGGTGACTTGTAGTCAAACGCTACCCTGTAAGTAATAAAAAAAGTCAAATACACTGCAGTAGCATTATTCAATTAAAATATTTTCAAGAGACTTTAAAGCTCAGCTTGTAGTTACCTATAAACGCAGCAGCATTGACCAGTCCCTTGTGCTTGCTGTTGAGCTGCAGCTCGCACTCTGCCGAAGTGATGGCATAGCTCATGCCAAGGGACTCCATGGACACATTCAACATGATAAGTCCACTGGTGAAGAGAACCAGGTGGTTGAACTTGCCGTGACCTGGAAAATTCGAAACGCTATTACCAGCGCGTCACTCAATCAGGTCTTGGCTGAAAATCGGCGCTGTGCATTCGTCCATAGCATACACTGAGAAAAAAATTCAGACTTTCCTTCTAAGTCTTTCCTTCTAGGACCGATTCCTTTCCTATTTTACCTTAGATTTCATTTTGTCTAACAAATCCTTCACTCAGAAGACTCAGAAGGAAAACGGTATTTCAGAAGGTCTTTTTTCTCCGTGTATGCTGAGTCAAGACTTTTTTGGGAGGTACTGTAGGTACACAGCAGCAGTGTTCGCACCATCACATAATAACTAACTAACTGAGATGGCGCAACGATCCAAAGTGAGTTTTGGCCTCCGATAACAAAAGACGCCACTTCGGTCTGTCCTGCGCCACCTCCCGCCAGTCCTCCACCTGGAGTGAGCGCAAATCCTTCGTGACATTAATGCATAATGTTACTGTTTTCTTGTGCGTTGCTTTCTCTTGTTATTGTGTGCAGATTTCTCAAATAAAGCCTTTCTCTCTCTCTCATTCTCTCTCACTGTCTCTCTCTCTCTCCTGAACTAAACGTCATCCCATCCCGATTCCACCATCGGACAACAAGACGTACGGCAACACGACATCCGTCCACGGTTGATATTCTCCCAATCCGCACAAAGCGTTTCGCTCCAACATTTATAACGTGAACAGCGAAGGAGTGGAACACCTTGTCAGCTTCATTGTTTCACGATATGTATAGTTTGGGAGTCTTCAAGTCGAAAGTGAATAGGTATCTTTTAGGCAAGCATGCTCCATCATCGACCACGTCTTCACTAACCACCAGGTGAGACTATGGTCAAATGCTTGCCTTTTATAAACAAATATATAAAAATACTAATATTTATCATCAGACCTCCTCGCAGAGAGAGAGGTTACAAGCATAAAGTTAACTTCTTCACACAAAGTTCTAGCACTAAATATCTACAGTAATAACCCAAAACAAATTAGGTACGTCAGGTTTAAATACAACGAAAACATCGTGATGAAACCATTCGGGCATTTTCTGATGCTCACCTGGCTAACTACCACCTTCAAGTTAGGAATCTGTCACCAAGCCTATCGGTGTGTTCCGGCAGCCTCAATTGAGAGCCAGTTCCCAGTCCAGGCG
The DNA here is from genome assembly GCA_931315375.2 of Opisthograptis luteolata. NCBI lineage: Eukaryota > Metazoa > Arthropoda > Insecta > Lepidoptera > Geometridae > Opisthograptis > Opisthograptis luteolata. The sequence goes on along the minus strand of OV928042.1, from coordinate 12,378,279 downwards.
TAGCATGATGCCCCCTTCAACCACATCATTACTTAACATCAGGTGCCTTGCAAGATGTAGGAAAATGACACATTTATATATCTTTCGCTCTCATAAAAACGCCAACTTCGCTTTCAAGGTTCAATTTCTGGTTTACGGCGTTTGCGTCATGCCCATTGTTCGTTTTACTAAATTATCGACTGGAATGCGATATAATTTGAGTCATCTTTGCGTTTTGTACCTATTACCTACTTATGATCTAGTAGGCATTAGGCACTTAGGCACCTTATAGCTTGAAATTAAACTCTTTAGTCAGCGTTATGTTACAACTTTAAAAGGCGGTGTACTTCCGACCTTGGCAACATTATTCTTAAACAATTCCCAACTTATAATTCGGTTTCTTGTTTCTCTCTTAATTATTATGTCGGGCTTATCTTTGTTTGTACTGTATTCTGTGTTGCGGAAAAATTATGTTTCTTACATCATACACAATTTGTACAATCCACCAAATTGTATAAAAATAAAGCCACTACATTATTTAAACTGCGATTTATACATTTACATTAAAATAATGCAACGCCTAATGACTTGATAATTTTAACATTTTGAGCTGTACTTTCTCTTTTGTTAATTCTTTTGAGAAATTAATTGTCAATCATTGTTGTAGTTAAATTAACTGTCAATCGGTTAATCATTGTCGCATTTCTTCTTCTCCTATTTTCTATTGACGCAATATCTAAATTGTTGCATGATGCTCCAACGTTTTGGTTTATCTGGCATACACCATTCAAAACGCCTTCGTACTGGTTTCGTGTGGAATAAAATAATCTTTATTCATCTGCTAAACATTTTATAATGGCATGCGTGTTTTATAATCTGTTTAATTTTATTTATATCTAAACTTACCGGTTAATTCAAAGGCATCTTCAAAACTGTGCTCGTCATTCTTTTTCATATCCCTCTCGACATCTGTGAGGAACTTATCGCTTTCTTCGTTCTTCATTTTTAATTTGTTTTTGTACTTGTGTCCTTAATTACCTACCTCTTTGTTTAGGGCGCCGATTTGATTTGATTTTGATCAAGCTGAAAACTTGGGTTAGTTACAAACTTTTTCCACTGGAATTATAAACGATAAAGAGATCACAAAATATAAATATTTATCTACATGAAACGAAGTACTTCTTAAAATCCAATACGTACCTATGTTATAATTATTAAAAAACAATGTCCTCTAAATTCGTAGTTTTAACCGTTTTCCTTCAATTCTATAATAAACAAACCTTTTTAATGTAATGTTTAAATTTAAAAACATAATGCTCAGAGGACCTTCGTGCTATTTTTAGCCTATATTGTCTTGAATAAGTATGTATTACTAAGCTAATTTTTTTTACGTTTTTTTTAGATTGGTTTTTAGTTACCTGCGGGATAAGGTTGGTAAGGTAGGTATCTCAAACCCGGACTTTAAAACGTTACACTTAACTGTTCACTGTTGCTTTATTTAGCATGCTTGAAATTCTTTAGCACGCGACTTTGTAATCTGTTTGTAAACTTACTCTGACACCTCGAAGAATTGATATTCAGTTCTAAAACCATGATACCATTTTGGTAAATACAACAATACACAATTAGCACGATAAATAAACACAATTTCATTAAACACGAACTAAACTTCGTTTAATAATAACTTCGCTGATGAGTACGCGAGCTCCCGACCGCGCACTGCGCGCTCACGTGTCGTACTAAATTAAATTCTAAATTTGAAATTCAATGCGCGGGAAACGCACCGTCTTAGCAGCCAGCACGTACATTGACATTGTTTGACACGCATTCGAGATTAGATAGTAAATACTTTTTGATTTGAAAAATTTACTTTTTTGAATTATGGCATGCATTGACGTATAAAGATACGTCAATAATCGCATGCATTAAATCAGTGTAACGTAAACAAATTAGTTTATTATATTGACCTAAGTGTGATGAAATTATAATTATAAATAATTAATTAATTACTACTTAAATATAGGTATCTATTTTATATTTAAACATTTAGGTACTTATGTAATTGTGAATCAAACAAACACAAAAAAAATCTAAAAATGACACTAAATTTAAATACCAATTTTAATATAGAATAGAGTTAGTTATATACATACAGGGATTATTTTTTTATATTAGTCTAATTATATATAAAGAGTTAAAGAACATAATATACATAATTATAACATAGTTAATTAATACATTAATGTTATTTTTAAATAAAATCACTTCCACTATCCACTGTATCATATGTATATTATAGTATTCCAAATTTTCGAAGTATTTTAATGACCATTTTATTGTGTGGGCGTTATTATTAGAGTTATTATAATTTTTTTTTATATTGAACTTTAAACTAAGTACCAGATTCAACCTTATTTTTTTGCGTGGAACCCCAACTATTTCACCAAAATTAAAGTCGTTTCAGCTAAGTACCCCTTAAAACATCAGCTACCTGCCAGTGAAAGTCCCGTTACAATCGGTCCAGCCGTTTTGGAGATTAGCCGAAAGAAAGAGAAAGACAAACCTTTTTTATTATACCTAAGCACTGTTTATAATGCGTATAACAAAAGGTTGTTTTGACATTGCAAACCGACACTTCAAGTTTATTTATTTTATTTGTATAGTTACAACTTTTTTTTAATCTAAAGCACGCAAAGAACTAAATCATTCTTGTGGGCTGTAAAATGAAGAAACATGCAATGGCGTCGATTGGGTTTTGCATTCTCTAAAACTAAACTAAGTTTGACAGGTCTAATAGTATTGCTGTCTTTTTCCAACCACTGAAGTAAAAAAGGACAGCATTACTATTAGACCTGTCAAACTAATTTTAATTTTAGAGAATGCAAAACCGAATCGACAACAATAACTGCCTAGATAATGAAAAAAATAAGTAATTTTAAATTCTTTGTTTGTTATATTTCCTTATTCCGTAAGGTGGAACTAATGTAGTTTATTGTGATAATAATATTACTGTAGTATGATACGCATACAGGGTCACATATCTATACTTAATATTATAAAGCTGCAGAGTTTGTTTGTTTGTTTGTTTGAACGCACTAATCTCAGGAACTACTGGTCCGATAACGCGGTGAGGGGGCACCGAAGTGCGGGAATAATTTTGGAGTATACGGAATATAAATACCCTTTCGCGCCTAAACTACTGAACCGATTTAAATGAAATTTGGCATAGAGATAATTTGAGCCCCGGGGAAGGGACATAGGATAATTTTTATCGCGATAAACTGTAGCCCACGCGGGTGAAACCGCGGGGAACAGCTAGTCATTTGATAAGTTTAATACGAGTAGATGCGCAGGTTGACGCATAAAAAAGTCAGATAGATAGGCGACACTTAGGTCAGCAGTGTAAATAGTTAAAATATTCAGTAAAAAATTATTTTTAGTGACAATTCTTTTTTTATTAACATTAGATAGATTGGCATCGTAGAATAATATTATGATTAGATCTAAAGGTTTATGAATAAAAGAACAAGTTTATATTCAACATTATTTCCTTTGCCGCTTTTATTTTTACAAATGTGTTTTTTTTTGCACCTAATATTTATGTTGATAATAATTAAAATATATCACTCACCTCGCAGGCGACAGTTTCATGCCGATCTGGTAATAACGAAGACGTTAAAAATAATCACTAAAATGTACTAAGGCAGTACATTTTTTTATTTCTTTTGACTACGTCTTAGGATGTCCATTATAATATTGTTTTTCGCTAACATCATCTATAGTCTAAAAATGTAGTACCTACTTACTTACCTTCTTGCAATATCTATAGCAATAAGACCGCCCTTTATAAAATTAGCTCTAAGATCTTTCCTTATAAGTTGTTCTTTTTTGTGATGAAACAATAAAGCCTTATTATTATTACTATTATTATTATTACTATTATTATTAAAAAATTAGCCTAGAAGACCCCTGGGTGTTGTATCTTTTAATAATTATGTTTGTGGTACTTTTAAGTTTTTTTTATTTATAATTTTAAAATGGTGAAGTCGGAACAGGCGTTGCTATTTTTAAGTTTAGAGATCATTTCGAAGTCTATATTATTATTCTCAAGGCGTGTGAAAAACGGTAACGGTGTTGTGCCGGTGACCGCTTACCATTGAGCAAGCAGTCTGCTTGTAATAGGTTAGGTACTATACAAAAAAAAAGAACACAAAAACAAGACAGACAAAAAAAAAAAAAAGTTACCTAAGAAAAGTTTCTTTTGGTACTTTTTTGGCGGTAATCGAATTGTCAACGTGAAAAATTTGTTTTTATTTCCAAACCTAGTGTTTCATCGAGTTATAATGTGTAATATTGGTGGATTATTAACCATTATGTGTTCGTTAATGTGTACGAGTGTGGGAAATTGAAATAAAGTGGTGAAAGTGACTTTTCCAGTTGCTCCAAAAAAGTCCGTGTAAAGTTTAAGTAAAGCGCCACTACTTTACTTAAACACTATCCTCATCCCTTCATCTCATCATCATCATCATCATCATTATCATTTAAACTTGATTCGGCTCTCTGAGTTTGAAATATTTTATGCTTGACACTGGCAAATACACTAATCGTGTGACGCCATAAAAAACTAAAAAAAAAAGTTTCTCTCCAACGGTAAGCATGACTTTTTTGGCGGCAATTGAATTGTCAACGTGAAAATTTTGTTTATATTTCCAAAACTTGTGTTTCTTTGAGTGATAATGTGTAATATTGGTGGATTATTAACCATTATGTGTTCGTTAATGTGTACGAGTGTGGGAAATTGAAATAAAGTTGTGCAAGTGACTTTTCTAGTTGCTCCAAAAAAGTCCGTGTAAAGTTTAAGTAAAGCTCCACTACTTTACTTAAACATTATCTTCATCCCATCATCTATCGTCATCATCATCATTTAAACTTGATTCAACTCTCTGAGTTTGAAATATTTTATACTTGACACTGGCAAATACACTAATCGTGTGACGCCATAACAAAAAAACAGTAAGCATAAAAAAATGTGTCTATCTATGTAATTTAGTAGGTACTTTATTTATTTATGCTTTAGCAAATAAAATTGTACAAGGAAGACTTAATGCTAGATAGCATTTTCTACCTCTCATCCCTACTTCGGTTACAACCACCTAAAAAAAATTATTCAATAAGTAAAGAAATGTCGCCCATAGATTAAGTAGACTATATACTACGTAATGTCGCCGTACACAGTAGAAATAAACCTTTAATAACAAAACAATTAACTGTGTAGACAAACAGTAATTTTACATTTTTCTCATCATAAAAAATATGTTAAGACGTATTATATATGAATACATCAGTCGTAACCCGGCCAATGCTCAGCAATTTCCGATTGCTATACCGATTACCACAGTACCAATAGTCACTACGCCCTCTGATTACGATTTAATTGCGGTAATTCTCCGGACACTATAATTTATTTTTATCCGTTCATTTCAAATATTACCTGCTATTTATTTAAACTAATTTTATATATTTATTTATTTATAATGCACACCAACATAATAAACAATTTATCATCAATTTACAAAGAGCACGCTATAGTCAGCTCAATTCCAATGGTTATTAAAATTATAGGCGTAGACTACATGCAAAAAATAGCAGAATAATTTAATATTATAATAATTAATGAATACGTAATATAGGATGTCCAAAAACGACGTAAGAAGCTCTTTTTGGTGTTTGCAGTCACGTGACAAAAGATTATAAATATAGCATTTAAAATCATTTTTATTAAGTTAAATACAAAAATATGTTTTTCGATATCCTAATAATACAAACTAACATAAAAGTTAGATTAAACATTATTTTGTAATTAGTGTTAACATCCCTATTACGAGTACGCTCGTTGGGTTTCACCATATTTGTAAGGAGAATTTCCCAACAGTCCCAATACGAAATAACGTGGTCATATTCGGTAATCTACTTCTTAATAATAACTTCCGCTATGTTCTGCATCTAATTATTTAACTACACACATCCTTAATAATTCGGCTTCGTATGATTAATTAGACATATTTACTGATGATTTGTAGCGATGATGGCTCAGTGATAGTAACGTCGGCTTGCGATCCGTAGGACGTGGGTTCGAATCCTACAATGACAATTCTTTTTCTGAATGAAAACGGCGATGATGATGACGACGAAAGTGATGAAGAAGATTGAACAGAGAGTGAACATGAAAGTGATATGGAAATTGATTTATAATAAAACAATCTATCATAATTTAAGTTTTCCTAATTATTTGTCCTCAAGCATAATATACATATTGTATAGGCTAGATAGATGTGCAGCGGCTACCACCCCTTCCCGCGCCCCGTGCCCTCTCCCCTTCCCCTTCCCCCGCCGTTGGGTCGCCATTCTGAATCGCGCGCCCACGCATACAAGTCGACCCTTGACCCAATAAACTGTGAATTTGTGCGGTCCCCTGTGTGTTGTGTCCCAAAACTAGTGCACCCCCCTGGACCAGGATTGACGACCTGCGGTACGTACCCTATTCCCTTAATGGTTTGGTGAGCACCAAAAGTTCACCTGGTAGCAGAGCTGCGAAATTTGGCTTCCACGCGCCTACATTTTTGGTAGCAGAGCGTGGTTTACATTACCTCTGGCCCGTTCTCGAATTCTTCCCCGTGTTTTTGTCCCCTAATTACGTTTGCATTTAGCATATTTCATTACGCAAAACGTAATAAATTGTAGTTTCATTTCCCTACTTACAATTTTACCTACCTACATACTTTTTTCTGTGCCAACCTACATATTTTTTGTGTTTTTATTTCCCAGTACGTGAATATTTGTTTTTATGTTAGTTATAACGCGGCATATACCTAAAAACGTGATAATATTGTCATCTCCTAAACCTATATCATATGTTTAACATTATTGTGGAACTTAGCGGTAAATTCCTGAGTCGAGATAGCGAAATAGTTATTCCGAACGCATCATTTTTTGTACCTACCCCCAATTTTATTTGTATTTCTTCTCGTCAAGTCTTGGTTATTTGTTTACCTTCTATTTATAGATTATTAATTTTTCCTTTAAAATGTCTCGCAGAGATAGAAATAACGCTTCAGTTGCGAGTTTATATGTCGATTCGGAAGACTATAAAACCTTGAACGGAATCGTGAAGTTCTCTTCTAACTGGATTCAGGGGGCTTATGAGAATATGGATTCCATCCCAATCCCTAGATTGTTAATTAGACTGACCGACCTAGATTCTAATTTTGAGAAATTTAATGATGCTTGTTCTAAGCTTATGGGTCATTTAGACACGAGCATAGATACAAACGAGATCGGCGACTTACAAAATAAAATAGATATCGTTCGCGATCAAGTAGATGAGTTGCGTTTGAAACGTTCCGAACTTACCCCGAGGGTTACCAGTACCCCAAATAAATACTCCCAACCCAGTGAAGGTTGTGACGTCATGCGCCCTAGGCAAACCTTGCCGGAATTGCCTATTCCTAGATTTGATGGTCGTCCTGAGTCATGGATTAGTTATCACGACCAGTTTGAAAGTATTGTCCACCTGAGGTCTGATTTAACCCCTACCCAAAAATTGCAATACTTAGTTGGTTCCTTATCTGATGAGCCTCGTCGTCTCATTCAGCACCTGCGAATTGAAGATTCGAATTATGATATAGCCTGTAGCCTACTTGAGAATCGTTATCAAAACCTTCGATTACAAACAGATACGCTGATTGCACAGTTGCTTAACCTACCTGAGATCTCCCCGCGCCTCACCGGCTTACGCGCATCGTTTCTTAATCCCCTACTGTCCTCCTACAGAGCATTGGAAAGACTTAGCCTACCGGTTGGACAGTGGTCCTACCTATTAGTACATATATGTTTGAATAAGTTACCTGCGGAAATTAAGACGCGTTTCGAACGACGTTACGGTGGTGACGTCACTAAATTGCCTACTTTTGATCAGTTGATTACTTACCTAGAAGATGAGTGCCGCCACCACGAAACGGTCGGTAACGTGATTGTAAACACCGAAACTAATGTTAGGAACCTACCTGTTAGGAATGTACCTACCCGCGTCCCCTTACCCCGCAGAGCATACATAGTAGATGCCGCGGATTCCAACGTGTCGTATCCTAAATGTTTTTATTGTTCTAGCCCTTCACATTATTTAAGAGAGTGTCGTAGTTTTTTGACTAAATCCCCCCGTGAGCGTTCCCAGTTTGTAAAGACTAGTTCTTTATGTTATCGTTGCCTCGATAAACATCATATTGATGCGTGCCCTAAAAGTTATAAGTGTTCGTCGTGTGGTCGCTCGTCCCATCATACATTGTTATGCTTTAATAATGCCCGTGACCCTCAGTACCCTCGTGAGAACGAACGTGTTTACATTCGTTCATCGGTTTCCGCCATGGGCGGAGGTTCTACCTCTCCACGAAATTATTCGGACCCCCACAATATTACCCCCAATAATAATAATTTTTATTACAATAAAGAGACCCAACATCGTGGCGATCGAACACCCCCTAGAATCACCTCCCAGAATGTTTCTTCACGTTCGCCCCCAAGAAACACCCCCCGGTTTGAAAATAGATCTCCCCCCCGCCGTTCACCCCCCCGCACGTATAGTGAAGCGGTTCACAACGCGCCCCTCTCTCCTCGCCGCGACGGCGCTGGCCCGCGGCAACGTAACGCATAGCTAGACAGCCTTTCGTTCCCTACCTTTTTTACCTACAGTTTTCCCAACCTTGTTTTACTACCTACCGCGACAATTCACATTCGTTCTTCAAGCGGATATGATATAGAAGCACGTGCCCTATGTGATACCGGTGCCCAGGGATGCCTCATCACTACTGAACTGATTTCCCGACTTCGTTTGTGTGTGTCCCCTAACGCTACCCCAGTTCGCGGTGTGGGTAATGTTGAATCGTCCCGAGCCTGCGGTTCTGTGTCCCTTACCTTTAAACCTATTGATTGTTCCTCCCCTCGTTTGTCAGCTGAAGCCCTAGTTATTGATGTTATTGCCGGTACACACCCCGAGATTGAGTTACCTAAAAATGTAATACCCCCTTCCCTACGTTTAGCGGACCCTACCTTTTATAAACCCGGACCTATAGATATATTATTAGGCGCTGATGTTTGCGGTACTATATTTGGTAATGACAAAATTGAATTACACCCCTGCGGCCTTACAGCATTTTCCTCAATTTTCGGTTACTTAATATTTGGACCTGTACCCGGTGTCCCAGCAGTCCAGCCCGGCCCTCTTGCGAATGTTTCCTTATCACAAGTTGTTGAAAAGTTTTGGAAAATAGAAGAACCCCCTGAAGTACCCCAACGTGACCCCCGTGATGTTGAGTGTGAAAATATCTTCAAATCAACTTCATCCCGCGATAGTTTCGGTCGTTTTGTTACCCGACTCCCCTTTTTGTCAGATCGACCTACCCTTGGCGATTCCCGTACTACTGCTGAACGGACATTCTTTAGCCTTGAGAAACGAATGTTACGTAATCCTGAGTTCCGTGATAAATATATAGCCTTCATGAGAGAATACATAGAGTTGAATCATATGTCCCCCTTACCATGTGATACACAAGTCCTATCCTTAGAACATTATTATATTCCCCATCATGGGGTCTTTAAGGCCTCTGGTGATACTTCAAATATAAGAGTAGTGTTTAATGGATCTTCCCCCTCCACAAATCGAGTTTCCCTTAACCAGTGTCTTCATACTGGACCTAAACTTCAAAACGACATCACCCTCATCCTTTTAAACTTTCGTCGGCACTCTGTTGTTTTTGTGACGGACATTCGCATGATGTTTCGAATGTCCTGGGTCCACCCTGATGATCGTAGATACCAGTTGATTCTATGGCGCGAGTCCCCCTCAGAACCCCTACTTACCTACGAACTGAACACCACTACCTACGGTTTGCGATCGAGTCCATACATAGCCATTAGAGTTCTGCACGAGCTGGCTGAACAAGAGCGCCACCGGTTCCCCCTAGCGGCTGAGGTCCTAATCAATGATTTGTATGTTGACGATTGCCTATCTGGTGCCTCAGATTTGTCGTCTGCTCGCGCACTAAAGTCCCAACTCGAAGGTTTGATGGCAGCTGGTGGCTATGAACTTCGTAAATGGACATCTAACTGCCCCGAGCTCCTAGACGATTTACCTAGCGATCACCTACAGAATCCCCATCAATTTTCAGATTCGGAAAATCCCCAAGTTGTCCTAGTACTAGGTGTGCAGTACAACCCCGTGACCGATACCTTTGCCTATAAATCCTCTTTTGTGCCTGATAAATGTGTAACTAAACGTAGTGTCCTGTCCCTTATAGCCCGTACCTATGATCCCTGTGGTTGGATCTCCCCTGTTGTGTTTAAAGCCAAAGTCTTTGTCCAGAAACTTTGGTTGTCCGGTCTGAGTTGGGATGACCCCCTCACACCTGATTTATTACAAGAGTGGAAAGCCTTTGTTAGTGATTTACATAATATTAATTTGGTCTCCATACCCCGCCGTATTTTCCCCCCTGATTGTTTATCGTATTCTTTGCATGGGTTTTCCGATGCATCCGTGTCCGGATATGCTGCCGTTTTATACCTACGGACAGAAGATACCCATGGCAACGGCTCCGTCCACCTCCTGATGTCGAAAACAAAAGTTTCCCCTGTTCGGACCTGTCTTACAATTCCAAAACTGGAATTGATGGGAGCTGTGCTCCTCTCAAAATTAATATTGCACATAGCCCTCTGCCTTCAGAAGTCGATTGTGCTTGAATCTATTCATAGTTGGACGGACAGTCAAATTGCCCTAGCTTGGATAAATACCCCTCCTCATATGCTTCAAACCTTTGAGGCCAACAGAGTTTCCCAAATAATCAGTGCAGAAGTCCAATCCACCTGGCATCATGTACCTGGAGACCAAAACCCTGCCGACTGCGCCTCTCGAGGTCTGTCAGCTACTTCCCTAGCTGCCCATCCCTTATGGTGGGCTCCCCCTTGGCTAGCCCAACCCCCTAACTTGTGGCCTGTTAGTGTCGAGCCCCTACCCCGTGAGTTACCCGGAATTCGTTGTATGTTAGTTGTCCCTGAACCCCCTCTTCCTGACCCTTCCTTCCTGTTAGAGCGTTTTAGTTGTTATCATAAACTTATTGGCGTTGTAGGTTTTATGTTGAGATTCTGTTACAATGCAAAAAATCCCAATTCCCGTTGTACAGACCCATCCCTTTCTGCTAGTGAGCGTAGAAATGCCCTGTCGTTCCTAATTAAAATTGTCCAACGAATTGCCTTCCCTGAAGTCCTTGAATCCCTGCGGAGCAATCAGCCTATTCGTACAGCGGTTAGACGTCTATCTCCCTTCCTTGATAAGAGCGGTTTGATTAGAGTTGGAGGTCGTCTTCGACATTCCGACTTACCTTATGACTCATGTCACCCCTACCTATTGCCTAAAGACGGTCCCTTTGTGCGCTTGATTATCCGTCACTTTCATGTGGAAAACGCACATGCCGGTCCTAATGCTTTACAAGCTATCCTGTCCCGAGAGTTTTGGATTTTATCTGCCCGTCGTATAATACGAAATGTTATTTTCAAGTGCTTACCTTGTTATCGTTTAAATCCCAAAACATCCTCACCTCCAATGGGTGACCTTCCGCGAGACCGTGTGACCCAGGCGCGTCCCTTCCAAGGTGTAGGAACGGATTTCGCTGGCCCCTTCTATACCCGAATTCAGGCTTATAGAAACAAGAAAATAGTAAAATCATACCTTTGTGTTTTTGTATGCCTAGCGACGAAGGCCGTACACCTTGAGGTAGTGTCCGACTTAACTACTGACGCCTTCATCGCAGCCTTGTCCCGTTTTGTGTCCCGTCGCGGCATTCCTGACCTTATAAGGTCAGATAATGGCCGAAACTACGTCGGTTCAAATAATTATTTGCGTGACTTATATAAATTTATGTGTGATAATCAGACCTCCCTTGGACATGAAATGTCAAAACGCGGTATTACCTGGATCTTCAATCCCCCGGCTAGCCCTCACTGGGGCGGTTTATTTGAGAGTGCTGTGAAGTCTGCCAAATCCTTACTGAAACGTGTAATCGCCGAAACTCCCCTTACCTTTGAGGAACTTGCCACAGTATTCATCAAGATCGAAGCGGTCTTGAATTCCCGACCCTTGTGCCCCATGTCGTTCGATGATCCTAGTGACGTCGAGATCCTTACTCCTGGCCATTTCCTTATTGGCCAGCCCCTTAATGCCCTACCCGAATATCCCTTGAGTGATGTGAAAACTTCAAAGTTAAACAGGTTCCACCTTATCCAGCAAATCACACAGCATTTCTGGAAGCGTTGGCATACCCAGTACCTATCAACCCTACAGTCCCGGCAAAAGTGGACTGACCCTTGTAAGCCTCCTACCTTAGATGAACTCGTCCTGATAAGAGAAGAGAACTTACCCCCGCTTGAGTGGCGACGCGGTCGCATCATAAAATTGTGCCCTGGAGATGACAATATTATTCGTGTGGTAGTCGTGAAAACCCCCACTGGTGTTTTAACCCGCTCCCTTTCGAAGATAGTTCGCCTCCCCATAGATTAGTGTTCCCCTTTTCGTAAACATTTCATGTTTAGGGCGGAGGAAATGTATAGGCTAGATAGATGTGCAGCGGCTACCACCCCTTCCCGCGCCCCGTGCCCTCTCCCCTTCCCCTTCCCCCGCCGTTGGGTCGCCATTCTGAATCGCGCGCCCACGCATACAAGTCGACCCTTGACCCAATAAACTGTGAATTTGTGCGGTCCCCTGTGTGTTGTGTCCCAAAACTAGTGCACCCCCCTGGACCAGGATTGACGACCTGCGGTACGTACCCTATTCCCTTAATGGTTTGGTGAGCACCAAAAGTTCACCTGGTAGCAGAGCTGCGAAATTTGGCTTCCACGCGCCTACACATATAATATCATGTATCTTATTTATGTATGTGTGTTATGTGTATGTATCTTATGTAATTGTAATTATTCATTTTCTTAAATTCAGTTATTATATTTTACTGTATATATTTATTATTATGTACACCACTAACCGCATTTTATTTCTTACTATTTCTGTCCATCCAAAGGTTGTCTGGTAGAAATCGCTCTAAGCGATAAGACCGTAACACTAGCTCTAAGATCTCTCCTTTTATGTTGTTGTATTTTTCTGTTGTTGTGGTGAAACAATAAAGCGTTATCTATCTATCTATCTATCTATCTATACATAATATACATATTTATATATAAAAATATAACAGTAAAATTATGTAGTTCTATCTTTTTATTTACTCCTATATTACTTCACAAGTAAGTACAACTTATCGCAAGATTTATCCTGGCACACTTCTCTGCGTGTGTAGCTGTGCGCTAGAATGACGCGCTACCTCGTCCCCGCCACCGTCTGTCACCCCGTGGGAAGGTCGCGCACGAGATTGCCGGGCTATAGTTTTAAGTTGACGTTTTAAAGTGATCACAATGTACCCTATTGAATAAAACAAATTTTGACTTTGACTTGGAGTAGCGACTGTACATAATATCAACGCTTTGTCAGACAAGACAAAGTTTTATAATACCTACCTAACTTTGCATCGTAAAGTAACATATAAAAAGCAACTGAAAAACTATAATTTATCATGACATCGAAGAAGCATCCGTTTTCTTACTAGTTTTATTATTATATTAATGTAAAACATATTTTATAGCATTTCGTAGTCAAACTAGTTCGCCTCTAAGTCTGTCTGTCCGCTTTTATGAAACAGTCATATAAATATGCCCTTTCTTAGTCATTTTACTCAGGATTACAATAAATGTTTCTATATGTGATTTCATTTAACTTTCATATTTAAAAGTAAAATATTTTTTTTATTATGTTCAATTATTTTGGCTGTTATTAAATACGTGCAATTCTTTTAAGAAAATTGTGTCGTTGTTTTTTTCTTTATTGTCCAATAAAGTGTTATCTATGTTTATACTTAACAGGTTTATGATTTGCGATTGTGAGTCGTTGCCAAGCCAAGTGATGCAGCTTAGCGTGCGTGCGTGTGTGTGAATCAGCTCATTACACTCCATACTAATCATCCTATAACTAGGAGCACGAAACTCTAGCGCTCGACGTCATTGCGCAGAAGGCAAAAATCAGGTATCACAGGGGGCTAGAGGGACGAAGGAAGGGTGCGCGTGCGTAGCGCCGGTTGGCTAGCCGTCGTGTTCCGTCCCCCGCGCCGATACGACGACCCGCGGACATCTGACTCTACAGTCGCGTTCTAAAGTGAATTAATATTGCCGTTCATTGTTATTGTTTTTTAAAACACTTTTATTAGCTTGACTTGTAACTAACTAACTAACTAACTAACTAACTAACTAACTAACTAACTAACAATGTAATCAAATCTTGGAAGTCAATTTTCACCTACTTCTAATTGTCGTATCGACTTGAAACTTTGTATGTGTATGTAATCTCGGTGACAATGCAATAATTTGGTACCATCGACCTGATCTGATGATGCAGCCGTAAGGTGGGTAGGGCATCTCTGCAGTAGCTACTAGTAAACCCCTCGTGATTGGGCTCATATGATTCGTCTTGATGAGCCCAATAGATTGAACTTGGTGACGAGGGTCTGATGATGCAACCGGAAGGTGGGTAGGGGATCTCTGCAGTGGCTAGTAGTAAACCCCTCGTGTTTGGGCTCATACGATTCGTCTTGATGAGTCTAATAGATTGAACTTGGTAACAAAAGACTAAAAAGTAAAAAAAATAAAAATTTATAGTTTGAAAAAACTAAAAAAAACACTTTAAAAACGCACTGAAAAATATAAAATAATAAAATTGACTTGGTTGGTTGGAATGGTTCATTCTAAAAGTGTGGAGCGCTTCTTTTTTTGTGTTAATTTTGAGTTCGTTTGCTACCGTGCTGCTATCAATACTAATATTATAAATGCGAAAGTTTCTGTAAATGTGTGTAAATGTTTGTTACCACGAATCACCGTAAATACTAAACCGATTTTGATGGAATTTGGAATGGATGTAGCTTATACCCTGTATTAATACATAGGCTACTTTATATTCCAGAAAAGGTTCCTGCGGGACAACGGAAAGACGCGGGTGAAACCGCAGGGCGTAACTAGTAACTCAAAGGTTCCCAAACCAGGGCCCATGATGATTCCTTGCCAATAACACAGTATATAAAGAACAGTAGGTTAGCTAAGGCCGCTCGACGAGTTAATTGCCTACTCTTGCGGTGACGCATAGGCGGCGCGTTCCGTACTGAGTGCATGGCCGCGGCCCCGGCCGTCTCCTTTCGTTTATGTGATTGTGTGCGTGAAAAGTGCGTCCGTCCGTACACAGTGCCGCCACTCACGCAAACATTCAAACCGGCGACGGCCGATTTATATGAAGCTGAACTAGTACTTGTTTACTATGCCAATAACGTCATTACGGCCATTAGCAGTCATTCCACGCAGATAACGTAACGCACCCTCGTTTCTTGCTAAGACGGTCATAGCAAATAAGGGCCCAGTTGTAGCGTGGTGCCACCTTCGACCACATCTTCACTTCAGATCAAGTGACTTGTGGTCAAACGCGAACGCGCGCAAAAGCATTGTGGAATTAATCGCCTTTCAAATTATCTAATTCGTATGTATACTCATTTACTCATATCAAATCAAATTATTAGCCAGAATATATAATAAATTTGTAGGTATGTAAATGATGATCTTATAATATCAGTTATTTATTACACTGTAGTCAGTTATTTACTCAACCTTCAATAGTTAAAAATAGATTATTTAAACTAGCAAAAAGTTCGAGGACTTGGTATTAATATACCTTAATAGGTTTGTATATTATTTAATTATTGACACATCAAAATTCAAATTTATATTCAAAATATGTTTATTTAGTAGGATACAACATCAAAAACGTCAAACTTAACTTCCTTACGCGCCGGCGGGCGGCGCCGGCAAAAGTACAGGCAAGGAACGCCCGGCAGGTAATTTTTTTTGGCGCGATCATCTTGACAATTTTATTCTTACTAATAGTTGATTGAATTGGCGCAAATCCACTACAATCCCAAACTTTTTTGTCATATAAATAGTCTTATATTTTATAATAAGCTTTACTACTAAAATTTATCTTTACACGGACTTGAAATGTTGTTATCGACAAGTCTTGAATTTCACTTGGGATTTTGTTGAAAGAACGTACACATTGACCTTTGAACGAGTTTCTGACTGTATGGAGCCTAGTAGTGGGTTTATTTTTTTGTTTCTTGTATTAAAATTGTGATAATTACTTCTCGTTTTGAACCTATTAACATCTATCCCAAGATTTCAATGTTTTAAATGTTATAAATGTTAATGTTATACCCATTTCTATTAGAGCTGGCTTGTACAACACGTTAGACCATGTTTAAATCTGGATTTGCACTAAATTTTTCACACGATTTGACGAGTGAATTCCGCTAAATTGAGATTTAGTAAAATGTGATAAACGATTTGCTGAATTCCCGTTAGATCGTCCAGACACGCTACCAATTTCAAGCCTACAAAAACTTACTCTGCTAGGTAATTAATTTCACGCTATCATAGTAAATAAATACATCAAAAGTAATTGTAATGAGAGAGACGAAGAGACCGAAGAGCTGGCAGCTACCTCGGACAAAGAATTAGTCTAGCCATCCAAAGGGGGAACGCTGCCAGTATCTTCGGTACCTTGCCTAAAGGGACTTCTTTTAATAATGTATTTTAGTTATTAGTTTAGGTTTATTTGTTTTTATTTTATTGTTATAATAGTAGGGGAGACCTAGGACAGTTGTGACAGTTTTTACTTTTAGGGCCATATTTCACTCAAGAAACATTTTACAGTTTTCGACCCATGTGATTAATTTAGCGGCATTCCTTCTGTTTTCAAATCAATCACCAAAACTAATTTAAGTATTATGGTTTCTGAGAAAATCGACAAAATTAAAGACCACTCCCCCTGTCACAACTCTCCTACTACCGAGGTAAGTTGTGACAGGCACCGAGGTAAGTTGTGACAGCATTAAAATTGATATAAAAAATATCATAACACTTAATATTAATAAATCAAACATTTTTTTTAGGAAAATGTACTTTTATTATGCTTAAATATCAATAAAATTAACATATTAACATTCTCATAATAAGTAGTTATAGTTTTAATAAGCCTAATATGGCGTCGCTTTGAGATCAATCATTATTATATGGATTTTTACTCTGGAACTTTTTTATTATATTTTTTGGCTAACTTATATGCAATGACTCTAGTTTCTTTCGTTGTCAGACCATAATTCGATGCTGCACATGTTAGCAAATAGTCGCTTAATATTCTCCTCTTCTTCTGTAAAAATAGTCGGAATTCTTCCACCAGTTTTCCGTGTATAGTTATTAGGCATTCTGAAACCAAAATGAGCCATTCAGCATGCAGTATGCCATTATATACCTACCGACTAAAACATAAACAAAAATCAAAAATTATTAAAAAACATTATGGAAGTAGCCAAGGTTATAAATGGAGTAATATAGGAGAGTTGTGACAGGCTGTCACAACTCGCCTAGGTGTTTCAAATGACGACTTGATCTGAATAATAATTCATATTTTTTAATCGTGATGCGCACACAAAAAATTGTTGCAATGTTTTGAGAGTTGAATAACCATACAACTTAAGAAAAAATAAGAAAGCAAAGCACATATAATAAGAAATGATATAAATTCAATTGAAATTTTGAAGAAAAACTTACTTTTTGTTTTTTTTTGTACACAGCCGTCGTATTTACGCAACAGCGACTAGTGTGTCACCGGCAAGTACTGAGTCGAGTAGTGCGTATCGAAAGCGTCTTGCATGCGGTATGGCCAGCTCACTACCTATAATAGGCTGGGAGAAATCGTGTTTGTCACAACTCACCTCTGTCACAACTCTCCTCGGTCTCCCCTATATAATTGTAATGTCTGTTCTGTCGACCTTCAAATAACAATAATATTACAGGAGTGGCTGCATGTGTGGCGAGTTGTGTTAGTAATTTACGAGGCTATGAAATATGCAACACACAAAAAAACTCAACCAAAAAGATCCTACTCTGGGGCACCACAAAATCCAGTTTACCTACCGCTTAAAATTGTCAGGATAAAATGTAAAAATATGCAAGGTTTAGCTTAGGTGGCGCTCAGTAACAAGAGAGCGCACAAACATTTTAAAAAACAACTATGTACTTAAACATTTTTTTTAACTGTTTGATCTTGACACGAATCATGCGACTGTAAGATTTTTGACTTGCAAACTTGCTTTGACGTTAATATCCTACCTCGATCAATAAGTCAAATTTAACAGCTGATCGTGCGATGACCTTCGCGCAAAATCTATTTAAAAAACAAATGCCTATTTTTAAGTTTTATTCAAATTCACTGACCTTAAACATCTATAATTAGAATCTAATTATAGATATCTGATGATTAACATTCTAAACGCAAGCTTAAAACCACCAAGTGCAAGTTAAACTCGCGTGATTAGGGTTCTGACCTGTTTATTTCTTTTAATTGGACTGCTAGGACGTATGAATACATATGACATATTTTTTTTTATTACTTACAGGCTTTTTTGTTTAGCGTTTGACCACAAGTCACCTAATGTTAAGTGACGTTGCGGTCGAAGGTGGCGTCACGCTACACCTGGATTGGGAACTTTATAGCGATGATGGCTCAGTGGCAGTGACGTCGGATTGCGATCCATAGGACATGGGTTCGAATCCTACAATGAGCTTGAGCATTCGGTGAAGGAGAACATCGTGATGAAACCATAGTTTGGTGGTAGGGTATTTTCTGGTACTACTAGTCTGGCTAGCTACCACCCTCTTGTTAAGAATCTGTTCTATAAACATCCCACTGGAACCCCAAAAAGTAGGTATCAGCTATAAGGAAGGTCTGAATTAGCTTAAGGCGTTGATTTCAATAACGTGCAAAGGTAAACTGGTTTTTGCGCGTCCGAACAAAAGATTAAGTTTCATTATAAACTCGTAAAGTTTATTTTTTCTAAAATAAAATTTACTATCGGCATTGAATTTGATTGAACAAAAAACAAGTAACTTTCCGTAACTTTTTCAAGACCTAATTCCCAGTTAGCTGATGCTTTCAATTATTGGGCAGGCGTTGATAATAATTAATAATACACATGTCACGATCGAAGTGTTGCTACAAATGTATTACAAGGTGTAAGAGACGGATTCTTATTGGTGTCGATTCGGTTTTGCATTCTTTACAACTAAACTAAGTTTGACAGGTCTAATAGTAATGCCGTCCTTTTTTTTACATAAGTGGTTAGAAAAAGACAGCAATACTATTTGACCTGTCAAACTTAGTTTAGTTTATGAGAATGTAAAACCGAATCGACACCAATGTCTCCATAAATCTTTTCCGTCCATGGGTAGTTTGAGATTTTAGCTATAAGACCATTCATCGAATCTTGTCTATAAAACATCTGTGACACAACAAGCCTGTTCTTTGATCCGTAGTTAACTTAGTCAAAATTAGATGTAAAAATGACTACGTAATGGTTACAGTTATCATACTATTATCTTTTTAGTATCGTTGACTTAAACTATGGATTCAAAAACCAGTGCAGTTAGAGGAACCGATATGTACAGTCAGCGGCAAAAGTAGCTAATCGTTCTCGATTTTCCAAATGTGTTTCAAATCAGTAATTACATTTTTTTTTTTACATTTTACATGGTATCATTTTGACCACAACATAACTGTTACGGATAGATAAGTCGATTTTGTCAATTGTTATTAGATAAGTCGATTTTTGTTAATTATTATAAGTAGCAGATTATACTACATAGCCTTTATGTATACCTGTATAAATGTATAGCATTATTAGTAAATTCTAAGTTAGAAAATGTCACGATGTGCTGACCTGTGATTAGAAAGAGACGCACCTCCCGCAAGAGCGGGACAGCGATATAGATCGCGCGCGCGCCATGCGACGCTCTGATTGGCCGAGAGGCGCGTCATACCCACTGGTGCCTGGCACTAGTTGCCGACACAAAAATTGTACTTAAGCTAAGAGAAATCCTGTTTTAATTGTATTGCTTCAAAGTGTTGTATCTGAACCTAAAATATACAGTCCACAAGTTTATGGAAAGGAGTCACTCAAGAGTTTCATTTCGTCGAGCACCCTGACCCCAATAGTTGTTTGGTCCATCGAGTGCCGGATACTTCAAGAAGCAGTTCCAGTCGTATACAACCTGAACGCTGTTGTATGCGACGTGAAGATCATCGGCTGCAGTCGTATACAACTTGAACGTTGTTGTATGCGAAGTGAAGGTCGCCGAGAAAACCTGCCGCTTACAAATTGAACGCTTTTGTAAGCGGTGCCACCGCTGCAGTCGTATACAACCTGAACGCTGTTGTATGCGACGTGAAGATCATCGGCTGCAGTCGTATACAACCTGAACGTTGTTGTATGCGACGTGAAGATCGCCGAGGAAAACCTGCCGCTTACAAATTGAACGCTTTTGTAAGCGGTATCACCGCTGCAGTCGTATACAACCTGAACGCCGTTGTATGCGACGTGAAAATCGTCGGTTACAGTCGTATACAACTTGAACGTTGTTGTATACGGCGTGTACAAAGAAGCTACCAACGGTGCAACTACGTCGAGTCTGGGAAGATCACCCAACGGTGCAACTATGTCGAGTCTGTGAAGATCACCCAACGGTGCGACCACGACGAGTTCTGGGAAGATCACCCAACGGTGCAACTACGACGAGTGCCGTCTGCACTGCACTTCGAGTCACCGTGGAAAAACGTAATTACGTGGTTTATCCACGGCTCGGTTACCCCGGCCACCTAACGGTGCCAACGGCCAGGGTCTCAGAGTTAACGCCGCAAGGCGGTGTGGTGTTTTGTGCAACACCACCAGTCCATCAAGACCGTTCAACGGGAACGCGGACTGAAATAGCACTTCCTCGCCGGTAAGAGTGGAAATCAGTGCGGGGGCCAGACTGTAGGCACTCGCCAAAGGGGTCGGACATTCCAGCCGACTACCGAGCACCCCGTATCTGACTCCGCTCCTCTGCTGGGTGGAACCCACCTTACCTTTCCCAAACCATCCATCCCTGAGGAAGCATATCCCGATTAAACCCGGGCCCTTCCGACGGACTGCTAGGGACAGTTAGGGAGGTAGGGACCGCTAGGGAGGTAGGCAGCGTAGGGGCGACAAGAGCCAAGAAGATGCCGACCACCAGAAGCCAAGCGGCCGAAGAAAAGAATCATCGTATGTATGATGATTATCCCGCGTCACCGTCCGCACCAACGTCTGTACAACCGCGAAACACAGAGACCGTTGCCGACTTGCCCGCGACCGACCAACCGCCGCGATTAACTTCACGCGATAACGAACGTAGAACGCGAGCCCCGTCGGTTCAGTCACGACGTTCTACTGCTAGCGCGATCGCGAGAATAAGACAGGCCGAGCTCGAAGCTGAGGAGCAACTCGCTGCTATTCGACAGCAAGAACTGCTGTTGCAAGCCACCTTGGTTAGGAAACGGTTAGCCGCGGACGTCGCCACCATTCGCGAAGAGACGGATCGAGAAAGCGTTTGCGCGGAGGAGACAACGGATACCAATCGTAGAGTCAGCGATTGGATTCAAAACACTCAAAAACGAGGGGAGTGTGTCGAATCAAATTTAGAAAGGGGACCGTCACCCCCACCACCACCGGTTCGCGAAAGAAGGTCTGAAAGACGTCCTCCTGTAGGGAACCCGAATCAAGTTACGTTCGAAACACCGCATCGACCCAGGTCACCCACGCCTCATAGGTCTAAAGAGCGCGGGCTCGAGCGGCTCGCAGACACGCTAGAACGAATGACGCGAAGTAACGCACCGTCTAGACAAACGTACGACTTGCCTTTGTTTTCCGGCGCCGCGGGAGAATGGTTGCCTTTCAAGGTCGCCTTTGAAGTAACAACGCAGTTACATGGTTTCTCATCCATGGAGAACTTATCGCGTCTTCGAACTTGCCTGAGAGGAAACGCACAAAAGACCGTATCCGCGTTGTTAGGTACGGCTAGGGATCCTAAAATTATCATGCGGACACTAGAACAATGTTATGGCCGGCCGGAAATCATTATCGATCAAGCGTTAGAAGACTTAAAGAAACTACCGCGAGTAGGGAATTCTGCCGTAGAACTAAATTCTTTCGCCATAAATTTACAAAGTATCGTGACGGTAATTGCGGGTATAGACGACCGAGACTACCTACGAAACCAGATGTTGTCGCGTCAAGTAATAGAGAAGCTTAGTCCACACCTTAAATCGAGATGGTGCGACTACGCTGAAGATTACGGTAATAGGACAGAGCCCGAGATAATAACCTTATCTGAATTCCTAATGCGCGAAGCTGATCGCACACTGCGACACGCGTTCTCTAACCCCGGTTCTAACCCCGGTCAGACAGGAACGGCACGAGGCGCGAGTAACTTTAAAAGAGAACCGAAAGCGAACGAACGAAACCGCGGAGCAAATGTTTACGCAACAACCGATGATACACCGTCGAAAAAGGATACGTGTTATTGTTGCGGGGCGGAGCATGCCACTCCCCAATGTAAAAAGCTCGCGGCTATGCCCATATCAAAAAGATGGGAATGGGCAAAGGAAACTCGCATATGTTTTCTCTGCTTGAATAGCAAGCACAGACGTTTTAAGTGTAAGGCGAAGCGATGCGGTGTAGAGGAATGTCGCCAATCGCATCACGCGCTCCTTCACTTAAAGCGTGAGATAGTCGCCAACGAAAAGGAAGAGTCCGTGGTCGCAGCGTCCGCGCACCACGCGGAAAGCAACCAGATACTCTTAAAAGTATGTCCGATTACGATTACGGGACCGAACGGTAAAGAAGTCGATACTTACGCGTTGCTAGATGAAGGATCGACAGTAACATTGGTCGACGAAGAGATAGCCGGGATAGTCGGAGCGAACGGACCGACGCGAACGTTGCATATCCACGGAGTCACGTCGAGCCAAAAAGAACCGGACAGTCAAGCGGTCGAAATCGAGATAAGGGGCAGAGGTCAGTCACGTTACCAACCGATTAGAGCACGCACGGTTAGAAATCTCGTTCTAGGGCATCAGTCTGTGAGACCTGAGACGTTACAATACGAGCATCTACGCGAACTGAATTCAGATGACGTTTGTTACGCGAACGCGAAACCGCGAATTCTTGTAGGCGCTGATAATTGGCATCTTATCGTCACGCGTAGATTACTCACTGGCACGAATAAACAGCCAGCCGCGTCACTCACTCGACTAGGATGGGTACTCCACGGGTCCGTGACAAGACAGATCACCTCGGATAACGCGACCGTACTACACGTGAAAGCTAGGGAAACCCGCTGCGATCAGAACGACGAACTAAGCGAGCTAGTAAAAGCACACTTTGATATCGATGCTCTAGGTATTTCATCAAAGCGCAAACCGATAGCAGCAGATGAAAGAGCGAAAGCGATATTCGACGCCACCGCGAAACGCGTCGGCAATCGTTTCGAAGTAGGCTTACCATGGAATTCGGATGACGTCACTATGCCACCTAGCTACGATATGGCTCTACATCGTCTACGAGGGATCGAGAAAAAGATGGATAGATCGCCGTCCTTTAAGCTCGCGTACACGGAACAGGTAGAGAAATTGCTAGAAAAAGGATACGCATCCGAAAGTAAATTTGTAGATGACGAGAACCCGCGCGTCTGGTACTTACCACATTTCGCGGTCACGAATCCGAACAAACCCGGGAAAACGAGACTAGTTTTCGATGCCGCCGCGCGAGTCAACAACACGTGCTTAAACGACGCACTGTTAGACGGACCTGATATGTTGCGCGCGCTGTACGGTGTCTTGTTCAGATTCAGAGAACAAGCAGTAGCTGTGACCGCAGATATCCGAGAAATGTTTCTAAGAGTACAAATTAGACCGGAAGATCGCGTAGCTCAGCATTTCTTGTGGCGTGGCGATGATCGCTCTAGCCCGCCGCGGAAATACGTCATGTCATCAATGATATTTGGAGCTCGGAGCTCTCCGTTCTTGGCACACAGCGTACGGAATAGAAACGCGTCAGATTACGAGGACACACATCCGCTCGCGTACCGCGCCATAACGGAAAACCACTATATGGACGACTGGGTCGACAGCTTCGACTCAGTAGAAACGGCAGCACGCACGATAGCCGAGGTACAGGAAGTGCATTCAAAAGCTGGATTCGAGCTAGCGGGATGGAGCTCTAATCAACCGCAGCTTTTAAATCACATTCCCGACGAAAACAGAGCGAGCGCACCGAAAGAGCTAGGCGCGAACGTAAATGCCTGTGGTAAAACGTTAGGCGTATTATGGACACCGACTACGGACGAGTTATCGTTTAACACTGCAATGCATCGCGTACCCGAGGAGGTAAAGACAGGTCTACGAACGCCTACGAAGCGCGAAGCGTTGAGCGCCGTTATGTCTCTGTTCGATCCGCTAGGCTTACTCAGTCCGTACACTATAACAGCTAAAATCATGCTGCAAGGACTGTGGAAGCAGAAAATAGGCTGGGACGACCCGCTCCCTATCGAAGAAGCGACCATATTCAACGAATGGCAGGCCGACTTAGAGTACATACGTGACTTACGTTTACCGCGTTGCTACGACACGAGTAGGGACATCACGCATACGCAATTACACATCTTTTGCGATGCTAGCGAGCAAGCGTACGCGACGGTCGCTTACTGGCGTTTCACTCACACGGACGGTAGCGTAGGAGTAGCTCTGGTCGCCGGAAAGGCCAAAGTCGCGCCCATGAGGTCACAGAGCATACCGCGAATGGAATTACAGGCCGGACTGATAGGCGCGCGGCTCGCGGCTGAAATTATCGCCGAGCATAACAAAGCGAAACCGGAAGTTATACTGTGGAGCGACTCCAAGACGGTCCTCCACTGGATAAGGAACGACACCGTTAAATATACGCCTTATGTAGCACACCGATTGAGCGAAATAGCCGAGCTTACAGAGACAAGTCAATGGCGATGGGTGCCTACCGCGCACAATGTTGCCGACGATGCGACACGCGCCGGTAACACGCAATTAACCAGCCACGATCGTTGGTTCAAGGGCCCGGCGTTCCTGTACGATTCAGAGGAACACTGGCCGGTCGAAGACTCGCTACAACCAGATCAGGAAGAGGTGGTGGCGCTGACGACAGTAGAACACGGTTTAATAGACATATCGCGTTTCTCGAACTATACCAGATTAGTGCGTACCACGGCACACGTATTGGCATTCGTAGATAAGTGCCGCCGACGGGCAACGCGAATCGAAGCGCGACACTTGCAAGAAGCCGAGTTAGTCCTACTAAGGGAAGCGCAGAAAGACAGCTTCAAGGACGACCTGGCGCGATTGAAAAACGGTAAAAACGTCGACAAAACCAGCAAGTTAGGAAAGTTAGATCCGATATACGGCGCGGACAGGATAATACGGTTGAATGGGAGAATAAACGCGGCCGCAGTCCCAGTTTCAATGAAAGAACCGCCTATTCTCCACGGAAACCATCCACTCACTCGACTCATAATACGCAACGAGCACGAGAAGACTCACCACATAGGACGTGAGCAAGTAGTAAACAACCTGAGACAACGATACTGGATATTACGCCTGCGACCCGCGGTTAGGACGATACTGCGTGACTGTACCACATGCAAGATGCGCAGGGCCGCCCCTGCGATTCCCGTAAAGGGTAACTTACCCGAAGCGCGACTTAGTGCATACGTCAGGCCGTTTACGAATTGCGGAATTGACTGTTTCGGACCGGTATGGGTAACTATAGGTAGACGACGGGAGAAGCGTTGGGGAATGCTATTTACTTGCTTGGTGACAAGGGCGATCCACATCGAACTAATAGCGAGCTTGAGCACGGACTCTGCCATTATGGCCTTACGAAGAATGGCAGCTAGGCGTGGTTGGCCCAGTTTATACTGGACTGACAACGGAACTAACTTCCACGGTTCTGATGAGGAACTCAAGAAAGCGTACGCGGAATGGGACCCCACTTTAAGAGAGTACGTTATAAATAAACGCGCGGAATGGCGGTACATCGACCCAGGCGCGCCGAACCAGGGTGGAGCATGGGAGCGTATGATACGTACCGTTAAATCGGCCCTCTCCGTCACCCTCCACCAGCGCGCACCGAAGGAGGAGGTACTCGCCACCGTCATAGCAGAGGTAGAAAACACAGTAAACTCCCGCCCACTCACTCATGTATCAGTGAGTCCAGACGACGCCGAAGCGTTAACACCTAACCACTTTCTAATAGGTTCGGCGACCGGTCTCCCATACGTAGGGGAATGCGACCAGGCTGACAGAAAAACTTGGAGAGTGGCACAGGCTCTAGCTAACTCGTTCTGGACTAGATGGGTACGCGAATACTTGCCTACACTAACGCCGCGCGGAGAGGCACGCAAGCCAAACGACAACGTAAAAATAGGCGATATCGTCGTAATAGCGGATGGCCTTCTGCCGCGAAACATATGGCCTCGCGGGCAAGTCGAACGTGTTTTCACGGGTCCGGACGGCGTGGTGCGGAGCGTTGAGGTGCGGACAAGAGGAGGTATTTTTAGGAGACCTGTAAAAAGACTCATCATCCTACCTAGAAAATCATAGGCTACGAAGTTCTTCGCCGAGGGGAGGATTGTTACGGATAGATAAGTCGATTTTGTCAATTGTTATTAGATAAGTCGATTTTTGTTAATTATTATAAGTAGCAGATTATACTACATAGCCTTTATGTATACCTGTATAAATGTATAGCATTATTAGTAAATTCTAAGTTAGAAAATGTCACGATGTGCTGACCTGTGATTAGAAAGAGACGCACCTCCCGCAAGAGCGGGACAGCGATATAGATCGCGCGCGCGCCATGCGACGCTCTGATTGGCCGAGAGGCGCGTCATACCCTCTGGTGCCTGGCACTAGTTGCCGACACAAAAATTGTACTTAAGCTAAGAGAAATCCTGTTTTAATTGTATTGCTTCAAAGTGTTGTATCTGAACCTAAAATATACAGTCCACAAGTTTATGGAAAGGAGTCACTCAAGAGTTTCATTTCGTCGAGCACCCTGACCCCAATAATAACACACCTGATTTTAGGTGATGATGAGGTCAAAAATTGGTGTCTAAGATGATGACGATAATAGAAAAAAAGTGAGATGGTTCAGCGACTTTTGTCGTTGACTGTACCTACCTAAATAGTTATCTATCAGATTTTAGTCAATCTCGACCCGTTTTTCGTGGTTTTGGATTGATATGTCATATCACGATTTGATTTGATCATATGTCATTTTAAGGGTAAAGCCTGACATATCGATCCAAAACGGATCAGGATCGATTATTAATTTCAGGCGTAAGTTTTTGTTCTGGGGAATAACACCATATAATAAATATAAACTAACTTATTTATTCTGTGGTTTAATACAAAAAAAAACTAAAAACTAAAACAAATTTGACAGGTCTAAAAGTAATGCTGTCTTTCTTTTTCTTTGGTGGGCAGAAAAAGACAGCAATACTTTTATGCCTGTCAAACTTAGTGTTAGTTTTAGAAAATGCACAACAGAATTGCCACAATTGGATAAGTATTAAGCACTTAGGTACTTTACTTTTTCTACTACGTTATTGTACGAACGGAGTCAGAGGCAAAGTGTAGTGCTGGTCTAAGAATGCTAGTTCCATAACCATAATTAATAATACGCTACTAGTTCCCTGTTCACTAATTGCTGTGATCAATTTAAATTAGTTACTAAAAACAAACTGATTAACCAAGTAGTTGAGAATGAAGCGTAAATTTATCGTGCTGTCTTCATAAATATCATTTGATATAACAACATTTATATGTACTGAGAAGGTACATATAAATGTTGTACGTATAAATGTTGGTCTATAACTGTGAGCCTTTTGAATAAGCTCAGAGTCACACAACGGGCCATGGAGAGAGCTATGCTTGGAGTTTCTCTGTGTGATAAAATCCGAAATGAGGAAATTCGCCGAAGAACTAAAGTCACCGACATAGCTTTCAGGATTTGCAAGTTGAAGTGGCAATGGGCAGGCCACATTGCTCCACGAACCGATAACCGATGGGGAAGAAAGGTTCTCGAGTGGCGACCACGAACCGGAAGACGTTCTGTAGGTAGGCCCCCCACTAGGTGGACCGACGACATTGTAAGAGTCGCAGGGAGCCGATTGATGCAAATGGCTAATAGCCGTTGTAGGGAGGCCTATGTTCAGTAGTGGACTTCTTATGATGATAATAACAATCTGTTATACTCATTCCATCCCATCCTATCATACTGGTGTCGATTCGGGTTTGAATTCTCTAAAACTAAACTAAGTTTTACAGGTCTGAAAGTAATGCTGCCTTTTTTTACTTCAGTGGTTAGAAAAAGACAGCAATACTATTGACCTGTCAAGTGACCTTTCAAATAAAAAAACTAAATCAAAATCGGTTCATCTTTTTGGGAACTACGATCCTACAGACAGACATATTATATACATATTATATAGTTATATACACACTACAAACTTCTTCAATCTATCCAGAAATTCTTAAGTGATGCGCTTACCAACGAGCGCTACTACAATTTTTATGTACTTAATCTATAATATAAAAATGAATCGCAAAATGTGTTGGTAAGCGCATAACTCAACAACGCCTGGACCAATTTTGCCAATTCTTTTTTTTAAATGTTCGTTGAACTTCAAGAATGGTTTTTACGGCGAGAAAAATTGCCGGGAGGTTTAAAAACAGCCCTTTTCTTTTTTCCATACAAACGTTTTCTAACTAAAATGTAGAGTCAATTTGAAATTTAATACCATACCATAAAGTTCAAGTGTTAGCGGAGAGGTTCTGGGAAGGCAAAACAATTGACTGACGTTAGTATCGTATAAATATTGATGTCTATTTTCAATAAAATTAGGGATCCTTACTAAAACTCCAATAACGTGTGTATTATAATTTTAATGATATATTGTTAAATACCCGTGCGAAGCCAGGGCGGGCCGCTAGTTATGTATAAATAGATAGATGTACTTAGCCTATTTGATCTAGCAAAAGTAAACATAACAAGACTGAAATGAGAGTAAATTCTGATCATCTGATGACATATAGGAAGCCCAGTTCCTCTTTTGGCATGATGTTCAATATCGTCATCATATAGTGGCCTTCTGTACCATTTTGTTCCTATTTGAAACTTTGCCACCAACCATCGTCACCGCGGCCATTTTCTTTTACTCGAGAACCATTGCTCCGTTTCTTTGCCGTCTCTATGTAAAAGTTGTGAAAGAAACAGCGATGTACACGAAGCACTTTATTATCGTAGTCTCACATCTTTATTTCAATTTACTATCGTTGAACTGAAACGTTTTCTAGAGACATAAAGATAAGCGCATACCAAAATTTAAACAGGTTGGTTTATAAAACTTATTGCAATGTGACCATGAACGTGCGGCTTGCGTTAGGTCGTGTCTAACTGCGCTTTAATGTAATAAATATTATTATCGTCATCAGCCTTTAACATTCCCACTGCTGGGCCACAGGCCTTCACTCAGAGAGAGAGCCACCACACGGGCCCAGTGTGGGTTGTTGGATGGGCTGCTCAGTCCTAGTGTCGAAAATTTTCAGACCATACGAAGGCCTCTGCCATACTTTAACGGTGGGAATATTAAATATGTATTTTTAACCGACGAAACCGTATTTGTGATAGCATAATGCTGTCAGTCAACAAGCCGTGAGTCAATTTTGACGACCGATGTGGCGTAATGGGCGGATAGCCGACTGCGAAGCGTGAGGTCGCGGGTTCGATTCCCGCTGCAGGACAAATATTTGTGCATATAAAAAAAGCGCAAGTATTTGTTCTGTGTCTGGGTGTTGTGGATCCCCGATCCGCGTAGTTTCTGATACCCTAGATACAGGGAAACCTAGTTAGGGGTCAGAGCCTATGTATGTGATGGTGCGGGCATTATTATTAAAAAAAAAAATGAATGCATATTAATGAATGTATATTATGTACTAATTTTGATTTAAATATATCTGCACCGAAATCACAGTAAACTATTTAAAAAACAAAACATTTGAATTTATAGGTTTATTAAAAATCTAGTTATTGTGTGCTTTTGTATTATTCAATTTGATGCAATATTGCGAACAAATTATTGACAATTCTCACGTGTCAACGTTTAATGAAACGCTCCGTTCACCAGCGTTTTCTGTCCACCAATGTGCGCTGGGCCCACGCTGACTTTGAAATCGCTTCACGAGCTTTCCTTCAGTGTTTTCGTGGGCGCGCACCGATCGCACGCGCCTCCCACCGCGACCATGGCCGATGAAAAACGTGATGAAGCCTCCATCACCTTCGAAGAAGCACTCGATAGAACGGGTAAATTCACCACAATCCTAGAAGACTACGGGGAGACCCGCCAGAATGTTCTGGCAGGTTTCGGGATTGGATTTTTCTTTGTTTTGAAAACATGTTGCTTTCGGGATAACAAACAAATGCATGTCATGATCGTGATTTGCAATGTTGCTGTTGTCGCGCTGAATTAAATTCTTGAAGTGCGAAAAGTGAAGTGTTACAAGGCGATTAGCGCTGTGCAGTGCCGCAGGACTTTGCAATGCAACGTTCAGGATGTCACTGAAATTGTTAAGCGCAAGCTATCAGACGAAAGATCTGCTCATAAATTAGGGTTCCGTATATCCGATGGTAACCCTTATAGGGTTATTCTTGTGTATGTCTGTTTGTTCGTCTGTCAGAGCTTATTTTTTCCACTGGACGTAAGCAGTTGAAATGTGGTAGAGAGTTCATAGAGTTAGATGACCCAGTCCGGGGCGTACAGTGTAAAACAACGAATTTTGATTTCGGGTGTTAATTTCAGCGATAATTGGATCAAAAAGAAAGTGCTCGTTATGAGACGTAGACGTTTTAAACATTTTTTAATGCATATTTCAAAAAACATTTAAGAAAATTATTTAATATCGAGCAGTAAGTATCCGTAAATAGGTAGCCTGAAATATTTATAGAAGGCAGAGATGGATGGGACTCACTTACTGGTTAACAGAAAACGGAACCCTCTCTTCACGAGTTCGACTTGTACTTGATCAGTTTTTAACTCCCGACGCAAAAAGAGGGGTGCTCTCAAACGGATGGACCGATTTCGATAGAACTTTCATTATTAGTCTAGAGTCAAGTTACGTTTCCACTGCTAGGACTGATTATGGGCCGTAGTAACCACTCCAGTGCGTGATGTTAAGTAAAGACAAGGTTGATGATGGAGCACGCTTGCCTAGACGATACGTCTTCGCTCTTGAATTGAAGGTTCTCAAACAATAGCTCATTAACAAAAGAAAGACTACATAATGAAGAACCTGCCTTCTGTCTTTCTATTATTAAAGACGTTCAGGTTAATATGGCCTAACCTTAGAATCTGATAGAACACGCTTCAAACTACTTTGTTCTCTACGATGCCACGGCAATAGGATAACGTTGTAACTTTACAATTTTGTCCCAGCTAATAGATGTCAATATGCACGCTGCGACCTAGATCTGGCAATCCAAGCCCCGCTAGATGCTATGGCAGCACGTTTTGAGTCGTGAGTAGAACAGTTGGCCAATTAAGTTCAACCTTAACAGCCTTATATACCAACCCACACCGGGCCAGCCTGGTAGATATCATGCTCTCTCTGAGAAAAAGCCTTTGTCCATGCAGCGGGAATGTATTAATGGATTATAGCAACCTTCTTCGAAAGGCTTGCCTATATAGTAGGTCGGAGAACTTCGGGCGGTCTCCCATAACCACGAGTTTTCACCTGAAACTGCCATTCTATCATCATCTATAGTATCTATACTATCGATAGCTTAAATATGGTAATGTTTGGTAATATGGTATACTATCGATTGTTTTCGATACCATCGATATAGTGTTGCGATTGGTTTGCTATCGATAGACTATCGATTATATTAACCATCGATAGTCAACTATCGGTCGGCAACACTAATTGTAGAAGGACAACGATCTTAAACATTTCCATCTCGCTTAGCTCTTCAGTGCAGCCTTTAGGGGTTAGTGATGTCACCAGTTCCCTTGCAGGTAATGGCCCTTACAACTACCTCCTCCTGGCGACTTGCGCATTCATTCTCCTGGCGATCGGCGTGGACCTGTTCGGCTTCAGCCTGGTCGTGACCGCAGCCTGCGACCTGCAGCTATCTGTGTCGGAGAAGGGAATACTGACGTCTATACCGTTCATTGGTAAGAAATATATACTTTTTAAACTACCATGGTCATTAACATGAGACTTAGGTTTTGAAACGTGATATTTATTGATCATGTATTTGTTTTTGTTTAAGTTCTCGATATTTCAGCACTGTTGCGAGCATTGTTCCTACCCGCAGAAACTTTTAGTGCCCTCGTGATCAAGGCGCTTGCCTCATTCTAAATAAATATTTGTAAACAGAAAAAAATCCATTGTCGCGCAAGCTTTTGAACTCTTGATGTTTGAAATTCTGGGTGAAACTGAACTGTAATGAACAAGTGTGACCATCAGGGCCGTCTCAAGCTTATCTGGCGTTGGAGTGCGAAACCAGCACAGGTACCTTTTCGCCATTTCCCGGGCCTCGCCTTCAAAGAGCTGATGAGGTGCCCCCTAATTCCTCAGCACCCAGACGCACTGCATACTTTACAGCCCTGAGTAGAGACAGCCCTATCAGAGAAGAGTGACTTGCTCTTCACGTCATTCAGTTACATAAAAGAAATGTTAACGAAACACAAAAGATCCGATGAGTCATAAAGGAAGACCTTTGCTTTAGGAAGCAGTAGAAAGAAAAAAATTAAGGTTTTTAGTTGCGGTACAAGTACATGAAGTGTGATGTGTGCCCCCAAATGTTATTCTTCCATTATCTCACTTGTCTTCTTTGTTAGTCCGGAACTTATTGTTAATCTTTTTAGAATTCCACTCTTCCCTGACTGACAAAACGCAGTCTGAACCATTATCAGGTGCTATGAATATGAATAACCCATCTATCCGAGAGATATAAAATAGACACAAGCATCATAGAAGTGATGTCAAAAACCAATCTCTAGTAGGACAGACTGCGGATAGATAAGTTATTATTAATTCCCAGCGTTAGTCTGGAAACATGAAGCTTTGCAAAAGAGTTCCTTCTAATATAACGTATAGATTATGATAAGATTTTTTGTAAGAAGTCCCTAAGTCAGTTATAGTAGTTATTTGATGTTCCAAGACAAAGAACTTTCTCAAATTTCTAACCTTTTGTGCCTTTGTGTTCTTTGAATTGGAATTGTCATTCTTTTTCTCGGCGTATCATTCAAATTCAAATTAAATAGTACATTACTGCAACGGCCGTCAACGTAGGCATTGAAGAAGAAGAAGGTGTAAATGTGGGCCGAGGCGAAGCCGAGGCACACATACCTGAGTCCATCAATGCGTAGTTGTGGCCAAGGCTTGTATAGTATACTTTTCTCAAATAATGCGCGGAAATTAAAACTAAGTAGTACCTGGGCAGAACTTTTTTCTTTCGACTTTGGCAGTAACAAGTTTTCTATTACGGCTTTTGCCGCCTCTTGAATTTCAGGTGGCGTTAAAGTAAGCATCAAAGCAAAGCATCACACTTCACTCACTTGAACTTATTTTTTCAAATTTAATTACTTTTCAAAACCAATGACGAACAACGAACAACAAAAAAAATTCCCGCGTTATAGTGATCGATTTCTTTTTTTTCAACAAACGGTTTTCTATGTGCAAGCAGGTTCGGAATTTAAATAATACCTTTGATAAGTTACCTCCATTGTTGCCATGTTTCGGAGTATAAATCGTTCCATTTTTAAATAACACGACAGATATGAGTTTACTATGTAATTTATTTGGTCGCTAAACACGACAGATATGAGTTTTCTATGTAATTTATTTGCCGCTAAACACGACACATATGGTTTTTCATACAAATTTTGCCGGCCGCTGCTCGCATACATTTGAGCAGTGCAGCAAGTTTTATTTATCTCGAAGAAGGTTGTCAAAATAATAGTCTTATTTCCAAGCATGTTTGAGAAAAAAATATTTATTTAATAGGACTTTAAAACGTCAAAGTTTTTTAGACTAGCTACGCCTGTTCCAACCACGCTGGCAAAGGAAGCAAGAAACGCCCGGCAGGTAATTTTTTGGGTGCGATCACTTTTACAATGTCAATCTTATTACTAATTGATTGAATTGGAGCAGGTGCATTCACATAACGGATGGTTTACTCGTAACGTCTGCTGATGTGTTCGTACACATTACTGTCACGTGCACCTTGACTTTGTTCAATTTCTCTGTACACACACCAGCTAAACCACTACAGCTTCTAGATTACCTACTGTCTCCAAGCCTGTTACCACATCCCTCGTAAAGACGATTTTGTTTATGTAACTGAGAGACGAGACGAGCAAGTCAATTGGCTGATAGTAAGCGTCATGCTTACCCATGACAGTTCGTTTTCATCCAGAATTTTCAACTTTAGCAGTTCAAAATCCTGTGCGCGAGCTATTGGCAAGTCTTGGATTCCCCGTGGGATTTTATTGTAAAAACGTACACATTGACCGTTGAAGGAGTTGCTGGCTTTATGGACCCTAGTAGTCAGAACAGCAGTAAGATCTTTGTTCCTAGTATTAAAATTGTGATAATCACTTTTATTTTTGAAGCTAAATAACATTTGTGCGTAAACACTTTATTTCAACTGTCATTATTTTAATTTCTCTAAATCTAGTCCCCAAGCGGACTCTGCAAAAGTGTTACCGTTGTCATCATGTGAAACTACGTAGCAACCGTTTTGCCATCTTCCTTTTTATGTTCCAGGTATCCTATTAACCTCGTTCATGTGGGGCTACATCTCGGACACTCGGGGTCGGAAGTTCACTCTCGTGATACCACTGCTGGTGTCCTTCGCCCTATCCTGCATCAGCAGTCTGGCTCCTCACTGGCTGTTCCTGGGATTTTTCAAGTTCCTCTCGATTTGCTTGTAAGTAACAAACTTACAAACTATAACTTTATGTTTGTTATAATAGTATCTGGAAGCGTGATCGGAGATATATTAGTTTGTTAGCCATTGGTGTCGAATTGGTGTCGAGTGCAAACGAGGTGCTGTCGTCTGTCGTGTGTCTGTCAACTTTTGGTAGGTCTTCAGATGGTACAACTGGAAAAGATAACAACAACTTCCGCTCAATACCTAAATGGACATAAAAATATAAACTTAAAAACTACAGATCAGAAATGTTTAAAAGCAAAATACTCAGACCTGTCACAATAGGCACTCTATCATCCTTATTATGTAAAATGCTCCGAATTATATTGAGTTTGCGTGTCTATACAAGTTTGTAACCAAAGTTTATCCCGCCAAGTATGCCATGTCTGCAGTTAAAAATTAGGTCAAAAGTGATGTTTGTTGCTTGCCAAGAGACGTTTTAAAGTTTTGCTTAGTCTTGGCTAAGTTAAATGTAGAAACATTCATCAGGATACGAGTAACGTATACTTTACGATATTGTTATCGAATTAATCAGTAAATTGGCTAAAATTATCTTTTTTTACTGATTGTTTTTCATATAAATACTGCCGGTCCGCAGAGACCGTACCTCGCAAATAACAAAGCCACACTTAACAAGGTGTACAGATTGCAGTACAGTTCAGTTGTTCGGATCATGAAATTTAGAACAGAATTCATTTAAATCACTGGACATTTCAAACTTTATAACAAAATTTTATGTTGTGACGATGAAATCAATAGCTTTGTGAAAGAGCACATTGTTGGATCTGAAGACAATGCAATGTTTTTTTTGCGTGAATCCGGAAAGGCTTCAATTGGTGTTAGAATGCAATAATATTATTAATCAGCTAATTGCATTCTCACTGTAATCGAAACTGCCAGCTCGACCACATCGTCGCTTATCATCAGGTGGTCTAACGCTAACCTGTGTGTAAAATACGCCACAGATTAAAGATTCAAGTAATCCAAAGCTAAAATCTAGTGTCATAATGGGTACAGTTATGAATGTAGACTTGGAGAGCGATGGTGGCCGAATGGTATCGCGTGTACCTTACAAGGCGTCGACACCTTGTTCG
The DNA here is from genome assembly GCA_931315375.2 of Opisthograptis luteolata. Classification (NCBI taxonomy): domain Eukaryota; kingdom Metazoa; phylum Arthropoda; class Insecta; order Lepidoptera; family Geometridae; genus Opisthograptis; species Opisthograptis luteolata. The sequence goes on along the minus strand of OV928042.1, from coordinate 12,342,089 downwards.
AATCCTCGCGCCCCCACACCTATGACTTAATAAGTTACCATCACTTTAGAGATGGAAACATGAGGAAAACGGCATGTCCAAGAACCACAACATTCAAGGGCATGCGACATCTTCCAACCCGCACTGAGCCCGCGTGGTAGATTACGGCCCAAACTCTCTCTCTGAGAGAAGGCCAGAGTCCCAACAGTAGGAACGTAATAGGCTGATGACGATTTAGAGATATCTTTCAGAGAACTCTTTGATCGAAATCAATTAAAGAACACATTTACGTCTGGATATTTAATATGAATATATATAATTCAAAGGTCTGACTGACATAGTGATCTATCAACGCACAGCCCAAACCACTGGACGGATCGGGCTGAAATTTGGCATGCAGGTAGATGTTATGACGTAGGCATCCGCTAAGAAAGGATTTTCATTAATTCTACCCCCAAGGGGATAAAATAGGGGATGAAAGTTTGTATGAAACTTTGTCAATTTTAAACCGATCGGGCTGAGACTTTGCATGCATAAAGCTGTAGCTAGTAGAAGCATAAATCACTGATGAGTACTCTATACCTACGTCATAATCATACATAGAAAGTTAACGTAGAGCCTCGTATTTAGTGGATGTACACCAACGTATTGTTGTAATGAAAGTATGTATAAAGGCAGCCATTGTAGACGCATATAATGCTGGATAATTGATCTGCTCCTACGCAAGCGCATCTGTGTCAATATAGACTGAGTACCTATTCGATTTACTATACGGTATTGTATCGGCTATGAATTGAATAGAGTTAATTGCAATTATGGACATGGACGACGTGAATAAAACTGATGATGCAGAATCATCATCGTTCATCAATTGATTCTATGCTTTGTCATCCAAGACGTTCGGTGTTGTTGGAGCCAAATTGGTACTGTACCTATTTAAAATTATTATTACAAAACTAGTCGCGCCCCGCGGTTCCCGTTATCCCGCAGGAAATTTTCCGGGATAAAAAGTAGCCTATGTGTTAATCCAAGCTATAAGCTATCTCCCGTCCAAATTTCAATCAGATCTGTTCAGTAGTTATTGCGTGAAGGTGTAACAAACATCCATCCATCCATCCATACTTACCAACTTTCACGTTTATAATATTAGTAGGATAGGATGACATTGTCATCTCTATAAATAGCAAATCATTAAAATCCAGTAATGTTCGGTTTAGTGTATAATAAACCTCACCCCTCAGGCGACAGAGGAGGTGCCTCATGCCAACCTCATGTCGATCTGGTAGTAACGAAATCATGAAAGAAATCGCTAAAAACAAACAAGGCGCTATTTTTAAAAATAGCTAAAAGGCCTCCTGGCAATGAATGACGTTGCATACCTTCTGGGTATTGTATCTTTTTACATTTTGATGAAACCTTCAAGTCTTTGTTATTTATAGATCTGGAGGAAAAAGGCTGTAACTTTTAAAAAAAATAACGCTTTGCACTTTTTTTTTATAGCTCCAACTCCATACTCGTAGTAATATCTATCTTCTTCTTCTTCTCTTATATATATATATAAAAATCAAATGCTGTTCGTTAGTCTCGCTAAAACTCGTGAACAGCTGGACCGATTTGGCTAAAGAAAATGTTAAGAAATTTCCTTCAGAGAACTTTTATTGGCGACACGAAGTTCGCCGAGTTAGCTAGTAAATCAATAAATTTACTTAGCTGATCAAATTATTAAACGTATAAAGTACGCGAATTCTCATAATGTAATTTATTTATTATTACTATTACATATATCATGTAATGTATTATGCGCTGGGAATCTTCCACTTATGAGTAAAAATGGGTTTCTTATAATAAGCAAACCTACGAAACTCTATTGATGACCGCATCATCGTCGAACTAATATTTAAGTTGTTTAGTTATGGAGAACTAGCTGTTCCCCGCGGTTTCACCCGCGTGGGCTACAGTTTATCGCGATAAAAAGTAGCCTATATTCTTTCTCAGGCTCTAGACTATCTGTACCAAGTTTCATTTAAATCGGTTCTGTAGTTTAGGCATGAAAGCGTAACAGACAGACAGAGAGAGTAACTTTCGCATTTATAATATTATTAGTCGGGATTTGCAACTAATATCTCAGAGTGCCGAGCGCAGTACATTGCCGCACAAGATGTCAAACTACATACGTACATACTCTTTGTTTCAAACTGTCGAAGTTCTAACTTCTCAACGTGACGCATGCAAAAGTACTTATTCAGTATTGTTTTTTTTTTGTTACAATATTAGGATTATTTCAAAAAACAAAATAAAAACACATAACTTAACCTTAGAATCTATACTAATATTATAAAGCTGCAGAGTTTGTTTGTTTGTTTGTTTGTTTGTTTGTTTGAACGCGCTAATCTCAGGAACTACTGGTCCGATTTGAAAAATTCTTTCAGTGTTGGATAGTCCATTTATCGAGGAAGGCTATAAGCTATATTTTATTTCCAAAAAAATTAGGGATCCGTAAGAAAATTGCTATTTTGCAACCCAAGGTGAGAAATCGAAAACCTATTTTTGCGTGCGCTGCAAAAACTATTGACACTAGAACAAAATAATGTATTACGGGTTTGTAGGTCTCATTTAGATCTACAAAAAAGTCCGCGAGAGCATATGTCTAACTATTATAGTTATGCCACAATAAGTGATCTTTTATTTAAAAAAAATAATTTTTAATGCTGCCGCTCTTGGTTTTAATCCTTATCAAAATAAATTACTTCTTATTCAAAACTGCTTCAATCCCTTCATATAACTTTTTGAATCATTCAATTCGGACATTCCATTCGAAAGATATCACGAGTTTAAAAATGTAAGTAGTAGTAGAAAAATAAAACCGCCGCACCGCAGCGCAGCGGGAAACGCGATGAGGTGAGGGGGGCACCGGGAGAATCTATGAAATAGGTAAAGTACGGTCGCGGACCAGAAAGACCTTTAACTGCGCGGTTCAAACGTGCGGTCCCAGAAAATTAACTTAGAATTAAAATAGGATAATGGGTACATACAGCAGGTAACGCGTTGAGGGGGCACCGAAGTGCGGGAATAATTTTGGAGTATACGGAATATATACGCTATCGCGCCTAAACTACTGAACCGATTTAAATGAAATTTGGTATAGAGATAATTTGAGCCCCGGGGAAGGGACATAGGATACTTTTTATCGCGATAAACTGTAGCCCACGCGGGTGAAACCGCGAGGAACAGCTAGTATAAAATAAAACTACCTATCAAACTAAACAATACAACTACAAAAATAAACCACTACCAGTTGGCAACGTTCCCAAAATGCTGGCCGCATTGAACGGCAATGCTTATTCGTTGCGCAAAATAGCGGCCAGCATTTTGGTCACGGGTAGCATCGACCAGTCGCTTCGATATATCATTATACATCGATTTCGCTCCCGGTCCCCACGGACCTAGCGTTTCGACCTCAAAAGGCTCAAATATGTTTTGTTGGTTTTCAGTTCCTGTGCTGCGAATTCAGCTTCCTACACCTTGGTAGGAGAGTCGTGTATTCAGAGGGTGAGGAGCAAATACATGCTGCTGATGACATGCCTCATCATCCTGTCACCGGCGGTAGCTGGAGGTACGAGTTTTCTAATACTACTTATATTATACAATAGAGCATCATCATCATCATCATCATCATTAGCATAAGGAGAATGTTAGCCTTATTTGACCATGTCATCATCTTCTATTTTCGCACTATGGAGAAATTCGCTGAAAACCCAAAATTACTGGCAGAGCTGTCAAAAATTGCGAGTTGAAGTGGCAATGGGCAGGCCACGTCACTCGACAATCTGATAACCGATGGGGATGAAAGGTTCTCGAGTGGCGACCTCGAACCGGAACACGTTCTGCAGGTAGGCCCGTCACTAGGTGGACCGATGATATACGGGAAGTAATAATCAGGAAGATGTAAGACACCATTACTAGGACACATGAAAATGTGAACAAGAATTTCATGGATTACGAAATTCTGACGCAATTTCGCTACTCCAAATAAATGGGTAGACGCTTTTCGCGATTTGTGCCAAAACACCAGTCCCATTTTTTACTACGATAATTAGTTTGTATAGTTTTGAATCCAGATTGTGTCAGTTTGGCCTGGCACGTGTTAAACGTGTACAAAAACCGCTGTTAGGTCACTGATCGCATTTGGCAAAGTGACAAGTTGTAGATGTCATTTCGATGTTCACCATTCATTTCTATTAAAACACTTTTTTTACACCTTTTCACTTAATTGCTAAGCTGCTTTGTTTTAGGCAGTTCTGTTTGCACGAAGGTTAATCAGGGCAATAAAAGGATTGTATGAAATCATGTTACTCGCCGACAAGGCGGATACATCTCGGTGATTTCAATTAAAGGAATAATTATTAATTACATGTTGCTACATTGAGCTGAATCATTCTGTCCTATGTCCAATAGACGTCAATTTGTTTTGTTTCACTAATTTTAAACTCATGCTCCATATAACAACGTCAATCTTTTCCGAACACATTCCGACCAACATAAAATAAGCTAAGACCAAGTTTTTATTTTCAATTATATCAATTTCTTCACATTTTTTTCAGTTATCACATATCCCACCTTAAAGCTGGACTTCTCAACTGAGATCCCTTGGTTAGGCATCGATTTCAAACCCTGGAGGCTGCTCGTATTAGTTCTGGCACTCCCTTCAGGGTTTGGAGCTCTAGCCCTTTACTTCTTCTTTGAGTCTCCAAAGTTTATCTTCAATAAGGGAAGGAAAGAAGAAGCTTTAGATGTGTTGAAGAAAATTTACGCGTTGAATCATGGAGGGTGCAAGATTGGCTACCAGGTCAGTACCACAGTACTATTATTTCATGATTATGCGCAGTGTTAACATCAGACTCTTCGTATTTAATAAGTTCTTACAGAGTAGCGTTCGACCACAAGTCCCTTGATGTTAAGGGACGATGTGGTCAAAGATGGAGCCACGCTACACCTGGACTGAGAGCTGTCAACTACGACAAGGAGCATTGTTTTAATGAGACTTGTTGCTCTCAACTGGGTTAAGTATTTTATCATTCATTCATTCCAATCAATAAAATTCATTACCATTATGTAATAATTATACATCTGACTTCACCTTGTCTCCAGGAAACAAACACAAATTCGTCATCAGACTCAACAAGTCAGGAACTCCAGTCTTTTGAGTCTCTATTGGTACAATTATTTTATACTTGCACATGTAATGTAGCACTTCGAATGTTTCTGCTTGCACACACCTTTTTAGCTCATAGAAAATTTCTTTCTGAGAGATTTTCTCATTGAGATAATTTATTCCGCTGGCTAATCTTACGGATGAATCTTACGGCGTCACCGAGCCATCTGAACCACGCCTTATTTTTATTTATACGTTGTTACTTGCATGCACTTTGCTCAATGAAAACCTCTAATACACCATAGAAAACGAATTTATCAAATATTATTAACGAAACACCTACCTAACGAATTCTAGAACAGTTCTTCTATTGTTTTACAAAAACTTTGATTAACAGCACCAACAGTAAGTTTATTTTCTTCTCTATATTTGCAGGTGTCTTCAATATCTTCAGAAGAAGTAGCTGTCAAGAAGGATATGTCCCTGCCCCGTGCGATGTATGAGCAGAGCGCTTCTCTCTTCAGACCTCCATACCTGTACAGGAGCATCCAACTCTATTACATCGTGGCCATCGTGTACATCACGTGAGACAGGCTTTATGGTGTGCTTATTAAGAGCCTTTGCCATGTTTTCATTGTTGTAGCAAAGTGCTTTGGATTTCATTTTACAGCTGTACTAGAGCCTCTACCCCTTTTACTGTAGTCTGGTCAAGACAGAATATCGGTCAAACTACCAATGAGTGTGTTCACCTAAAATCTCCCCATTGAGCTACAATCTGATAAAACTCTCCAAGAAAAGGCTTCAATGGAAAGCGTTTTAACGGAATAGGAAATCTACCCGTAATACGCATGCGACTGCAAAACTGTAGTAATAAAACATTTAATCCAAATCTTTCCATTATACATGGCCCAACGACCCGAAGTGAGTCTTGGCTTCCGATAATAAAAGACCCCACATCGGTCTGTCTTGCGCCACCTCTTGTCCTTCCTCCATTCTCGCGCATTTTGATACCTATGCTTATAAGAACAACACGATTTGATTTTCATTTAAACATTTTTTAAACTAATCGATTTGTTTTATCGTTTCAGTAACAACAGCTACCTAGTCTGGTTGCCGCACATCATGAATCTCGTCAGGGTCGCTCTGGAGAGCAACGTCACCAACCATGGAGGCGTGTGCTCACTCATCAGTACTAAGATTGAGCATGACGCCATAGCGCTTAACGTCACGATTCCTTCTAAAATTGTGAGTGTCTATCAGTATATTTGGCAACTTAACTACTCGATAAGAGAAAGCAATATTCGTGGGTTTTAGTTGTAGTGGAGTACTTTGAGAAAGAGCTCGTCACGGGACTTGTTGACTTTTCTACTACGATATGTCTGCTATTAAGCAGCATTGTTGTATTCCAGATAGAAGGATCAAAAGCCAATAAAATTATAGGTGCCATCTACATTACCTACCTACCTACCTCAAAGTTTGCATGACTCACGCATTTTTTTTTATCGTATGAATTTTTATTTTATTTATTTAGGTAATTCAGCAGCGTTTTAATTATAACATTATACATACGTTTTTATATTTCTACATAGTATCTGAATAGCTTTTGAAATTCGTGATCTAACTACGTTACTACACTACCACGAACAAGAAACATAATATTTTAGTCTAATTACGTCCTATTTTAATATATATCCGCGTTGGGCTTATTATTCATATCTGTCCATTCACGCAAACCTGTCACATCCAACCTCTGTTCGTCATCAGGCTCCGGATTTCGTTGCATTATTTTTGTGATAACACGATGAACCTAAGTGACCTTGTTTGCCACAATAGTTACAAATATCATTTACACCATTGAATCACCTGAACAATATGTTTTACATCTTCCAGACCCCCGACATCTGCCTGGGCACCATCGAAGACAACGTGATCTTCACTCTCATCGGTTCCCAGTCCATCTTTTCCTTCCTCAACTTCGTGATCTCTTACCTCCCGAACAAGAAGAAAACTGTCCTCATCACGATCCTCATCCTGTCTTCCTGTAGTGGAGTGGGGATAAACCTGATGCCTGAGCCGATATCGAGTGTGTTTTTGTTTATGGTGTTCACGTGTACCTGTCTCGGGATGGGTATACTAGCGTCCTATTTTGTGGACCTCTATCCTACGTCTTACAGGTATGTAAATATTGAATATTTATAGTTTTACTTGTAGCTCATAATATTATGTTTAAGCATTAGTATAGAAAAGGTTCGTTTGGGGAAGTATTACCACAATACTCATTTCGGTTCCTAATCTGCATTTCTATAAAGCGATGATGACAAAGTGCTGTCGTCCGTTCACCTAGTGGGAGGCCTACCGGTTCGTGGTCAGTACTCGAGAACCTTTCTTTGCCATCTGTTATGGAGTTTTAAGTACCTAATTATTTATAGTGAAAGTAACTGTCACATGTAAATGTAAATTTTATAATCGTATTTTCAGAGGTATGGCAGCTTGTCTCAGCATCATGGTTGGCAGGAGCTGTACCTTTGTGGGGATCAATCTGGTGGGAAATCTCATATTCTCCCACTGCGAAATAACATTCTATCTCTGGTCTCTGCTGGTTTTGAGTAAGTGTTTTGTATTTTATATTACTTATAAGACTAACTGAAACGTTCTGTAGCTAGGTGGACCGACGAAATTGTAAGAGTCGCAAGGAGCCGTTGGACTTGGATAATAGCCGCTCAATGTGGCATTCAAGAGGGAGGCCTATGTTCAGCAGTGGACTTGTTCTAGCTGATGGTGATGACGACAATGTTTTTTTAACTACTTACAAGGTAGCGTTTGACCACAAGTCACCTGATGTTATGTAACGATACGGTCGCATATAGGGCCACGCTATGCCTGGACTGGGAACTGGCTCGCAAGTGAGGCTGCCGGGACACACCGATAGGTGCTTGGCAACGGATTCTTAACATGAGGGTGGTAGGTAGTACTAGAAAATAAATGATGTAAGTGAAGCGTATATTGCAACGCTTCTTCTGCGGCCCTTTTTGAAGATGTCGTGCTCGTATTAATGTTCTCGTACCATACGCGCGTCTTACGATCCGTATACGCTACGACGACGCCGTGTGCGGAGGGTCCTGTGGGATCAAACTACTGAGATTTTGGCCTTAAATATTGTTCTTTCTTACAGGTAGTGTAATAGCAGCCTTCTTCCTCCCACCAGACAAGCCTGTCGTCAAGAAATACGAAAGCAAGTTATAATATAAATCGGTTTAAGTCGCTACAAGCATTCTGTGATTCGAATAAGTTTAAATTGAGATGCAGTAGAAATAGCAACGGGTTGTATTCGAGTGGTATCAATGTCGACCTTGTGTCGAGTGGCTGGCAGTAGTTGGATGAGAGGAGTGGAAGACCGAGCTCAGTGGCATAACTTGGCAGAGGCCTATGTCCACTTTGAGAATATTGTTTTTTTATCGTCCTCATTAAGCCTCTACACAACGCCCCCATTTCTGGGTCTCTTAACGCCCCCCTTTAGGCCTGCAGCGTCCACGGGGGCGTTATCGCCCACTTTGGGAAAGGCTACTATAACTAAGATGGCTCATTCTTCCTCTTTTAAAATGTTATTCTTAACATTAGGTATACCTACCTATATTTATTATTTGAGGTTTTAACAGCTCGCCAACAAAATAAAGATACGCATGGCCTGGAGACTTGTAATCTATGTGCAGACTTGACGAATTTAAAACTATAACTATATTCTATACTATATAACTATACTTGTATTAAGCTATACCTTTAAAGAGGTGGCTATATCTACTAAATAGATTCAAATGAGGTGTTATTAATGAACTTGAAGTGCCAAAATTAATAAGCAAGGGAAACCGCTTTATATAGGTTAGGAAAATCGAAGAGGCATTTGTGTATGTAATCGTTTTTAAATAAGTTTAGTATGAGACACGTGCGTAATATTAAAACATAATGTATAGCGTACTGATTATAATTATTTAGATTTAGTAAATATAAATAAAATTAATGTCATTAAATATATTCAACATATTTTTAAGTGGTATTTTTATTGATTCTATTGACATTTTATTCTATGTAAGACAGATTGTTTATATGATATAATGTTTAGTTTATAAAATAGAAAAACCTATTTGCTTGTATGTACCAAAATCTGGGAACAATAAAATTCTGTTGGTGAGAAAAGCACAGAAGACTGTGTTTGTTTATTTATTAACTTTTATAAGTGACAGTGTTTCAAAACTATAGCTAACTAAATGACATGCCTTGTAAAAAATAAAAAAATAAGATTTTGTTAAAGCGAGGAAAAATTTAAAGTTAACTATTTGATATGAATACCTAATATAAAAAAACCAACAATTCTTTTTACATATCCCTAATTTTATTGATGTAGGTACTATTATTATGAACGATGATACCATATAAGTAATTATAATTATGACTATTATAAAATCTTTCTAATATTATAATCGTGAGTTTGTGAGTATGGAATATAGCTTATACCCTGAACTAACACATAGGCTAATTTTTATCCCGGAAAAAGGTTCCTACGGGATAACGGGAAGGCGCAAGTGAAACCGCGGGGCGAAACTAGTAATAAATATACATTTGGCCGTAGATCAAAACGCATCATTCATAGTTCTACTCAACTTTTAATAAAATACTTCTGAATAATTATATTCATATATGTTGAAGAATTGTTTTTCAGAATAAGTTACACAAAAAATATGTATATAGATACTCCACTTTATTACTCAGATTTGCTAGATTTTTTTATTAAAATATAATATTGTATTGTTTATATTCATTTATTATTACTATCTAAGCTGAATTAAATGCTTGACATGTTCACAGTAAAGTTATCATAAAATAAATATAATATAAACTTATATACTACGAGATCTTATCCTACTTACAAGGAATATAACAGCATCGCCCGGTAAATATAGTTAATTATAAACTTTATATAATTAGATCTATGTATATTTGGGGTTTTCTAAAATTGAGGAAGAAGAAAAACTATTGAGTACTAGCCTAAAATATGGCCAAGAAATAAAATGGACTCCTGGTTAACTTTTTCTCGATAATTAATATTACGTAATTCAATCATCACAGAAAATTATGAGAATGTGAATAGTATAAAAAACAAACATGTTTAGAATCAGTAGCATCGAGGGATACCATGGTCTGATTGTTATAATTATTATTATACCTAAATGAAATCGACAAAAATTGAGATTCAGTGCCCCCTGTATTCTCTTTCAATATTTTTTAGTATTTTTTTAGCATTTTTAAGTTAGAAATACCAGATATAAAATCTATGAAATTAATGTTGCTTCATCTTGTCGTAAAAATATCAAAAAATAATCTCATTGTTGTTGTTGATTTTAAGGTATCTAATATCTATATTATAATTATCATATAAAAATAATTGCTATTAAGTCGAACGCAAAAATCTAGACTGGAAATAGATAAACGCTCCCCACGGTTCCTCTCATAGAGTCAATCAACATAATATATTTATTGATATGGAATCAGCTCCAGCCGATCAGTAACGCATTGGATCATCAAGCCAATTAATACGACGACGTATTCCAAAAGGCAGTCAATTATAATCGACACAGAGTCGAAACATTACAACTATGACAAATAAAAATGTATCGTGAAAGATGCATAAGAAAACTACTACACAGAACACATTTGTACAGTGTGAACATCATGTCCACCAATCATGTTTGATTAGAATCAAATAAAAACCTACATGGGATCAAACTTCACCACCTATGTCGAAACAAAAATGTCCTAAAGGAAGTCCGATAGGACAAACCGTGGTCCCCTGGGACATATTATCGGGAATAGCTAAGTAATGATGAACAGTCAGCAAAATTCCTGGGCATTCGAGTCTTGAGGTCTTAAAAAGTACTGATGAAAGGAGACGTGATCTCTGGCGACATAGGGTAGTAGAGGACTTAGAGCCTGGGTAGGACAGGCCAGTATGTCACCTCAGTCATCATTTATTCGTACAATTATTACACCAAACAAATATCCTTTCATATTGAACGTTCATCATTATGAGTATTATAGTTAATATCGCACCATATCTACATATATGTCGATATGTACCTATCTAAGCCTGTATTCTTCTCTTCTGCGTCCGTTACGTTATCTTCTTTCTGTGTAGTGTCTTCTTTATTATCTTCTAGTTTTATCACCATTATGGCACCGATTGATACTGTAACAAAAGTTTGAATTAAAGTACTACATTTTCAAGAACAGGATCAGAGGACATTAAAATATTGCCTATGCAAAACAACCTTTACCAGTCTTATCGCACAAGTGATCGAAGTGGGACAGAGCTATTTATATCTAAACAAAATGATAAAACAAAGTAACTGGGTACAGACAAAAAAACAATGTAAAGAAGCATCAAGTTCTTAAACTTTCAGTAGCGCATCTAAAACGCGGCCTTAGTAGACTAGTAGATAAATACTCACATGCTAATAAGGCAGAAACGGCAATGAAAGGTGCTGGGCACGACAGGTCCAGCAAGGCCCCAACCGCGAGGTTGGAGGCTACGCCCCCGGCGCGGCCCCACCACGCACCCCAGCATACTCCCATACCACTGAAACAATATCATTTTAAATTAAATTACAAATAAGGTCACGTCGATTTGTCTTTTACACCGTCGGTCAACAAAAAAATATCTTATAGCATTTGATAACATATTATTATCACCTGGTGTTAAGTGACGTTGGGGCCACGCTACGCCTGAAAAGGAAACTGGCTTTTAAGTAAGACTACAAGAACACGCCGATATGTTCTTAGCAGCAGGTTGCTAACTTGAGAGTTGTAGATTAGTTAGCTAGAGAAATAGAAAATGCTCTACCAATAGGCAAAAATATTGTACGAGTAAATCACTGAATCGGCGATTCAAACAAAGTTAAATAGCACTTGATAGAATGCAATGGATGAGAATTCACACTTGTGTCTCAGAGACTTAACATTGAAACTTACCATAGTTGAGGATGTGTACTTAAGAGTCAGCTGATAAAGACATGGCAGCCGCTTTAAAACTCACCTTAACTTAGGAGGAAGAGCATGCAGCAACAGTCGAATCAGCAGCACATTGCCATTCAACGAGGCAGCATTCAACGCCGCAGCGGCTGCGACAGCAATCTTGTTTGACGCTGAACATGCGCAAGCGCTGGCAGCGAGGCAGGCGCATGCTAAAGCGCACGCGGCTGCGCAAGCGGCGGCTGCCCGGCGCACGCCGTGAGCGCCGCCGCGTGCGCAGAGCAGTGCACAAGCAGCGTTGCCAAGAACGCAACAAGCACCGACGATGAGACCAGAGGTGAACACCTGCAGGAAGAAGGTATGGGATATATAAGATCAAGTTTAGGTAAACTGCCATGGTAATTGACATAATAAATATCCCGTTACAAAGTCTAATTCTAAGATCAAGCTTGTTTATTCCCTATCCAAAGTGATGTCGACGTCGCGCCGGCGCCGGCGTGGCGGTGAAGACAGACAAGCATTAGGGTTCACATTGCCAGATCAGTTCTTTTATACCCTAAATAGTTACACGTCATTTGTATCTCCTGAAGAGTTCCAGAAAATCTTTCGACAAAATTATGCTAATCTGTGATCCTCTTGGTCTTGGTTTCTGATTCAGCCAGGAATTATCATGCATATTACAAACCCAATAGAGATAGAGCATACATATTATTGCAAAACAAAGATGTACTAACCTCCCGATCCATTTTATTGCTACACTTTTCACCTCCACTGGTTGTGGCATTAAGCCCAGGAAGCTCTCCAATAAGCTCTGGTTTACCGTAAGAGTCAAATCGATTACTAAACTCTTTCAAAGCAATCTGGGTGGCGTTGAATAGTTTGGCATGTTCTGGAGCTGGCACTGTGGCTCGGCATTCGCGCGTCTGCATGCGGAGGAGCAGTTCTGGTATCCACATGTTTAGGCCGAAACCTCTGGGCAAATAACAAAATATTGGAAATTCAAATATTTACGACCGACTCTGTGACAAATATGATTCCCTTCCTATAAGTGTAGCATATTCTTGCTTATCATAACTTCAAGAGATTACGTTTTTTGATCCATTTACAGCGATATCTGTAGAAAGCTCAAGTTTACTTTATTCTCAAGCTCATTTTTGATTAAGTACTACAAAAAGTAAGCATCATAACTCACGCAGCCATATTTGCGAAGAACACAAAAAGGATGAGAGTAGACTTCATGGCATAAGCTTTGGACACGAATATCTTGAGATCCCTGAGGACTCCCATGAACAGGTTCTTGGTTCTGTTCTCTTCTCCGTTGAGAGGTTTGGCGACGAATATGTCTTCTTGTATTAGTTTCTTAATCTGAAAAAAAATATATATCATTTACGTTCGATCCCAAAATGAGTACTGAAAATGAAAATTATTTCAAAAATTCCCTTCAACATCTGTTTCTTTGCATTATAGTTCACGCAAGTTCCCAAACATAAAAACGAGTGCAATGCAGAATACAAGTGGTTATTCCAGTAATATTGATATTACTGAGCATATTGGAAGCTTTACTAATTAGAAACATCGAACTGTAAGAATGACAGACTAGTAGATACTATGGTAAGTATTACTCACCAAGCACCTATCTAATCTGGCAGCCACACTTAAAAGCCAGTCCAGGAGGCTTAAGGTAAAATGCTGCCTTTTAAAATGTAAAAAAACTCTCTACTTTACAGAAGAGTGCTGGTGGGTATAACCCTCCAAGAACAGACTTGCATACCAAATTGAAACGTACCTTAAACTCTCCCTCCATACTATTAGCCTTATGTATATAAGCAAGCAGCTTCACTGCCTTATCTCCCCTGTTTGTGTCCGAAAGGAGTCTCGGACTCTCCGGCAGGTAGAGTACCCACACTCCAGCCACGAACCCTGGGAGAGAGGCCAGGGCGAGGAACAGACGCCAGGAGTAGACGGGTAGCACGGTGGAGTAGTCAGTCTTGAACGGTATGACTATCCATGCAATGGCTGGAAGAATTGAAACAGATCTACTTACACATCTTAGTTATATTATTAAGAGCGATGGTCAAGGCGCCGATACCAAGCTCAAATCCTATCGGCCCACACTTAATAAGTTACGTGCGGATTTGCCATCGCTCAAAAATGGTGAAGAAAATTATCGTGAGGAAACTGGCATGTCCAACAACAACAACATTCGAGGGCATGCGACGTCTACCAACCGGCACCAGCGTGGTAGATTACGGATTTACGGCTCATATATTCTTTCTGAGAGAAAGCAACAGTTCCAGCAATGGGAAAGTAATAGGCTGACGATGATGATAGGCAGTATAGGCACTAATATAACCTTAATCAATAACCTGTTTACGTAACTGGAGATGGACAAGTCTCATCAGAATGATAAACAGCTTAAAATTAAATAATTAGAATACGAGGTGAAATTAATATTAATATTCCTCAAGGTAAAAAGATCTTTTGCCAAGCACCGCTATCGGTATATTCCGGCAGACTCACTTGAGAGCTGTTCCAAGTCCTCGACTACATCGTCGCATAACATCAGATGACTTGCACTACCCTGCAAGAACTTAAAAACCACGTAGGTGAAATAAATTAAAAGCTCTATGAAATGAATTACCTGCACTTAATGATCATCGATGCTAATTTAGTCATGGAAAGTAATTGAATACGCGAGCTAAACCTAGATTTCACTAAGTGTTTATTCCAAGTGACTAGACGCCATACATACAAATGAACCTTCCCGCAAGAGCAATGTCAAGAGTGATCACAGAAAGCTTTTTGTACACTAGGCGCATGTTATGATTTGATTTGATTTGATAAACCAAGCTGGTACTATAAATTTGCTTTGATAATTTTTTCCATTCAAAAGTCGACTAAAAGAGATCTGTTTAACCAATAAGTTCACCTTGTATTTTGATGATGTTTTTTTTGATGAATTTATTTTAAATAAGCTTATGGCCAGCCTGGCAGTGAGCGGTCACCTAACACTAGGGGCGTTGCCACCTTGAATTAAATAAAAATAACATTAACTCTGTGAGTCAAAGCACTTCAGAAGCAACAGTTCATCAGTAAACGATTTAGCAATTGAAACAAATAAAACAGCAGACGATTTTACTAGAGCATTTTATTATTTGTAGGCGGTAGCATTAAAAGTGTATGTCATCTAGTTGAGTTACAGGAAAAATAACATAGATAGATAGACAGATAGGGTGACCAGCGCAGTGCGCAGGGGTTTGAACCGTTGAAGTTCAAAATTCTGGGAGACGCTAAACTGTAAGGGAACCTGGGGAGACTTGAACCCTATTTTTTATTTTACCGATAACTCAAATAGTATGAGGTTATTTAAACATTTTTTGACCAATATCATAAATAATTTTATTGGTAATCACGTGCTACTTTTAATTTCCGATAAAAGACAAACGTTGCCTAGATAAAGCCATTTTTTTAAATTCGGCAAAAGGATCAAGTCTCCCCAAGGATCAAGTCTCCTCAGTTTCCCCTAATGGAAAATCGTGACAATTATTACTATCAAGCAAGTGACTTGCTCATCTTATCAATTAGTTACATAAAAAAGGCATCTGGATTCTAGACAGAACTACAAAATAAAAATTTAAAAAACAAATGCTTAAGACTTAAATGCAATGCAAAATAAATCGCCACGCGCTCACAGCGTCTTCATCCTTATTTCACTTACAAATAAAACGTTAGAGTTACATTCCGGTAGGTACCGGAGGTACAGTAAGTTAAACTCCAAGTTACCGTTAACCAAATCAGGATTCTAGCGATGGCCTAATGGTCATTAGTTATGTGTAGCTTATGATTATTTACTTATGAACTGCTATTTTATGGCTATTTGATGGTAGTGTTAGAGAAAGTAACGTGATCTGTGGTGAGCAAAAAATGTATCGTAGAAATAAAAGTGAAATGTATGTTACACAAAGTTTGAACTAAGCTAGTATTAGAATGATTTGCACGAGCTCCAGGTGGAGGACTGGCAGAAGGTGGCGCAGGACAAGATGAAGTGGCGTCTTTTCTTATCGGAGGCCAAGACTCACTTTGAATCGTTGCGACATCCCAGTTAGTTAAATTTCATCATGATCAGATTAATGTTTTTATCATGGAAAGGTTACAAACAAAGAAACAAAGTTACTTTCGCATTTACCTATAATATTAATATAGAATGTATCCTCTCGACCAAGGTTCATAGGTAAATCTATAACTTATCACGGTAATTATTCTGGAATACTTATGTAAATTCAATTCATAATCACGATCATAATTAAGTTGTGCAACACACAATAAAAGTAAGGACTAAAAGAGGTTACGCAAAATCCTCAATACGTGATTTTCGTATTTTTCTCCACTCATTATCAGGTGCTATTTTACTTAAAAGTAAGTCTACATTAGAAGCATAAATTGCCTTTTTGTCATACAAATTAGTCTTTGACAATTTTTTTCTACGAGCACTTTAATGTTTGTGATTGTCTATAGTCACACCCATCATCATCAATCATCACCTTCTGACTGTCAGCATTCGGGGCGAGATGGGAATCAAACTTGGTATCGGTACCTTTTAAGGTTTGGCCACCATCGCCATCGCATATCTACTTCAAAGTGGGCAAATACTTGGGAATTGAGTTATCATTTTCATATAGAGGTTAGTTAGTTTTAGTTTGATGGGTTGTTTAATTTTATATTGTTAGGTTTAGTGCTTCATCTTCAGCTTATTACGTCCACTGCTGGGACTAACGCTGGCCCAGTGCGGGTTAGTAGATGAAGTGAGGTGATGAAGTGTCTTGATTTACGCTAAGTACATATGAGGTGAACTTACCAGGTAAGATGAGCCAGGCTACGACGAAGCTCATGCCCACCATACTGAGGTAGAGCTGCCTCTTCCGTCCCCCAACCAGGTCTGATAGGTATGTAAACACCAAAGTTGCTGGTCCACCTAGAAGAAAAAACTTTGCTACTAAGAGACTTGTTTTTTTTGTATGCCCAAAAAACATAGCGACTAATGTTGGGCTAAGGCCTATTCTTGGGATCCAGGACCATAACTTTCTTAATTTACTTTTAGCAATTTTCTACACGACTCCATCCAGTTTATTTCTTCATTTTTTTTCTCATTTGTATCTTAAGGATTGAAGACCACGTCTAGCTCGCTGTTCACGATGACAAAGTGAGCCTGGAAACTACTAGGAAGTTGACCTACCTATAACAAAACCGTTGATAGTCCTGGCAGCTAGCAGGAGTCTGTAATCTGGCACGAAGCTCTGAGCCAGCGTGGTGGCAGCGTCGAGGAGTAAGGTTAGACTCAGTATGTTCCGCCTCCCGAATACGTCACCAACTATACCCCAGAAGAACGCGCTTGCTACTCCCCCTGAAAATTAATAATAATATGCAAGAGAGAAAGAGAGAGAAAGACTTTATTTGGAAAAACTGAAATAAAAAACACACAATAACGAAACAAAAAATAAAGAAAAAATATTAAGTGATGGTGCTAACACTGCTGCTGTGTACAGTGCCTCCCAAAAAGGACTTGGCTCAGCATATACTATGGACGAATCCACAGCGCTGGTTTTCAGCCAAGACTAAGTCATAGGTACTTTTAAATGAAGGACTAATCGTAATATAAATTACTGAAGTTATCGTCAATTCATCGCCATGTCAAAGTCTCGGGCATCATTCTCTTTGATTAGGAACTGCTAACAATGCCTTTAGAAGTCAAGCTAATTTTATATAGTATCTACATATTTTTATGGGCAGATGACGACTTATCGAAACTATCAGGTACAACCACTTGTTGTCAATAAATAACCTATTTATTTAAACCGTTAAATTAACTAGCAATTCAATGTTATCTGTGGACTTTAACAATTTATCAGACGCTAAGTGTGCTGTTTTCACTGTAGTAAAACTTGATGTTGTGGTCGGTGGTACTGCATGTTTTATTGTACCTAATATCGACCGCATCGTAATTTTTATTATAATAAAAAGGAAAGCTTTTCTTGTTAAGAACCGCAGAATTGTTTTGATTACAAGATAAATAACAAGCTATTACTTAAGTTCGAATCGAAAAAATTAATAAATCTGACTACATTTCTATGACTTCTGTTTGAATCTACAGAATCGATTTCTAAAATTCAATAAAGAAAATATATAATACATACCTTAATACATTTTTATATATAATACAAAATAAGGAATACAATAAATATTGAAGGGGGCTCCCATACAACAGACATGATTTTTGTACCGTTTTAATAGATAATGGTACGGAACCTTTAGTACCCAAGTTTGACTCGCATTTGGCCGGTTTTTTAGGTACCTACAGCCCTACAAACGTTTGTTTCCCTTTAAGAGGACGCCGTGATAAACAATGAATCTGAAATCAGCTCCATACAAAAACGCAAGCGCGCTGACTAATGCCGTAAGGTCGTCAAAAATAGGTTTTTTTTCGTTTAAAATAAAAAATATCGTTAATTTTATAAAAATAATTATAGACCTGTAGTTCTTTGAAGAACGCGTATGTACCATACAAAAAAAAAAACAACTCAAATCGGTTTTGTATGCCTGTAATATGAAAATCTTTTGTTTAGAGGGCAGTTTTCGATCATTGTTTCTCTGCTATGAAAGTTAACCAATCGTGTTATCCTTCCTACAATTTGATGACAAAAACGTAATCTTTAATGTATATAAATATTAGCTCTGTATGTTTTGTAATTGCTGAGAAAAAAGGAGATCCCTGCAGCCAATATTGCCAATTCCTCGTCTTAAAATTCGCAACGCGGCAATTAGATATTTAGCTATTTACTATTTACATCGAATTCTGCGTCTATTTACACTACGTCTATAATACTTCGTAGGTAACGTAGTAAAGTTAACATATTAGTGTACTTTTTGCTTAATAAGGACTGTCTGAAAATTGGTGTGAAGACGCATCATATCTTCCGTAAACTGGGCAAAAACATTACAAAATGAGTAAATTGCTTACGATCTGATCGATCTAGAGCAAAATTCACTACAATTCCAATCTTTTTAGGGTTTCATATTTCAAAAGGAAAAATGAAACCTTTATACGAACTCGTTGTCCGTCTGTCTGTCTGTCAAGACTACCTGGTAGGTAGATAAGGTAGGTAAGTAGGTAGTTTAAATTTATATCAAATAATTGGCTCTACACTTCTACAGTCTCTTTCAGCTGTGAAAAAATCAATTTTGTAAATTAACGCGATCAAAAGATAACCGTTTATGTCGCATATTTTCGATATTTTTGTATTTTCACAGGGAATCAAAATCTTTTTTTTTTCTTTTTACTGTTTACAGGGTAGCGTTTGACTACAAGTCACCTGATGTTAAGTGACGATGTGGTCGAAGATGGCGCCACGCTACACCTGGACTGGGAACTGGCTCTCAAGTGAGGCCGCCGGAACACACCGATAGGTGCTTGGCGACAGATAAAGTATAGGGTACTTATTCCCCGTTGACCTAGAATATAACCATAAAGTAAATACGAAGTTAAAATAATAGTAATTAATAATAATAGTTAAAAAATAATTAGTAAAACAAAATAACAAAAAAAAGCAAATTTAATAGTGCAGTTTATTATTTGCCGTTAGTATAATAACCGCGTCTATAAAGGGATCGAACGAAAAAGTTGATTTTGTACTTTAGAGCGGATAAAGTCTCCTATGGGCGTTTATTCGGAACCCTCAGTGTGGGAGGCCAACTGGCATTTGACCGGATTTTTTTTTTTGACTACACGCTTTTTTAGTGTGATAATATGCTTTGCTAATAAGATTTCCCTTACTCACCACTCATGAAGGCCATGTTGATGAGTCCCGCCTGGTAGGTGGTGAGCTGCAGCTCGCATCTGGCCGCCGGCAGCACGTACGACATGACGCAGTTCTGCACTCCTGATGCGAAGAATGAGCAGGTGCAGGCGCCGAGGACGCTGCGGCTGAATGGACCATACCCTGGGGAGTGGAGAGATTATGGAATAGAGAGCCTAGTATGACGTTTTGCTACAATTCCACGCTTTTTTTAAAGGACAAATTTTTTTTTCAAACACCAAGCAATGGTTTCATCTATTTTATTTATTCACTATAAGCAAGCATTTGACCACAGTTTCACCTGGTGGTAAGTGAAGACGTGGTCGATGATGGAGCATGATTGTCTAGAAGATACCTATTCACTCTAGACTTGACGGCTCCCAAATTGTACTTATCGGGAAACAATGACGCTGGCAGGGCGCACTCATTTGCTGTTCGCGTTATAAATGAAGAAGCGAAACGCACCGGATTTACCATTAGGCAGAGTAAGCTACTGTCAAGGGGCCCCGTGTATGCACCAACATATACATATGTATAATCCCTCATCATCATCATCATCAGCCCGTATTAGTCCACTGCTGGACATAGGCTTCTCCCAAGGTACACCACTGAGCCCGGTCTTCGGCTGTTCTCATCCAACTACTGCCAGCCACTCGGCGCAAGTCGTCGCTCCACCTTGTCGCAGGGCGTCCTACACTACGTTTGCCAAGTCGCGGTCTCCACTTAAGAACACGTCTACCCACATAATCCCTACATAATATTATATATCGAAAATAACTCGCTTTCACGCCTTATCTACTGAACCGATTTATATAAAATTTGGTACAGATATAGTTTGAATCCTGAGGAAGGACATAGGATACTTTTTATCGCGATAAACTCTAGCCAACGCGGGTGAAACTGCGGGGAACAGCTAGTTAGGAACTAATAAAATTTGTATCCTCGCTTCAAAAGACAAGTTTTAAATTTGTTATCTCTTTCTGTACAAAAGTATCTGATATTGGCATAATTTTCTGTTTTTAAGGACATGTTTCTGTAGTCTTAACCTCGTCAGCTATTTTCATTTCCAGAGTTCTTCAGCTGAATAATAAATGTTATGTTAATCCTGTATTTCAACGAGCGAAGTGAACTTTATGTAAATATATTTATGTATATTCTGTTATTCTCCTCCATGCGGACTACCGGGCGGCAAAGCGTTCTTATTTGGGACGACCGAATGGCCGTAGGCCGGTCGGAGGCCCTAAATACCGCTGGAAGGACGCGGTGGATGCAGACCTGCGCGAGCTCCACACTCTCAACTGGGCTGAAATCGCTCAAGATAGAGAAGAGTGGCGCTCTCTCGTTTCGGAGGCCAAAACACACTTTGGGTCGCTGAGTCATCGGAGTTAGTTAGTTATATTCTGTTATTCCTAGTCAAGTTTTATTATTTGTAATAGCGGAAGTATTTCACAATCTTCAAAATCAAAATTATCCAAATCGGTCCAGCCGTTCTCGAGTTTTAGCGAGACTAACAAACAGCAGTTGATTTTTATATATAAGAATACTTATGTATATTCTGTTATTCCTAGTCAAATTTTATTTTTGTAATAGCAGAAGTATTCTACAATCTTATTACATTTAGCTAAGACTAGTTAGTTACTTAAACGGCTAGTCTTTGGGACTACTAAACCGATTTTGAAAATTCTTTCCTTATTAGTAATTAGTTTTCCTACGCTACACTACTCTAGAATGTCAAAGGTTTTATTGTACCTAATCGTGCGAAACCAGGGTGAGTCGGTAGGTATTTATACAGAATGCCTACAGGATATTTATCTAGGCATATAAAAACAATAAAGATTCGATTGATTGTTTCGGATAAACACAAAAACTATCAAACTAATCTTGATGAAATTTGGTATGGAGATAGTTTGAACCCTGTGAAAGGACATGGGATACATTTTATTGCAATATTGTGACTCTAGTTCACGCAGATGAAACCGCGGGGCATAGCAAATCCTACTAATATTACAAATGTGAAAGTTTGTGTGAATGTATCGTATCACCGTCACTACTGAACCAATTTTTATTAAATTTGGAATGGTGACAGCTTATACCCTGGATTAACACATAAAAGGTTCCTACGGGATTACGGCAAAACGGGGTGCAATTAGTATCTTATAAATCCTCTTTGCATCCTTCAGACTACCGACAAACCCAGAGTAGTGATGTACCACAACAGCATGCGTCAAAATTCAACACGTGCTCCGTCAAATGTTTATAATGACACGCGCTGTCATTTCATAATAGATTGCATTATCAACGCAATAGATATGTTATAATATTATTTTGTAAATAAGGTATTAGAGACTACCGAAACATTAACTGTCACTTGTTAGACTTATATACGCTTTAGAAATGACATGATAAACATGTTATGTTGAAAAAAAATTCGTAGGTACAGTCAACGACAAAAGTCGCTGATCAATCACACTTTTTTCTACTATCCTCATCATCTTAGACACCAATTTTTGACCTCATCATCACCTTAAATCGGGTGTGTTGTTGTGGTCAAAATGATATGATTTAAAATGTAAAAAAAAACAATAATAATTACTGATTTGAAACACATTTGGAAAATCGAGAACGATCAGCTACTTTTGTCGCTGACGGTACTATAAATCGTCGTCTAACTTTCGTTTAGTCGCATTTAAACAAGATATACCCTTATCTAACAAGTCTAACATATCTAACAAGTCTATCTAACAAGTGTCGTTTAAGTTTTGGATAGTGGTGACGGTTTTGTTGTGCATTTTCTAAAAAATAAACTAAGTTTGTCAGGTCTGAAAATTACGCAGTCCCCATTTTTCTTCCGTGGTCGAAAAGGACAGCAGCTGCAATACTTTTAGACCTGTTAAACTCAGTTTAGTTTTAGAAAATACACATCAAAATCGACACCACTGTCTAGGCTAAACAGGCGTTAAAACGATGTTTTAAATTATTATTGACAAAAAAAAGCTTGGGATTTTAGTGAACTTGCTCCAATTCAATCAATTAGTAATAAGAATAAAATTATCAATGTGATCGCGCCAAAAAAATTACCTGCCGGGCGTTCCTTGCTTGTTCTTTTGTCGGCGTAAGGAGGTTGGAACAGGCGTAGCTAGTTTTAAGTTTGACGTTTTATAGTGATCACAATGTATCCTATTGAATAAAGTACTATTGACTAATTATGTATGTAGAATTAAAATATTGTTACTTACCAGCGATGTCTAATGCAGTCTCGTAATCGACTACTTCAGGTGTACCATCTGGAGCTTCTTTATTCACTCCCCCGCGGGTTGCTTGAGAGAAAACACATGTTAATCAAACATACATAACACATACGAGGACGCGGTAGTCGAGTTGGTAGTGTCCCTGCCTGCGAAGCAAGCGGTCCCGGGTTCGAATCCCGGTAAGGGCAAATATGCGTGTGATGAGCACGAATATTTGTACCTGAGTCTTGGATATTTCTATCTATGTAAGTATTTATTTCTCTATATAGGTATGTATATGTATATCGTTGTCTAGTACCCATAACACAAGTTTCGAGCTTAATTGGGGCTAGGTCAATTTGTGTACAATTGTCCTCGATATTTATTTTTATTTATTTATACATAAAGTCATGTGTATGTGTTACACATGAACCCTAACTATGTTTCTCTAGTATCAACGGTGTATATCAGAAACTATGTGGATCGTGGATCCACAATGCTCGGCGCAGAATACGAACAAACGTTTTTTTCCCTATAGTAATTATTCAAATATATGTATATGTACCTAGTATTATTATGGACGTAGAGTTGAATGAGTAAAGCCGAAGATTGTTTATGGCGAATAGGACCTCCATACAAAAGAAATTTAAAAAGAGCGCAGTGCATTGCCGCGCCGGATATTGAACTGTTGAAGTTAAAAATTCTAAATAGCACTGAACTGCAAGCAAGCCAGCATGACGCTTACCATCACGCGAGTGACAAACTCGATCACTCGGTTGCATACAAAAATAATTAACATGTGCTCTATGAGTATTGATAAAATGTTACTTGCTTGCTAACAGGTGATAAAAATTTCACTTGTATAGGAAAATTATAAAATTACAAATGAAATTCGTTCGTTATCACCTTATCGCAGGAAATTACGGCAAAAGTACCTACTAGTTAATGTTTTCTAAATATCCGTGTAATAGTTCGATTTAAATGAAATACTCACAGTTTTAGCAAAGTTTATGTATATAATTATAGAGACATCATTTTTACAAATCATCGTATGTGGCACCACCTTTCTATAATCTTCTTCTTCTATTTAAGAGCCAAGCTCTTGTCGGTGGAGTATTTTCCATGCCGTTCTGTTTTCGGCCATCCTTTTGACCTCTTGGTACGACATGACGTCAATCCTTTCTTTGACTTGATCTATATATGTTCTTCTCGGTCTATCTCTCCCTCTCTTCCCTTCTACTTTTCCTTCTAATATGGTTTTTATATATTCGTCATGCCGTACCAAGTGGCCAAACATCTTTCCTCTTCTTATCTCTACTGTTGTTAATATCTCTCTTTTTTCTCCGACTAAGTCCAATACTTCTTGGTTGGTTTTTCTTTCTTTCCATTCTATAATATCTTTCTATAATATCTATAATATCTAAATATATCAAACCATCGTTTTATTTTACTACTGGACTACAGTTTATCATTTAACCTATGTTAATATATAAAAAGTACCCAATGTCCTTTCCCAGGGTTCAAACTATCTCTATACCGAATTTAATCAAGATCGGTTCAGCGCTAGACATGAATGGATAGAGGGACACAGAATGTTTGTTTCGTAATTATAATATTACTAGCTGCGCCCCGCGGTTTCACCCGCGTCTTCCCGTTATCCCGCAGGAACCATTTTTCGGGATATAAAGAAGCTTATGTGTTAATCCAGGGTACAAGATATCTCCATTCCAAATTTCACTCAAATTCGTTCAGTAGTTTTTGCGTGAAAGAGCAACCAACACAAACTCATAAACTTTCATGTTTGTAATATTTGCAGGATTAAGTCTAATGGATTCAATTCAAGATTTAATATTCTGCTACACATCGCATAGCTGTTACTAGGTAGTTACTCTATTTGGTGCAATTATTTGTAAAATTTGTAAAGGCTTATCGTGGTCAAGTTCTTAGAAAAATGTGTTGGAAATAACGTGGTCACTATGTCACAAAATACTGTTTAACACTTTATGAACTATGAAGCGTGACAGCGTGAGTCGTATTCTATATTATTATAATTTTTTTTAACTTGGAATTATCGAAAAAGTGCAAGTAAAGTTTTCAAGAAAAACCAAATTGTGGAAATTACCCGAAAAATTCGAAAATTCAGGAAAAAATATAGTAGATGTTTTTTTGTCTTTTTTTTACAAATCTAACCTTTTTTGTGTTCGATCTAGCCCAAAAACCTTACACCCGTTAGCCACAATGGCAACACTGCTAACGTAACAGCTTACGAATCGTTCCGATAACAATTGTTATGTACCTTTCGATTGTTACAAAGTGCAAATGGCGGTAATTGTCCCGAGTCGCAATTGAAGCTATCTTCCAATTTAGCCGGATTAGTGGTATTAGGAGCAGCAGATCGTCTTATCTTGGTTTAACGGATGGAAGTGGTCAGTTTCCTTTTGAAATTTTATTCAGAGGTAAAAAAGTTTTTTGACAGGTGAAGAAACGCAGTACTAAATCGAAGCATAGATGGCGGTGATAAAACATGGCTAATTTTTGCATTTATTCAATTAATAGGGAGGCCAATTTGAAAAAGTCTTCAAATGACGGAGTTTGTTGGACTCTGGAAGATGGAGCCGCCATCTTTGTGACGTCATAGCTAGTGCCTCCACAGGCTGAGGATGCGACGACCAGCTGCATGGTACTCTACATGTCTCACTTAATACGATGATATCGGTTGTCGCTATAATACTGTTCAGTCCAACGAAAATTGTGATATGACTTATTGGCCTCCCTACTAAATGAGAAAGGAAAGGGATCGGAAAGAGCCCATACTGCCAAACACTGTTTTATTTTTCAAGAGAAAAGTGCTAGTGCTGTAAAGTTATCTGTCTATCAACTATCACTTCGAGTTACTTTGAGCTGTGGTTTCATCACAATGATTTCCTTCACCGAAAGCTCAAGCTCATTGTAGGATTCGAACCCACGACCTCCGAGTCGTAAACCGACGCCAATACAACTGAGAATTGAGAAAGGTATCTTCGCTATAAAATTGTGAAATAACTTTCATCTTATTGTTTTACACTTATGCAGGTATGTATGTATGTATGTGTTATTAATTAATATCGTCAGAGCAATCTGTTCATTGTGTTTCGCTATTGTATTATCGATTATACTAACGGATGTCAAGAATCTTATAGTTTACTGTTTAGAAAGGAGTACAATGCGTTTATGATACGATACGACAATTTTTATTGTGTAACGTAAAATGTAATTAAAGGACGAGTATCTGACTCATCATCATCACCATCAGCCCGTGTCAGTCCACTGCTGGACATAGGGCTCTCCCAAGGTACGCCACTGAGCCCAGTCTCCGGCTCTTCTCATCCAACTCGGCAGCCACTCGGCGCAAGTCATCGCTCCACCTAGTCGCAGCGCGTCCTACACTACGTTTGCCAAGTCGCAGTCTCCACTCAGGAACACGTCTACCCCAACGATTTCGGTACTACGGCTTATGTGACCAGCCACAAAATCGCCTATTACAAAGCTATGGTTTCATCACGATGTTTTCCTTCGCTCAAAGGTCAAGTTCATTGCTGAATTCGAACCCACGACCTACGGCTCGCAGGTTGACGTCATTAATACTGGTCTATCATCGCTCCAAGATAGGAAGAAAAATGGGGCGTGTTCAGCAATTTTTTTCGCTGACTGTATAGTATGAATCTACGTATATTGGCGTCGGCGGTAGTTTCTTCACTCAAATTAACCACTGCTATAACGAACTCATCAACAACAACTAAAGTAAATATCCCTAGTTCGTTAAAAAGGCAAGGTGATAATTAATAAGAAATGCCTACATCAAAATTGAAACCGCACAGTTCTGTCTAAGAGCCCACGACTCTAAACCTAGTTCGATGAGACTCCCAGACGATATATACATATTTAATTTGACACTTCAATAATGGGGGAAAATGAAAATGAATGCAATGCAAAAAAACTGGGAAAGCCATCAAAAAATCTGATTAAAAAATATACGGTTTCTAGTATATATGATAAGATTCCCAAGTTTTGTTAGTTCCTTGAAATAGGGAAGGGATACAATAATGCAGTGCTGCAAGCCCCCCTGATTGGCCTAATCAGTGGCAGCAGCATCACAAGCGACGCCTCTTATCTAGGTATCTAGTATGATCGATCTCCTCAAAAAACCCACGCTCATCCGAAAGATCATCAATTTCTGTGTCAGAAAAACCAACTGCTGCATTTTCCAAACAGTGGAGAACGTGGTTGCTGCAGCGATTGAAGGTCGCCCTCCGCGGCTGCATTCGGCGTTTCAATTCAGTTTTGTCAACAATCACCCGGCTCCTTTCTATTTGTACTGATTGAATACGCGTGCTACGGTCACATATCAATAATTTTACGATTGTTTAAACATATAAAATTGGCATATTGTTTGTGATATTGTTTGATTTTTCTGCCATTTTCATTGTGTTGTTTTTAAAACCGAAGAAAAGATGAGGATGAATTCGGTTTCGTTGCATTCGATTCGGATGACGAAAAGTAGAGTAAGAATAGTTACTAAGAAGAAAGAAGTAGTTGGAAGGAATTATATGAATTAATTGATAAATACGAATAATTATATAATATTAAATACTCAAGGTGAGTAAATATCGTTTGTTTGTTTTTTTTTTTGTATTCTGTTCACACCTCATGTTGTTGACACGGCATGTTATCGTACTTGTGAAATAAATAATAAATTGATAAAATGATCAAATTATTGGCAACCAATCTCTTTTCTTCATTGCCCGCATCCAAATTTCAATAACATTTCACGCTCATAGTCATTCAGAATAATCAACGACAAGAAAAATATTTCGTACGTAACCGTATAGCGCGCGTATTCAATCAGTATAAATCAAAAGGAGCCGGGTGATTGTTGACAAAACTGAATTGAAACGCCGAATGCAGCCGCGGAGGGCGATCTTCAATCGCTGCAGCAACCACGTTCTCCACTGTTTGGAAAATGCAGCAGTGGTTTTTCTTACACAGAAATTGATGATCTTTCGTATGAGCTTAAGATTTTTGAGGAGATCGATCATACTAGATACGTAGATACGAGGTGTCGCTTGTGATGCTGCTGCCACTGATTAGGCCAATCAGGGGCGCTTGCAGCACTGCATTATCGTATAGTCCTATCCCTCTCCTGTTTGGAGGAACTAACAAAACTTAATAGTCTAATCATACTAGAAACCAAATTTATAAATTATTATTTTTTTGATGGCTTTGCCACATTTTTTGCTTTGTAGCATTGCTATTTCGTGTTTTTATCTGGTAGTCTCATCGAACTAGGTTTAGTGTCGTGGTCTCTCCGAATATTCCGGACTGATGCGAAAATAAATCTGTCTCTCTGCACGTTACCTTTTTACGCCAAAACCATTGAACAAATCGCGATGAATTCTTTTACGGAGATAGTTTGAACCCTGGGGATGGTAATAGAATACTTTTTAACCCGATAAATTATAAAATTAAAATTAAATAAAAATGACAACTTAAAACATTTTTAAATCACTTAAAAACACTTTAATTGACAGATTCTCTAGCTACAGCATAAATTATGAACGTAAAACAAAATACTGCAATAAAAAATTGACAGTCAAATTTCGAGTCTCCAAAAAATCGCGCATTTATTTCGCAAAATAATTATTTTAACAAAAAATTACTTACGGCTACAAAACTTCGGCGCGACTTTGCAGACCATTGTCACTATCTCTGCACCATCAGCAATCACGGCAGCTGACTATGCGGGCCAAATCACGCGCGACAATACCTAAAGTCTAGATAGACCGACCTAGGCGCTGACACAAACAGTTTTAACGTCTCTAAGACCTGAGCGGTTGAAGCCTGTCTTTAATTGATCACTATGCGCTTCTCAGTAAGTTTGTAAGTCCGAAGCGTCTTCGAAGACGGCGTGGCTACGACTGATCGGTAGCCGTGACAGTGGCTTTGCCGGAGCACGTTAGGTCAGGTCCTCACTGCCTCTGGGCCGAACTGTGCTTTTGGCGATGAGTGCCCATGATGTTTGGGTTAGGGTTGGTCTGTTGGCGGACCGGAAGGTGTTACTTTCCACCTTTTTTGTTATGTTAATATTTTCTTCTTTCGTAAAGAGAGGAGTTGCTACTGCTTCTAGCTAGATAAGAATTAAAGTATAAAGGGTAGCTCGGGACCGGACGTGTCATTTTCGCACCTACCTTCGCAAATATACGTTAAAAATATCTTACAAGCAATAACTATTTTTAATAAATCGGATTATACAGATATATTTTACTTACTTGGTAGCGTTTGAATACAATATTTATCTGATGTTTAAGTGACGAAGTATTCGAAGATGGCGTTACCTCTCAGTGGTAGTTGACATCAGCGACACAAAGGTTGTGGGTTCGGATCCTGCAATAAAATTGAGCATTCGGTGAAGGAAACCTTAGCATGATTGTAGGGCATTTTCTACTGCTGGTCTAGCTACTTTAGGGCCGTCTTAAGTCATGCGGGGGCCTCAACAATTTGGGGGCCCCCTAAAAATATAAGATATAATATACTTCTGACAAATGAATATTGGAAATCTGGAACAAAAACTCGTGAAACATTACGTAGGGTATAGATGGATTGCCGTTAGGTTGGTAATACTGTCGTAGCTAATCTTCATGTAAAGTTTCATGTTATAACTAGTGGCGCCCCCGTTACCCGCATTCACCCGCGTCTTCCCGTTATCCCGCAGGAACCTTTTTCCGGGATAAAAAGTAGCCTATGTGTTAATCCAGGGTATAAGCTATCTCCATTCCAAATTTTATTCAGATCCGTTCAGTAGTTTTTTTGCGTGAAAGAGTAACAAACATCCATCCATCCATAGTAGGATTATATCCCGTGTAAACAAATATGTCATCAAAGGCCCTTGAGGTCAGGGGCCCTGAGCTTCATGTGCCTTTAACTGCCTACAGTGAAAGATATAAAAAGAAACTAACGAAAGTTATTATTTCTTTCACTGACACAAACACAGATGAAATCGTCTGCGAGAGACGTATGAGGTCATGTGTGTTATACCTACTTAGATGCCAATTACTTAGTGCTATAAAAAGCGCAGCTCTGAACCTTTCCTATAATCATAGATCGCGGTCGAACGCTTTCACTTGCTGTCTGCGATGGTGGACTATCTCATCTCTATCAAACTTAGGTACCTGTTTACAGCCAAGCCTTGTACAGCAAACTTACTTACGCCCGAAATGAATGATCGATCCTGATCCGTTATCCGCGGTTTTGGATCGATATGTCATGTCATCATAATATGTCATTTTAGTAGTAAAGCTTGACATAAATTGATTGACATATCGATCCGGATCAGGACCGATTATTAATTTCGGGCGTTAGATATTAAGCTTAGTCATTAATATTGATTAACTTAATTAGTGGACTAACTAACAACGAAAAAAACGAGGTGTTTTGTGACGCCACCTTCGACCACATCGTCACTTAACATCAGGTGACTTGTGGTCAAACGCTACCCTGTAAGTAGTATAAAATAATAATGTTTTTTCTATTACGAATTTCAATTCACAGCCCGTAAAATAACAAATTTTATTTTATTTATTATTTTTAACACTTAAGAATTACTAACAGCAAGATATTAGAAACAATTGACATTTCACAGTGTTTGCTTAAAAAGAACTTGCCGAGACCCGCGGTTTCAAAAAGTATCCTACGTCCTTCTCCACGGTTTGAACCATTTCCATACCAGATTTCATCAAATTCTCTATTTTCAGTACTTTGTTTTACAAGTTTTTAGACATAATGATGGTGTCGATTCGGCTGTTACAAAACTGGATAAAATCGCCTCATAGAAAAATAAACAGTCACGTTCATGATTGACAAATTGAGCTAATTTGAAGTACAATGGCGGTCACTTTAAATCTATTTTTAGTAAATAAGGAGCTAATAACTTAATAAGCCATACATTTGAATGTCGTGAATATTTTAAGTTAGAATTACTGTCAGGTTTTTTTTTTATACAGCTGCTTTTTTCCATCCTATCGTGTTGCTTTTGACTACAAGTCACCTGATGTTAAGTGACGATGTGGTCAAAGGTAGCGCCAAGCTACATCTGGACTGGAAACTGGCTCTCACGAAAGGGCTGTAAGGATTTTTTCCTCAGTCTTGTCGACTATATGCAGTGAAAACACTAAAATTCAAGCGCAAGCCTGACACAGTCTCTCATGTCAATAATTAATTACCGACAAATCTAATATTATATATGCGAAAGTTTGTGTGTGTGTGTGAATGTTTGTTACCACGTATCACCGTAACTACTAAACCGATTTTTATGAAATTTGGAATGGAGATAGCTTATACCCTGGATTAACACATAGGCTTATCCCGTAAAAAGGATCCTGAGGGATAAATGGTTTTTGTGTAATTTGTTGCAAATAAATGATTCTTATTCTGATTCAAAATCTCTGCAATCGTTATTTTTTCTTTTGAGCGTGCAAAGGGAATCCAATTGCATTCCATACAAGATGCCTGTGCCCATAGCAACCGTAATACCACTCGGAGCATTGCATCAGCCCGCCACTTACCATCGTTCAATTATCCTTTTGCAAAAACTCATCCAAAGCTTGACATGCCGTCTTACAAGTCGACGCGCCGTGTGGCGTCTCGTTTGTCAAAAGTATGGAATGGCATTGTATTTGGCTAACAACTTTTTGGTATAATATATTTTACGAATTGAAGGCTACATTTTTAGGGTTACGTATACCCAAAGGGTAAAATGGACCCTGTTACTTACGCCCGATATTAATAATCGATCCTGATCCGTTTTTCGCGGTTTTGGATTGATATGTCATGTCATCACATGTCATTTTAGGGGTTCACAGATGATGTATTTCTGTTGCCGCTATAACAACAAATACTAAAAAAAAGAATAATATAAATATTAAAAGGGGCATACAACAAACGTGATGTTTTTGCCGTTTTTACAGATAAATGGTACGGAACCCTTCGACTCGCACTTGGCTGGTTTTCCTAAATTGTTTTTTTACTTTTACACACAAAACGGCATAGCTAGTTTATATTGTTACTGTTTGTTACCAAAGATTGGGATTGCATGACGTAATTAGCTACTGAAACTCATCATTTTAAAGAAACTTCTCTCTTAGAGAACCTACTTTTTATAAATACGAATCAACTTCCAGGTCAAGTGCGGAATCATTGCACCTGATTTTTTGCTTCGAGTAATTAATAAAAACAGTCTTAAGCCATTCTAATTATACTCTAAGACAAAGGCGTAAGGTTCATTGTGGTTTATATAAAGTTTGTGCGAAGACTAGACGGATGGCGCTTCCGAACGTAAAGGTGTCGGTAATCAAGAAGTCATTCAATCAGCAATTTTGTAAGAGACAACAGTTTCATCGTAAAAAACAAACTATTTCAGGCAACCTTTGGGTGTACAGATGTTATCTATGTGACAACCAAAAAAACCAGCCAAGTGCGAGTCGGACTCGAGCACGAAGGGTATTTATAAAAACAGCAAATAAAAAAAAGGCGTCTACATCTTACGAGATGGGGCAGCGTTCTTTAAATGCTTCGCTTTTTCCTCAGAACGACATCGGAGTGTTCCTGAGGCTGCCTTGAGAGCCATCAATCAGTTCTTAGTCCAGGCAAAGCGACCATATCGTTCCTGAACATTTGTGGTGACTTGTAGCCAAACGCTACCCTGAAGAGTGTTTTTTCCCTACCCATGACGCGATTCGATGCAGAATTGCGTCGATTGATCGATATCACTCGATACGACATGTGGAAAATTTATGGACAATCTCATCTGTATCCTAACCAAATCACACGTTCTGTCGATATCGCTCGCAGATCTGCTCGATATCGAATTGCGTGTACGTCCTCATGTGCTACGCAATTTAGTTCAATTGCATCACATTGGTCCATGACGTATATACATTATACATGCAATTAGAAATGATAATTCACTCGATATAGTTCGAATCGCGCCATGACGTTCATATTATACCTACGATTTCAATCGACAATCGACTCGATATCGCTCGAATTGCATGGTATCGCTTTATGACGTAGGTAGGTTCATCATGCTATCTGAATCGACAATCTACTCTATAGCGCTTGAACCACATAACATCGCTCCACGAGGACTTGCATACGATTTGAATCGATAATCGCGCGTTGCATAGCATAGCTCATTGGCGTGAGTACATGCAATCTGACTATCGATTATCTATTAGATATCGCTCGAATCGCATCGCATCGCTCTATGGCGTACCTACATGCAATTTAAATCGACAATCGACTCGGAAAGTCTCTAAGATCTACAAACTAAGAAATATGGCTTAGGCTCATTACACTTCCGCCTTCAAAGTGAAGGTTGTTTACACATTTGCGCCCCATCCCTTGTCCTTAAAGGGCAGTATCCGCGGAAACATTGACAGTTAGCAAACTTACACGTGCGCGTATGTACGCAAGGTAAAGGTGAGTGTGCCTCGTAAATCAAATGTGGATGGGACGTGTGGCCGCACCTTGACTTTGAACTTGGACAGTCGGGTAACAAAAGTTCTCCGGTGAGAAATATGGAACCTGTTAAAAAAAATATTTTTTTTCCTTTAGATTGGAACCTACAGGGTACAGTGACGAGAATGGATAAAATAAGGAATGAGTATTCAATAAATAGTTATAACAAAAATATATACTTACTAAAACAATGAACCTAAAACTAAAAAAAACCTAATTAACTAATTTTGATCTTGAAATATTTGGGAAGGTTTAAAAGTTGATTTTTATTGGCAATACGAAGTTCGACAGGTCAGCTAGTATATTATTAAAAGGAGTCCCTTTAGGCAAGGTTCCGAAGATACTGGCAGCGTTCCCCCTTTGGATGGCCATATTATGGAGACTGAAAGTATGAAAGTAGCACCAGTGACAGAAAAGTTGAAAGGGAATCGTTTGGCTTGGTATGGACATGTTATGAGGAGGGATGATAGTCATATTACCAAAAAAGTGATGAATATGAATGTTGATGGGTGGAAGGGAAGAGGAAGACCAAAGAAAAGATGGATGGATTGTGTAAGGGTCGATATTAATGAAAGAGGAGTGAATCAAGCAATGACGGCTGACAGGGGAGAGTGGAAGAAGAGTATAGGCTGCTCCAACCCCAAATAGATGAGAACATGGCAAGAAGAAGAAGATACAAGGTTGCACTTGACCACATGTCACCCGATGTTAACAGAAGATGTAGTCGAAGGCGGCATCATTGGATTGGGAACTGGCTCTCAAGTGGGGCTGCCGGAACACACCGTTAGGTGTTTAGCGACAGATTCTTAAATTAAGAGTTGTAGCTAGCCAGGCGAGTACTAGAAAATACCCTACCATAAGCAAATTAAATTGAAAAGTGAAAAATAGGATCGTAAAAATTGTTAAGTACAAAAATTTGGCTGAAATCGCTCAAGATAGAGAGGAGTGGCGTTATCTCGTTCTGGAGGCCAAGAGTTAGTTATAATTTTGAGTCATCGGCCTATAGATAAATTAGTACTGCTACTCTGCGAAGCCGGGACGGGGCTTGTTGCTGGTGTTAAGTAAGATTATTCATAAGTGCAGTTAAGTTTTGCATTGTATAGCATAATATTATTGCTTGGTAGAGATTCGGCCGTCCATTGTGATGTGACATTCGCATTGTAAGTTTTGTATAATTTTTACTGTAACATACGTTCTGCTGATATTTTTTATATAATCATATGGTAGAACTGTACTTACTGCTCTACCCATTTTCTACGTTAAATTGTAGTAAAAAACAAACAAATGTAAATAAAACCTACGCACAAACAATTTCTATAGATATCTATACCAACTTTTTACTTATATAAAAAAATCTTATAAAAAATTGATTGTTTGTTTGTCCCGGAATATAAAAACTATTGAATCGATCTTGATGAAATTTAGTATGGAGATAGTTTGAACCATGGGGAAGAACTAAGGATACTTCTTATTGCTATAAACTGAAGTACACACTGGTGAAACCGCGGAGAACAACTATGTAGTACCCTACTAATATTGTAAACGTTAAAGTTTGTAAGTATGGATGGATGGATGTTTGTTACTCTTTCACGCAAAAACTACCGAACGGATCTGAATGAAATTTGAAATGGAGATAGCTTATACTCTGGATTAACACATAGGCTACTTTTTATCCCGGAAAAAGGTTTCTGCGGGATAACGGGAGATGCGGGTGAAACCGCGGGGCGAAAATAGTGTTTATATAAAGAAAAATAATGTACAATTCACGTGGAATGCAGGTATTGTACTGTTCTGAAAGCAAAGTCGCGGGATGAAGTTATCAAGACTAATGCGAATCGCTTCGATCTCGCATCGTAACGCAGACATCTCGTTAATGAAATATGACCCCTACCTCGTTACACGCCTTTCACAGCGGATTTATAATAAGAAGGCATGCGAATGTAATAATTTATTGATTTCAGGTCCTGTTATAATCTTTACTAATCGAATCGATTTCTTTCCTTAACGACCTGGATGGAGGTAAGACAAAATTTGTTGATTAATTCCGGAGTCCATGTCCTTTGGGGATTAAAAATGTCATCATTTATTGAGATAAGTGGGTGACACATTTAAATGCGTTCAACTAAACTTGTGTGAACATTGTGTTTCAGAAACCAACGCTTCTTAAAATTTTCATTAAAATTCTATTGAACCCTTATGAGTTGAATTTCAAAAAATCCTTTTTTAATGCATAGGGGCATTCAAGACCGCCTTACCCTCCAAATTTCAAGTTTCTACGACCAGCGGTTTAGGTTGTGCATTGATATCAGTCAGTCAGGACTTTAATTCTTATAGATAGAATATATTAGTTAGTTTTAAGCGTCAATAGTTTTAAGGTTTCAAGGGATTCAACTCTGTCTCATAGAAAGTTGCCGAGGTTATTTCCAAATGGAAAATGATGTCTCATTCACCGTTCTAAGCAATTGTACCCCAGTTGGTGGTGTTCGCAGAAACAAAAGTAAGAGCAAACCAATTTGACTTGCCTGTTTGCGTCCACTGCCCCAAAACAACCAGTAGGTAATTCTGCGAAATGCCCACTTCGTGGTCAATTTAGTGCTTGCCTTATAAGACTTTTACATGGGGGTTGTTTAATTTTAGTCTGGTGTATATCACAAAATTTGCAAGTTGAAGTGGCAATGGACAGGCCACATCTCTTGGCGAACCGATAACCGATGGAGAGAAAAGGTTCTCGAGTGGCGACCACGAACCGGAAGACGCCCTGTAGGTAGGCCCCCCACTAGGTGGACCGACGACATTGTAAGAGTCGCAGGGAGCCGATAGATGCAAAGGGCAGATAGCCGTTCATGGTGGCGTTCAAAGAGGGACGCCTATTTTCAGCAGTGGACTTCTTCCGACTGATGATGATGATGATGTATATCACAATTTCTTATTAGAAATTGATCATAGTTTTGATTAGCTCCACAATGATTTCGGTGTCCACAGTACCAAACAGCCAATAGCGGATCTTCAGACTTATGTTCTACCGCCAAGTGGCGAAAACCAATAAGCGAAAGTATCTTTTAAACTGAAGTCTCAGTGTGAAAAGAATAATCCCAGCGCTACGTAGGACTAGGTATAGGTACTAGGTACATAAGATGTATAGAAACGAGTATGTATAGAAATCAACAGAATATGCGATACCTTCTGGCAACCATAATTATCTATGTAATAGGTAAGAGAAATTTAATTTTAAACATTTCCTTGTTAAAGGAATTT
Organism: Opisthograptis luteolata; assembly: GCA_931315375.2. Taxonomy (NCBI): domain Eukaryota; kingdom Metazoa; phylum Arthropoda; class Insecta; order Lepidoptera; family Geometridae; genus Opisthograptis; species Opisthograptis luteolata. The sequence continues at coordinate 12,305,055 of OV928042.1, read as the reverse complement.
TAGAATTCTAGTGGAGATTAAAAGTATGTTCAAATTGCTAATTTCAGATTGGTTTTATTAGTAGTTTCCGTGGCCATTGCTATTGTTTTTCCGAAAGGATTATTTCAGACTATTTATTTTATATTAATAGTGAAATAGATAAAAACCTTCGGCTGGATTGGGAGCTCCTAATAGCTAAACAAGTAGAAAAGGGCTTGATACAGCCCCTAAGGGTCTAAACTGGCAACATTGCAATCTACATTATCATGTATAATTCCAGTGAACAGGAAGATTTGCGGCCGGCGCCAGAGTAGTAATGCTAATGACATAGCAAAGGTTATATTGCCATTAGAAAAGCGCGTCAGACTGGAAGCAACAGGTTGTAAAGACTATTAAAAATTAGCAAGAAATAGGTATACAGGATCAGCAGCGACTGTGACTAACGATAACGCATGCACCTTTAAAGGCGCCAATACCGAGTTCAAATTCTATATCAACTCCGGGCCTATGACTTTCTTTATTTCTTACAGGGTACCTTTTGACCACAATATACCTGATGTTAAATGACAATGTGGACGAAGGAGGCACCACGCTATACCTGGATAGAGAACTGGCTTTCAAATGCGATTGCCGGAACACACTGATAGGTGGACTTAAAAGTTATGTGCTGATTTGCCATCGCTCAGAACGGTGAAGGAAAACGTGGTAAGGAAACCGAAGTACACCTTAAATAAAGGCATGCGAGGTCTTACCAACTCGCATTGGTCTTTCTCTATATCATCATTATCCTATTATGTTTCCAACGCTGGGGAACAGGCCTTCGCTTAGAGAAGTTTTGGATCATAATCCACCACGCGGGCTCAAGTGCGGGTTGTCGGATAAACTAGTAGCCAGCCCCAATCTAAGTTTCCAGACCGCCCGAAGACCTCCAACACAGCCTAACGACTGCTACTCTAAGATAACAATTGAGACCCTCTGAAGCACGAAAGACATTACATTGTTGTTTGTTATGTAAAGATTACCAGCGTGCCAGCGTAGTAGATTACGGCCCATACTCTCTCTCTGAGAGAAGGCCAGAGTCCCAGCAGTGGGAACGTGAAAGGTTGATGATGATGATAATGTAAAGATTACGTATTTTTATCCAACTACATTGAACAATTTAGTGAAATAGCATCACAATATCCCTGCCACTTGTCTTTTACAGCAAAGTCTATTTTTAGTCTCTACAATCATTCTTGAAGTCTATAAATCTTGAAGTCTCGACTTAGACGCCAGGAGCTGGAGCCACATATCAACAGCCTATAAATAGAGGCTCTAATAGCCACTTAAACGGCATTTAATAGCGAAAATGGATAGCGGAGCCTAGACTAAAATAGACGCTAGACTGTAAAGTTGTTTACAGTTTTATCTGAACGAGACGATAATCGTATTATAGTCATTTGACCTACGTGAATGTTCTTTTGGCTCATGATATGAAGATAGAAGCGGCGATGGATCAGTGGTAGCGTCGGCATGTGTTGGTCGTAGATTCGAATTTTAGCTTTCAGTGAACGAAAACATCGTGAAGAAACGACATCTTGGTGGTAAGGCATTTTCTAGTGCTCGACTACCCTTCTCAAGTTAAGAATCTGTCGAATAGCACTTATTAGTGTGTTTCTGTAGCCTCATTTGGGAGCCAGTGACACCTTCAATCCAACTGACTGGTGACTTGTTGTCAAAGGCTACCTTGGCTTATGTTTTTCTTTTATATCGTGTCCCAGCATATTTGGCAACTGTATTTAGCCAATTTTGCTAGGATTGTCAATGTTTAAGTCTAGAAAATTTTAATGCGTGTCTTCCCAAACTATAGGTGTAGCGTGGCGCCATTTTCAACCACACCGTCGTCACTTGCCATCAGGTGAATTGTGGTCAATCACTGTCACGTAAAAAAGTTTAAATTGATTGAACTTTTAGAATTTTTCTTCGTAAATTGCTTGAACACACGTCTTGTAAACGTTCTTAGCGATTTCAAAGCTTCGTTTTTCAATAATGACTGTTTTTTTATTTTATTTACACCGGCGATGGCTTGTGCACATTCAAACCGTTTAATTTTAGCTTTGACAATGTGCATCGTACGCATTTAGTATTTTTTGTTGCATGTTCAGTCTCGTAGAATGTAAATTAATGTACCTAAGTAATTTATTTTGAATAACTCATGAGGTCATTCTCCTTCCTGTCTCCATCAGAAATTCATCTTTTTATTCTGTTACATATATTTAAAAGAGTTTTAGTGTAATAATAATTTGAAAAATAGAATCGGAGATCAAACATAATAAATCATGGAAAAATTGGATAATATTTTGGTGTTATCACATCTATATAAATTTCATCAGGAGTGACTATAATGCCAAAAAAAATATTATCAGCCTGAATTGATTTTTGTGTCAAATGTCATCATCCATACTTAATAGTGAATTTTATTTGTAAAGCATGTATAAAAAAAACTAGAAATAAATTCTACAGAAATGACAACATTGATGAAGTAAAATTCGTCACTTAAACCCAGCAGGTTGGGCAACAAACTACAAACTTCCAGAGAAGTGGCGCCATTATGTCACGTGAAAGTTAATAACCCACCAGAGAAATGATGGCGGAAAGCTACATTGAGTCCGCTACAAATGAGTGTACTTATACTGAGGTAACTTGCAATACGTGGTAATGATGTATTCCCTGATTATACGACTGAGTTATCACATATTATATGAGGTTTACAAATAATAAACACTCAAGATCACAAAACACCGATAGATGCGAAAGTACACGGAGAAAAAAGACCTTCCAAAATACCGTTTCCCTTTGAGCCAAAAGAGAAGGAATCGTGGTTTAGGAGGAAAACTAAGATAAAATAAGGAAGGAATCGGTTTTGGCGTAGCTAGTTTTAAGTTGACGTTTTAAAGTGATCACAATGTATCTTATTGAATCATTGACCTATTTCTATCTCAATGTATTGAATAAACATATTTTTGAGTTTGTGTTTGAAGGTAAGAAGGAAAGTTAGATTATTTTTCTCAGTGTAACTTTTGACGCCCAAACCGCTGACCAAACATGATGAAACTTGGCATGGAGATAGCTGAGCCCTGGGGAAGGACATTTGCTACTTTTTTTTTTTTTTTTTACCATTTACTTGGTAGCGTTTGACTACAAGTCACCTGATGTTAAGTGACGATGTGGTCGAAGATGGCGCCACGCTACACCTGGACTGGGAACTGGCTCTCAAGTGAGGCTGCCGGAACACACCGATAGGTGCTTGGCGACAGATTCTTAACAAGAGGGTGGTAGCTAGCCAGGCGAGTACTAGAAAATACCCTACCACCAAGCTATGGTTTCATCACGATGTTTTCCTTCACCGAAAGCTCAAGCTCATTGTAGGATTCGAACCCACGTCCTACGGATCGCAAGCCGACGTCACTACCACTGAGCCATCATCGCTATAAATTACTCCACGTGGGTGTAAAGTTGTAAACGTGAAGAACAGAATACGGAATTCTTGGAAACACAAATTATAGTACCTACTACTTACATAAGTTTATGTTTTATAAGTAGAACTTCTTCAAACAAAAATTCAAAATGTGTGTAAATCTTCAAAAACTAAAGGTGATGGATGATACTTCACAAAAAAAATATGACAAGCTATTCCAAGTTTACCTTAACACAAACACTTCTATATTAATGCCGAGTATAATTACATATTCACGTGACATCTGCAAACCCGCACTGCTGGTAGATTATGATTATGAAATTATGACCCATACGCACGATCTGAAAGAAGTCCTGTGTCATAGCAGTGGGAAATTATAGGCTGATAATAATAATATCTTTGTATAATGAAGTTTCTAAAAACAAAACACCTTCTTTTCCAGAGTATAAATCTGAGCCTTATATTGTTTGCCTAGATAATATTAGCTGAGGAAGGCAATGGGAGTGGAGGCGCGTGTCAGTGTCATTTTACACTTACGGTGGGAGGGCAATTAGAAAATTAACAAGATACCTTCACTTTGTGTCTATATCGGGCTATTGCTCCCAGACATCAATAAAGCCTTAGCAATGGAAGTTTTACTGGCTTTGCTAATACTTCGATGTAGAAGCAAACGGAGGCAAGTCCTCATGTACGACGCCATAGGGCTAGGTATCACGAAAACAGTAAATGAAATAAGAAAATTGGCAATTACATTATTAATTATTATTCATTTTCGAAGAACATACAAAATTAAACAAAAATAGAGACGAGAAAAAACAGACATGCAATTTTGGAGCTCCATTGATTCACATTAGTAGTAAATACATAATTAAATCACTACAATTGCATAATATGGTAGAAATACAAACATTAGATTCAGATAAGCATATTGTGATAGAATATAAACACGCTCGTTCCTTCTTAAATATATACAAAGGAACTCAACAAGATACACCTTAAACGGCTAAAGAAATGAAACATGCCATTATGAACCTAAAAACCTATATAAAATGTAAAGATTATATCACTAATTCATTAATACATTGTTCTAGAATATTCACTGGATAGTGGATACATTTATAACTTAATAACTATATCACACACATTGATTTTCATAATATCTAAACACCGCCACTAGCTTTCACCGCCCTGTCCTGCCAATAAAATGAGCTTAAAATTGTTAAGAATGTTAATTTTCAAATAGTACCATTTGCATCTGTGATAATAGTATTCTGTAGATAGTAACATAGCTTTATGTTATTCCTACTTTGTTTCCCGTCAGAAGACCAATATAAAAGACTGTACACGAATATACATAGCCATGCTAGACTTATATCATCCAATAAAATCACCAAGAAATAACATTATGCGATGATTGATTAGAAACAGGAGAATGGGACATGACTATTTTCTTCCCATGACATACAAATTTTAAAAGTCAATAAAATAAAAATAATTAAAATATTGCACTTTAAAATTTCCTAAGTAGTTGTAATCTATTTTGTAATTCCCAATTTCTATAAAAATAATTCACATTTGTATTGCAATATTCTCTTAAACCACATTTCACGTCAAAATATCCCCCGATTCCTGGACTTTTTATGAGAAAAAATCATTGAACCAGGTACTTTACTTTACATAAACCTAAAATGAAATTACGCTGGCAAGAAGAAAGAAAACGAGAACCTAAAACAGTGTAAAGATAATGAAATTGTCCGTGAATCAATTAATTTATCATCTCAAGATGTTATGTATTCTGCTTGTATGGATTGTTTAATTAAAAAAACAAGAAATCTCTATTAAAACACAATTTATGAGACGCCAATTAACTTACTGATTCCTTGATTCCCATCGTTCGGGCACCGATGGGAACCAAAGGACCACGAAATAAAGAAACAGCAATATTTAACGACGGTGATGAAGAAACGTCTAAAAATTATGTTTTATTAAATCAACTAAAAAGATGGTAGCAAAATTAATATGATATTCGCAATCAATAATTTTGTAGCAACAGGTAAAACACATGCAAAATTAAATACAAAATATGAAAATAATGATCGCTGTTGCAACAAAATCAAATGAAACGATGATATTGAAATTAATGATTAAATGAAAAAATTACGCAGATCTAATAGATAGTAACTATAAGTACAAAAAATATTGAAGACAACATTAAAAAAAATGAGAGTTACTATGATAAAAAATGTTTTAGATAATTAAAAAAAAAAAAAAAATCATCGTGACTTGCGATCCGTAGGTCATGGATTCGAATCCTGCAATGAATTTGAACTATCGGTGAAGGAAAAACATATTCCTAATCCAGGCGCTGAGCCTGACCGTTAAGATGTAACGAAAGCACAATTGAATATATACCTAAATCTGTAGTTATGGAAGAAGAAATGGAATGAATAGGTAAAAAGAAGAAAGTTGAAGATGAGATAACAGATTAATTTCATTTTAGGTATTCCAACGTATACATATAACAAGCAGAACCAAATATGGCGTAAGAGAACATTAAAGACGACAATTTCAGTGCTGATTCAAAAAACGCTGACGATGTTGAAACAGATCGTGCGAAATATTTAGCTTCTGACTCACAAAATAAAACTAAAGCTTATCACCGGCTGATCACAGAGCATTCAATATTTTGGTCTTTCTTTAAAATCCCCTATATCTCTTTAAATCTGCTCAAATCCATTGATGGTATAATAGAACTGTCGCATGGAAGTGGCGAGTTCCTGAAAAGTAAATAATAACATATTATAGTGAGATATTTTTAAGCTACACCTTGTCCCACGTTGGGTACTATAATGGAGCTTAATTTTAAAATTACACACAATAGAATATTTGATCCCCTTGATTTTAAGGAGGTCATTTTTAATTTGTTTATACTCAACTCTTAGTTCTAGAAGTTATAGGATAGTTTTGAGAACCAGAGCGCGTACCATCAAGTACATTAGGTCAGTCGAAGAGTAGCGGTAAAGCAACCTACCACAACATCAACCAATTCAGATTTAGCGTGACGCCACCTTCGACCACATCGTCACTTAACATCAGGTGACTTGTGGTCAAACGATACCCTGTAAGTTATAAATTAAAAACATTCTCATGGAGGGTTGGTGACAGGCAGGTGTCTGACTGCAATTTCAGGGCATGAAGATACTGATTCTTCATCCGATATCGCGGCAAAGTTATTTTTATAAATTTTTGTGTTACAACCTGACAACTGGAAGTAACTGACCGTACGTCATTGACGGCATTGATGCCATCATTGCTTTGAGCCTAGCCCAGTCTTTTACACTTTTCTTCAGCATGTATTTGTCATGTTTGAATTGACAAAGGAATAGTAACTATAATATGAAAATTATCTGGTACTTACTCAGACAGATCAGCTCTAATAAAGGCATTGGGTGGCATCGACGTAAGCTCTATACCATCTTTATTGTCGCATATGACCCGTGCTAGTGTGATCTTCTTTATTTCTGCTAGCTGACCTGAATTCATTGAAACGTGTTTATTTTATTAATATCCAACATTATCATTTTTCAACAGACAAATATCTTCACCTACATTCTTTGAAATCCTGTGTCAGAGATAAAATTCGTGAAAACCAATAACTAAACTGCATAATAAGACTGCTAACTTACTCGGAGTAAAAGCCCCTGGGTTGACATCAGGTCCATGCTCGTAGTAATACCGGTCTCCTCTCTTCAGTCTAGAGAACTGTTCAGCAATGATATTCGCGAAGGTGGGTCCCACAATACCTCCCTCCACGTGTACTTCTAGAAGACCTCCTATCCAGAGGTCTACGTCTTCTGGACTGGAGTACACGGAAGATAGGCGTTTACTAGCCTGTAATTGAGATATGATTTAATGTACTAAATTGACAAAGGGGAAAAAATTATCATGTTTTTACTTCTTGTGTTGTTTTGGTTTTGACCACACCACAAGTCCCCTGATGGTAAGTGAAGAATGTGGTTAAACCACAAAATGCTTAACAAAAGGCCTCGTTACACTTGGATTGGGCCGTTTTCGACCACATCATCACTCAGCAGTGACTTGTTGTCAAACGCTACCCTGTAAGTACTGAGATAAATTTTTATACTCACGCTAGGTGGATATTGGCTAAATTCGACTTTAGGTGGCAAGCCACAGAGTCGTCGGTAGTGGTTGTAGGACCTTAAGCCGTAATCGCGGCCGCGCTGGAGGTTGATGGATGCCAGGTCCAACCCGTATGGTTGGCCGCCGTGAAACATGTAGCGGGTTAGCTAGAACAAATAGACAAGAAATGAGAAGATGTGGCGCAATAAATAGCTGCAAAGCGCTGATTGATGGATGAGATTGGGGGTTTGATTCTCGCAACGACGCAATTGATTTTGATGTTGAAAAAAAATCGCAAGTATGTTGTTCTGGATTCAGGATGGTGAAGATCCCAATCCACCTATATGGCAAGAGAATAATAGATCAGGGTCTCAGAGCAATGTACATTGTACATATTTGTATGACAATTATTATAAAAAAAAATTACATTATCATACAAAAGAAGTTTCAAGACTTTATCATCATCAGCGTATCATCTAAATAAGCACAATATTTCAGCTATAAATCGAAAACATTTGTAAACAGGTGTTCTAATGACTTGGATGTTTCGTTATTTTATAGAAACCAGCGAGTCATGTTTTTCATGATCCAACTAGTCTTCATCTTGAAGAGTAGACCAAGTTATTGAATTAACATTGGCACTTTCCTCAAAACGACAGTGATGAAGTACCTACAAATCAAAACCAAAACAAAAAAGATAACTTGATCAGCATCAACAGATACTCACGGCTACTGTAACAAAAGGGTCGACGCTCTGCATGGGTTGACACGATAACCCATAAAGCAGGCGATCGAGAAAGGGACGCAGGCGCATCCGGGACGGCTCAAACATCACCTCTGGGATAGATATCGCTTCGTACAGTTCACCCGTTCTGGGGTACGGAATCCTGGTGGAAGAAAAGTGGGCTTAAAGACATGATTGCAACCAAAAAATAAAATATCCGGTGTTTCTTTCCTGTTAGAAGCAATATAGAAAAGAAAAATACTCACGTAATCTTGCCATCGACAGTAGAGTGTCCAAACCTCATGGCAGCTGCAGAAAACTCGGCGAATAGTGAAGGATTGACGTGGGGGTCGTAAGACGAAGAGTAGCCAGGAGAAGGGGTTAGATCAAACGTCTTCATCATGCGAGGACCTGAAACGGGTTCATCACATTTTCGTCATAATTTGATGAGCCACAGAGCCAGTTCCCAATTCAGGTGTAGCGTGGCGCCACCTTCGACCACATCGTCACTTAACATCAGGTGACTTGAGGTCAAATGCTACACTGTACCTAAGTAGTATCAAAAAACATTAAATAAAGAGATGGCTGCACTGTCACTGCACCTTTACTAAATGATACCTCAATAATATTGCCTACAGCATGGCTTACCAAACTAAATAGAACCCCAGTTTTTTGGATTGTGTGGAACGTTGTTCGTCTTAGATGGAATTATCGACAGGGATTTTCTCGCAGATGTAGTACAGAAGCCAGAATGAGAATGAATTCAGAAGAGAATGTATTCTGCTTAAGTAGCAGAATACACTAAAAGTGAATCATGGTGGCGCTCAAAGGTCGAGGGTCTATGTTCAGTAGTGGACTTCTTCCGGCTGAGGATGATGATGATGGATCAAGATTCTGGTTTTTACCTATTGTGGTCTTTCAAATATTATGTTGAATTGACATCATACCTAAGGCTGTTTAGAAGAACAAATCTACTTACCAAGAAGCAAAGGTAACCATTCAGTGTAAATGATGTGCTGGTATATCGCTTGTGTGATTCTCCTGGCCTCATAGAAGACCTTGTCTTCATCCCAAAGCGCATTGAGGCGAGATAAGGCGCGGGCGATTCGGTTGTGTTCGCGAGTGAAGATAATGTGGAGGGCTGTTAGTGAGATGATCTGGTTTCCATGGTTGTCTCCTACAAAGCAAGAAGAATGAAAAAGAAGCAGCTTAGTACTAAAGGGATCAAAAGTCAAAATGATGTGGAAGACGTAACTGACTATTCATCGTAACTTCTGTAATCCTCAAAACTTCCTTTAAAAATAAGTGTAGTAAAGTACTGAAGCGCAGAGGTAAGAGTTTCATAATTGTGCTTTAATAATAATGTTCTATGCAAATGCAAATCCACTGGCTGTAGTCGACCTTTCAGGCATTCTGAAGCCAAACTGCAAACGAGTGGAATGCCCTGCCATAGTTGTTGTTTCCTGATTGGTACAACCTGGGGACGTTAGAGTCACGAGTGAATAGGTATTTACTGGGCAGGCGTGCGACACGTTCGACCACGTTGTCGCTTTCCATCGGATGAGACCGTGGTCAAACGCTACCCTAGTCCGTAGTCAAACAAAAATGCTCTTCGGGCGAAATTTTAACATCTGAAGACATACAGCTGATGATTGAAGATGATCGAATCCACCATGACCAGTAACGTAAAGAGATCTGTAAGTATCAATGTACCGGACTCAAAACAAGCTCCATGCTCCTTCGCAGACATGCATTCTTTCCGCTCCGTCAGAGGCGGCAGCTCTCTTCCGTAGTCGTTGAAGATCTTCAGCATTCCCCTCGATCGCAAGAACTGCAGCTTTTCAGGAGTCTTGCCGTAGAGCTGGGAAAGGTCGAGATAGTGGGTCGCTCCGTTCATCTGCAGAGAATTTGGGACTTTAAACCGATTTTATTATATCTTAACTTACTGTTTAGATTTATTTAGAACAATAATGTGTGCATTGAAATTTCAATGCAATATGCTAGCTGTAATAAAAATAGTATTATCATAATTACCGCTTTAGCATATCCCACAGTACAGTCACTCGACGGTGCCAGCTGGGCTCTAACGAAGTTGAGGCATGTTCTTCCGAAGTGGCCAAAAAACTCGTCTCCTGGATCCACAGAGATAGGCGCACATGCGAAATGGAGCTGTTCTGGAGGAAGTCGGCCACCTTCGGGTGTGCAGCAGGAGATGGCGCTGCTGTTCCCTGCAAGAAGTATTAAACTAAGTTGTAGAAGTAATAGGAACATAATGTTCCTCCGATTGGTTCCTAGTCTGTTATCTTCGACTATAGGTTGTTTTCTATCTGGCAAACTTGTGCTCAATGCAAAAACCTGACAGGCGTCTATTCAGATTTGGGAACGAAACAGCTTAGACAATGGACGTACATAAATAATAATGATAAGGTTTACGCAGATTCACCATACACTTTATATAAAGCGCTTTATATACAGTGTATGGTGATTCTGCGTAAACCTTATTATTATTATTCCATTGATTAACAAGACGAGCAAGTAATCCGTGTCACGTATGCCCACTACAATTCACTCCCAACCAGCATTTTTAACTCCAAGAGTTCTAGTTACTGCGCAGCAATGCGTTGCACTCATCTCCCCAAGATATTAGAGAATCTATTGAAATGAAAATGATATCCTCATTCCTCACTAATGCCGAACATATGTCACGCTGTGGAAGCTGGTTTGAGAATCGGGGAATCGGTAGGTAAGTACTTGCGTGAGCTGATCAGCAATAGGCCTGTAATTGAAGTACGATTGTACCTAACCTACAATGGTCAACGGCAGATACAACCTGGCGCAAGTGGCAAGTGGTAGACAGTTCTTACCGACACTGTACATGACAGCGGCACTGATGTCATGTGCTACGAACTGCGAGAACTGCATGAAGATCATGTTGTGTGTGTCGCTGGAAATGCTGGCGTCAGGGATCATGGCAGAGCTGACGGTACGTGGACTGGGTAGTGGTAGACCGGTGATAGATGTTCGGATGGCCCAGATTCCTAGGGAAAAACACATATATGATCAAAGGTCATATAAAGCTATGAGCGTTTGTCGTCACCTGTATTGATGTTACCGAAGATGGCACCACGCTACGCCTGGATTGGGAACTGGCCCTCAAGTGAGGCTGCAGCAACATACCGAGAGAGCCTTGGCGATAGATAGCCGGATGAGCACTAGAGAATGCCCTGCACCAAATTAAAGATGGCTAGAAGAATGCAATGAAAGGTGGTAGCGGAGATGGAAGGTGGAACTTTAACCTCTATCTAATCCAGATGTACCGGTCGACCACATCGTCACTTAACATCACATGAGCTATGAAATATATATACAAAAGAAATCGTGAAGTATCTCTTCTGAAGATACAATCGGAAAATCTGTCCAGCTCATATTTACCATCACTAAAATCTGGTGGAAGAAGCCTCTCGAAGCCAGTGTTGGCGGCGCCCCAGCTAGGATAGTCACGGTTGTTGCATTCCCCATTGATGCTCCTGAATCGGTCTGGAGGTTCAGGACAGGGCGGAGCTGGTGGACAGTAGGGACCTGAAATAAAAGGACTAATTACTTTACGAATGATCGCGCATTACGAAAATGTACGGGTCGCTATGGTTGCCAGTATTTCGGCATGCCTTTTTCTGCTCAATGCAACTCCTGATCTAAAAAGTACAGCACTTACAGCACTGTTATAAAGGTCTTAATATACTAGAACACCAGTTGTAGATATTAAACAAAATTTGATATGATGAGACTTACGCAAACTTGATAATTTTAAATTTTAATATGTACCTAATTGAAACATTTGCACGCCTGCTTGCAGGCTGAATAAATTGACGTATATTTTTGTAACATCTCATGTGATAGGCTTTATTCTAGCAAAGTAAAAGATTTGATTTGACCTGCTGATGTTAACTATCCATTACAATCTATATTGACGAGCTACTGCAAAGCGTCACTGGTTCAATATAAAAAAAAAAGTTTTAAACCATCGTGTTGCTGATTGGCCAACGGACTGAAAACACCTTTCAAAGTATGTCCAAGAAACATTCAACCTAGAATATATTATATGAGGTGCACGAAGAAAATATTTCGTTTAAAACCCCTAACGCCCGAAATCCGAATTAATAATCGATCTTGATCCGTCATCCGCGGTTTTGGATCGATATGTCATTTTAGTACTAGGGCTTGACATATAACTACTAAAAATACGATATATTATGGACATGACCTATCGATCCAAAACCGCGGATAACGGATCAGGATCGATTATTAATTTCGGGCATAAAAAGGTCAAACTTAGTGTTAAAGATTACAATAATAACACGCGAGCAAAGCATCAGTGCTTCTTGCTAGTTAGTCAAACCCAACCAAAACCAAGTTGTCCAGCTAGTTGTTTACAATTCACTGGAAGAAACTTACCATCAGTGTGTTCAGTGAAGCCAAGTAGCAGCTCATTCTCGCTTATTGCCTGACGGCTCTTCAGGTCTTGAGCCACGAGGAGGTTCAGGAGTCCACCACGACCCAGCTTGGCCTCTTGATCGTCGTATGATAAAAAAGACTAGAAGATCGTAAAGACAAGACAAGTTTTAATTTATTACTGTTTAATTGGGTCTGTGGTATCCAAAGGGACTATGTCCATGGAAAATGGGCCGTCTCCTTTGCAATTTAGTCTGTTGACTTGAAATGCAAAAGCAAATCTCTGTGCCTCTGTCTGATTTTACTTTTTCACGACTAACGGCGGTTCCCAATAACCGATCTATCCACGGTTTGCCCTACTAGAGATATAAATTTGACATAAGCTCCACAGAAGTAATGTATAAGATGTAAATCGCTAAACCAATATGAATGAAATTGGGCATGGAAATATTTTGAACCTCGGAAAATAACGATAAGCTGTAGACCACGTGGGTAGAATGGCGGGGCACCCCATTTTAGTTTATTTATATATACAAAATCGAGAGTCATTTGAACACATTTTATTATTTATTTTTAATTAGAAAATATCTCGTTGGTATTGACCGAGTCACTTAATTAGATAGTGGTGGTTAAGAAACCTAATTATAGAATTTAACAAAAAATAATAATTACTTACCAAGTGGTGTCCAAAGTCCGGCGACCCCGGTTGCACAACTGTGTTTCTAGAATGCTGTAAAAGTTTTTCTGTCCTTCGGTACAACTCTTCAATCGTTGTGCGGGAAAAGTTGTGCGCGGACTTCACGTCTTCTACATCTATTGAAGCGCTTTGGCGTGATTTCAACTCGGACTCCGCTACACATGAGTGAAATAAACATAAATTTAAAATTTAAAAAACCTCCGACATCTTGGACTGATTTTCATCACACATAGCTAAAAACACTCGCCCGTAACTCACCTTTCATACAAAAACAAAACTAAATTGAAATCGCTTGTTGAGAAACAACAGTTTTTAAAAAAAACTTTCTCCGAAAATTGTTTTCGAAGAACAGCTGGCTGATTTTCACTTAATTAAACAAAAATCCATGGAGGAAATATAACAAACGGAAAAAGCTTTTATTCAGAAGAAACAGTAGGTAAAACCAAAGAGTTGGAACTCAGAACCTTGCTGTGCCCAACGTAATTTTGATGACGACAAAAGTAGCCAGTTCTTTTTTAATGCCTACATTCTCTTTTTATACAACTGTCAAAATGTCAATAAAGAAAAAGAAATCCCACTGGCCAATGGCAAATCGTAAAACGCAACAAAGACTTTTACTTCAACATTTTTTTTTCTTACCAGCATGATGCCCTCCAGTGAAGCAGCAGACCCCAATCTGTCCCGTGTCCCTCAAATGGCACTCAGGGTTGTAGGAGCCAGGCCTCAGGTGAGCTGGACAACGGACCTTCGGCACGCACTGGCCGTGGCGACTGCAAGAGTCGCATGGCATCTCCAGTTTGTGAACATGATCTGAAACAAGATAATACATTACAAAAGGAACAAAAAACCCAACTGCGCCAAAATAAAGTACCCTATGTCACTCCCACAATAAAGACGAATCTAAAGACACCTCATAAATATTAAAATCCGTCAAGCTATTTAGGCTACAGGCCGTGCCAAAGAAATATACATACATACACTCGAAAAACATGACTCTCTTTCTTACGCAGTCGGTTAACATCAGAAAGGAAGGGCATTTGGACCTGTCATTGGATGGAGACCGCGATTTACAAACGTAGTGTAGGACGCCCTGCGACTAGGTGGAGCGACGACTTGCGCCGAGTGGCTGCCAGGAGTTAGATGAGAGGAGCCGAAGACCGGGCTCAGTGGCGTACCCTGGGAGAGGCCTATGTCCAGCAGTGTCACAGGCTGTTGTTGATGATGATGATGATGATGATTAAGGGCATTTTCTTGGTAATTCAATCCACGACGTCATGAATATGAATTTAACTTTAATCTTACCGGAATAAGAGGGCAGTAGGGAATAATGTTTTACTAACTAAGATTTTTTATAATTTATAAATCTCAGGCAGTTTACGTTCAAATATTAATATTAAAAAAGCCCAAAGTGATGAGCTAGCTCAGTGGTATTAACGTCTACTAGCGCCTCGTAGGTCATGGGTTCATATCCTACAATGACCTTGAGCTATCGGTGAAGGAAAACTTCGTGATAGAACCATAGCTTGGTGGTAGGGCATTTTCTAGTGCTCGACAAGAACTTGGTGTCCTTCGGCAGTTCTTCTTGGGTCCCAGTTCCCTGTCCAAATGTAGCGTGGCACCACCTTCGACCACATCGTCACTTAACATCAGGTAACTTGTGGTCAAGCGCTGACAAAAAAAACTTTTTAATGTAAGTACTTGTAACCGCTTTTTCCCCTAACAAGGACTATTAACGCAGATTATAATTTACAAAACTCCACGTTACAAAAGTTCCCTACCAAAAGGTTTAAAACGCCAAAAATCTTTCAAACAACGTGTTCTTAGAGTTAGGCCACTCCACCATAACCTTACCTGTCGCGCCGTATGGGGCAGCATGGCTCCCCGCAGCTTTCTCATAAGCGTGGCTTAAAACCTCATTGATCGGACAAACTACAACAACGTACACGAAAATAAACCAAGCTAACGCCAAACTGTCCATTTTGGTCACTTTTTAATTAATTAATCACAAATTTTTAGTAAACCTTTGCTCACGCTTGCACTATCACCGGTCGATGGTTAATAAGAACGAAAAAAACGATTTTGTTTTCTCAACTGGCTGAATGGAAAATGTGGGTATGCGTGAAATAATTGCGTATTAGGAAGAAAAAAACAAAACGCGCGGGAACGGGAATGTAATTTAGGCCGTATCATATATTTTTCTTCTTTCTGGTTGGTCTCTCTAAACTCAAAAACGGATTGACCGATTTAATATTTTTTTTTTTGTTTGTTTTTGTTCGCATTAAAAGGAGGTTGGTTATGAAAGTTGGTTTAAAAAACTTATAATTTAAAATTGGTAAATAATAAGGTGCTCTTGTTAGTACGAAGTTCCCGGGTCATTTTGTGTGTAAAATACACTTTTTTTTTAATAAGCGATATTATTAACGTCAAGAAAAAGAATTAGCTTTATTACAATGCAGTTGTCTAGTGATTTGATGAAGAAATTTGATTTTGGTGTTTAATTTGATTTGATTTGAGAAACCAATTAGATGTTTAGAAAAGAACACGATATGCATTTGTATCGCAATAAACTGTAGTACACGCGGGTGAAACCACGAGTTACAACTAGTTTATAATATTTAGATAAAATATTAGGTATTTTAGCGATGAACTTGATAATTTCATATCTAACAAACGTATCCCAATAAATAATTACTTAAATCACAAGATTCTAATGCTGATGTAAACTGCGTAATTTTAGTCTAAAGATGTTTACATTAAAACATAGATAACAAGAATGGGAAGATTGTGCTGCTGTCGAGCGTTGACCACTTATATTAGGCTTAATTAGGCTTGCTTGCCGTAATCGCAGTCTGATTAGAGTTAACGCCGGAACAGCCGGTGTAGGTATGAGTATTGTTGTCTTGGTCTCACTTTAGCTGTTGGTACGTCTTTCTATCTCTGTTTTTGATTAGATTGCATGAGAATGTGAAAATGTGTGTTTGCATATTTAGTTGTCAACGTAACAAAGAATGGACGTACCTACCTCATAAGCTATCACTACCCCAAATAACACTCACTCACTCACAACACAAATTTTCGTGTTTATAAAATTATTGTGATGTAATTAATTTATTATTGTGATTGTAATTATTGTGATTCATGTAACTTTGTATAAAAGTTAAATCAACCATTTCTCTCATCACGCCTGCATCAGATCCGACGTCCATCATTTTTTCGTTAATGGTTGTCAACAACTTTTATTGGAATAAGCGCTCTTCCCATTTGGTAAAGTCAAAGCAAGTACCTAAACAATGAATTTTATAACTTTATCATTCAATACTCATTATCGCAAATTTAATATGAAAAAAAAAAATGTTTACGTAAGAGACGAGCCTTTTCTTAGGACGCGTTCACATTGAGGCTTGCGAGTAGTTTATAAAAAGCGCCTGAGATGTCTCGCAGGGCACGCGCGCGCCATTTTGTTTTTTGCAAGGCGTTTTTGTATGAAGCCTTCTTTTATATGAGCTAATCACAACTCTAGTACAGGGCTGGTAATGATGACGATGATGATGATGATGATGATGACCACTCTTAATGTGCCCTCGGATGGAGCTTGGGAATGGGTAGGTACAGCTATAATCACTTCTTCATCACTTGGTTGGGTGGCCATTTAGCCGCATTTTCAACTGAGTGCGACCGTGCTTTGGATGGCATCACCTTCACCTGTCGGTCCCGGTTATATCAGTCGTAAAGCCAAGTCAGAGATCTTCGTGCGGCCTGATAATTCCGATAGTAGATTTGGCCACTAGCTCCTACGAAAGAGAAAAAGATGGGGTATCTACATTTCTCAATACAAAAAATTGGCCATGTACGAGGTGGATTCGCACACCGAGGGTTCCATATACCTAAATTTGTTTTTTTGTTATTAAACCACATATTTACGGCTTTCAGACTGTTTCCTTTACATGTGCTGAAAGGCCTTGCTTCATTCCAAATCTCATGATCAAAAGCCAACGGGAAGTAGTACACTATAGGTTTTGATTCCTTTGTGAAATCGCACAGCAATTCACAACATGCGAAAATATGCGACATAAACGCTCATATCTTTTGATCGCGTTGACAAGTTCGATTTTTTTTTACAGCTGAAATAAATAGTAAAGCCGAGTATTTGATATACATTTTAACTTGATACCTTAACGTTTTCTTGAGAAAAAACGCCTTGACAGACAGACAGACGGACAACAAATTGATCCTACAAGGGTTCCGTTTTTCTTCTTGAGGCACGGTTCCCTAAAAACACGTTAACACGCAGATAAACGTGTTAGCAAAAACTCTCATATTAGACCTACATATTTCTGTGAATCGCAAAAATAATCTAACGCGTGCCACTCGTCTCTCGTCTCAATTTGAAATCACCTTGACATTTACTTCCCCACTGTGTTATAATACAACTATTATATAAGTAATAAAATGTCACCAGACTTCGTGTCAGTTTGATAACATATTTTCATTCTATTATCTCGCTACATAAATAGAAACAAGCTGGAAACTGTCAAAGAAGACGGTCGCATGGAGATGTGTAATACGCTTCTTTCTTTACGTTTGTACCACATCAAACACACACATCCCTAGTGGCAAGCAATGCAAGTGTACATGGACGTTTTTTAAGTGATTTTTATAAGTGAAATGGTAAAGATGAATAAGGTACCGTTTGAAGACGCTTTGACAATGACAGGTAAGTGTGGACTCTTTATTAGTACATCGGACCGGTCTTGCAAAGTTGGTTCTATGTCAATGCCTTTTTATTAGATAGTAGATGACCCGATCACCCGAGTGATCTAAGTACCTACCACCTGTATTTTTTTAAAGATGCACGTTGTGTTTACCAGTATTAAAAAAAAATGCCTATTTATTAGAGTAAACAAAACACAATACAAATCGGTCAAGCCGTTTTTGAGTTTAATTGAGACTAACGAACGGCAAATTATTTTTATATAAAAAGAAGGATATAACTTGAAAATGTAACGAAACTTAGATTAGTTTAATTTTCAAATCCCGATGTCTGTGGCATAAAGTGGCATTGGTGCTCCCAAACAGAAGACCCAATTTTAATTCAGTTTCTTCAATTCAAAGGTGACTTGATCAATCAATTTTATTTCTTCCAGGATGGGGAAGGTTCAACATACAGATGTTCAGTCTTTGCTGCAGCATCATAGCATCGATGGTCTTCGAACTGTACTCGGTATCTTACGTGGTGCCAGCCAGCGCGTGCGAGCTGAACACCACGAGCAGTCAGCAAGGACTGATGGCAGGCCTGCCTTTAGTTGGTGCGTCAGTAAATAACACCAACAAAACGATGATGACTCAGCGCTCCTAGCCAAGATGGTTTCTTTAATCGTTAAGGAACATATAGAAAACTCAAAAACCGGTCAAGTGCGAGTCGGACTTGCGAGAAACGTTTGCATCTTGGCTAGGTCCGCAGTGGTAATGACGTCAGCTCGCGATCAGTGGGTCATTGAAGGAAAAACGTCGTGATGAAACCATAGCTTGATGGTATGGTAGGGCATTTTCCAGTGCATGCTCGCCTGGTTAGCTACTACTCTCATTAAGAATCTGTCACCAAGCACCTATCGGTGCGTTCCAGCCTTCGCACTTGAGAGCTAGTTTCCAATCCACGTGTAGCGTGGCGCCACCTTCGCCCACATTATTACATGTATCAGACTTGTGGCCAAACGCTACACTGAAAGAATTAAAAAAAAAAGCTAGGTTACAAGTTTCATCAACTCATCATCGTCATCATCAGCCTTTGACAGACAGGCCTCTCCCGAGACACACCTCTGATCTTAGGCTTCTATTTTCCAACTGCTGCCAGCCTCCTTGCATATATTGTTGCATATTGTCTCATATTGTCACTCCATCTACCATATTCGTAGCATTTAGAGGTACTTTTTAGACCTTTTAAGAGAAGTCACGAATCTTAACCAATTTTGATGTTTACTCGAAAAATAAGTCACGAAAAGAGAATCACCTTGGAAATGGTGACGTTACTTCACTAATAATTTATTATTTCGTACCTATTACGCATTATTTCATCATGCATCATATTTCCATGACATTTTATCTGTAGCCAACAACGCTTGTTCAAACACTTTCCACCACATATCATTCACCATTTAGCTGCCTGTGAACCTTGGAAAGGTCGTCTTAAAGTAGGAGCCATTTCGGTACTAACCAAACACATCAATATTTTGAGGCGGTCTGATAACTCCAGCACTAGCTACATATATACACTGGGCCCATGTGGTGTATTATGACCCATACTCTCTGAGACAAGGCCTCTAAAGCAGTAGAAACGTAATAGGCTGATGATTGCCAAACCTTTAACCTATCTGGCTTCAGAGCCTTGAACATCGCTGTAAAGGTTCCAGCTTATTAATGTTTTATAGGTAATTTTTTTTATTCAACCAAACCTTATTTGGCCATCCTCTTTCTACCATCAGACCTCAACAAGTATGTACGGTTACATGATTTGGTCGAAATTCCTCCTATCCACACAAGTCGCTTCGCTTCTGCAAACGACGAAGAAGTGGTACACCCTGCCAACGTCCTTTTGTGGCCCGATAATTACATTAGGAGTCTTCAAGTCTAGGCAAGAACGCTTCATGATCAACCTCGTCATCGCTTAACCATCACTTGACACTGTGGTCAAATGCTTACCTATTGCAAATAAAACAAAAATAACTAACTTTTTTTTTATCCGAATCAGGTGTGATAGCCACGTCCCATCTGTGGGGCTACTTCGCCGACAAACTCGGTCGCCGCAAAATGCTCTGCTTCTCCATGACCATCGGCTACGTCACCGGGTCCCTGGCTGCCTTGTCTCCAAACTGGATCACGCTGAGCGTGCTCAAGTTCATGTCTTCTGCCGCGTAAGTCATCTTCTTCCCTCTAGACTAACCTACTAAGACAGAGTAGTCTGAAAGACTCCAATAGCTCAGAGAACAAATTGGGAACTTCTAAAGCTAGAAAATCTCGTGACCATGTATAATTATGTATCTATGGTTGATAATAATACGTTGATACCTTCTCATGGTTCATTGCTTGTTCCTGTTGTATTGTCACATTTTTTCTTTATCTCTGGACTTAAATCTACACTACCTAATATAAATAAAATAGGAGGCTACATGACCCCTTTGGGCTATCTATATACCATGTTTTATTGTAATAAAAGTCCAGTGAGAGTTTCAGCGCCGAGGAAACCGCTGGAAACATCTAGTATAATAATAACATCATTCATTCATAATTACATATCTATTTTGCGCCCTTGCGTAATACAGAAAACATACAAATTGTTTGAAAAAGAATTAAGAGAATCATACCACTTATCAAATTTGATTTAGAATTAAAATTAATTTAGATAAATATCAAAACAGTAGGTAGGTGCCTACTTCTGTATTGAACTTGATATTAGTTCGCGATATTTGCCCAGAGCTTAATTCCGGACAAAATGAACAAACAAAGATTATAAAGGAGCATTTGTAATGTAATCACGCCAATCACGTTGTGATACCACCATCTGTAAACCAACATCGCCGAGACTCACGTGTACGAAAAACGATTGTCATTAAACGTATCCAAAAGTCGTCTACAGAGGAAATAGAAGTCTTGATAAACTTGACTTGTAGCTCATAAATTATGTAGGTACCTGTACTGTGGCATGATATTTCAAAACTGCTACAAATGTTATCACTCTTTTCTTCCCTCTTTACATGCCAAATTATTATGTCATATGTGTGCAAATGCGTGTGCGTGTGTTGCCATGACTCAAACTGGTCAAAGGAGACATCGCAAAGAAACCGGCATGTCCAATAACAAAACTTTCAAGGGCATGCTTGCAAGATGGGTGTCAAAAGAGTTCTTCAAAGTCAGCAACGCATCGGCAACGCCCCTAATAGTGTTGCAAATATCCATAGAGGACGGTTACCGTTAACCATCTGACGGGCCGTCTGCTTGTTTACATAAAAAAGGACACATACCAACCAGCACTGGGGAAGCATGATAGCCTTTGACCCGTACTTTCTGTGAAAGAGGGCCTGTGTCACAGCAGTGGGAATGAAATAGGCTGATGATGCTGAAACATATGGACAAGACCACAATCATTTTTATTTTTATTTTATTTTATTTTCTTAGGAAGACTAACGACGTACAATAATTGAACTTACTCTTAAGTGGTAACAAAAAAAGTCAATTATAAGTCTCCACTGGTAGCGTGATAGGTATGTCCGTAGTGTTCTTCATATAGTTTTGAATGTAACTTTCAGGGTATCTGGTGCTTCAGCGCTAGCCATTGCACTTCTTGGGGAGGCTACTCCAGCAAAGCAAAGGAGTCTATTTTTGTTGCTGACCACTAGTGCTTTGTTGTCTTGCTCAGGACTTATGGCAGGTATGAATTACTTAAAGCTTTCTGAGTTAACACCCCTTACACTATTTCATTCTTGTTATATTTTGTTTGTTTGTTCTGGTTAGACTTAGGAACTGTTGAAAAGATCTTGCAGAAGATTGAACTCAGACATAGAATAATTTTTATCGCAATAAATTGTAGCGGGTAAAACCGCGGGGGCCAGTAGATAATAAAGATCCAAAATTCATCGCTACCATTAAAACTGCAATTAATAAAACGATTCCAAAGTCACCTATAAACACTGGTTGTCAGAAAATCAACCCTTCTCCTGACGAAAATGTAAAGAGTTAGTCCAAAACATCCCAGTAACTGCTCACTAACCTTGCAATGAAGATTGTGAGGCGGCTCGATTTGATGGCAAGTATGTAAAATGAACTGGTAAGGAAGAAAGGTTCTTGAGTGGCGACAACGAACCGGAAGACGCTCATGTAGGTAGGCCACCCACCAGGTGCACCGGCGATATTGTAAGAGCTTCAGAAAGCTTATGGATGCAAAGGGCTAATAACCGTTTATGGTGGTGTTTATAGGGGGAGGCCTATGTTCAGCAGTGGATTTCTTCCCGCTGATGCTGATGATGATGATGATGATGTAAAACTATGTATAAACGAAACAAAAGTAAAACTAATCCATACTTTTCATCCAGTCCTGTCAATACCAATACTTCCTCTCAAGTTCTCCTACTACATACCATTCCTGGACATCCACTTCAACTCCTGGCGCCTTCTGAACCTCATTTTCAGCTTCCCTTGCCTCCTAACCGCCATCGGAGCGATATGTTCCTGTGAAAGCCCCAAGTATCTGCTAAGTGTTGGAGAGGACCAGAAATCTTTGGAGATCTTGAAGAGAATATACGCCGTGAATACTGGAAAAAGCGAAGACTCGTATGAGGTTAGTTCATAGATATGATGCATGCAGTAACTGTAGTACACCTTACACTAGAAATAGCTCACAACGATTATGATAATATCCTCATAGTAAAAGCTTTGGTAAAAGTATCCTTATTCTATAAAACCTTTCATAAGAAAAATTGCTGAAATATCGAGAAATCAAACAAAATCAATACATGGTGTAATCCCGTTTGAAAACCTAATTCTAATGTTATTGACCATGGTAGTTTAAAACAGTATAATATTCTTTCTCAAGAAATTCATTGTGAAGTTATAATAGAATAGAAAACTTAATTTGCCAAAAATGTAAGTACAATTTTTTTACCAACTAAAAGGCATAGTTAAAATTCTTAAAACAGTTTATCTTAACGTAAACGCAGTCATACTTCCTCATCATTTCATTACTCAAACGTCGAAGGACCCTATATTAAAGCTAACAACAGCTTGAACCAAAACTTTCTTCTCCTCTAGGTAAATTCTATAATCCTCGACGAAGACAACGGTAAGAACTCAGGCAAAGGTTTTTGGGTGTCCATTGTGGAGCAGACAGTACCTATGTTTCGACCACCGCTGCTGCGTCCGACTCTCATCTTGTCGCTCCTGTTTATCATAGTTTTCATTTGGTAAGTTTCTTCAGTACATAATGCTTTTGAGTTATAAAATACATAAGTACAATAATTCTAGTTGAAAAACTGTAATTTCTTCCTTTTCCTTAAATGTAGTTTTATGGTACAAACTTTTTTTCTATATTACAGGGTAGTGTATGCCCACAAGAGCACCTGATGCTAAGTGATGATGTGGTCGAAGGTGGCACCATGCTACACCTGGATTGGGAACTGGCGCTTAAGTGAGACTGCCGGAATATACCGATCGGTGCTTGGCGACAGATTCTTAACTTGACTTACCACCCGGTAGCTAGCTTCGCGAGCACTGGGAAATATCATCAAGCACCAAATCAGCATAATTATATCTTTAACTACTTACAGGGTAACGTTTGACCGCAAGTCACCTGTTGATAAATGACGTTGTGGTCGAAGGTGGCGTCACGCTACACCTTGTTTGGAGACTGGCTCTCAAGTTAATTTGTCACATATCACAGGGATTATAACAGTTCCTGATCATGTTTTATCATTTCCAGCATAAATTCGTTCATAGTGTGGCTCCCATTCTTAGTAAACGCTTTCATGTCTTCTGTGGAGCAAGGAGCCACTGGCCTCACGATATGCGAGATGATCAGATTTTCCAAAAACGTCACCATTGTAGATACGGTGAGTTTCTAGAAGTTCTATTCAAGATTGAAGTGATCTGGGTAACTGAACACTCCCAAGTTTCCAAATGTATATCAGGATCAGCCAAGTTTGGGCATATTAAGCTTCTTTTGTAGTACAAGGTATCCAAAAACTGTGTTAAATATATCCTACTAATATTATAAACGTGAAAGTTTGTAAGTATGCATGGATAGATGGATGGATGGATGGATGGATGTATTGATGAATGTTCGTTATTCTTTCACGCAAAAACTACTGAACGGATCTGAATGAAATTTGAAATGGAGATAGATGGAGATAACTTTTTAGCAAAAGGTTCCTGCGGTGAAACCACGGGACGCAACTAGTAGGTACTTAAAAAAAATAACCTACAGGTTTAATGTCAAAATGCTCCTGTTT
This sequence comes from Opisthograptis luteolata, assembly GCA_931315375.2. Lineage (NCBI taxonomy): Eukaryota > Metazoa > Arthropoda > Insecta > Lepidoptera > Geometridae > Opisthograptis > Opisthograptis luteolata. The sequence goes on along the minus strand of OV928042.1, from coordinate 12,280,615 downwards.
TGTCCTCTAACCCCCTGCGCAAGTGTGCACACGGTGTCGTAGCGTACGCGTATCGTAAGACGCGCGTAGTACGAGCACGTATTATACATGTTCAAACAAGTCCGCAGACGAAGCGGTTCTTTGCGACTTGCCAACCCATTTTTCTTTTGCCATCGCGTGCTTACCATTCTGATAAAAAGCCTACAATTTACCAAATAACAATCATCCAGATATGAATCATTATGACCCAAACGCCCCTGTTCCAGCCCAAGGACTGTTCCATGAACGACACGGCGATGACGATGGTGTTCTGCATCTTCATACTGCTCGCTGCGCTCAACGTGCTCGGCGGGTTCCTGCTCAACTGCCTCGGGAAGCGGAGGTTGTTTATTACCTTGCAGGTAATATAAAAAAAGGAAAGATTTTTCAAGCATAATATATTAAACTCATCGCCTAAAACAATATATTTTGAAAGCGCTGGATTCAATTCGACTTCAGAAATGTATCCTTCCCCTTAATACATCTACCTATTGATAATGGTGACCATAGCCAAGATGCATTCTACAATCATCATCATGAGCCTATTACGTTCCCACTGCTGATACTCTGGCCTTCTGTCCGAGAGAGTATGTGCCGTATCTACCACGCTGGCCCAGTGCGGGTTGGTAGATGTCGCATGCCCTTGAATGTTGCAGTTCTTGGACATGCCGGTTTCCTCACGATGTTTTTGTTCACCGTTTTAAGCGATGGCAAATCCACACATAACTTATTAAAGTCATAAGATTTGAACTCGGTATCGACGACGCCTTGTAAGGTGCACGCGTTACCGTTCGGCCATCGCTCATTATCATCAGCCTTTACGTTCCCACTGCTGGGTGTCTGGCCTTCTCTCAGAGAGAGTATGGGCCGTAAGTAAGCTACCACGCGGGCCCAGTGTGGGTTGGTTATGTCGCATGCCCTTGTATGTTGTGGTATGTAGACAGTAACAAACAGAGTAACTATCCATTCCAGCTAGTGTCTGGTACAGCAGCGTTGGTCATCAGCTTCAGCTCGTACTGGATCGTCAGCGCCGTGCTGCTGCTAACCCTGATGACGGACGTCCTCAACTTCGGCTTCCTCTCCTCCTTCGCAGTGGATCTCTTCCCTACATATGTCAAGTATGTTATGAGGGGCTCTGAGGAACCAACCTCATAGATAAGACAACATTAACAAAACCCCAAGTGAAATCCAAAACATGTCGAAGTCTAAATTTCAAGTCCATGTGAAACCAAATCTTATTAAAATAAGACATCAGACTATTTAGATGACAAAAAAGCTTGGAGTTATAGTGAACTCGCCAATTCAATCAGTGATCAGTGACCTTGAGCTTTCGGTGAAGGAAAAAATCGTGATGAAACCATAGCATGGTGGTAGGGCATTTTCTAGTGCTGGCGCTCTGCTGGTGTCAACCCCCCCCCCCCCCCCTGTAGCCACCCTCAAGTTAAGAATTTGTCGCCAAGCGACTATCGGTGTATTCCGGCAGCCTAACTTGAGAGCCAGTTCCCAATCCAGGTGTAGCGTGGCGCCATCTTCGACCACATCATCACATAACATCAGGTGACTTGTGGTCAACGCTACCCTGTAATTAAAAAAGTTCTGCTATAGCAGTTGAGATAGTCCGATCGGTTCTATTAGCATCCACAGACTCCTTGCAACTCTTACAATTAAAAATAATTGCATATGGCTAAAATCAAACAGTTTTTATTTAGTAGGATACATAATAAGATCACTTTAAAACGTCAAACTCAAGACTAGTTATGCCAGTTCCAACCTCCTTACGCCGGCAAAAGAACAAGCAAGAAACGCCAGGCCGGTAATTTTTTGGGTGCGATCACATTTACTCAAAGGGTTTAAGGGGGAGGCCTATGTTCAGCAGTGGACTTCTTCCGGCTGATGATGATGATGATCGGTTCCAGAGCCAAGGCGGTGTGCCTGATGCTGATGCTGGGCCGCGGCAGCACCATCCTCGGGATCAACGTGCTGAAGGAACTGCTGGAGCACCGCTGCGAGGCCGCCTTCTACATCTTCGGAGCACTCACTATCGGTAATGTACACTATTAATAAAACTAAATATCGAGGACCACTGCACACGAATTGACCTAGCCCCAAATTAAGCTCGAAACTTGTGTTATGGGTACTAGACAACGATATACATACTTATATAGAGAAATAAATACTTATATAGATAGATATCCAAGACTCAGGAACAAATATTCGTGCTCATCACACATATATTTGCCCTTACCGGGATTCGAACCCGGAACCGCTAGCTTCGCAGGCAGGGACACTACCAAATCGGCTACCGCGTCGTCAAAACAAAAAACTGTTCATATGTACCCAATGGTAACATTATTAACTAGTACTAGTAGCGCCGCGGTTTCTCCCGCGTCTTCCCGTTATCAAGTACGAACCTTTTTTTGGGATAAAAGTACCCTATGTGTTCTCGCCGTTTCTTGCCTGTTCTTTTGCCGGCGTAAGGAGGTTGGAACAGGCGTAGCTAGTTTTAAGTTGACGTTTTTTTTTTTTACTATTTACAGGGTAGCGTTTGACCACAAGTCACCTGATGTTAAGTGACGATGTGGCCGATGTTTTAAAGTGATCACAATGTATCCTATTGAATAAACATATTTTTGATTTTGATTTTTGATTTTGTTAATCTAGGGTATAAACTATCTCAATTCAAAATGTCATCAAAATCAGTTCAGTACTTACGGTGATACGTGGTAACAAACATTCACACACCACCAAACTTTCGCATTTATAATGTTAGTAGGGTAATTGATAATGTATAAATAATTGTCATTTTCTCTATACACACTAACGTAATACCAAGAATTCCTTACATCCTCATCATCATCATCATCAGCCTTTCTCGTTCCCACTGCTGGGACTCTGGCCTTCTCTCGAGAGTATGGGCCGTAATCTACCACGCGGGCCCAGTGCGGGTTGGTAATTCCTTACATAATTATTATAAATTCGAAAATAACTCTGTCTATCTGTCCGTCTTTTAAGCCTAAACTACTGAACCGATTTAAATGAAATTTGGTACAGAGATAGTCTAGAGCCTGAGAAAAGATATAGGCTACTTTTTATCGCGATAAACTGTAGCCCATACGAGTGAAATCGTGGGGAACAGTAATATATGTTTAGAGAAATGTCTAGCCATAGAAACGTTTCAGCTGGAGGTATCCTTGGTCTCCTGCTACCAGCTGATAGGAGCCTCTTCAAGAAGAAGGATTTGGAACAGTCGAAGCAACAGGAGTCAGAAGAACGATATTGAAAAATCGATTAGTATTGAATAATCGATTTGTAGTAGAATTCCAGTAACAGTCTCAACAAGAACTTTGAAGTGAAAAAAACCGACTTCAAAGGTTTTCTCATGGATGCCATTGTCAGAACTGGACCAAATGGGAAGAACCAGAAGAAGAATTATCAAAATCGGTTCCGTCAATCGAAAGTTCTGAGGTAACGAACGTAAAAAATAAAAAAAAAAACCTCAGTCATTTTGCAAACCTTTTTTTGACGTCGGTTAATGCCCGAAATTAATAATCAATCCTGATCCGTTATCCGTGGTTTTTGATCGATATGTCATTTTAGTACTAGGGCTTTACATATTACTACTAAAATGACATATTATGACATGGCATATCGATCCAAGACCGCGGATTACGGATCAGAATCGATTATTAATTTCGGGCGTAAAAAGCAATATAAAATAGCATGAAAGAAAATCAGTGCATATTATGACCTTCTATAAGCCGTTTCACACTTACGTGTGTGTGAACCAATCAGAGAGCGCGGTTACCGGTCGCACACACACAGAGACACGCGACATGCCTACCGTGCGGGCGACTGTGAACTTTGACGTTCTACTGCAATTTTGTCCTTGTACTGTACACTGAGAAAAAACCCTGACTCCTTCTGAGTCTTACCTTCCAAAGCCGATTCCTTCCAAAATGTAACCTTTTGCTTCCTTATGTTACCTTAGTTTTGCTTCTGAGTCAAAATGGAAGGAAAATCCTGTATTTTGGAAGGTATTTTTTCTCCTGGTATGTACTCACTCGTATAATATTATATACCTAATCGAATGAAAATATTACAAACAAGCCTATGATTATGGTGATTAAATAAATAATTTATTCCCAACGACTTCTTACAGAGTAACATAACTCTTGAATCCAAGAATTTAAACTTTTAGACTAATTAATACATTGAAAACGTATTTTGAGATGAGTATGTAAATGAGAGTATGTAAAAAAAATGTTAATATTATGAATTTATTGATTATGATTGATGACGAGGACTGGTGTTTAATCTATAAAACAAAATAAAGGACGTTTAATAATCGATCCGATCCGTTATCCGCGGTTTTGGATCGATATGTCATGTCACTTTAGTACTAGACCTTGACAGATTACAACTAAAATGACATATCATGACATGACATATCGATCAAAAACCGCGGATAGCGGATCAGGATCGATATGAAAATAAATAATTAGTGTTATCGATCGTTTTATTTCTTTTTTTTCAAGTCACCTGATGTTAAGTGACGATGTGGTCTATGGTGGCGCCATGGTGACGTGAGGCTGCCCCGACACACCTATAGCGTTGCTTATCGAATAATTCTTAACTTGAGAGTGGTAGCTACTCTAGCCAAGTGAGCACAAGAGAATGCCTTATCACTATACAATTTATATCAATCAACAAGCAAGGTAGTTCTAATTTTAGAGAATTCACATCAGAATCAATATCATGTCCTATGTTTACTAGACATAATTAGCTGTAAAATAATTAATAAATAAAGTATATAATATATAATAAGTAAAGTATATAATATAGTAAAGTATATAATAAGTAATAAATAAATTTTGTTGTATAATTTGTGATATAAATTATTTTTCAATAAAATTATGTCGCGCATAATTTCTGTCATTTAAAATATTTACACCAAATTTTTCACATAGTTTGGACATCCTAAACGTCATTTTCCACTCATTTTAATTTTAATTCTACGCTCCGAGCAAACGAAATCGATCAGTGCTTATCGTTGTTATCCTATCCCATCTATATATATATATATATATAATAATTCAAAGGTGACTGACTAACATAGTGATCTATGAACGCACAGCCCAAACCACTGGACGGATTGGGCTGAAATTTGTCATGCAGGTAGATGTTATGACGTAGGCATCCGCTAAGAAAGGATTTCGCGATAAACTGTAGCCCACGCGGGTGAAACCGCGGGGAACAGCTAGTTAATATTATAAACTTGAAAGTTTGTGAGTATGGATGGTTGGACGGATGTTTGTTACTCTTTCACGCAAAATCTACTGAACGGATCTGAATGAAATTTGGAATGGAGATATTTTTTACCCTGGACACAGGCTACTTTTTATCTCGGAAATAGGTTCCTGCGGGATAACGGGAAGACGCGGGTGAAACCGCGGGGTGCAACTAGTATTATATTATCGCGTAGGAAATTTTATTCTGGCTTCTAACTAAACGGGCTAAACCACTGATGGCAAATTAAAACAACACATTCTTATAACTAACAACAATTTTAATCTTAATATCAAGAATAGAATAGAATAGAAAACTTTATTTGCTAAAAATGTAAAATAACACAATTCAATTAACTCTAGTGGAACATTATTTACATAGACAAAGCAGTCGTTCAATCTAATGAAATACTTAGTAAACCCCTGTCAACCTCTCATGGACTCGTCAGTCCCAGAAATCCTCGCATTTTGGTCTAACCTCACTAGTTTCATTTTGACTTCTTACAGGGTAGCTTTTGACCACAAGTCACCTGATGTTAAGTGACGATGGGCTAAGTTCATGCGACCATCGGGCTGGCGGCCAGCCTGCACGGTGGGGGCACACCCTCCGGACTCGCAAACTTATTTTTGAATTCTTCTCTGCGCTGAATAAGGTTCCTTTCTGTGGGTAGCAGCAAGCCGATGAATCCGCCAGCTGAGAATAACAAAACAATTTTTGGGGCTGGGTCAGTAAGTTATGACCCATATTAACTCGTCATACAGCATCATTTTGCTGGCAACAATTTATCAACTTGTGCAGTTTCGACTGACGTGTCACACATACGAGCAAACGAAGACTGGCGTGTCATTATCTCTCTTTTCGCGTTTTAGACCTCTTTCTTTGGACGCTTTTGAGTAAAGGACCCGACATCCGTCTCTTGGTACGCCAATACAAGTAGGTTTAAATCGAACTCCTTACCAATGGTAATGCTTCCGAAGATATAGAAACCAGCTTCGCAGTTGTCGTCCAAGAGTCTCCTGACTAGGTTGATGCCGAGCACCGCACTACCACGGCCCACCATCAGCGTTAGACATACCGCCATGGCTCTGAAAGTTCAACACTATTAATACTTTGCTTGATGGTATGGCATTTTCAAATAAGTACTCGTCTGGTTTTGTTTGGAAAATTGAGTTTGACTGATCATATGCTTTTTTTTTCGTAGTAGGTACCCTCGGCGAGAAAAGTATGAAAAATGCAAATCAGCATCTTTTGAGGAACATCAGACAGCAAGTTTAATGTGTCTATCAGCCTCTGATGATTATAACATAAGATGCAAGCAGTAAATAATACTTCTACCTTCATGATGCAATGGACAGAGTAGGTTCTGTAATAGAAGCAGCTGGTATCACAAAAGTATACTTACTTGACATAGGTTGGGAAGACATCGACGCAGTATGACGTCAAAGACGCGAAATTGATGACACCAGTTAAGTAGACCATGAAGCAAATGGCGCTGAGTGTCCAAATGGTGCTGAAATTGATGTAGATCGCGGCGGCACCACCAATCAGCTGTAACAAAAAACATTTATGAATATTTTTTGTATGGTGAACCTGATAAATAGCTGAAATACATCTACTAGGGGAGACCTAGGAGAGTTGTGACAGTTTTTACTTTTAGGGCCATATTTCACTCAAGAAACATTTCACAGTTTTCGACCCATGTGATTAATTTAGCGGCATTCCTTCTGTTTTCAAATCAATCACCAAAACTAATTTAAGTATTATGGTTTCTGAGAAAATCGACAAAATTAAAGAACACTCCCCCTGTCACAACTCTCCTACTACCGAGGTAAGTTGTGACAGGCACCGAGGTAAGTTGTGACAGCATTAAAATTGATATAAAAAATATCATAACACTTAATATTAATAAAGCAAACATTTTTTTTTTAGGAAAATGTACTTTTATTATGCTTAAATATCAATAAAATTAACATATTAACATTCTCATAATAAGTAGTTATAGTTTTAATAAGCCTAATATGGCGTCGCTTTGAGATCAATCATTATTATGTATGGATTTTTACTCTGGAACTTTTTTATTATATTTTTTGGCTAACTTATATGCAATGACTCTAGTTTCTTTCGTTGTCAGACCATAATTCGATGCTGCACATGTTAGCAAATAGTCGCTTAATATTCTCCTCTTCTTCTGTAAAAATAGTCGGAATTCTTCCACCAGTTTTCCGTGTATAGTTATTAGGCATTCTGAAACCAAAATGAGCCATTCAGCATGCAGTATGTCATTATATACCTACCGACTAAGACATAAACAAAAATCAAAAATTATTAAAAAACATTATGGAATTAGCCAAGGTTATAAATGGAGTAATATAGGAGAGTTGTGACAGGCTGTCACAACTCGCCTAGGTGTTTCAAATGACGACTTGATCTGAATAATAATTCATATTTTTTAATCGTGATGCGCACACTAAAAATTGTTGCAATGTTTTCAGAGTTGAATAACCATACAACTTAAGAAAAAATAAGAAAGCAAAGCACATATAATAAGAAATGTTATAAATTCAATTGAAATTTTGAAGAAAAACTTACTTTTTGATTTTTTTTGCACACAGTCGTCATATTTACGCAACAGCGACTAGTGTGTCACCGGCAAGTACTGAGTCGAGTAGTGCGTATCCAAAGCGTCTTGCATGCGGTATTGCCAGCTCACTACCTATAATAGGCTGGGAGAAATCGTGTTTGTCACAACTCACCTCTGTCACAACTCTCCTCGGTCTCCCCTACACACAGTTACAGTTTTTTTGGCAAATGAATGTCGAGACGAGCGTTTCGTTAGCACATTACCACCCAGAATTTTAAACTTTAACAGTTCAAAATTCTGCGCGGAAATGCACAGCGCTCGTCACCGTCAGATTTTAGTTGTTCGCTACGCCCTTGGCGGTTGACTAACCAACAAAGGTAAAGATTTTGTGTCAACTATAACACGATAAGTACGTAAGTAAATCTCAAAATCTACTTCGGACACGGCTATCGCCACTTCATAAATCTATATCACAATTATTTTTTGTAATGTGTAATTGCTATTAGCTGGTGCAAGTATCACGCAAGAACCGCATAAACGATCATATCCTCGCTAATTAGAACACGCGGCACGCTAAGTAAAGTACCCATTACGAAGTTACCTTTACTGATTTGGCTACATACAATCATGTGTAATGAATCCCGACCGCCCTTGGTGTTGAAAAGAAACTGAAGTTTCACGAATTAATGCTCGTTAAGATTAGTTAGTACTAATCGAAGATCGATTATTAACGTGAAAATGTATCAATACGTGTTTGGATCGAGTTTGGATATAAGCGCGGTGCTTCTCGGATTATTCATAGTCAGAGTCCAGAAGACACAGCGGTAGAACAGTGAAAATGTGGTTCCAAGTGAGTTGAAATATTAATTTAAGTGTAAAAATACGAGTACTTTCAATTACTCGTAAGAAATCGTAACAATAACAAATTTAATGGCTAACCATCTTAGCCTAAAATGTGGTTTTGCCATTGCATCGTTCAAAACAGTGAAGAAAATCGGCACGTCCTACTCAAGGACATGCGACATCTACCAACCCGCACTTAGCGAAGGGAGTAGATTATGGCCTATACTAAACTTTCTCTCTGAGAGACGGGCTGTGACCCAACAGAGGGAATGTAATGGGCTGATGATTACTATTCATCATCATCATCATCATCATCACCCTCTTTTACGTTCCTACTGCTGAGATTCTGGTCTTCTCTCAGAGAGAGAGAATGGGCTACAATTTACCACGCTGGCCCAGTGCGGGTTGGTAGATGTCGCATGCCCTTAAATATTTCAGTTCTTGAACATACCGGTTCCCTAACGATGTTTCCCTTCACCGTTTTTGAGCGATGGCTATTAATGATTATAAGTTTCGAAATAAATGAAAAGAAATTGTTTTGGACTTTTTTGGCGGCAATCGAATTGTCAACGTGAAAATTTTGTTTTTATTTCCAATACATGTGTTTCTTCGAGTGATAATGTGTAATATTGGTATGTGTTCGTTAATGTGTACGAGTGTGGGAAATTGAAATAAAGTTGTAAAAGTGACTTTTCTAGTTGCTCCAAAAAAGTCCGTGTAAAGTTTAAGTAAAGCGCCACTACTTTACTTAAACATTATCCTCATCCCTTCATCTCATCATCATCATCATCATCATCACTTAAACTTGATTCAACTATCTGAGTTTGAAATATTTTATACTTGACACTGGCAAATACACTAATCGTGTGACGCCAAAACAAACCAAAAAAAATAATTGTTTTCTCTGTTAATTGTTAACTTTTAATAACAGTCCGTAATATTTTATAACAACAATAACATTCCTATCGTATGTATTGAATCCTTTTAATTCATTCGGTCCATAGTACCAACAAGCTAATAAAAGTGCTTTAAAAAGTACATTATGATTTGCATTAAATAAGTACCTACCTAAATATGAATATGAAATTCTTGTTTTTCGCAAAAGTTTAAAAGCGATATGGAATCCTAGTTAAGGTCCTATATAACCTAAGTATATTATGTAATCATGAATGTGATTGTGTTTAAAATAAGTAATTAACATTATTTTTCTTCCAGCTTGCCTTATTCGCGATGGTGGGGTGTGCGTTGGCGGATCATGGGTACCCTACCTCGCATCAGTCGCGGGTGGAGCACATCAACCATGGTCACCACGGTCATCACTATGGCCATGGTAAGATATAGAACTTATCCTGCTAAGTATATAAGGCCAATAACGAGAGGTTTAATCGATAAATCGTAGGATTATGGGCCGCATACTGCCGGAACACACCGATACGTGCTTGGCGATAGATTCTTAATTTGAGGACGCCTCTATTTTTGCAAATATCTATTAGACGACGACGGTGACCTCTTACTGTTTTTTGCCACTCTATTACATTAAAAGTTCGACATAATATAAATTCATGGAAATAAAATATCTTGATTCCTTTCAGGACTTCACCATCGCCACCATGTCGGTCACCTAGACCATCACTTGGAGCACGTAAGTTATTTTTGTTTGGGTATCTTTGATTAGAAAAACGAGGGACATGACATGAGTTGCAAGAACACTTTAACCACACTTTCACTTATGCCTATATCTCTCCTTCTTCTCTTTGAGAGAAGGTCTATATCCCAGTGGAACTGACCCTCAGGTTTGGCTGCCAGAACACCAAGAGGTGTTAGGCGACAGATTCTGAACTTGAGGGTGGATCCTGAGTTATTTTTTTGTCTATTCCTTTCCAGTATCATCACCCGTCGTACAGATTCTCCTATGCAGTGAACGATCCGTACACGGGCGACCGGAAGCAGCAGTCGGAGGCTCGTGAAGGAGACGTCGTGAGGGGAGAGTACTCGCTGTCGGAACCCGACGGCAACGAGCGTTTAGTTCAATACGTTGCTGATGATAGAAACGGGTAACAACTGACGATATCCCTTTTACATAAACTTTCAACACAAGAGTTTCATTTTTAGGATTCTGGACCTCAAAATATAAAGTAACCCTTAAAGGGTAATTTTTCTGTCCGTCTGTCTGTCAAGACCCTTTATCTCAAGAACGCGTTGAGGTATCAAGTTGAAATTTATCCCGTTATCCTGCAAGAACTTTTATCCGGGATAAAAAGTAGCCTATGTGTTAAAAGGGTATAAGCTAACTCCATTCCAAATTTCATCAAAATCGGTTTAGTAGTTACGGTGATACATGGTAACTAACATTCACTCTCGCTGTGAAAAAATCAAACTTGTATGTCAGCTCCATCAAAAGATATAAAAGTTAATGTCTGATATTTCACAAGGGTATCAAAACCTTTATAGTACTTAGCGTTGACTTTTTTACTTCCATCATCAGACAACAAGACGTACGGCAATATGACATCCATACATGGTTGATATTCCACCGACCTCCACAAAGCGCTTCTTTCTACAAACGGCGAAGGAGAGGAACAACCTGCATTTTGCATTTTCAGACTCTTTATGGATAAAAAGGGAAAGTATTTGGAACTGACAGTTCCCATTCTGATATGTTCCTTCTTTGTTGCAGTTTCCAAGCCCTGGTCCGTCAAAATACTATTCACCACATCATCCCGCGTCGTCATCATCATGTTCATCATGGCCACCACGGCTCTGCTCTCGGCCTTCTCAACCACGGCATTAACCACCATGGTAACCATGGCCATCATGGTCACCACGGACACCGTGGCTACTATTGATCTGGACTCTGCATACAAAACCTCGATTGTGATAGAATATGAACTAAATTGCAAACTTCCCTTGCAAATTATGTTTAGCATTCATAAATATAAGACCAACAGCAAGGATTATGTTTATCTTAATTTATTTACCGGCCCATAAGCAGAAACCCGAGTTAACTTTTGACTCAAAGTTTAAGATAGGTTTCATCGATAAGTAGATCGTCTTGCCACGCCAAGAGTTAAAAGTAATCTTTGAGTTTAGGAACTCGTTAGATCTGCTGCAAGAATGTAACGTTAAAAATCCGTCAAACAGGCTAGAAACGCTGAAATTGCCAGGATAAAGTATTAGATTGTCAGGTTATACGACTTATTTTGAATGCCCAAGAGACACTCTTCGGGTTAGGAAATAACATTTTAACTCTGTGTTTATTAAGTTAAACGCGATGCCCTGTAATCTCGCTAGCTATATAGATAGTGCAATCACACGTTCGAGAATGGATATGTTTATCTGTTTCTCCTTACCTGAAGTGCAAAGAACATATGTTTCCTCCCAAAGTAGTGGTTCATGCCACTGGTGACCAGGTTAAGGAGAGCGATAAGCACGCTGATGCCGAACACCACCGTCATAGCAAACTGGTTCATGGAGCAATCTGTGGACTGCACAATGAACACTTTAACGAATGAAGTACATTAAACAATCTCTGACAATCATAATTAAGAACACTCTTAATCACTTGAACATTTCTCGCTTCCACATTTTTAATGCGAACGGTGAAGGAGTGGAACACCTTGCCCACGTCTCTGTTTCTAAGTACGAGTATAATTTGAGAGTCTTCACTTCTCGACTGAATAGGTATTGAGTAGTAGGTGGTACTTTCTAGGCGATCATGCTCCATTATCGTCCACATCGTCACTTACCATCAGGTGGGACTGTAGTCAAATGCTTATACCTATTGACAATAAAACAAAATGAAATGACCTTTCAAAACAAGAAAACTAAACTTAATTAGCAGCAATAAGAACGCAATGGGCTGATGATGATAATTATGTACATGGTGATCATAGACAGAGGCTCAGCAAGCACTGAATGCAAAGGAGACAATACACTCAAGTTGCTTCACCTGTTCAGTAGAGCTGGCATTGCGGGACAGCCGTATCATCTCGCAGAGCGTGAGATCGACGCTGCCATTCTCCACGGACTTCAAAGCAGCGTCGGCTATGAACGGAAGCCAGACGAGGAAAGGGTTGATGCTGCAATGAGACGGAAAGATTATTTTCAGTGATGACCTCGATATATGTAGGTATATCATTTTTTTAACGGACTTCAAAAAAGGAGGTTGCTCAATTCGATCGTATATTTTTTTTTTAATGTTTGTTCGCGGATAACTTAAGGAAACTACAGGAAGTCTCTATACGTCCTGGTACACTTGTTATCATCGGATGATAATTTTGTCGGAATGCTTGGATTTTTGCGAGAGGAGTGTGTGAGGTGGTTGTATGGTTGTGAGATATATTAACACTTTATGCTTGTATCCAATTGTATTTTTTTTTTTCCTTGACATTGTAGTATATGATTTATATTTTATCGTTTTGTTTTTGACCTATGCACCTATATTTATACTATACTATTGTTAATTTTATTTTTCTATTACGATTATTTACATTTTTTTTTTGTTTTTGATGAATTATTTAGGTAATTGGCTTTCGCCGTCTAATGTAATAAATAAATAAATAATAATAAATCGGTTCACTATTTATTCATGTGGCCTAACCACCAAACCTTGGTAAAATTACACTTCTCATTAAAAATCAACTCCACTTACCAAATATACACCAAGAACATTAGAAATGAGAGGATGAGGGTGTCCTTCAGTAAAGGAGGCTTCAGCATTGGCAGCATTTGTGCCTTGATGGAGGACCAGAACCCTTCGGTCACGCCCTTGGCTTCTTCGTCAAGGAATACAGAGTTCACCTAGAAAAAAAAACTTTATGTTTATCTAGGACCCGTGCATTTTCCAGGATAAGGAGTAGCCTATGTAATTCTCCGGTTCATGAACTATCTCTATGCCAAAAATCATGTCAATCCGTTGCTTCGTCGCTGAAAGACAAACGCCCCAAGCGCGTGCCTCAGGTCTTGTGCAGATTTCAGTATTTTAGCATTAACAGAATTTTTCGACTTTTCTATATCAAACAGATTAACTTATTACAGATATTTCATCTGTTTAAAAAAATAAACAAACTAAAAATAAAACAAATAATATACAGAAAAGATATTTATACTATAGAAAAGAAAAGAAAAAAGCTAACCAAAAAAACCAACTCTGTTTTTTCCACAAATAGCGACCAAATCTCAAGACTTTTCTTTAGAAATCAGGTTTTTTGTCCGCATTTGTCAATTTTCCGTTTGGTTACCGGTTACCCTACCTGCCTTCTGAGACCCGGGCCTATAAATCATATTGTTTAATAATTTGGATATATTTTATCTGTCATAGAAATAGCCCTTATTAAAAATTATGACGTAATGAACTGACAAACCAGTATTGATGTGGCTTCATGGATAAATATATAAAACCAAAAACAAGATTTGTAAAATATTGGCAATCAATAATTTGCTAAAGTCATCATAAATTAGTTTTTTTTTACCTTTGCCTATGTATTAACATACATACCTATTACTAATTGTCATCAGCATTAAAAATAAAATAAATTAACTTATTGAAGAGCTAGACTAAACACGTAGTTAGTTCAAGTGATCTGATAAAGGGCATAACTCAAGTCAATGATATATGTACATTGACATCTATCTCTCGTTATGGCGCGCCAAGAAACCAGTAGCAATGCACGAACGCCGTCTACCGCCGAAAAGACGTACTTTACTTTTTCATTTGCAAATCACTTGAGTAACATAAATTATGAAACACTACAATAATACTAAATAAATTATCTTTCTTTTCGTATAATTTTAATGCGTATGAAATGAACAGTTCTCTTAAATTTTTACAATTTGTTTCAATTCGGTAGGAAGACTACTAATTTTTTTTTACAGGCGCTATCTAATTTTTACGATTTTAAATCCACTACGTTTAATTAATCAGATTGAACATAAATGTTTCATATTTTTTTTTCGAGGTTCAAAATAACTATTTATTATATACAACAAATCAAATATATACAATTGGATAAAAAATTAAACTAAATACTAAAGCTAAACTATCTATATAAAACTAAACATCTAAAAATAAAAAACCTGATTTAGGTCGCTGCCTGCAGGTAGAGTGCCCAAGAGACTGGCGACATTACCTAATGTTTAATGTTAATGTTTCATATTATTTTTTTTTTTAAAACAAATATGTGAAAGGATTCTTCTATATTATCTCTTAATACAACGGGTCTTTGCGTTTTGCCTTACTATATAGCCATAATGCTAATCAGTAACAAAATCATAGAAATTGACAAAGAAAAACAAGCTTGAGCAAGATAGGTATTCATCGCGGCCAATAAAGTAATTTGCTACTGTCATCATAAATTACCACACACACACGGAAAACATGCAGAAATAAATAAATACACACCGTTTAGTTTTTTTTTCACTTTTGACAGATAATTTAGCAAGTACCTATCGTAGAAATCAATATATTTAATTGGCCACAATTTTACTTATTTACATTTTAAAAACCGATGGGTGGACCTTATAAAGTACCCCCCTTGCTGACTGCTACCCACTGCTGGAATTCAAGCCTTCTACAACTACTCACTACTTACCCGATATAAATCAGCATCTTTCCCGCTGTTCATCTTAAATATCCCCCTCAGCACCACCAAGGCTTCCTCTTCCATCCCCACACTGAGAAGGTACTTAGGACTCTCGTAGGAGTAGAACACCCAAATGGCACCCACGGCCGAGGGACACGCATAGATCAGGTCCAGGAGCCGCCAGGAGTTGAAGTGGATGTCCAGGACTGGGATGTAGTAGGAGAACTTGAGAGGCAGCACCGGAATTGAAAGCACTGGAACGGTATAGGTATACATATTATACTTAATCATTCGAGACCCTTGGTCCGTGGGGTCTTAGCGCTATAAGGCTTTTTAAGGAAATAGTAAAATGGTTAGTCGACATCACCGGAGACCGAAGAGCTGGCAGCCAAAGAAAAAACAAAGAAAAAGAAAAGAACAAAAATAACAAAGAATTAGTCTAGCTGTTCAAAAGGGGAACGCTGCCAGTATCTTCGGAACCTTGCCTAAAGGGGACTCTTTTTACTCATCTTATTGAAATTTTTTTTAAGTTTTACAGGGTAGCTATGACCACATATCACCTGATGTCAATTAAACGATGTGTTCGAAGGTGGTGCCACGCCCCACCTGGGCTGAGAACTGTCTCTCAAGTGGGGCTGTCGGAACAACGATTGGGACTTGGCGATAGATTCTTAACTTAAGGGTGGAAGGCCAGGCGACCACCAAGCTGTAGTTTCATCGAGATGTTTTCCTTCACCGAAAGCTCAATTTCATTGTAGGTAAATAGGATTCGGCCGAAAGCAACTGTCGGTTTGCCTTCACCGTTAAGTTAGATACATTATTAATACTATTCAGATATTCACCTGCCATTAGGCCACTGCAGGAGAGGAAGACACTAGTGGTGAGCAGAAGAAGAGTGCTTCTCTTCTCCATTGGAGTATTCTCGCTCAGCAGCGTGAGCGAAAGAGCGAACGCGCCGGATACTCTGCAGCAACACGACATAAAGCGTCAAACAGCAAGTCTACTTGCAAATCCGATAAACGTCATAATTTCCTACTAATATTATAAATGTGAAAGTTTTATGGATGGATGTTTCTTACTCTTTCACGCAAAAACTAACGAACGGGTCTGAATGAAATTTGAAATGGAGATAGCTTATACCCTGGATTAACGCATAGGCTAGTTTTCATCCCAGAAAAATTTTCCTGCGGGATAACGGGAAGACGCGGGTGACTCCGCGGGGTGCAACTAGTTTATCATAATTATCAGCCTGTACTATTCCACTGTTATTATTAGACATAGGCCTTTTGTAAGGTACGCCACTAAACTCGGTCTTAATATCAGAGACTTTTTTGTAGATCAACTGATGGAATCCTACAACAGACCTACAGTCTTCTTGTAATCTACAAAAAAGTCCCCGAAAAGTCCTCGAAAGTCTTCGAAATATCCCCGAAATCCCTAAAACGCTTTTCTTTCATATGTTAATTTAGTGTAAGCAGATACAGCAGCCAGTTGTCTTATTTTTCTCCGACTCGTTTTACAAAGATCGTGATTTCATACTGAAAACTACTTCATCATAATATTATTTTTTATTCCATATTTAGTCTTTCTGTTTTTCATTCCATATTTAGTCGTTCTGTTTTTTTTTTCCTTTGTAACGCAGACCCACTTAGGGTCTTTCCACAAATTGTCTCAACTTATTAAATTAGCCTACTATACCTGGTCTCTGGTAAAGCTGCACTCGGGCCCCAAAATACAGGCCTCGTGCTTAGTTTGGGGTCCATCGTTAAACTTTTACTAAGTAGAATATATTGTTTGATTAAGTGATTTTCTGTATCTGTTACTAGTAATTACTTTTTGTGAAATAAATTTATCTTATCTTATAATAAGTCATAGAGTTACCTACTGTAGCTTCCTATTAAGAAAAGATTTTTTAAACCCCATTAGTAATGTAGAAAATTGCCTCTACAGTCTACATCTAGACAACCAAATTTTACCTCATTATAATATGTAATAATATTAGTAAGAAGTATAGATACTTTCAAAAATCCATTTAAAATATGTGTGTATATGTGTTTGTAACGTACGCCGCAGATGAGCAGAACTTGAGAAAGCTCAACACGATCCAGTTGGGGGAGAAAGCAGCCAGGGACCCCGAGACGAAGGCCAGGGTCATGGAGAGGGAGAGGATCTTCCGCCGCCCCCGGGTGTCCGCCAAGTACCCCCACACGTGGGACGTCATTATAATACCTGAAACAAAGAAAATTTCTCCGTATGATACATCTTTTATGATTTACAGATTTCACCACAAGTCACTACGGCGTCG
This sequence comes from Opisthograptis luteolata, assembly GCA_931315375.2. Lineage (NCBI taxonomy): Eukaryota > Metazoa > Arthropoda > Insecta > Lepidoptera > Geometridae > Opisthograptis > Opisthograptis luteolata. The sequence continues at coordinate 12,263,001 of OV928042.1, read as the reverse complement.
TGTGTCGGGTCGCCCTCTTCCCTCTAATATGGTCGAGGAGAGCGATAGCTGGCACATGCGTCAACTCGTGAACGGGTGCTGCTACAACTAATATTTGTTAAAATGTTTTAAGTTTGTGTTTTAATTGTCTAATGTTCAATTGTTCATGTTTCCATATCCCAATGTGCACAGCCTCTCAGTTTTTAATTAGCTCATAGTATATTCAAACGCGGAATTGACAAAAAAAAAACAGTATCCAGTTACATTAATATGTCTGTTGCTACACCTACCTGGTGTAGGGTGTAGTTGTTAGATTTGGAGAGGGATTTTGATTGATACCACGCTTTACGGCACGAACGATCTCCGCATTTATTCATTCATCACATTACGTGGGCTATGCAACGGGCCCTGCACTCGACTGACTGTCCACACCGAGGGGGCGCGGGGAAGACAGCGTCTCACAATCAAAGTACATATCTAATTACAATGTGTCCCTACAGTACACCCCCATTTAAAAGAAAAAAATTAAGAAGTTAATACAGTCACAATCTTAATTTTTTTACATTATAACAAAATGTTGAACATCACTGAACATTACTTATTTATAACTTATAATAATCATAACTAGTCACAGTACTCTGCTCGCCCATCCACGACATCGCTGACGACGCTGTAACTTAATACGGAGGCCAGCCGTGTCGTCAGGTGCGCGGTACCGAGAAACATACTTATCTAACTGAATACAATAAATGCTGTTTCCTAATACAATTACGCGTTGTTTAATTTCAAACAATATTAATTAGATTTACGCAAACTACAACATTCAATTAGCGTATTATAAAACATGAGGACTGTTATGATTTACAAAAGATGTAACAAAAAAAAAATTTTTTAACATACACTGCACTTTAAACATGTACGAAATATGGGCAAGGCTAGGAAAGATTACTACTACTATGACACTGCACTATGCTGTGGGAAACGGCGCAGGCACCGCCGGCTGCACCACGCGGAGCTGCGTGGGCGGGAGTGTACCTCCTCCGGTTGCCATCTGGGACTGCAGCCAGGACTCGATTTGCCTCCTGAACTTTCTCCACAGTGCGTATATCACGACCACTGCTAATAGGCTGATGATGATGACCATCATCAGACTCTGCTGCGACATGTGCGTCTCGACAGCTTCTGTATTGCCGTTCTGGGCAATTATGACCTCGTCTTTCTCTTCTTTACTGTACCACTTTCCCATTTTACACACTTTTTAATTCAGTAGGTAGGTACGTGTGGTAAGTTACAAAGGTTAGTGCGCAATGAATGCAAAAAATAAAATAAAATAATGTAATATTCCTAAACCCATAAATCGTTTACACAGTAATGTAATATAACACTAAGTTACATTCCTACATATTTCTAACTTGACATTCTACACTACCTACTACATGCTTCTGCCGTAAACTAACTGTAAGGTAGTACAAAAAAACTTAATTTAAGTGTTGAAACGGACTGGGGTGCGTATTATCCGCCCACTCCGTGTTGTTCTGGTAGCATCGGTATGTGCACCTGCTGTACCTTTACTCAGCGGCACATGGCTCGATGAGCCTCTCTGCGGTACCATACTACTTGATGCTGCGGGCTGCTGCTCCGTGCTCGTGTTCTCTACTGGCACGGGGCACGACGTGCCTCTCTGTGCAACAGCTCGTTCGTTGTCTTCTTGCAGTAGATAAGCAGGCTTTAACCTATCGATCGATATACGTGCTAACTTATCATTAATTTTTACTACGAAAACTTTTGTTCCTTTTCGTATGACGCTGTAAGGGCCGTCATATGTCGGTTGCAAAGGTTTTCGTACTGCATCATGCCTTACAAATACATAATCACTTGTTTGAAGATCCGGATGGATGAATACTGCACGCGAATTGCTATGACTCGATCTTGCAACAGGTTTGTATTTACTTATCGCATCCCTAATACGTTCTACTAACGTGGCGGGGTCGCTGACCGGTTGCTTAGTTACGTCAAAAAATTCTCCGGGAATCCGTAATACTTGACCGTAAACCATCTCTGCAGCACTAACATTACAATCGCCCCTTATCGCTGCTCGCAAACCTAACATGATAGTAGGTAACTCGTCTACCCACGACGTACAGTTCAATCTCGCAGTAAGGGCAACTTTCATTGAGCGATGCCATCTCTCTACCATGCCATTACTTTGGGGATGGTAGGGAGTTGTACGTATTTTACTTATTCCCATGTAGTGCATCAACCGAGTAAACAATGCGCTTTCGAATTGACGTCCTTGGTCACTTGAAATGCGATGAAAAATACCAAACCGTGCTATCCAACCTTCGTATACTACTTTAGCTACTGTATCCGCGGTTATGTCCATTACTGGAAATGCCTCTGGCCACTTGGTACACCGGTCCACCATAGTAACCAAATACCTATAGCCTTGACTCGTAATCGGAAGGGGCCCTACTATGTCAACATGTATGTGTTCAAATCTGCCACACGGTGGAAACTGTTGTAAGTCCGAAACCGTGTGTCGCTGCACCTTCGTACGTTGACAACGTATACACGTCTTAGCCCATAAACCTACATCACGATTCATACTTGGCCAGAAAAATTTTCCACATAACATTTTACGTGTAGTCCTAATCCCTGGGTGGCTGAGATTATGTACCCTATCAAAAATAGTCCGACGGAATGACTGAGGTACATACGGTCTGACATTGCTTGTAGATACGTCGCAATATACCTTCGTGTTGCTGCCAGGTAAGCTAATACATTTCAGTTGAATGGTACCTGATACTTGTTTGTCGCCTGACGTTACGTACTCATCGTGGGACTGCGCTTCAGCTAACGCTGCATAATCAACCGGCGACGGGCAAAGTACAGTCTCTATTCTAGATAAGGCGTCAGCTACAATATTCTCAGTACCACCTACGTGACGTATGTCCGTCGTAAACTCGCTGATAAACATTAGTTGCCTAATTCGCCTAGGGATTTCGTTGTTGGTACCTATTTTAGAAAATGCATGTATTAACGGCTTGTGATCTGTATAGATCGTTAACGTTCGCCCTTCATGTAAGTTCCTAAAATGTTTAACTGCCATAAAGATCCCTAAAAGTTCTCTGTCGTAAGTTGAGTACTTTTGCTGCACTACTGACAACCCTTTTGAGAAATAACCGAGTGGGTTCCAAGAATTGTCAACATATTGTTGTAATACTGCACCCACACAGGTGTTCGATGCATCGGTCATGAGTGCCAACGGTGCATCTACTATTGGATGAAACAATGTACAGGCGCGTTGTAAGCTTTCCTTGCACTGTTCAAACGCTGTATCTGTTGACTCTGACCATGCAATTACACTTTTATCATTCTTTTTGGCTCCGTGTAAATATTTGTTTAGGTGTAACTGATATGATGCAGCTCTTGGAATATGGCTTCTATAGAAGTTTAACATCCCCAAAAACCGACGTAGTTCGTCTACTGTCCGAGGTTTAGGGAACTCTTTAATGACCTTTACCTTCTCTTCCAAGGGCTGTGTCCCGTCAGTTGACACCTTGAAGCCTAAAAATTCTAAGTTCGTCTGGCCAAAAGAACACTTCGAAATATTCAATGAAATTCCAAATTCATTGAATCTGTCAAACACTTTCGTTAAATGCTCTTTGTGTTGAATAGCGTCATCACTAGCGATTAATATATCATCGATATAGTTAAACAAAAAATTCAATCCTTGTAAAACTTTTGTGTCCATGAAGCGTTGAAATGATTGACTAGCATTCCTCAAACCGAATGGGAGCCGATTAAACTCGAACAAGCCGAAGGGAGTAATCACAGCATTCTTCTCAACGTCCTCCGGCGCAATCTCGATAGCGTGATAGGCTCGGTTTATGTCCAGCTTTGAAAAAATCTTTTTACCTGCTAGCATGTAGGTGAAGTCCTGTAACCGTGGGATAGGGTAGCGGTCAGGCTTGGTGACTGCATTGAGTTTCCGGTAGTCACCACATGGCCGCAGCTCACCATTTTTCTTGAGAACGACATGCAGCGGGCTCGCCCAGGCAGACTTTGACGGCCGGCATATCCCCATCTCCTGCATCACTCGAAACTCCTCCTTTACCTTGTTGTATCGGGCTGGTGGTAACGGTCTGGCCCGCGCATATACAGGAGGTCCAGTTGTCTCGATGTGATGAAACACTCCATGGCGTGAGGGTTCAGAAAACGACGGTGGCTTGGTTATTTCTGGATACTTTTTTAGTAGTTCGTAAAACGGGTGATCACAATACACTGTATGAATCGGTGGCTCGTTGTGGTTCACTAACGATGCGACAACACTTAAACTTGTCACTTTGTCTATGAGTTTACGTTCACTTACGTCAACTAAAAGTTTATAATGTTCTAAAAAATCAGCACCAAGAATAGGCTGCTTGACATCTGCAGTTATAAATGTCCACCGGTAAGGTCTTCGTAACTGAAAGTTTAGCACTAAAGTTTGGGTACCGTATGTCCGTATCTCGGTACCGTTCGCAGCGTAAAGTTTATAGTCCGAGCACACATTATTACTAAACAGTTTTTTTTTTATTGGTATAACTGATACATTCGCACCTGTGTCCACTAAAAAACGTAGGCCACTATTTATGTCGGTTATACATAGGCGGTGGGACGGAGAAATAGTGCAGACTTCCGCCCCAGGCTGCACTCGGGTTAGTTTTCCGCTTCTTTCCACGCACACGGTTTGATGCACTTATTCGCACGTCTCTTGAATCGGTAATGATAAAAACAGAGCCAATCCGGGCTCTTTGGAGTTCGCCGCTGTGAACTGCTGCGCGTACGCGAGGAAGACTGGTCACGTTGTCCTGACCTTGATCTCGACCGCTCTCGTTCGATGTTGTTTAACCTTGCGTTTATTTTGGCAATCTCTGCCAAAATCCTGTCGCCTGAGACCTGAGCCACTTCTGTGACATTCACGGGTCGAGTCGTCTCCATGATTTTATCCGCGATGGTTGATAAACTCTCCAGGTCTAACGCGTCTGTTACAGCTAAAACTGCCCGCGCATTTTGAGGTAGATGACCTTGCCAAAGGATACGCAGGGTGTCATCAGGGATCTTGCCTCTTGCTAAATCTTTCATGCGTCGTAGTAATTGTGAGGGTCTCTGCTCCCCCAACTCCATTTCTCCTATCAACTTCTGTATCTGCCTGTTTTCTGACTCTTCATATATTTGCAAAAGTCTGGAACGTAATGTGTCGTACTTATTACTTGCCGGCGGGTCCACTAATAGGTCGGTCACTTGTTGTATTGCCTCCTTAGTCAATTTTGACACGAGAATGTTGAATTTGGCATCATCTCCCATTTTCTGCGGCGCCAGTATAGCCTCTGTTCGTATGAACCAGACTCTTGGTTGATCACTCCAGAAGTCCGGTATTTTCGAACTCAGCGATACTGCGGCTAAATCCAGCTTCTCCATATCCGGTGCAGTCGACGGTCCGGGTACAGGAATGCTGGCGGGGGACACGGCGGGTGCGGTGTATCCTTGCGTCGGCGGGTTCATTTTCACTCTCCAAAATTAATAAAAAACAAAGTCACAAAATTCCGAAATAAAACTGTTCACTTTTGTCCGGGGTCACCACTGTTGCTACACCTACCTGGTGTAGGGTGTAGTTGTTAGATTTGGAGAGGGATTTTGATTGATACCACGCTTTACGGCACGAACGATCTCCGCATTTATTCATTCATCACATTACGTGGGCTATGCAACGGGCCCTGCACTCGACTGACTGTCCACACCGAGGGGGCGCGGGGAAGACAGCGTCTCACAATCAAAGTACATATCTAATTACAATGTGTCCCTACATGTCCATATGCCCAGTTTACATTAATGATTTTGAGCTCACCTTTGGGGTTTGTCGATGGATGAAATAAGACTGTAGACAATAAATGAGGACTGAGAAATGAGGTGATGATAATACTGACCTATAAGAGGCACTCCTGCCATCAGGCCTTGCTGAGTGCTGTTGGTGTTGAGCTCACAGGCGCTGCCAGGCACAAGGTATGATACAGAGAAGATCTCGAAGGCCATCCCCATGAGGATGCTGCTGCACAAGAAGAACGATAGCAGATTGAACTTGCCGAAACCTGTAGAAGAAAATAACTTTAACGGATTGACACGAAAACAGAGGATCACGAAAGTCTTGCGCGAGCTCCAGGTGGAGGACTGGCAGGAGGTGGCGCAGGACAGACTGAAGTGGCGTCTTTTGTTATCGGAGGCCAAGACTCACTTTGGGTCGATGCGCCATCTCAGTTAGTTAGTTAGTTAAAAGCGTTTCTGATGGGTAAAGAAATCTTGTAAATAATGATACAAATAAATTATGCATTGGGTAATTTTTTCGACAACTAGGGGGTTATAAATACCACCAGAAGTCACCTTGCACTCATTTTTAATTTCATAATATTACGAATGGTTCCAGTAAAAAAAAACGTTATCTGCGTACAAATTAAACAAACAACAGATGTCACAAATGTATTTGCTATTCTGATATCTAAATACGACATAGTCCGTAACAACTTACCTGTAAACCTTATGTAAACAATTTCGAGTGATAAACTCTGTGATAATAACAATGACGACGCGGTAGCCGAGTTGGTAGTGTCCCTGCCTGCAAAGCTAGCGGTCCCGGGTTCGAATCCCGGTAAGGGCAAATATACGTGTGATGAGCACGAATATTTGTAACTGAGTCTTGGATATTTCTATCTATGTAAGTATTTATTTCTCTATTTAAGTATGTATATCGTTGTCTAGTACCCATAAACACAAGTTTCGAGCTTAATTTGGGGCTAGGTCAATTTGTGTGCAATTGTCCCCGATATTTATTATTATTTATTATTAGAGATAGTTAAGCAACTAGTCGCGGTTTTCCATTCCTTTTCCGGGATAAAAAGCCTATGTTCATCCAGGGTATAAATAAGCTATCTGGATTAACACATAGGCTACTTTTTATCCCAGAAAAAGTATCCTGCGGGATAATGGGAAGACGCGGGTGAATTCGCGGGTCGCAACTAGTTATAAAATAAATGCGAAAGTGTTCCCTCTTCCGTGCAGCGACGGAGCGGATTGGCGTGACTTATAGCAGCGATAAAATGTACCTATTAGTAACGTTCATTATTATTTGTCGGAGAATAATATATAATGTGAATGTGAATTGAATTGAGCGATGGTGGCCGAACGAGCGATGGTGGCCGAACGGTTAGGCGTGCAACTTACAAGACGCCTACACCGAGTTCGAATCCTCTCGGCCCCGCACCTATGACTCAATAAGTTATGTGCGGATTTGCCATCGCTCAAAGCGGTGAAGGAAAAACATCGTGAGGAAACCGGCATGCCCAAGAACTGCAACATTCAAGGGCATGCGACATCTACCAACCCGCACTGGGCCAGCGTGGTAGATTACAGCCCATACTCTCTCTCTGAGAGAAGGCCGGAGTCCCAGCAGTGGGAACGTGAAAGGCTGATAATGATGAATATATAATATTTTTAGAAAAAAGTATGGAAAACGAATGAAAATATACATAACAATCGATGTGTGCTGGACCGATTTTAAGTTTAATCTTCAGGCAATCTTCATATTATGACTAAATAATTATACTACTAGTTTACTTATTATATAGCTGAAGTGGCAGTGGGCTGGTCTTATAAGCCGCAGAACCGACAACCATTGGGGTAGACGTGTTCTTGAGTGGAGACCGCGACTTGGCAGACGTAGTGTAGGACGCCCTGTGACTAGGTGGAGCGACGACTTGCGCCGAGTGGCTGGCAGTAGTTGGATGAGAAGAGTCGAAGACCGGGCTCAGTGGCGTACCTTGGGAGAGGCCTATGTCCAGCAGTGGACTGATACGGGCTGATGATGATGATGTTGGCTTATTATATTTTACTGTATATACAATTGGATAAAAAATTAAACTAAATACTAAAGCTAAACTATCTATATAAAACTAAACATCTACTGTATATATTTATTTTTATGTACATAAATGTACACCACCAACCGCATTTTATGTTTTACTATTACTGTCCATCCAAAGGTTGTCTTGTAGAAATCGCTCTAAGCGATAAGACCGCCCATTGTAACACTAGCTCTAAGATCTTTCCTTTATGTTGTTCTATTTTTCTGTTGTTGTGGTGACACAATAAAGTGTTACCATCTATCTATGACTTTAATAAAGTTTTTCTTCGTTTTATGTCTTATTTAAATTGTATCATCATCAGCCGGAAGACTTTTCCCTTTTAAACAGTTCCCTTTTATAGTTATTAGACATTTGCATCCATCGATTCCCCTGACTCTTACGATGTCGGTCCACCTAGTGAGGTCTACCTACAGAACGTGTTCCGGTTCGTGGTCGCCACTCGAGAACCTTCCTTCCACCGTTTTCGGTTTATTTAAATTTAGCTCTTTATATTTGTTTGTTAATATTTGTTTTTGTTATAATTTTTATAGTCTATGATCAAAGTCCACCAAAGTCACCATGATAATTATATTGCACTAGCTGTTTCCTGCGGTTTCACCCGCGTGGGTTACAGTTTATCGCGATAAAAAGTATCCTATGTCCTTCCCCGGGGCTCAAATTATCTCTATACCAAATTTCATTTAAATCGGTTCAGTAGTTTAGGCGCGAATGCGTATATATTCCGTATACTCCAAAATTATTCCCGCACTTCGGTGCCCCTCACCGCGTTACCTGCTGTAGGTATCCATTATCCTATTTTAATTCTAATTTTTTTTTTGACCGCGCGTTTGTACAGCTAAAGGTCTTTCTGGTTCGTAAATTGCGACCGCAGTTTACCTATTTCATAGAATATTCTCCCGCCTTTCCCGCGGCACTGCGGTGCAGTGGGTTTATTTTTCTACTACTACTTACATTTTTAAACTCGTGATATCTTTCGAATGGAATGTCCGAATTGAATAATTCAAAAAGTTATATGAAGGGATTGAAGCAGTTTTGAATGAGAAGTAATTTATTTTGATAAGGATTAATACCAAGATACAAATAAAGAGCCTTTCCTAGCGGCGGCATTAAAATTAAATTTTTTAAATAAAAAAAAACACTTATTGTGGCATAACTATAATAGTTAGACATATGCTCTCGCGGACTTTTTTGTAGATCTTAATAGGACCTACAAACCCGTGATACATTGTTTCGTTCTATTGTCAATAGTTTTTGCAGCGCACGCAAAAATAGGTTTTCGATTTCATACCTTGGGTTAAAAAATAGCAATTTTCTTACGGATCCCTAATTTTTTTGGAAATAAAATATAGCCTATAGCTTTCCTCGATAAATGGACTATCCAACATTGAAAGAATTTTTCAAATCGGATCAGTAGTTCCTGAGATTAGCGCGTTCAAACAAACAAACAAACAAACAAACTCTGCAGCTTTATAATATTAGTATAGATTTCCGTGACGTGCTATTGTAACACAGATTACAGAATGTTATAAGCCTATGGAACATCTAATTTATCAAAATAATGACGATGTCTAAGAGTACGATGATATTTTGATAAGCGCTAGATAGTAAAACGAATAGCTAATAAACTACCTAACATAGCTACTAAATTCATAACCCTTCTTAGGATTTCGTTTTGTCGGATAAAGAACAAAATAAAGTCCTATATATTATATTTATCAACATCCTCACGCCACAAGAAAAACAAAGAAATGAAGCTTTATATGTGTTTTAAAGAATTGTTTTAATTCATCCCAATTTTGATCTTGATTTTCGGCATTGCCTGATAAAATTTAAAGAACTGCCTAGAAATAAATTAGTGTGGAAGTTTTAATAATAATTATTATGATTCACTGAGAATATATATTTTACTCGATGCAGAACTTATTGAGAAGAGTTAAGTTATTCTAAAGTTCCCTTGTCATTTATAAAAAAAAATTTATTAAAAAAATATAATTACATACATACTTGACTAAATATTGGCATGTGACTATTATTAATTCAGGCTAAGTATTCTGAACTATTAATTATTCTAACTATGTTTTTATTTAGACCTCATGTACCTACTTACTAATTAGAGCAAATAAATCATTACATTTAATTTCAAAACCAAAAATCCCTCACCCGTCATCCTCAAGGCATCTTCAAAGGGCACTTTGTCTTGCTTCACCACCATTATGCTTCACTTAAAGTAAACAAAGTTTTAATTAATAAATTTAATTAGTTACTCCTTTCTAAACACACGTGTGTTCCTTAATATCGACGAGATACTACTGTTAGGGGGGTGAAACGTTTCGGGTGCAAGCCACTCTGAGACTCCGCAGCCTCTCGCATCTTAAACAAACGTTAGGTACGCGAATCACTGAGATGATGTGTCTTGAAACGATGATAGCGACATTTTTTTTATGTTTTGTGCGTTATTGGGTCTTGTTATATAGAACGCTAGCTGTACATCAACGGAAAAACGGAGCCAAGAAATAAAAAAGTTTGGTCATTGCCGGTGAAATCGCAGGGAACAGCTAGTGTGATCACTTTGTTATCCGTCTTTCTGTCTGTCAAGACCGTTTATCTCAAGAACACGTTGAGGTATCAAGTTAAAATTTATATCAAACACTCGGGTCTATGGTTTCTTTACGCTGTGAAAAAATGAAACCAACGCGTTCAAAAGATATGACCGCAATATATGCGACATATTATATTGCGTATTTTACGATTTCACAGGGGAATGGGTTACTTCCAGTTGCCTAGACTCTAGAGTGATGAAATCTGGCATGAAGTAAGCTCTTTCAGCACATTTTATGGAAATAAACCCGTGAGTAAGTTGGTATGGTATTAGTACCTATGGTTTGCATTAAATAAATCTGAATCTAAAAAACGTATAGCTGCCAGTGGAACACACATCTTAATTATATCTCTTATCAGAAGACCTCGTAAATTGTAAACACTGTGTGTCTACTATATTTAAGGCAGTGTACCTTAAACCAATTTTAGAAGAATGAAAAATTAAAAAATTGTTAAATATGTAATCAAACTAAAAAATAGGAAAGATATGGCTTAGTAGAGTAGTATTAGTAAAAAATTATGTAATCTGTAGGCTACTGAGTAGTACATTTATATTTTTGATTTATTAATAGTACAGTCAACGACAAAATTCACCGAACAATCACACTTTTTTCTATCATCCTCATCATCTTAGACACCAAATTTTTTACCTCATCATTACCTAAAATCAGGTGTGTTATGCTGTGGTCAAAATGATACCATGTAAAAAGTAATAATAACAATGATAATTACTGATTTGAAACACATTTGGAAAATCGAGAACGATCAGCTACTTTTGTCGCTGACTGTACTAATTAACAAGTCCTTATTATTTTTAGCAAAGGCGAAAAGCTTTTGAAAGGGCCTAAACATCATTTTTGTTTATTCCTTGCATAAATTATTCAAAAAAGAAAAACCTTTATTTGTAGAATATGAAGCAATGTGTATTGTGTGCAAATACTTTATCGATTAGTACATTTTCAGAGCAAAATTGTTACAGCTTGATCTTGTAACCTCCGCCTTAAGCTAGTAGATAGATATATTATCACATAGGGTATGAAGAGCGATGGTGGCCGAATGGTTTGGCGTGCGACTTACAAGACGCCGACACCGAGTTCGAATCCTCTCGGCCTCGTACCTATGACTTAATAAGTTATGTGCGGATTTGCTATCGCTCAAAACGGTGAAGGAAAACATCGTGAGGAAACCGGCATGCCCAAGAACTGCAACATTTTCAAGGGCATGTGACATCTACCAACCCGCACTGGGCCAGCGTGGTAGATTATGGTGTGGTGGTTGTGGGGGTTTATAGCCCATACTCTCTCTCTCTCTGAGAGAAGGCCAGAGTCCCAGCAGTGGGAACGTGGAAGGCTGATAATGATGATGATGATGATAGAGTATGTTACTTAACTTGCAATCTCCGCATTAATAATCATTATATTAATTCCTACATATTGTCACAGATTAAACTATTGTTTCACAACGCCTACTACAACAGATAAACTTGGAAAAGCATGTGTTACTTCTTAAACCACATTTATAAATTTTTATTTGACTACTTACAGGGTAGCGTTTGACCACAAGTCACTTGATGTTAAGTGATGATGTGGTCGAAGGTGTCACGCTGGCTCTCAAGTGAGGCTGCCGGAACATGCCGATAGGTGCGATAGATTCTCGAAAATGCCCTACCCTACCACCAAAATATGGTTTCATCATGGTGTTTTCTTTCACCGGAAGTTCAAGCTCATTGTAGGATTCGAACCTACGTCCTACGGGGCGCAAACCGACGTCACTTCCACTAAGTCATCATTGCTTCAAAAGTTGGAGTTAATCTTCGTAGCTGCTAATCTGAATATTAGGTACTTCCTTAATGGAATGCTATATTACCCCTAAGTGTTAAGTAAACTTTATCTCTTAATATACAAAGATCTCATATCACAGTGTTTGCTATCGAACTCCTCATAAACAACTTGACTGATTTTTATGTTTTTTTTGTGTATGTATAGAAAACTAGCTATTCTCCGCGGTTTCACCCGCGTGGGCTACAGTTTATCGCGACAAAAAGTATCCTATGTCCTTCCTCGGGGTTCAAACTATCTCCATACCAAATTTCATTTCAATCAGTTCAGTAGTTTAGGCGTGAAAGCGTAACAGACAGACAGACGGAGTTACATTCGCATTTATAATAAGTAAGCGATATAAAAATCTCATGTGACAGTGTTTGTTATCGAACTCCTCATAAACAACTTGACTGATTTTTATGTTTTTTTTTGTGTATGTATAGAAAACTAGCTATTCTCCGCGGTTTCACCCGCGTGGGCTACAGTTTATCGCGACAAAAAGTATCCTATGTCCTTCCTCAGGGTTCAAACTATCTCCATACCAAATTTACCAACCAATCAGTTCAGTAGTTTAGGCGTAAAAGCGAGACAGACAGACAGAGTTATTTTTGCATTCATAATATTAAGTTGGGAAGCAGGGATAGGTCGTAGGATATTTTTTATCGCGATAAACGACGCGGTTGAAACCGCAAACGCGGCTAGCCTTGATATAAATCTTGTGCCAATCATCACGCGAACAAAACCGCGCGACAGCTATTTGTTTAAAATCCTAATTATACACCCATAGTAATTATACAACCACATTCATTGTACACTGATAGATACGTAGCACGTAGTACGAAAATCCCGATTTAGTTTACTATTGGGGAGAGTTGCAAAATGGTAAATGTGCAAAATCACGCAGTTACTAGGCTACTGCAATGATATGAGTATTTTTTTGATAAGTTAATGTACACATCATCATTATTATAAAGATAAAATAATATGTGGAATAGAGATGGCGTTTTTTGAATCGATTTGAAACGAAGTCAAACTAATCGATACAGAATAATAACGATGCCCTAAGTATTTCTCTTGAGATTCAAAAGAAATATGTGGTATATTCCCACTGCTGGGCCTCTGACAATATTATAAATTATAATATCACATAAAAATGCATTGACATTATTGTAATTAATTGTACAACATGTATACATAACTAGGTAGATCGTCTTCAAATAATTATTGTTAATATTATGTATATACTATATACTCGTAATAATATGGTTGCATTCATCCCAGAACAGAAAAAAAACTAGATTTTTGAGAGTTTGAGATCAATTCACGAGATCGGTCTATTGTTTTAGATCGATTAATAAATCGATTTCCTTCACCAAAAATCGTTTATTTTTTAGATAATCGATTTGAGATCGTCATCTTTAATATGGAAATACTCCTTCATATATTTTATTTCGGTATGACAAAAGCATGTAAATCACTAGCGGCACTTTCGTATCTAGTTAAATTTATGAATTTATGTCTATGTATGGTTTATGGGAATAAAACAAATAGTTAGTTATATCTTGCTTTATATTAATTTGATTTATCACAAACTTCACTTAAAAGTATAAATTAAGTCAATCGAGATTAAAACAGCAAACAAATTTTTCAATCAATCAATCATTTATTGCATTCATATGTTAGTATACATGAGATCTTAGCGGTTATAATTAGTGAACATATGAACCCGAATAGGGTATAGCAATGTAGGAGCGCACCGATCCATTCTAAATAGTAACAATTACAGACAACTTATAAACATATTAAATTATTCCCGCGGCACTGCGGTGCAGCGGGTTTATTTTTCTACTTCTTACATTTTTAAACTCGTGATATTTTTTTTTTTTTTTTTTTTTACTATTTACAGGGTAGCATTTGACCACAAGTCACCTGATGTTAAGTGACGATGTGGTCGAAGGTGGCGCCACGCTACACCTGGACTGGGAACTGGCTCTCAAGTGAGGCTGCCGGAACACACCGATAGGTGCTTGGCGACAGATTCTTAACAAGAGGGTGGTAGCTAGCCAGGCGAGTACTAGAAAATACCCTACCACCTAGCTATGGTTTCATCACGATGTTTTCCTTCACCGAAAGCTCAAGCTCATTGTAGGATTCGAACCAACGTCCTACGGATCGCAAGCCGACGTCACTATTACTGAGCCATCATCGCTATAAAGATATATCATAGATATCTTTCAAATGGAATGTCCGAAGTGAATAATTCAAAAAGTTATATGAAGGGATTGAAGCAGTTTTAAATATAAAGTAATTTATTTTGATAAGGATTACTACCAAGATACAAATAAAGAGCCTTTTCTAGCGGCGGCATTAAAATTAAATTTTTAAAATAAAAAAAACACTTATTGTGGCATAAATATAATAGTTAGACATATGCTCTCGCGGACTTTTTTGTAGATCTTAATGGGACCTACAAACCCGTAGTACATTGTTTCGTTCTATTGTCAATAGTTTTTGCAGCGCACGCAAAAATAGGTTTTCGATTTCATACCTTGGGTTAAAAAACAGCTATTTTCTTACGGATCCCTAATTTTTTTGGAAATAAAATATAGCCTATAGCCTTTCTCGATAAATGAACTATCCAACACTGAAAGAATTTTTCAAATCGGATCAGTAGTTCCTGAGATTAGCGCGTTCAAACAAACAAACAAACAAACAAACAAACTCTGCAGCTTTATAATATTAGTATAGATTGTCAAAAAAAAAGCAGAAGGAAGTCATTATATTAGTGTAGTCAAGTAATAATTATATTCATTTCATTGCATTCAATCCGATATTGACAACCAAAATATATATTATAAATATTTTTAATTACATGCTCATTTTAATTGCAGAAACTCTTTCAAAGAATAAAACGAATGATCTATTAAGTATAAGAAAAGTTTTTGTTTAAATTCGTTATAGCTATTGGATTCTGTAATATATTTGGGAATTTTATTGTATATTTTTGGCGCCATAGCAAAGACACTGTTTTTATATTATATTCGCTGGTGATTTTTTATCGGTGGGCAGAAATAAGGACACGGCGATGCCACCTGAAAAAACAAGTATGTTTAAGCAAATTTCTTGGACAGTCCTCAATATGGGTATGAAATGAAACCGGTTGACGGTTGACGAGACGAGCAAGTCCCCCGCCTTATGGTAAGCGCAACGCTCGCCCATTACAGGTCAGTGCCATCCAGAATTTTGAACGCCAATAGTTCAAAATTCTGCTATGCTCGTCACCCGGAGATAAACAAATGTTGTAGTACATTACTGCAGCGGCCAGCATAAAAGGCATTGATGTAAAACGTGTAACGTGTAGATACGTAATCAAATAAAAACAATATTGACATATTTTGGACTGAATTTTTTTAGTTAATCCATTTCCAATATATTTATTGACATATTTAATTTAATATTTATGAAATACTTTTTATCCATTAACCAGCTCGGTGAAGGTCGTTTTTCAAGGGACCCTGTACTATGGCTCTCAATTGTGGCAGCCGGAACACACCAATAGATGCTTAGCGAAAGATTCTTAACCAGATGTTGATAGCTCAATTTAACACATAAAAATAGAAGGGTCTGACAAGATACTTACTAAAGACGAAAACGGACCACACATAAAACGTGAGCGAACAGTTGATGGTGATGACAGCTCCGACGAGGTTCACGCCGGCCAGCGAGAACAGCCGAGCCACCATCATGCTAAGGCTGGTCGCCATGCCCCTGGGAAACCGAAGGAAGGTCAAGAAATTTACGGAGGAGATTTACGTTACTCTTACACGCCAAAACTACTGAACGGATTTGAGTAATATTTGGAAAAGAGATAGTTTATAGCCTGGATTAAAAGATAGGCTTTTATCCCGGAAAATGGTTCCTGCGGGATAACGGGAAGACGCGGGTGAAACGCGGAGCACAACTAGTTGTATTTAAAAAAATCACCTGTAAGCCGTTGGGTACAAATCAACACAATAAGCTGCTACGCTCGGAATTGCGATCGCAGTGGTTTGGAACAGCACGAAGAATACCAGGCTCGCAACCGGCTGGTAGAGGTCCACCAGGGTCCCACTGATCCCCGAGACCAGGAGGAAAGAGATGAGCACCAGGCGCCTGCGGGAGGCGACCTTGGAGACGGCGAGGGTGACCGCGCAGAAGAACAGACCGTACATGATGCCGGAGTAAATGGTGTTGAGTGATATCGTATCATTACAGATGTACTGGAAATTGTACAAGATATAGATGTAGATAAACTTGTGCATTTGGAACAAAGGAAAGATTGAAAGTCATTGATTTAGCAAGAATTAACAACACAGTAACATAACTATGGAGTTAAGTGACGATGTGGTCGAAGGTGGTGCCATGCTATACCTAGATTGGGAACTGGCTCCCAAGTAAGTCTTCCAGAACACATCAGTATAGATGCTTAGCGACGACTTGCTCGTCTCTTGATTCTGGATGTTGGTTAAATAAAAAAAGGTGTGCATAATTGCCTTGATAGTTACTAGAGGACTTTGAGCTCTACAAAGGGTAGGTAGTCGTGCTTTAGAGAAATAGTACGATTATCTGATTTGATGCTTTCCCAAGATTATTACCAATTTGGAACTTACATTGGCACTATCAGAGACACCATGAGTCATAACCGTGTTGTTTTCTCCAAACATGCGCTTGCAGAACGTCTTATCATTGTTCCATCCACTGGATAAAGAGTTGAAGAATATGTTCACAATGGTTGGGTACCACATCACGAACGCGTTGTTCCTGGAAGGACACATATCATCATCATCACTATTATCATAATCAGCCTGTTTCAGCCCGAAGTACACCATTGAGCCTAATCTTACACCATCTAACCAGAGGACGTCAAAAACATAGTGTAGAATACATGTATTCGATAGCATATAATTATGCTCACTTCAACATACATAATACTCCGTAAGACAATCGATGTGGCGCAATAGGCCAGCAGCCTACTGCATAGCGTGAGGACGTGGCATTGGTTCTCGCTACGCTAATCTAGCTAATTGTTCCATATGTGGGTGTTATGGATCCCCAATCCACGTAAATTCTGATACCATAGATACAGGGAATCCTCCTACAAAGGGATCTGTGGTAAGTATGTGTATAACTGTGTAAGCGTTCAAATTGCCCAAGAACTATGGTTGGGAGCTACCACGGAGTTATCATGGCATCAAAATGACTTTTACTAACGTGCAGCAGCAGATTGTCATCAGGTAGAACAGCTGCAGCGTCCTCCGGAGTAGAGGTGGTTTGAAGATAGGCAGAGTTTGCGTCACAACAGACTTACAGAACGATATCTTCTGTTTCGTCGCTGTATTGTCTGTTGTTGAGAGATGTTCGACCTTAAATCAAGAAAAAGATAATTGAAATCGTGAGCTTATGGAACCCACAACCTTTTTGTCCTGGCGCTTGGCCTTACTACCACACAGCCGGCACCACATCGCCTAAAGTAGTTGCCTTTTAAAAACACAGGAGCTAGTCACGAACATTTATCTTTCAGGCGTTTGATATTTTTTTATCTTCCAATTCGTCAAATAGCAAAAACATTGTTTTATTTACCTCATACTCATTTGTCTTTCCACCATTCCACTCATAGATGCTCTTCAGAACTTCTAAAGCCTTTTTGTTATCCCCTCTACTGGCCAGGAACTTGGGGCTCTCATGGAGGAAGGCTATCATCAGTCCGCCGATTCCCAGGGGCAGAGCTATGACGAGAGTGAAGAGCCGCCAGGGTCGGAAGTCGATGCCAAGAAATAAAATCGGTAGGCTGAACTGCATTGGAAGAAGGAAGTAAGCTAGACCTATCGGAAATGAGAACAGGTTGAATGAACATTTTTATGAATTCCTGATTAAAAATTGGATATTAGCAAACCTGCGTGTTACAGGTCATTGAATGGCTTAAGCAAGGGGTGTTAGGAGTCAGTCATTGAATTCTGCCTATTATGATTACAAACTTTCTGTAAGAAAGAATAATAGTGTCATCAAACTCGCTTGTCCGGAGGGGCTGGGTGCGGACGGACATGGACATGCCAGTTTCCTCACAACGTGTTCCACAATCTTTTTTGGCGAAGGAAAAACCGCATATGATTACTAATCCAGATTGATACAGGCCAATACGACATGCGAACACACTATCGCCCGTCATCCTAAAAACTCAGCTACTCATGGGAATTGACCTGATGATCAGATGATCGATTTCAATGGTGGAATTTGATTTATGCTAACTCCTAAATAACAATTATTCAGATTCAAAATCAATTTACAGCCAGGTAAGGTATCAGGTTATTTTAATCTTAATTATGTTCGCTAAAAGCTAAAGTGTTATCTGCTCAAAGTTAAAATCGCCAGTCAATCAATAGATTTAGCAAAATATAACACTAAGCCACACGTGCACGTGACTGTTTCCTGAATAAAATGTTCACTTATCGACACGAGCTTTTCACGTGATACGATTAGCAATACGCGAAAAAAAGAATTTCTGTGCAATTTAGAAGGTCATCCATCATTGGATAGGAAATAATTTTATCAATAATATATGTAATTATTTAATTAACGATAGTGTTTTAATGCACATTGTTATGTTACTGTCAAGCGTTGATGATTGATTGACAATAGACAATAAATACCTTAAGGAAAATTTTATTTTTACATCTTACACTTACCAGCCTTAATCTTTCCCATAATTTTAAACCTCAAATCCTCAAGATCAAAATCAATCAATAGTTTTTTATTCAATAGGATACATTGTGATCCCTTCAAACGTCAAACTTAAAACTAGCTACGCCTGTTCCAACCATCTTACACCGGTAAAAGAACAGGCAAGAAACGCCCGGCAGATAATTTTTCTGGTGCGATCACATTGACAATTTTATTCATATTACTAATTGATTGAACGATTGAATTGGAGCAAGTTCACGATAACCCCAAGTTTTTTTGTCATCTAAATAGTCCGATATTTCATCATAAGATCAGAATCCTGCGCACCAATACACTGTGCTTATCACCCTGAGATATTAGATGTCATTGTTAAATCTCTTTATGGCCAATAATTTCACTAGAACCATTGCCCTTCAATCCAGAGCACAGTTATGTTTGCACACAACTGCTTAGTGGTTGAATACCTAGCAAAGGTGTGGAACTTCCCCAGGCTAACTCTTCAATAGAGTAAGTACTACAATACCGAAAGTCTTACCAAAAGAAAAACACTCTGCCATCAGATTTCTACTGTTCATTAAGAAGAGATACCTGCTGCGACGACTGGAGCCCGTACATTCTCCCAGGATGGTCATGGTCAGGGCGAAGCTGGCATTAGAACTGTAATCAACAACAATTAAATTTAGAAAACCCCTGACATCTTAGACCGATTTTCATCAACGAGTAGGTCGTTTACCTAATGGAGTGCCATGGCAATCCCTTCGGGTAATCTGAGTAAAGTCAGTTCATAGAAAAATGGAGTTTGCAAGATGGTAGATTGCAACCGACCATACTTATACCTATTGTGAAGTCATTTTGCGCATACAAGTAAGTACATAGTACAGTATTTGTTATTATTTATCGACTGATGGCAAATTTGATAAAATAATCATCATACCCAAAAGTCATTAAATCAATCGATCTGTTACTTTATCTGTAATTTTAAAGGTGATAAGTATCTATATTTAGAAGTTACCAATTCGCAAAATGTATATGGACTGAGAACATTTTGTTTTATTTACTGTCAAAGCAAAGGTTTTACTGGTATTACTTTTAAATTTGAATATGTTGTGAGGCTTTCACTCATTTTGTTTAGAAATTCAAGAAAACCATCTTGGGTACGAAAGAATCGAAAGAGTTAAAAAAAATATTTTTTTATTTTTAATTTAATAATTACATGTGGCTAAATAAAATAACCATAATTAAGGCTGCTTAAAGGATACCTCTCAGAAACACAACCTAACTTGAGAGCCAGACCCAATGCACCTTCAATCACATCGTCACTTAACATCAGGTTCCTTGTAGTCAAACTTCCCTATCAGATTAAAAAACACAGTACTTACAAGCTGCTAGCTATGACTTTGAAGAGCATCATGAGTTGCCAGCTCGGAGAGAAGCTGCTGATGGATGCGAAGAGGAATCCAATGGTGGTAGACAGTAATAGAGCCCGCTTACGGCCATGTGTGTCAGCGTAGTAACCCCACGGGAACGCAAAAAGAACACCTGGAATGTTAATATACTTGGATCATCATTATCATCAGCCCATTACATTCCCACTGCTGGTCTTTTCTCAGAGAGAAAGAGTAGAAAGGGCCATATTAGCCATAATCCACCACTCAGGCCCAGTGGGTGTTTGTTGCCAGATAGGCTAATGGCCGTGTCAGAGATTTCATTAAGGCTTTCCAAATAGTCTAATAACTGCTGTCGGTAACACGTACCACAAAAAGGATAAAAAAGTGGCATAAAAACTTCAGGTTATTATTATAGGTCGATCCCTAATGTCCGGGTCCCATGGTGTGCTATTCAACAGATCAGACAACACCACACTGGACGGCGCACCGTGAATTCACCCTGCCTGTGTGACATCTGACGTTGTGCGTGCTCTTCTGAACGTTTTCATTTTCCAATAGATCGAGCCGCGTAAGACCAGACGTCGCACCGTGGGACCACGACCCACGTCAGTCCTCGTCCGTTGCGGTGTTTATACATAATGGTTACCTGCAAAGGGTGCTGAAGCCAGCACTCCAGTCTCTGTCACGCTTAAGTCCAGGTCACAGTTGGCTGCAGCCACGCTGATGCTGAAGCCGAACATGTCCAGAGCCACGCCATTGGTGATGATGGTGCATGCGATGAGGAGGAGGTAGTTGTAGACACCGTGTCCTGGAGATGGGAAGGAGATTAGAGATATCTAGCTAGGTCTAGATATGGGTAACTCCAGGAAACCCATCTTACGGACCATCACCTTAAATGTTCAAGACCTTAGAGTTTCCTCTTCTTTTACATGAGCATGGCATGGATTACTCTATTGGTGGTGTATGCTAGCAAGATCACCTAAAGAGGATAGGTTTATTCTGATCCGATCTTAAAAATGGGATCAATACAAAAATAAAGTATTGCAATATAATACTATTCAGGTCTAACTTATTAACACTTTTTGGTACGGATTCCATTTTTGGAGTTCAGAGTTTCTAGGTCTTCGGGTGAGGCCTCCAACATGGCTAGCGATATAGCCGGGACCAGCAGATTAACGTTCCATCCTAAGCACGGTTTCTCCTGGTATAGTCAGCGACAAAAGCTGTTGATCACGACCAATTTTCCAAAAAGACAAATTTAATGTTAAGAATGTTTAGGAAAATTGTAAAACTGAGTATGTTCAGCTTCTTTGGTCGTTAACACCACCTGATTATATTGTGTCCATACCTGTCATCTCCATAGCTTCATCGTACGTATACACCTTTGCGTCTTTATCATTATCGCATTCTTCTTGGTTCTCACTTATTTCCTCCATTTTGATAATATTGAAATCTGTGTGATTATATTCGTCTTCTAAATATTTGTCTGAGGCACGTCGCGCTGTCAGCGGATCAAACGATGTCATCTGAGATCCGACTGCTGAGAAAATCTCTGCGTCTTTCATGAAACTTTATTTGGTTAGAGCACACACAAACTAGATAAAAATTATAATATAATATTAATAGTATCTTATCATCTCGTTTTAGACAAACAGTAAGTACTTAGGCTATAAATACTTTATGAGATGATATAATTAAAATTAAAACCTGTTTAGCAAAAAATTAAACTAGAAAATAAAAAAAATATTAAATAATTAATTTTTATATCTTGGAAGATCTTCTTCTTCTTTTTATCTTGGATTTTTATAAGTAGGTAATGGATTAGTAGGCCCTTCACACAGAGGGTTAAATAATTAAGCTCATAAAGAAACATAAGTTTATTTAAATAATGTTGAGTCTTCCTTCCTTTTCAAGTAAATATCAATCAGTTTTATAGTTAAAAGGGAAAGTTTGGATTTAAAATGCAAAAGTTCTATTATCAGTACATCATCATCATCATCATCAGCCCGTAGCAGTCCACTGCTGGGCATAGGCCTCTCCCAAGATACGCCACTGAGCCCGGTCTTCGGTTCTTCTCATCCAACTACTGGCAGCCACCAGCCATTGAGTAGGTACATAACTAAGTGAAGAGATTTATGGTTGTTGGCTAAGTCCCCATAGGCCCGAAATTAATAATCGATCCGATACTTAATCCGCAATTTTGGATCGATGTGTCATGTCATAACATATCATTTTAGTGTACTAGGACTTGACATATTACTACTAAAATGTCATACTTTGACATGGCATATCGATACAAAACCGCGGATAACGGATCAGAATCGATTATTAATTTCAGGCGTTAGTCCCCTATATACTTAGCGATGCTGACGAAAGCCATTAAACTATACTAGCCCCACGATTTCACTCACCGTTTTCAATTTCAAACTATTCATCATTACCAGCCTTTTACGTTCCCACTGCTGGGACTCTGACTTTCTCTCAGAGAGAGAGTACGGGGCGTACCACGCGGGCCCAGTGCGGGTTGGTAGATGTCGCATGCCCTTGAATGTTGCAGTTCTTGGGCATGCCGGTTTCCGCACGATGTTTTTCTTCACCGTTTTGAACGATGGCAAATCCGCACATAACTAATTAAGTCATGGGTGCGGGGCCGAAAGGATTCGAACTCGGTGTCGGCGTCATGTAAGTCGCACGCCTAACCGTTCGGCCACCATTGCTCTCAAATTTCTATTATGTACGTAAAACTATTACAACGTCGTCGGTCCACCTAGTCTAAGTACCTACAGAACGTGTTCCGGTTCGTGGTCGCCACTCGAGAACCCTTCTTCCTCATCGGCTATCGGTTTATCGAGTGGTGCCCATTGCCACTTCATCTTGCAAATTCTGAGAGCTGATTTTGGTTCTTCGGTGAATCGTAAGATGGTTTGAAGCCGATGGATGTAATGGCTTATCTTCTTAAGGGCTATTATTGTGCAGCAATGGACGTTAGCTGATGGTGATGATGATAATATAAAACTAATCTACTTTAATAATAAAAAGGAATTGCAATAATAACTCAGATAACTTTCTAGCATTGTTACAATCACTTCACCCTTCTTTCCTGCACCATGGTTTTGTTTTTCATATATAATTTAAAATAGCCTCTTAGCGTTGGCTACGGCTCCGCTTATGCCTAACAGAGGTCCGGGCAAAGACCCCAGAATAAAGCCACATAGGAATTGCCCTCAGTATATAATGATTTATCTTTCTATTATACAGTGTTGTGATAAGGAAGTAATGAATTTTTATAATACACAATAGCTATCATTACTAGTAGACCTAACAGCGCCGGGCGATTGAATACGTCATTGAACGACATTCGTACCAACTATATAATGATTACACATGTCAGAATGGACAATGTATTTTGGTTACCTACTTCTTTTTATTTTTTCTTCATCATCTTTTGCCTATTACGTTGACCACTGTTGATACACAGGCCTACTTTAATGCTGGGGCCACACTAAGGTCAACTTCAAGGGAAATGTCATTGCTTATAATCGTTATATAAATATTGCGTTAATTGGGAGTGGCTACACTTGAACGGTCAATATTAATTTAATGGAACGAAACTTCAGTCGTAAACTGTCTTCTCTCTTTCTTCAAAATGTAGTGTGACGGCTTCAGCACTTTAATTCTCGCGTTATTCTCTCTGATGTACCGCCACTTGAGTTATCGGCTACCGTCAAACGCCAATGTGTCAAATTATCGCGTTAGGTCGCGACCACAATAGTCAATAGTACTTTATTCAATAGGATACATTGTGATCACTTTAAAACGACAAACTTAAAACTAGCTACGCCTGTTCTAACCTCCTTACGCCGGCAAAAGAACAGGCAAGAAACGCCCGGCAGGTAATTTTTTTGGCGCGATCACATTGACAATTATATTCTTATTACTAATTGATTGAATTGGAGCAAGTTCACTAAAATCCCAACCTTTTTTTTTGCCATCTAATGGTCCGATATTTTTTAATTAGCTTTACTAATAAGATTTCTCTTGTTTGGTTGTACACGTTGGGATATGGGAACATGAATATTAATGAGTTGCGGGATCACAACCAAAGCAGACCAGACCCCACAAGCAGCACCCGTTCACGAGTTGACGCACGCACACTTATATCAAACGTCAATAATCGCGATAGTTCCCGTTACGGCATTTCCCGTTAGTGTGTCCCATTAGAGAGAGTACGAGCCATAATCCACCACGCGGGCCTAATGCGGGTTGGCTGGTGGCCAGCCCTTCAAAGTTTTCAGACTGCCCTAAGACCTCTGACGTAGTCTAACAACTGCTATCCTAAGGCAACAACCGGGACCAACGACGTGCCCTCTGACATGTCCGATTTCTGATAGATTAGCGACCAATCAATTTTGTTATTAGGGTTAAAGTATCAATGCAAATGGCTAATTTCATGGTGGCGTTCAAAAGGCTAATAGCCGTTCATGGTGGCGTTCAAACGAGGAGGCCTATGTTCAGCAGTGGACTTCTTCCAGCTGATGATGATGATGTTCAAACTCAAACTCAAAACTTTTTTATTTAATAGGATACATTGTGATCACTTTAAAACGTCAGCTTAAAACTAGCTACGCCTGTTCCAACCTCCTTACGCCGACAAAAGAACAGGCAAGAAACGCCCGGCAGGTAATTTTTTTGGCGCGATCACTTTGACAATTTTATTCTTATTACTAATTGATTGAATTGGAGCAAGTTCACTAAAATCCCAAGCTTTTTTTTTGTCATCTAATAGTCCGATATTTTTTAAGCAGCTTTACTAATAAGAAGATTTCTCTTGTTTGGTTGTAGACATTGGGATATGGGAACATGAATATTAACGAGTTGCGGGATCACAACCAAAGCAGACCAGACCCCACAAGCAGCACCCGTTCACGAGTTGACGCATGTGCCAGCCATCGCTCTCCTCGACCATACCATGTTCAAGGCCTATGTTCAGCAGTGGACTTTTTTCGGCTGATGATGATGATGACGAGAATTCGATTTGCAACTCCTTTGTACGTTGCACTTTCGGTAAGAAGGTTATCTCGATGCGAGTATTTTTTTTTGCCACAGATAAAAATCTAATCTGCTAAAAACAATCACACAAAAATATTAATTACAACGTCTTCGAAGTGGCGAGAAGATAATAATCGGTTATTGCTCTACCGTAGATAGCATGAAATATTCGTAAAAAAAACACGTGCATAGTCAAAAAAAATGTTTGATCCTTTCTCATGTTAAGTGACGATGTGGTCAACACTGTCGAACGTTTCGCAGCGGCACGCCTGGACAAGATACATAATTAGCTGTTCAGTTTAGTGAGGCTGTCATGCCAGGACACATCGATAGCGGTGTTTGGTGATAGATTCTTCACTCACGCTGGTAGCTAGCCAGGCGAGCCCTAAAAAAACTCGACCACCAAGCTACGGTTCTTATAGTGACGATGGCTCAGTAGTAGTGACGTCAGCTTGCGATCCGTAGGACGTGGATTCGAATCCTACAATGAGCTTGAGCTTTCGGTGAAGGAAAACATCGTGATGAAACCATAGCTTGGTGGTAGGGTATTTTCTAGTACTCGCCTGGCTACCACCCTCTTGCTAAGAATTTGTCGCCGTGCACCTATCGGTGTGTTCCGGCAGCCTCACTTGAGAGCCAGTTCCCAGTTCACGTGTAGCGTGGCGCCATCTTCGACCACATCTTCACTTAACATCAGGTGACGTGTGGTCAAACACTACCCTGTAAATAGTAAAAAAAACACGATATTTTCCTTCACCAAACTAGCAAATTAATTGCAGGATTCTAGGAACCTAGGAGTTGCAGATCGACGTCACTACCACTGATTCATCATCGCTTTTTATAGGCATTTTTAATCAGAAACTATTAATCAAAATTAGAGCATCGATAAAACAAATTATCCAGACAGACTTAGCAGATAATCCTAGAGTTTTATAGTAATTTCTGATACTATCATAATTATAATTAAATTCGTACAAATAATAACATGTAAGCTATTCAGATATTCAGTAGGTACCCGATGGCTTATTGTGTTACTTTTGGGTCAATGGTAAAGACTCTTACTCTTATCCTGTGAAAGTTTGTGAGTATGGATGGATGGATGGATTTTTGTTACTCATTCACGCAAAAACTACTGAACGGATCTTAATGAAATTTGGAATGGAGATAGCTTATACCCTGGATTAATACATAGGTTACTTTTTATCCCGGAAAAGGTTCCTGCGGGATAAAGGGAAGACGCGGGTGAACTTTTTGGTTTTATACATTGCAAACTTTTTTCACTAGGCGTATTCCGTTAGCATTAGGCTAGGCCCACCATGAAAATATGAAATGGTTACGCCTAGATTAAGAACTGGCTCTCAAGTGTGACTGCCATACTGCTTGGCGACAAATTCTTAACTTGATAGCTATCAATTTTCCAAGCGAATAGGTACTAGAGAATGCACTACCACCAAGTTATAGTTACATCACGATGTTTTCCTTCACCAAAAACTCAATGTTTGTGATATACCTATTTATCTATACCATCTACAGCACAGGAAATCCTAATCATTCGTGTGCCTACGTCATTGATTTCCGTTTAATACAGAACATAGCTATTTTTAGTTTCTAATGTTTATTAATATTTTGTTTTTCGTGCTAATTGCTGTTTAAGATTTTATCGTTTAAGCATCGATCACCATGTCTTATCTGTCATAGCGATCTTTAGTCTATGATGAACGCAGGATTGACCAATATATCACCGGCATTGTCAAGAACTAGGGCAATATCAAGTTTATTATAGCACTGATATAGATACAGATAGGTCTTAAGGTAGTCTAGGAACCTATACATCCTACTAATATTATAAATGCGAATGTTTGTGTGAGTACGTTTCACCGTAACTACTAATCCGATTTTGATGAAAGAACATTGGCCACTTTTGATACTGCCCTGGACCTGAACGCAATATATTTTGTTTGAAAATTTTCGTTTCTGTCAATGTCACTTAGTTTTTGTTCATATTTGGTAAATGACGTTGATTTTAATGACTTAATTTAAGTAGGGCCGACTTCCAAAGCGTGAAACGGAATGAAAAAGAAAATGCGGAGTGCGTTCAAAACATCCAAGTATTGTGTTAGTTAAAAAATGTCCTAAGAAACTCCGAAGTTAATAGATCGATATCTTTTTTCCTACACTTTCTTTAAAATATCGTTTGTATAATCTTAATAGGCAAAAAATTAAAAATTTTATCATATATAAATCGTTTTCATACGACCTCGGGTCCGTTTTGGCCATTGTTCTTAGGAATGCAGATACTTTTTGCATTGTAAAGTAGTAGTAGTTCAGCTTCATATAAATCGGCCGTCCGTCGCCGGTTTGAATGTGTGCGTGAGTAGCGGCACCGTGTACGCACGCACTTTTCACGCACACAATCACATAAACGAAAGGAGGCGGCCGGGGCCGCGGCCATGCACTCAGTGCGGAACGCGCCGCCTATGCGTCACCGCAAGAGTAGGCAATTAACTCGTCGAGCGGCCTTAGCTAACCCACTGTTCTTTGTATACTGTTCTTTTTGTCCCGGACAATAGGTTCCTGCGAGCAGACGCGGGTGAAACCGCGGGGCGCAACTAGTGAGCCAATAACTTGTTGTGTGGTAATGTAACTTGATAGAGGAAGTTCTGTAATAATTATATTATAGGTTTGAAATGCTTTCTCGTAGGTATCGCATGCTCATGGAGAAGCCTATTACTGATACAACGTTGTCTTTCTATCCGTAATGTGACATATCATTGATCTACCACGCTGGCCCAGTGCGGGTTGGTAGATGTCGCATGCCCTTGAATGTTGCAGTTCTTGGACACGCCGGTTCTCAATTAATATTTTAGAATTTGTCTATTTAAACTAACCTGCACTCGAAATTAACAATCGATCTTGATCCGTTATCCGCGGTTTTGGATCGATATGTCATTTTAGTACTAGAGCTAAGTATAAAATGAGTATAAAATGACATATTATGACATTTTAAGTATACAAGATAAATAAAGATTAAGTACAAAACTTTGAGTATACCTAAGTAAAATAAGCATCGTTATTCAGTCTTCGACAAAACTTGGATTTGACTTGGAATTTTGTTGAAAAAACGTTAACTTTTCAATTCAGAAGTAATAAAAAAATAAATGGTAAAAATATCCCGTTTTATAACCAAATACTACATATTTATTATTGTTGATGTTCATTAAAAAAATATAAAATACTAGCTGCGCCCCTCAGTTTCACCCGCGTCTTTCCCTTATCCCGCAGGAACCTTTTTCCGGGATAAAAAGTATCCCATGTCTGGGGTATAAGCTAGCTCCATTCCAAATTTCATCCAGATCCGTTTAGTAGTTTTTGCGTGAAAGAGCAACAAACAAACATGCAAACTTTCGCGTTTAATAAAAGGATTTATAAAAATTTAATACACATATTTCAACTTTCAACATACCTAATCGTATCTAGATAAAACAGGTTTCTATTGCTATTATCATTTCGTGGTTACAAATTAAGCCCCTTAATCCACTTAGGAGTCCATTTACACTTGCGAGCGGGAATTAATCGAGTTAACAGCTTAATAGGAACGCTAGACTAGTAGATAAGGCTCCCTATATCTCGTAATACCTACGACAAGCTCACATTTCTTAGATAATAACGACAAAATATAATTTCAAAATACATCAAAATCATTAGTTTTTTATCCAATAGAATACTTTGTTATCACTTTAAAACGTCAAACTTTAAACTAGCTACGCCTGTTCCAACCTCCTTACGCCAGCAAAAGAACAAGTAAGAAACGTGACATCGTGATGAAACCGTAGCTTGGTGGTAAAGCATTTTCTAGTGCTCGTCTGGCTTGATACTATCCTCAAGTTATAAATCTGTAGTCAAGCACCTATCGGTGTGTTCCGGCAGCCTCACTTGAGAGCCAGTTCCCTATCCAGGCGTCGTGGTGCCACCTTCGACCACATCGTCACTTAACATGATCAAAAACCTAAAAGAAAGAAAAAAAACTCAATACTGTCTCTTATTTCTTTACTTTATTTTATAATATTAATATACTTATAAACCTTCTTCAATATTTTTTATCACCAGACGAACTGATAAACGTGTGGCACGTGAATATCAAATATTATAAAATATTTAGATTGAATAATAAATTAACATATTATCTAATCTGTTCAAATGGTGTGTGCACTGTTAATGGCAGGAAATGCAAAATAAATGTATTGAATAAAACATGTACATACTGAATTTTCTACAATTTTAAAGGTTGTTTCCACACATCACTTATGAATAAACAGTACAAAAGTCGTAATATTGTTTCCTTGCTCACTCCTTTCGCGCAACAAAATTTGGTGTTTACTAAAAAATTGGGACCCACAAGTTGAAACCGACTCTTCCTGAGTGTCATAAGGCCGGTTTCAGTAACCTATATATCCACAGTTTGCCCTAGGTACAGATATAAATTTGATACAAGCTTCATGTATTTTCTAGGTAGGGTATTTTCTAGTACTCGCCTGGCTAGCTACCACCCTCTTGTTAAGAATCTGTCGCCAAGCACCTATCGGTGTGTTCCGGCAGCCACACTTGAGAGCCAGTTCCCAGTCCAGGTGTAGCGTGGCGCCATCTTCGACCACATCGTCACTTAACATCAGGTGACTTGTGGTCAAACGCTACCCTGTAAATAGTAAAAAAAAAAGGTAATGTCATATTTCTATCATTAGTAGGGCAAACAGTGGATAGATAGGTTACTGAAAGCGGCCTTTAATCATACTTTACGATCATAAGCTATTTGTTGCGACAAAACCTCGCGGATGTCACCACGGGGCACAGCTAGACAAAAGACGTTAAAACAACAATAAAAAAATACAAAAAGATCTAGAACTTTTTTGCATTATCGAAATCGAAAAATGCTTATCATTTTTTTTCGATAACATTGATATGAACAATAATAGGTTAGGTATTATTTCTTTGTTATGGTATATTATTTTTAGTTTGAAGTAATAAATATATTGTAGCATTTGCAATAAAGGTTAGGTATTTACTTACATGAAGAAATGTCGCGTCGAACCGTGAATACTGACTTTTTCAAAGAATTTACTCACTTTAGATACTTTGCTAGATTTACAACTTATCGGCAAACGTCCAGCTATTTACTTTATGATCAACAATACGTGCTAATCTGCTGTTGTACTTAAGAAATGACAAAGTAATTTATGTATTAGGTGCCTGGCACTTAAGTTTTATAGCTACTGATGTATTAGTTACTAATCGTAACGAAAAAATACGATAACTGACGTAAGTAGGACGTCATTAAAAATGTATTGCCAATCTTTTTGCTTCTACTTACAGGGTAGCGTTTGACCACACGTCATCTGATGTTAAGTGACGATGTGGTCGATGATGGCGCCACGCTACACCTGGATGGGGAACTGGCTCTCAAGTGAGGCTGCCGGAACACACCGATAGGTGCTTGGCGACAGATTCTATTGCTAAGACGGGCGTTTTAATTAACATTTTATTTTTATGACGTGTCTATATATACTAGCGAATAAACTGATTATGAACTTGAGCTTTCGGTGAAGGAAAACATCGTGACGAAACCATAGAGGTGGTAGGACAAATTCTACTGCTCGCCTGGATGAATAGCTATCATCTTCAAGTTAACATGATGGCTGGCACATGCGTCAACTCGTGAACGGGTGCTGCTTATGGGGTCTGGTCTGCTTTGGTTGTGATCCCGCAACTCATTAATATTCATGTTCCCATATCCCAATGTGTACAACCAAACAAGAGAAATCTTATTAGTAAAGCTAATTAAAAAATATCGGACCATTAGATGACAAAAAAAAGCTTGGGATTTTAGTGAACTTGCTCCAATTCAATGAATTAGTAATAAGAATAAAATTGTCAATGAGATCGCGCCAAAAAAATTCCCTGCCGGGCGTTTCTTGCCTGTTCTTTTGCCGGCGTAAGGAGGTTGGAACAGGCGTAGCTAGTTTTAAGTTTGACGTTTTAAAGTGATCACAATGTATCCTATTGAATAAATAAAAATTGACTATTGACTATAACAAACTTTCACCAAGCACCTATCGGTGTGTTCCAGCAGTCTTTCTTGTGAGTCAGTTCCCAGTCCATCAGGCGTAGCGTGGCGCCATCTTCGACCATATGAAATGACTTGTGGTCAAACGCTACTCTGTAAGGCGTAATAAAATGTAAACAAAAACTGTGAGATATAATAAAGTGGTAGTCTCTCTCACTCTCCCTACCATATTAGCAATTAGCAAATAAAAAATATATTAATTTACGTTAATTCCCATATAAGAATTGTTGAAAAAACTCGAATCGGAAATATGTAGTTTCAAAGCTCAATTTATAAATCATGCATGAGCGTTGAGTAGATGCATGACTAAGAATTTTGTTACAACCTTTTGCTTTAGGGGTCAATAAATCAAAATTACACGGTCTCATCTCATCAGGGCCAAATTTGGTACCAACTCCGAGTAATGTTGCGTATTTGGTAGACGCAAAAGTTGAGCGCTGGACCGTAGCGCTGAAGCAGAGAACTATAGACACGCGCGAACTTTTAAAGTTCCGAACACAGGTATAAGTCGAAAATAGCATAAACGAGCATTAAAACAAACTGAAATGAAAGAAGTTAAGCGCGCCAATACTTTCTGAACGAAATACCCGGGGCTTTACTTGAGACCCAGCTCCAAATCCAGCTGTAGCTATAAGCGCCTTCTTCGACCACATAACCACTTAACATCAGGTAACATGAAACCAAACTTTATCCCACTGTACTTTTTTAGTCACGAAGGATTTGTGCTCACTCCAGGTGGAGGACTGGCAGGAGGTGGCGCAGGGCAGACCGAAGTGGCGACTTTTGTTATCGGAGGCCAGGACTCACTTGGAGTCGTTGCGCCATCTTAGTTTTTTTAGTTACATGTTCTCTTCCGTTTCCTAAGCTTCCACCATATTGGATGTCATTCTGATAAAAAAAATAAGTTTGGTGCTTCCAGTCGTGTCATGTGTCAAAATGTTAATTTGGGCATCCCGTTTTTATCGCTACGACACCCGTTTTACTGGAATTGACCTCTTTACAGAGGTTATACTAAATATCGCGTTTATGTCTGCATCACAACTTCCTTTTTATATGGTGTGATTTTATTAGTAAATTAGATGACCTGCGCATGGCGCGCCATTCGCAGAGTTCATACCTTTTGTGACACACGGTGGCGAATTTTGGCAAATTTTCACTACTAACGTAATTATATTATCAGAAATGTAAGTTTTTCAAAAAGGAATTGCTAAGACGATTTCGTACAAACTAATGTTTTAGAATAGAAAACTTCAAATATTTAGTCCTCGAATAATTTTAGTTAAACTTGTACCAACTATAAGTACTTAATAGGTAAGTATAGAAGAATGCCAAACGTTTGTGACGTTGACTGAAATTTAGTAATATAAAATGTTTTTATTTAAATTTATACAAAAAATTCACATACCTACATTGACCTTTCAAAAGAGCTTTCTGAATTTCTGAATTTCGAAATACCAAGAATTCTGTCTTCAGTCTATGGACACAATCCGAATCAAAAATCTTTAAGATTCTTATCCGTATTGTCTAACAAATTAATTACTAAATATCAATAGACCCTGGGGCGCTTAAAATTACTTTAAATATCACCAGACCCTGAGGCGCTAAGTTAACAAAATATTACAACATTTTGAAGCTGTGGCATTAACACGCACCGGCAAACAAACATGTTCGACACGCATAACTAAATACATTCACGTTATTGTTCGCTATTCCACCGGTCAATGTAGCTCGCCGTACCTATTATCATTTTGTAGCGAGTACCAGCTCCTGTCAGTGGCAGAACCGAAGCCGTGCAATGCACCCAAACGAAAAAAAAGAAAAAAACTTTTTTTATAACAATGTATAAAAGGTCGACAGTGCACGCTCCCTTTGATAGTTGTTACCAGTGTTTGTACCGGTTCACTACCCTCTAAAATCAAATACCGTAATAAATAGTGCAAATAAATAATAATTCAATAATTAAAACAAATCAATTTAACAAATATTTCAATAAAAAATAAAAACAAAATGCAGAAGTTTGTGATAGTGCTGTTTAGTCTCATTGGTAAGGATTGAAAAAAAAGAAAAAAGGAAATGGCGGGAAAGTTTTCACATGCGATTGCGATGCGTGTATTGCGGATATATTATTATTGTGTATTAAGTTTCTAAAAGTTTTTACCTAGTTATTACCTCTACTTGCTTGAAATGGCTTTTTTAATTCAAGTAATTGTGTTTCTCTACCGTTTTTAGTTTACTAGTGACGAAAAAATGTGCACTACAGGAATTTTCCGAATTCATTTAAACTAAACATGTCAAATTCTTATCATGAGACAACACATTACATAGTTCCCGCTTCTGTGTGTTCTATTTACATATAAACTGACAATTTACACGCCATAAAGTAACCTGAAAACCCAAATATTGATTGTGTTAACAGAAACAATTGAAAATAGTCTCAGATAATGTTATAAATGTATTCAATGGAATTTTTCTTTACAGGTTTAAGTGCTCAATTGGACTGGTCTTACGACTGTAAGTATTTATATTATGATATTATGACAATGAAATAAAAAAAAAAAATAATAATAAACTAAAACCTGAACTAATAACTAAAATACATTATTAAAAGAAGTCCCTTTAGGCAAGGTACCGAAGATACTGGTAGCGTTCCCCCTTTGAATAGCTAGACTAATTCTTTGTCCGAGGTAGCTGCCAGCTCTTAGGTCTCCGGTGATGTCGACTAACCTTTTTGTTATAATTATGTTCTAAGGTAGGTATATATTTGCTATGTAGTATTAATAGTAAAATTTAAGAGATAGTAACTTAAGTTGAACTTTCGGTCGAAGTGAACTCGAACGAAAGCCTTTATTACCACATCTTATTATTAAAAAAGCTATTCCTATAAATCTTTATTCTCTAATTAGTAGGTACGGATATATCAACGAAGTCATGTATGTACTTGTCTAGTCTAGAACGTCTAAACTAATTTGATGAAATAATTTCGATTTCGTTTTCGCCTTTACCTATCCATCCATGCTTTTCGATATGATTTTCATTTAATTCAAATGATATAATTAATTAATCACCTTCCACATTTTAAAATTACATAATACTTAACCAGACTTTTTTGGCGGCAATTGTCAACGTGAAAAATTTATTTTTATTTGCAAAACTTGTGTTTCTTCGAGTGATAATGTTTAATATTGGTGGATTATTAACCATTATGTGTTCGTTAATGTGTACGAGTGTGGGAAATTGAAATAAAGTTGTGAAAGTGACTTTTCCAGTTGCTCCAAAAAAGTCCGTGTATAGTAAAGCACCACTACTTTACTTAAACACTATCCTCATCCCATCATCTCATCATCATCTTATCATTATCACTTAAACTTGATTCAACTCTCTGAGTTTGAAATATTTTATACTTGACACTGGCAAATACACTAATCGTGTGACGCCATAACATAACAAAAAAATATATATAATCATCATTTTCATATTTAACTATTTAGATCGCCCATATAGGTACAGTGTACAAAGTTTGATTTGATTTAAAAAATTTAATACCATACCATAGAGCCACATAATCATCATCATCATTATCAGCCTTTCACGTTCCCACTGCTGGGTCTCTGGCCTTCTCTCAGAGAGAGAGTATGGGCTGTAATCTACCACGCTGGCCCAGTGCGGGTTGGTAGATGTAGCATGCCCTTGAATGTTGCAGTTCTTGGGCATGCCGGTTTCCTCACGATGTTTTCCTTCACCGTTTTGAGCGATGGCAAATCCGCACATAACTTATTCGAGTCATAGGTGCGGGGCCGAGAGGATTCGAACTCGGTGTCGGCGTCTTGTAAGTTGCACGCCTAACCGTTCGGCCACCATCGCTCTAACCACATAATAATAATTAATAATTAAAATACAATCTAGGCCTATTAATCTACGCAATTTATTTTTGGCCTCCGTACAACCAACTGAATGTAAGTCAAGAACATTTACCAACAAGGGATGGTGTTAGAATTAATGCGCAATGTACTTAATCAATTAGTTTTAATATATATATATATATATATAGCTACTAGCTGTTCCCCGCGGTTTCACCCGCGTGGGCTACAGTTTATCGCGATATAAAGTATCCAATGTCCTTCCTCAGGATTCAGACTATCTCCGTACCAAGTTTCATTTAAATCGGTTCAGTAGTTTAGGCGTGAAAGAGTAACAGATAGACAGACAGAGTTACTTTCGCATTTATAATAAGTATATAAGGGATAAGGGATTTAAAGTTGAAATATAAGGCCAATGGATACCGTCCCGCGTGACATATAGCTTGTTGTTTATTTCGTGATTTATTTTTACATAGCTTTTCATTTAAACTCATTTTGGGATGGTAATTAAACATGCGTTTTAAATATAGCGACTAACCTATCTTTCAAACCTCTCATATCATATTGATATAATATTTTATTTGGCTTTTCTTCATTCATATCTGTGCGGGAGACATTTTTATGACTTACTGCTGAGCAAATGGATTTTCCACTTAAATATAAAAAGCATACAGTACAGTATTATCTATCTATTTACTAACTTTCTCTACTTGCATACCTTTTGAACAAAAAAACCATCCCCCTTTTGACATCTATATTATTTTAAAAAAAATATTTGACTAATACATTTATATATTTTTATTTCTTTTCCAACTCGCGTAATAAATGTTACAATATAAAGTTCTGGGTGGCACTTAGGCTGATCAACTGTCCCTGGTGTACCGTTTTCCAGCCATGAATTTAGTCTTGGTGAATGTCCCGTATTTAAAAGGCAGAGTATGCTTTGTTAATTTTATTTTAGTTAAAACAGAATACTTTCATTTGAATCCCGTCCGTACATATATACCGACGCATCTAGTGCCGTGTACCATCAGACGAACGCCCTTCACATCTCATCATCAACTTCTCCAATAAAAATACTCCTTTCCATCACACAGATGAAACCCAATGGCCCGGAGTATGCAGATCAGGCGTGTACCAGTCCCCCATCAACATCATGACGCGGTCAGCTCTACTTGACCCTCACGAGGCCCACATCAGAGGCCCGCTGGTCTTCCGAGGGTACGGAGACGTGCAGGTCACCGCACAGAACAACGGTCACACACGTGAGTATTGCGTGAGGATAACGTAGTGAAAGACGCCCCCTGCTAAGTGTCGTGACAATGAATCAAATTTCGTTGGAGCATCTTTAGGAAATAATGATGGACAATCACTTGTCGACGTTTATGTTTACCTAGGACAGACTGTCCAGTTATGTAGGTCCAACTTGATAAAGAGCTCGCCCGACGAATCCAACTCGGATGGGCAGCGTTCGGGAATTTACGCGACAACTTCTCGTCCAACATTCCTCAGAGCCTCAAGACCAATCTTTCAGCAGCTGCCGTGGCCGTTAATGGTGGCGTTCAAGGGGGTAGGCCTATGTTCAGCAGTGGACTTCTTCCGGCTGATGATGATGTTGATGATGATGAATC
This sequence comes from Opisthograptis luteolata, assembly GCA_931315375.2. NCBI lineage: Eukaryota > Metazoa > Arthropoda > Insecta > Lepidoptera > Geometridae > Opisthograptis > Opisthograptis luteolata. The sequence continues at coordinate 12,225,886 of OV928042.1, read as the reverse complement.
ACTGGAGTACTTTGAGTATAGTCCAAGACTCCAAGCTAACCGTGGAATAGAAACACACATTATACTAAGTTTGTGCGTGTGTATGTTTGTTACTTCTTGATGCTGATACAGCTCAACGGATTTAAGTGAAATTCGGTATGGAGATAGCTTATACCATGGATTAACACATACTTTTTATCCCAGTTCTTGCGAAATAACGGGAATACCGCGGGTATAACCGCAGGGCGCAGCTAGTGTAACGGAAGTACCTACAGTATTTTTAAATCAAACATTTTTAGTTTGAGCATCTTTATATGACGGAGAACTTTCCGAATAACCCTGACTCACAAACTCGCAACACAATACCTTATACTGCAATCCCTAATTCTCGTAAAACAGGCGTGTAACCATTAATCCGGATATACTGAAACACGAAGCAAAGGGTTGACTGCAGCCCTTGTTGGATAAAAAAACAAAAAATTAAAAGTAGCATGTAGTGGCAACATTCCGCCTTCCGTTTCCTGTCGCGTGGGTGCAAATCGCGCCTGGCACCAGACTTTTTAACAAGTTAAATGCGGCTTTATGAGAGTTATTGGTTGTAATATATTGAAGAGTCTCGATTAAATTAGTTGAAGTACTTGATATCATCAGTAAACAGGGCCCGGGCTTTATAGCCAAAACTAAACTCAGGCACCTCCTAGCCATTTCTGCTCATATATCAGTAGTGTAGGTTTGACCGAAAGTCATCTGATGATAAGTGACGCAATCCATGTGGAGATTCTCACAGGATTTTAGCAGAATAAAACCTAATAATATTGACAGGTTCTATTCCCGGTTATGTATGAGAGATTAAAAAAAGTTTGAACGCCATTAATATTAAAACTAAAATCGAAGCCATGGTTGTTAAGAACGGATTTCGCTATCTCTCATAGTTTCTGACTTCCCCATACGATCAGTATTTAGATTGATCACCCTGTATATAAAGATCAAGAGGAAAGATTTGTATTTTTGTATGTTTGTAACGAATATACTCAAAAACTACTAGACCGATTTCAAAAATTATTTCATCATTAGATTGCTACATTATCCGTGAGCAACATAGACTAGTTTTAATTTTCGAAACAATATATATACCCGAACGAAACCGGGGCGGGCCGCTGGTAATGTATAATCTCTGATGTCCCGTTTTCCTTACCACCAGTGAAGTGGAGCAAAGTCATCGGGACCCCTGGGCCGACTCTTTCTGGAGGGCCTCTCAGAGGAAACTACACGTTCCTGCAGTTCCATCTTCACTGGCTATCGGAGCATGCCATCGATGGAATGAAGTAAGTTTTTTGATTTTTTATTTCCAATTTTCCCAAGCTAGGTAGCGACAAAGGAATGACAGGTTTAGGAATGTAAGTTTTTCTAGACATAAAATGAAACAGACTGGAATATAAAGTAATATTAAACATTCTGATCCCATTTGGTATTGCTTCAGGGGATCCAACGGGAACCCTTACAATAATACATATAATATTAAGAAAAACTAAAAGAAAATTGTGGAAAATAATGCAAAAAATGTGCAACACCAGTCTATAAAGTTAGACAGAAGGTCATTAGTGTCATTACTGAAAATGTGATTGTTATCAATAATTAGGTAGGTAAATATAAGTAAAGATTAAGTGCCTCCGACAAATCCGAAAAAAAGTGGTTTGAACTTGATTGATGTCATAGCTTTATCAGCCACAAAACCCACTATCAGTTCCGTCTACGTATTATTAGAAAGGCGTAATAATCTATTACTTATAAATCTTTGTACGCAATTATACCTACCTATTGAAAATTCATCATCGTCATCATTATCAGCCAAAAGACATCGATGTCTGAACATAGGCATCTTCCTTTGTATGCCCCAAAATTACTGAAAAATTACAGCTTATTAGGGAAACGAAACTAACTCTCCAGTGATAGGGCTGCCGGAACAAACCTATATAGGTGACATATTAATAGATAGCCAAGCGAGAACTAGAAAAGCCCAAACACCGAGCTATAGTATCATCACGATGTGTTTCTTCACCGAAAGCTCAATCTAATTGTACTTAGAATTTAAACAAACCATATACGGTTGCAATATAATTGCTTCAAAACGTCTAAAGGCCCTTTTCTTAGAGAACCCTAAAATCAGCCTATCTTATAAAAAATCAAGCAAAATCCTGTCTAGACGTACCTAAATTAAAGATACTGGTGTCGATTCGGATTTGCATTCTCTAAAACTAAACTAAGTTTGACAGGTCTAATAGTATTGCTGTCTTTTTCTAATCACTGAAGTAAAAAAAGGGCAGCATTACTTATAGACCTGTCAAACTTAGTTTACTTTTAGAGAATGCAAAAACGAATTAACACCATTGACTTGCATTATTTTCATTCTGAGAATATAATAAAACACATTCAACGTAAGTAGATACTTTTACTTTCTTACGTGACGTACAGACATGCTCAAGTTACTTATACGTATGCATGTATATATTATACAGGAATGCGATACAATGCGTATAATTTCCTGATTCTGAACGCTTCCTGAGTCGTTGCCATCATGAAGGGCAAGCCCATCTTTCCCTAACTTGGAGCCTACAATCTCATATAATTCTACCTGTATTATATACCAGTTTTGCCCCATAAATTTCGCAAATAAGAAAACAACAAAGCAATATTCCGCAGATCAATGGCATTTTTAATTTATATGTATAATTATACAGAATCGTCTCTAGTTGGTAGTTTGAGAATCAATGCATGAGAACAAAATAATGGAGCAGTTAATAATCAACTGCAAATAAAACACAAAACTTATTTTTTTAATTGTGTTCCTTAAAATTTTTAAAGTAGGTACTATTATTTTGAATGATTTTCATGGACTGAATCCAGAAACAACTGCTATCATCCAACTGGACTCAGTTTATACGAACATATCATACGACCAAACAATCCGCTGCGCTTCGCGAAATCCCTTCAATTTTATGGCTGCCATACCCTTTGTCCACTGATATTGTATACAAAAACTAGCATGTTTATAAAACGGCAGGTATCTAGAGAATGGGTGCCACATGTGCTTAAGGCCAGGGCCAGAGCAACAACCGATAGATAAGTGAGCATGATTGATATCATCGCGCTCGGGGCCAAGGGACAATGTCATTGTCAGACCTTATGTAGGCTACATAATCACTTTCAGTCATTACACGAGATTGTTATAGATTACGGAAGTTGAATCGAAGTAAGGTAGTATTTATGTTTATTTTGCGCCACGATGAAAACACCGAGAGGTAGTTTGACAATAAGTGGGTTCTACAAGCATCATCATCATCAGCCGGATAAATTCCACAGCTGAACATAGGCATCCCCATTTGCTTCCACCGACTCTCTGCGACTCTTACAATATCGTCGGTCCACCTAGTGGGGGGCCTACCTACAGAGCGTCTTTCGGTTCGTGGTCACCACTCGATAACCTTTCTTCCCCATCGGTTATATAGGTTCGTCGAGCGATGTGGATTGCCCACTGCCACTTACCAATAAAATGATACAACCGGTGATTATCGCAGTCCACGCTTGCAATCCAATCGCATTTATATGATTAAAGACACCTTACCCTTTTCATCATCATCATCATCCACCTAACGCCACTTAACTGGTTGCAATCCTACACTAAGCCGAGTCAGGCTTCACTCAAGGGTTTTTCCAGAAATATAAATAATACCAAAGGTGTAACATCACATGCGTATCTACTGATACAATTGAAACAAACGTAGTGTTTGTCAAATCCTTAATGATGTGGACGAAGGTGGCGCCACGCTCTACCTAGACTGGGAACTGGACAAACAAAACACAGAATAATACATCCACATAATAATTAACTGACATAATTAACTCATCATTGTTCGCTAGTTCAGAAAACATAACGTAAGAATATGTCACGCTTCATAGGCAGGCCAGAAAATCGGCAAAATCACAGCCAAGCCTTCCACTTGACTGTGAACTGTACAAATATCCGCAAGTACAAGCCGGACATTGTCATAATATTAGGCGCGCTATTTGTGCGATAAACGGATTTGATAAGGCCTGATAAATACGTTTACCAACTGGGAGAAAACGACATGTAAATATTTGTTTGAAGACTTCTATAAGAAAACACGCATGCTGTGTCCATTGATGAAGAGTGCGGAATCTTCCTTGCTTTACGCGATCTCGTACGCGTGCGTTGAGATATCCTTTCTCTTTCGTTTTAGCGCAAAGGTATAGGTACCTATTACCTACTGACGGCCGTTCCCATTACCTACCCGGTCTTTCAACGGTTTGCGGTTTACGGTTTTTCTGGAGATAGAAATTTTACATAACAACAGGACAGACCGTGGATAGATCGGTTATATGGAACGGCCGTTAGTATTTAACTCGGTAGTTATGCTTTCGAACTTTATCCACCCCCAGAGTTCAGTGGCTTCGAACTCCTCGGCCCGATACTTACAAAAACATCTCGATTTTCTCATAAAAAAAAGTGAATTTGAAGCATCATGTGACTTGTGATGAAACTATACCCTGAAAATCGTAAAAAAAAAAACAAATGTTTTGCGTAAGTAGGTACCTAACACTAGGTAACCTACACAGGTTGCGCAGTTAATTCACGCCTGATGGCAAAGACTGATGCTGGTAAATTCTTGCGGGTGGAAAATCTGGAGAAACTCAGTTATCTCAATAGGTCATAGACCTAGAAATTATGAGAGCCCAGTGTCTGTAAACTGTCTAAAACCTATGGGCTGGTATCATGATGCGGTGGTGAAACGACCCTAAAAAAAGGTGAGCCGCCGAAGGATTAGTTCAGGCAGATACATAAGAAATGGTGCACTCATACCTTGACTTCGGTCTTTAATCGCCTGCTTCTCTGGTATTCGGATGATCTGATACAGTTGTCAGGTGTAAGGGTCTTCATGTAGTCTGTGGTAACACTGTTCTAGCTACTGACATCAAAACAAAGAGGCCGCTCATTCAGAGTGAAGTATATTTATAAAAACAAAAAACAGATTTCTAAAAATAACATAGAACTGTTATTTCTAAACCGAAAACAAAACCAGTTCTTGCCTGTTCCACAAGTAACACAAACAGCGAATACAAAATTGCCGCGGCCGTGACTGATGTATGTAACAAGCTCTTCAAGTATAATTTGTTAGAAAGAGACAAAAGTTAAGAGGAACAGCTGTTTTCTGTTCTCATTTGTTATATAGAAAGAGATAGCAGCACTTGCCTTTAACACCTGGATAGCCACTCGGCGCAAATCGTCGCTCCACCTAGTCAGAGGCTTGGCTTACCAAGTCGCGGAACACGTCTAACCCCCAACCATTGTCAGTTCTGCGACTTATACAACCAGCACATTGCCATTTCAGCTTGTTAATTTTTTGGGCAATGTCGGTGGCCTTAGGTCTTTGTCGGATCACCTAATTTTTCATTCCATCCTTCGATGAAATTCTAAGCATAGCCATTACACCATAGCTCGTTGAGCAACTTTCAATCGGTTGATTAAAAACCAACCTTTGACCACATCATCACTTATCATCACTATATCTTTCTTGTTCTGTATACTGTTTTTTATTTAAAATTAGTTGTGTTATGTTGTTGTCAGAGCGCTACCTTGTAAAATGTAAAAAACCAACCATACTGATCTAAAACACATTTAGGAAATCTAGTATGATCACTGATCATACTAGATTTCCTAAATGTGTTGATTGATAATAATTCCTGATCATTGATCAGCTACTTTTGTTGCTGATTGTACCATGAGTTTTGAAAAAGAGTAGGCTTAAACAATCCCCGTACTAGCCAACACACTTTCTTGCTTACGTTCTTGGGCCAGCAATGGCGTAGCGGCACATGTACCTACACGTCACACAAACGTAAAACTTTCGGGTTACCGCTATACAATCGTATAAATAAAACATGTCACCAACTCGCGTATTTGATAAAGTTCTCACTATTTTAGAGTTCCAAGGGATATATCACTTAAATTTGGATAAAGTTGCGGAATGAGATAACCTCACATGGCCGGCGGCGCGTGCGATGCGTATACACAAATAGGCTAATGTGCGAGGGAGAAATAAAAGAGAGCGGGCAAGACTAGGCTGTCAACCAAATGCTGTCAATCTAAAGACATTAATAACTAGAGCGCGGGAATTTTAACTTTACTAGTATACTAATGGCGGAACCATGAAACGAAAGTTACCATCGCTTGAAACAGTGAAGGAAAACATCGTGAGGAAACCGGCATGTCTAAGAACCACAACATTCAAGGGCATACGACATCTACCAATAAGCACCGGGTCCGCGTGGTAGATTACGGTTCAGAGTCCCAGCAGTGGGAACGAAATAGGCTGATGATGATGAACGCTATTTGATTGATCTTAGTCTACTAGAATCTTGTGTCTCGATGAGATTTTATGTAGCTGTCACCTAAGTTGACATAGTCAGGCTTCATGACACATTTTCTTTCCCAAGGTACCCCCTGGAGATCCACATGGTGCACGTCAAGACTGGTCTTACTATCAACGAAGCCTTGGAGCGACCTGATGGGCTAGCAGTCCTCGGAATACTTACTCAGGTAAACATTACTCAAGTAAAAATATCCTATGGAATATTGCTGTGGGGAAACGCTGCTGGCATTTACACTAAACTTTATCAAAGTGGGGGACAGAAGAGCAATATGCATGATAGACTAGCGACCTGCTTAACCTGCTTTGCAGTTTTGACCGCGTTGAAGTTGATTCTTCCAAAACCCATTTGACGCCTATTGGAGGTGATTTAAAAAAAATATTACATTATAAGAAATAACTTTTTTTTAGTTTAGGTATTAAACTACCAAAAGCAGCTACCCTGAAAATGTTAGTTCTCTAGAGCCAGCGGTTGAGGCTGTCGATATGTCAATAAATAAGTCAGGACTTTGAAGTCTAGGATATTGAAAGTGATCATTATTAATGCGTAAAAAATTACGTATTTAAGTCCTACCTTCCAAAAAAAAAATACTGCGAAATAAAAATAGCACACCTATGATCAAGTAACAAACTTCATAAAAAAACCCTTTCAATTTATTGAGGTTACCTTTGCTCCACAACGCAGCATCCAATCTCTCCACACAGACCGTGAGATAGCACTCGAAAGTGGTCGTTTCATGAATAAAAGAGAGCTCGGGAGAGTTCGCCGCTCGATATCAATTCCGACTGAAGTATAGCATACCTACATAATTTCTCTTTGAACGAAATAGGCCGAGGAGATTGGCTGCTGCATTCTTTATTCAAAATCAAAAATCAAAATCAAAAATATGTTTATTCAATAGGATACATTGTGATCACTTTAAAACGTCAACTTAAAACTAGCTACGCCTGTTCCAACCTCCTTACGCCGGCAAAAGAACAGGCAAGAAACGCCCGGCAGGTAATTTTTTTGGCGCGATCACATTGACAATTTTATTCTTATTACTAATTGATTGAATTGGAGCAAGTTCACTAAAATCCCAAGCTTTTTTTTTTGTCATCTAATAGTCCGATATTTTTTATTTAGCTTTACTAATAAGAAGATTTCTCTTGTTTGGTTGTACACATTGGGATATGGGAACATGAATATTAACGAGTTGCGGGATCACAACCAAAGCAGACCAGACCCCACAAGCAGCACCCGTTCACGAGTTGACGCATGTGCCAGCCATCGCTCTCCTCGACCATATGAGAGGGAAGAGGGCGACCCGACACATGACGCCGCTGCAAGCAAAGTCACTTTCGTGAGCATGACTGTTTTGGCTGTTTACCGAAAATGGTTAGAATAGGGGAAATAGGGAGAATAGATAGATAGAAAGAAAGATAGATAGATTAACTACAATCCCAAGCTTGTTTGTCATCTAGATAGTCCGATATTTTATAATAAGCTTTACTAATGAGATTTCTCTTTATACGAATTTGAAATTTTGTTATAGACAAGTCTTGAATTTCACTTGGGATTTTGTTGAAAAAGCGTACACATTGACCTTTGAACGAGTTGCTAACTTTATGGAGCCTAGTGGTGGGTACAGCAATTTTATCTTTGTTTCTAGTATTAAAATTGTGATAATCACTTCTCTTTTTGAAGCTATTTAAATTTTTCCGTATGTACATTACATTTTCATAAATATATTGACAAATAACTGTCATTATTTTGGTTTCTTTAAACTTAATTCTTAAAGATTCTCTGGGGCCCATGTTATAAATCGCACGAACAGCTCTCTTCTGCAATACAAATATGGTGTTAATATCAGCAGCGTTTCCCCACAGCAATATTCCATAGGACATAATGCTGTGAAAATAGCTGAAATAGACTAGTCTGGCTGTATCAACGTCAGTAAGGTGACGGATCTTCTTTACAGCATATGCTGCAGAGCTAAGTCTGCTCGATAGACTGACAATATGTGGACCCCATTGCAATTTGTGATCTAAAGTTATGCCTAAGAATACTGTAGTCTTGACAAGGTCCAATTCTTCGTCCTTAATTTTTACATTTGTTGGTACTTCTTTAACATTGGGCAGCACAAATCTCAAGCATTTTGTCTTTTTTCCATTTAACATCAAATTGTTCGCATCAAACCAGTCTGTAACTTTGGAGAGAGCATTGTTCACGTCGTCAGAAATGTTATGTTGTCGCTTTAACTTAAATAAAAGTGACGTATCATCAGCAAACAATACTATTTCGTGATTGTCACTAACAAGGCTGGGCAAATCATTGATGTAAACTAAAAACAGAAAAGGTCCGAGTATTGAACCCTGCGGAACTCCCATTGTGACTACTGACCCCGAGGATCGCTCGCTATTGAGAATATTTTGTTGGCTGAAACGTAAAGGTTCGTTTGAGCAAGTTGTTTGATGTTTGTTTTGCAATATCGGATTATGTAGCTGCTATTTCTACACAAAGAGGGATTGTGTTGGTTTTTTAAGAGCTCGAATACAAAAACTGTAAAAGTTTTCGTTTCAATCCATACATATTTTTTTCAGCGAATCTTACCGAGACTTGGAGGAACTGAAATCGTTAATACGGGTTATTTTGAATCGCTATAATCATATTCCAACAATGTTATTGAGTTACTTTTTGAATTTAAGCAGATCGAGTTGCCACTTTGACAAGTCGACGGTGGTAAACGTCGACGTTTACGAAAACTTTTATCGTTTTCAAAACTTGTACTAGGGGTACAGGCCTGTATCCCAGCTGTGGGAACGTTATAGTTTGATGATAATAATGAGTCTCTAGTACTAATAATCTGATATACTGAAAAATATTTTTCTGATAGAAAACCGAAATATTCCCGAGTAAGTTAGGTCGTATTGTATTTATATTTGACAAAATTGGCTGAACTAACCAAATTTTCCAATTTTCCTGAATTGAATACCAAACATCGCTAATCTGGTACACACTTGAAAAATTGGGCATGATCTTCTACTTTTGTCGCTGACTCTACAAGATAGTTTTGTTTTAATTAGGTGAGCTATCTCTTCAGCTGATGTCGTGTAGTGGTTGAGCCATATCACAGAGGTGCAGGTTCGATAATATTTGTGACACGTGTGGACTAATATTTTGTGTAAATAGCTGTATGGATATTATAGGTCTACCAGAATCTGATGGCAAAAAGGGAAAAAAGAAATTGACGCTAGCAATACTAGGGGAAATTGGAGTAAAACGTTTTGATACTTTTTTCCCCTATAGTGGCTGATTCTGTGTGTGATACATGCAAATATGTATAAAAATTTATCCAATGATCAAGGATAATTTTTGAAAATCTTACTGTGGCGAATGTGGGGTTCGAAATTTAGATGAAAACTCCAATTGATGCGTCCATGAGTTTATTTATTAATTAAAGGCTATCAGAACTTGAAAATGGTTCCAAATACTGCACATCCATAAAAAAGTCTTCAGTCGTCGTCGTCGGTAGGGGAAGACGAGGAAGACGCAGTATTAATGATAAACCTTTCCTCCTGCATCTCAATCGATCTTGCTCTATGAAATTATTTTCAATTTTTATTACATGTTCACAATATTTTCGCCATTCATCGGTCCCTATTCGAGAGAAAGCTTCTTCAGTTCACACGAAAGATGCAATAAACCAAAGTATCAAGACTTGTCATTCCTACTAATTTGAAGCCAAACCATAAACAATTCCTCGAAATTTTTCGTTGCCATATGAAAATCGCTATTTATTAAACTTTTTTTTTGCCATCAGATCCTGGTACACCTATAGCAACGTTTTCCTTTCACAGGTGGTAACAACTGATGACGCAAGCGTTTTCCCGCTTGAAGAAATAATGCCAGTAGTGCCTGATCTTGTGAACCACACCATAAAAGACACGGCACCCAAGTATATTGATCTCAGGTGAGAATATATATGCAAATACATACACACACATATTGGGCATAGATTAATCGCTAATGCGTTAAACTGAAATTATCAAGAGGTTAAGTTTGTGAGTTAATTAATTAATTTGTAGGACGTAATCTCGGGATCTCTGGGTGTTGTGGATCCCCGATCCTCGTAGTTTCTGATACCCTAGATACAGGGAACCTAGTTAGGGGTCAGAGCCTAAAATTCAAAATTCAAAATTCAAAACTATTTTATTTAGTAGGATACATTGTGATCACTTTAAAACGTCAACTTAAAACTAGCTACGCCTGTTAGCTACCTGCTTACGCCGGCAAAAAACAGGCAAGAAACGCCCGGCAGGTAATTTTTTTGGCGCGATCACATTGTCAATTTTATTCAATAAGAATAAACTAATAATCAATCCTTTCCTGCATGTTTTAATTGTATAATGTTCATGTTTCCATATCCCAATGTGCACAACCTCTTAGTTTTAAATTAGCTCATTTTAGTATAATTTAATTAAATTTAAACGCGGAATAACCGAATTATTTTATAAGAAAATGTATTGACAATAGTACGGGCCTCGAGCCTGTAGTGAAAAACTTAATCAATAAAAAAAAAAAAAAAACTAATAATCAATTAGTAATAAACTAATTGATTGAATTGGAGCAAGTTCACTAAAATCCCAAGCTTTTTTGTCATCTAATAGTCCGATATTTTTTAATTAGCCTATGTATATGTGCCTATGTGATTCTGCGGGCATTATTATTATTATCTATTGATCGGGTTCTGAAAATTAACCAATACAGTTCTCAATCAATTTCAATTCGTTTGAGTCTGTATAGGAAAACATCTCCAGCTTGGTGTTAGGGCATTTTCTAGTGCTCGCCTATATCGCTGTGTTCCGATAACCTATCGTTTGTATTCCTATTTATTTTATCTTGTAGCCCTGATTTTCCCTTGCGGAAGCGCGAAGGTTTCTACCTACTTTTTGGTCGAACTAGGCCTTGACCGGAAGCCACATTAATTGCTTATTTCGACGCTTATCACTCAAGCGTTCCTAAAACGTCCCGTCTTTTAGTCTTTGTGATTCTACCTTTAAATCACTGTTATGGAATTTCCTGGTGGAACATTATTTTAATTATAACTAGCTATCTTCCGTGGTAGCTAACCAGGCAAAAACTAGAAAATACCTTCATGTCAGTGACGTCCTCAAAAACGGCTTCAACGGAAGACCACCGCTGGTCAAACGACCAGCACCACGCTGAGTTGTTTCCGGATTGCAACAAATCTTTTGTAGTTTCTACTTAATGCATACGGTTTTGTCACTTAATATCAAGTGACACAACTCTTTAAAACATTCCCGGTAGCCACCTCTGGAAGACAGATAGGTAACCATGACATATGTTCTACAGACGTCTCCTCAGCCCAGTCCCACAATCTTACTACACGTACCACGGTTCGCTGACCACGCCCCTCTGTCAAGAAGTCGTTACTTGGATCGTGATGGACAAGCCGCTCTCTATCTCTGATACCCAGGTGAGCTGACGATTTCTTTGTTTATCATCATCAGCCTATTCCCACTGCTAAGAATCAGGCCTCCTCTCAGACAGAGAGATTATATTTATACCTTACAGGACGCCGCTAGACCAGCGCCTCTAGCCAAGATGCATTCTGCAATCGTTGACGCTAATAGAAAACAAGAAAAAAGTATTGGTTTGACATATTTCTGACCACGTGACTTAGCGTTGAAATATGTCAAACCAACACTTTTTTCTTGTTTTCTGCTAGCGTCAACGATTGCAGAATGCATCTTGACTAAGGGCCCAGTAGTCATTAAATGTTAAGTGACGATGTGGTCGAAGGTACCACGCTACATACAACTGGTTTGGATTGGATTGGTGGATTGTAGTTGTCAATAAAGTCGCTCACACGTGAAGTTGGAAAATTGAACCCAAATTGCCGCAACTGCTTAAACAGTTGAACATATTGGAGTTCACCAAAAACAGCAAAACAGCATTCACCCAATCCGCGCAAAACGCTTCGCTTCCACTTTTATAATGCGAAAGGCGAAGGAGTGGAACACCTTACCAGCGTTTTTGTTTTCATTTGGGTGCCTTCAAGTCAAGAGTGAATAGGTATCTTCCAGACAAGCATGCTCCATCGACCTCGTCATCACTTACCATCAGGTGAGACTGGGGTCCAATGATGATGTTGATGATATTAAATTTACATTTCCTTGTCCTACAGTACAAAGTATTCAGCAAAGTCAACGTAGGTGGCATTGACAACTACCGCAGCCTCCAAACTGCTAACAGGATGGTCTACCGGTCTGCTGCCTCTAACTCCAGCATTATGCTACCCTCACTCCTCGGGACCTACGCTGGCTTCCTCGCCTACTTATCGTCTTCTCTAACTGTGGGGGTTGCTAAAGGAATCTGCTTGCTCAGCAACGTTAAGAGGAAGTTCTTTGGCAAAGATGTCAAGCAGTGTGATAAGGTTCAGTAGAGTTGCTATGTCTATGGCAGTTGGGAATGAGTGGGTCATCTTTAAATCAAAATATGTTTATGTAGTAGGTTATAACATGTGATCCCTTTAGAACGCCAAACTAGGTACACCAGTTCCAAACTCCTTACACCGCACCGGCAAGAAACGCCCGGCAAGTAAAAATCAAAATCAAAATCAAAAATATGTTTATTCAATAGGATACATTGTGATCACTTAGTAATTTTCAGGATGGGATCACATTCACAATTTCTTTCTTATTACTAACTGATTGAATTATAGCAAGTTCACTACAATCCCAAGCTCTTTTGCCTTCTAAACAGTCTGAGTAAGACTTCGTTTTGTATAAACTTGAAATTTAGCTATCGACAAGTCTCAGATTTCCCATCAACCTTTGAAGGGATTTCAGATTTTAAAGAGCCTAGTAGTGGGTACAGCAATTGTATCTTTGATCTTAGTATCAAAAGGTCCTTTGTCCCTAGTCTACATTATGTCAGTAAGATGGTCTACCGTTCCACTGCCTTTTGCTCAATGGTGTCATGACGAGAGCTCGAGAACATTAAGTTATGGGGCTATATTCTATTCGTACCTTTAGTTATAGGAAGTAGGTAAGGTTTGCTAACGAGTGTAGATTTAGGAGGTGAACTAGTGATCCGATTTCAGAAACTCTTTCACTGTTGAAAAGCTACGCTATCTCTAAGTGTCATAAGGTATTTCTTATTGCAACAAAGTACCTTACTTGTGGGACAAATAGTCCTCGATACAAGTATAATTTTTAACAAAAAAATAACTGACTTCTTCTTCCCCTCGTTTTCTCTGAGATACCATCATCAGATCCTGGTTTCCTTATCATGGCACCCTTGGGATATATCTCCTTTTCAACAAAAACAGAATCATTAAAATCGGTTCTTATACGACAAAGTTATCCGCGAACAAAAATGAAAAAGCATATATACGGTCGAATTGAGAAACGTCCTCCTTTTTTGAAGTCGGTTAAAAATAGGTATGCTTTCTTTTCTTTTTAATAACCTATATTGTCCCACTGCTGGGCAAAGGTCTCCCCCATTTTTTTGCAGATATCTCTATGCTTTCTTACCAATGTATATAGGGAAGTTCTTTGACAGCAGATTTCAATAGTTACCAATCGTTTAGTGGTAGTGTAGGCAGCGTAAACAAACAGATATAGCCTCCAATCTACTAACAAATTAGTAAGCAAGTAATTTTAAAATATTATGGAGATAGAATTTATTATTGTTCTGTGCATGTGTTTGTGAATTGTAAAATACTTATAGTGTTATGTGTAAAATCCATTAACGTATAAAGGGTTGGACGTCGGGCCTAATAAATGCAAACGTGACAAAAAAGATACTGAGGGAGTACTGAGTTAACCTATTTAGGTTTCATTTATATAATTACAGAAATACTAAAACATTCTGATTTTAAGTCATATGTCAATAAGACACAGCATAATTTTGCTTGCAACAAATTAACAGCTTTTGCACACTGTCACACGCGCGACTTAACAGAGACTGGCGCGTGATTAGCCCTCTTTTCACGTTTTGGTTAGGACGCTTTTGAGCGACCGATCCGACCCTCGGTACATCAAAGGTATAAAATAATAAAATTTACAGAAGGAAACTCAAGACCGAGATATTATAAAAAGATATAAAATTCACGTGCTTAATGTATCCGTGATTATTGCGGACTTTGTCTTGATAATGTAATCAGCTGTAAATTTCGCCGTCAGACAGTAAAGAAACTAACGATTAAACAATCAGAATTTAAGCTTATCCGAAACGGGATAAGATGTGTTATCGTCTGATTATCATCAGCCGATAATATAATTGTAATAAATTTCGATAATTATGATTTTATCGTCACGTTCCTTCTGCGCAAGTTTTGTGACGTCATCGTTAACGTCGGGTCGCTACGGGGAAGGGTAGCGCATAAGTAGGGTTGTTAACTGATTGAAACAAATGTAATCAGATATCTACTATTTTTCACGTAACTGTAAAATACAATAAAGAAGATTAGATAGGAAAAATCAAAGCACACGAATACGTGAACTTGGTGAAGGATATTCGTAGATATTGATTTAAAAATATATATATATAATTATATATTATGGCCGTTAACATAAATGTATGTAAGGCCGTATTCATTATAAGATTGATTTTATATAACTTTTATTTTACAGTATTTCCTACACGTAGAACTCTCTTCCTATTATTTGTAATACTTATTTAATTTAATTTAATTAGTTTAAGGTGTAAAATTAATTTCATGTTAGTTAATTGGCTGTGAAATCGCGTGTCAAAATTTGTTATGTTTATATTTAATTTTGTAAACATTAATTTTAAGTTGTACAGTATTGTTGTTAAGTACCTAGTTAATATTTTGTGATGTGTTCATTAAAATATAATTTATTCAAAAATTTAATTACTGTTTTACTACCTACATTTTTGAACGTCGTGTCATTGACTTTAGGTACCTACTAACTCGATGATTATTTACTATCAGTCAGTAAACTTATCAGGAATTATAAAAATAATGCCAACACAATCCTATCCCACTAATATTATTATAAACGTGAAAGTTTGTGATTATGGATGGATGTATGTTTGTTACTCTTTCACGCAAAAACTACCGAACGGATTTGAGTAAAATTTGGAATGGAGCTTATACCCTGGATTAACAAGGCTACTTTTTATCCCAGAACAAGGTTTCTGCGGGATAACGGGAAGACGCGGGTGAAACCGCGGGGCGCTATAGTCTTAGATATTATAGCTCTAACCACTAACTAGGATTCCCTTGATCTAGGGTATCAGAAACTATGTGAATAGGGGATCAACAAGCCCAGACACGGAACGTATACTGGCGCTATTTTCCTATGCACAAATATTGCTGAACCTTAGCGAGAATCGAACCCGTGACCACAACACAACATCATAATTTTTCTTGCACGTCCAGAATGACTGGTAGAAAATTCTATCTACCATTAAGTCCTCCTTGTAGAATGTTATATGTGCTAGATCATAAATAAATTAATCACAAAAATACATTAAAAGTGTACGCTAAAACTACAGAACAGCAAATATTAGTGACAAGCAAGCTAGTAGTAGTGTGCAATATTACTATGTCCCGGTTCGAAGGACAATGTTTCCATTGAAATTATGACTGACACTGAAATGGGCAAGCATGACGCTAACCATCAGGCAAGTAACATGCTCGCACAGTCAACGAAAAAAGTTGCAGAACAAAATTATTTAATATTGTTTCATAAAGAAAGGTAAAAACTGAAAATTTTATCAGCAATAATAAATTATATCGTTTAGTAGGTAAATAGTTAGGTAAGAATGCCTATCTATGCTGTCAAAAAATCGCGAATAGGTATTTCAAAGATAACAGAGTACATAAAAGTATTAATTGCTAGATATTTCAACGTTAAAGAAATGCAAAATATTTTACTTCAGTTGTGTTGGGCTATTTGATCGATATAATCGTAAGCTCAAGCTCACGGCAAGATTCGACCCCAAGTCCTACGTATCACTAGTCAATGTCACTACCAATGAACCACTATCGTCATAATCATCATCATCATCAGCCAGAAGAAGTCCACTGCTGAACATAGGTCTCCCCCCTTGAACACCACCATGAACGTCTATTATCTATTTGCATCCATCGGCTCCCTGCGACTCTTACAATGTCGTCGGTCCACCTAGTGCAGGGCCTACCTACAGAACGTCTTCCAGTTCGTAGTCGCCACTCTAGAACCTTTCTTCCTCATTCTTTAGCCATTGATGTCGATTTGGTTTTGCATTCTCTAAAACTAAACTAAGTTTGACAGGTCTAATAGTGTTGCTGTCTTTTTCTAACAACTGAAGTAAAAAAGGACAGCATTACTCTTAGACGTATCAAACTGAGTTTAGTTTTAGAGAGTTTCAGACCGAATCGACACCAATATCGTATGTATGTGTATAGCTTGCCTAAAATTGAGCATCTTTTAGAGCAGATGCCAACCGGTTGTTACCTACTCTAGTCGGCATCCATCACAATCATGTCGACGAATCAATTTCGTCTGCCTATCGTGTGCCTTATTGCCTCATAACTACAGTTTATGATCAACGGATGCAGGGGTCCATTCCATATAATAAAACTAGTAGCTTGACAATCTGTGGTAAAGTTCAAGGTTGTTGTTGTTATCTGCCCCAAAGGGCTGGTGAGGAATTTTCATCATCATCATCATCATCATCAGCCTGTATCAGTCCACTGCTGGACATAGGCCTCTCCCAAGGTACGCCACTAAGCCCGGTCTTCGGCTCTGCTCGTCCAACTACTGGTAGCCACTCGGCGCAAGTCGTCGCTCCACCTTGTAGCAGGACGTCCTACACTACGTCTGCCAAGTCGCGATCTCCACTCAAGAACACGTCTACCCCAACGATACCCCGAGGAATTTTAAATGGTTCTTACGCTGGGAATCAGGCCCTTCTTTATCAGAAAGACAGTTGATTGATGGCTGATGTTTTATAATATACTAGTTGCGCCACGCGGTGTCACCCGCGTCTTTCCGTTATCCCGCAGGAACCTTTTTCCGGGATAAAAGTAGCCTATGTGTTAATCCAGGCTATACGCTATATTAGTAAGGATAATAAAAAAAGAAAACTTTTATTCCTATATAAAAAAAAAACAAAATTTAATATCTTTATATAATAGGATACATAATATGATCACTTTAAAACGACAAGCGTCTAACTAGCTACGCCTGTTCTAACCTCCTTACGCCGGCAAAAGAACAGGCAAGAAACGAGTATAAACCTGAGTATAAACCAAAAAAAAAAAAAAAAAAAAGGAAAAAAAAAAAAAAAACCAAGCCTCCACTGGCCAGTAGCAAAGTTAAACCGATCTAGTGCAGATTTCCTGCACAGATATCATGCTACGAGTATAATAGAGACTGCCGGACGGATCGCCTATTATCTACTTGACGATCCTGATATAGCACGTTGTGGGCTCAGATTTAATCTAGTCGTGCCTACTGGAGACACGTCGAGTTTCTAAATGTGGGTCAGACTCAAGTAAGGGTTAGGCAATCCCTGTGCATTGAAGACTTATTAATTTTTTATCTGGGAGGTCACTTAGCAAGCACAAGCACTTAATAATCTTAGCGCTCTACTCTCATTATGCAATCCAATTATACATAATATAAGGAACAAAAAACCGACTGCGGCAAAATAAATAAATAAATAAAAATTAATAAAATAAATAACGCCTAAAGACATATGTTTTGCCGATTATCGTTAAATTCTTCGGGGACGGCGATTTGATCACTCAAGTGTTATTTATAGATAATCTAAAGCATGAGGATTAAGTTCTAAAAAGGTGACAAAAGGAATTATTAGACAAGGTATCAAACTTTTTAATCCTCCGACATCGCGAAATGAGACATGACTGATCCTTAACAATGCCTAGTATGCCTATTATATTTAGAGATCACTTCGTTTAATGATACCCATACAAATCTTTGCTGTTCCCCGCGGTTTGACCCGCGTGTACTACAATTTTCCATTTTTACCACCTTAGAGGTGGAATTTCAAAAAAATCCTTTCTTAGTACACCCCTACGCATCAAGACAAACATCCCTTACTTATTATAAATGCGAAAGTAACTCTGTCTGTCTGTCTGTTACTCTTTCACGCCTAAACTACTAAACCGATTTAAATGAAACTTGGTACGGAGATAGTTTGAACCCTGGGGAAGGACATAGGATACTTTTTATCGCGATAAACTGTAGCCCACGCGGGTGAAACCGCGAGGAACAGCTAGTACCCTATAAATGTCAAGTTTCTACGACCAGCGGTATAAGAGGTGCGTTGATATCAGTCCGTCAGGACTTTGATTCTTAAATATATAGCTGGATAAGGTTTTTTGCTTAAAAAAATATTATGTTTTCTTTAAAAAAAAAACTACAAATGCCTGTCTAGAAACTTCCTGTTTTAATATTTCTTGACAAAATCGTCAATATTGAACATCCAAAAAGAAATATCCGTTGTTTATGCAATAATGTTTACATACAAAAAAAATTGAAATTCTCAGGGTAGTTTTAATCCCAAATACATTCGGAAGTTACATCTTATGTTACATTGGGCGGTGATAACATCGCAATGACAATGGCGTGTTTATTAAACACAGTTTATTTTGTTTAACTGGAGATATATTGGAATTCGATGGTAACCCGTTTCCTGCAGTCTCGATTTGGAGATGTGACAGTGCAGTGTGGAACTATGTCTCGGTTGGTTGTTCTGGTGATGTTGGTTTTGGGTATGTTAACTGTTATCAGAGTTCAAAAGAAACGTTTTTTCTTTTCGTCTTACACGGTACCGTTTGACCACAATGTGGTCGAAGGTGGCACTACGTTGCACCTAGACTGGGAACTGGCTCTGAAGTGGAACTGGCCGGAACACACCGATAGGTGCTTGGCGACAGATTCAGGGATGGTAGCTAGCCAATTGAGCACTAGATAGACTAGATAGAAATGCTCTACATACCACCAATAGGTATATGTTTTCCTTTAG
Organism: Opisthograptis luteolata; assembly: GCA_931315375.2. Classification (NCBI taxonomy): domain Eukaryota; kingdom Metazoa; phylum Arthropoda; class Insecta; order Lepidoptera; family Geometridae; genus Opisthograptis; species Opisthograptis luteolata. The sequence continues at coordinate 12,206,446 of OV928042.1, read as the reverse complement.
CGAAAGGCTAGTTCAATGTAGGTTTTTCGGTTTCTTACCGGTCCCAAGACGCCACTACCACTGAGCCATCATCAAAAGCTGTTCAGCAGTTTAGGTGTGAAAAGAGAGACTGGTACAGAGAGTTACTTTCGCTAAGAATGGATGAATGTACTTAGTTAAGTAGGTATGTGAACATTCAGAGCCTCAACAACTGTTCTTAGAAGCATGCTGTTTTGCACAGCGATCGTTCGTGGGTCAATAAGTGCAACGTTTATACATTTTCAGAAATACATACTTCAGTATCTTACTCAGAATCCAGTACTGACACAGATACAGATTACAACTCCATCACCACGTCCAATTCAAATTATAACTCCAATCCTAATTATGGCCCTAATTGGAGTTATGATGGTAAGAATTTTATTATTTTTATTTACAACTAACGACTAATAATTGTAAGATTATTGAATGATTGTAAGAGTCGCAGAGAGCCGATAGATGCAAATTGCTAATAGACGTTCATGGTGGCATTCAAAGGGGGAGGCATAAGTTCAGCAGTGGACTTCTTGATGATGATGATGATGATGTGACGAAGGACTAGGTTTTTCTTTGACTTGGGTACATCACGATAACTAGCGCAAATCTGGTCGTTTCCTGGTTAATGAGCATGCAAAATAAAAGCATACATTTTCAGACGAGGCAAAATGGCCAGGAAACAAGTGTCAAGACGGTGGCAGAAGACAGTCTCCCATAGACATCCGGACGTCCCAAGTAATCAAGGACTATAACAAAGACTTCATAAAGTATGGACCCTTAAGGTTTTCGGGTTACGACAGTGTATTAGTAACTGGGATCAATAACGGTCACACAGGTAAATAAGCAAGCTGCCTTGTGTTATGTTTTATCAGAATAAGGTGAAAAAAAACCATAATGCTAACCAGCTGAGCCCAGCAGTCCTTACACAAAGTACATCACTGAACCTGGTCTTCTGCTCTTCTCATCTTAATACTAGCATAGCAGCCACTCGGCATAAGTCGTCGCTCCACCTAGTCGCAGGGCGTCCTACACTACGTTTGCCAAGTCGCGATCCTACCCCAACGATTTTTCTTCCCTGATAGTTCAAGCTACTTTAATTATATACGACACAAAATTTTGCTCATCGCACAACATTATAAATGTAGGTTGGTACCTACATTACTACCCAACCTATAAATTTAACTAACTTCACGTTCTAAAGTGTGTTATAAATAGATAAAAATTTGCATTTTTTATATATTTCTTGCTTTTATGCTCTTGATAGTGCAATTTAGCACGGAAGGAGCTCTGGACATGCACCCCACCCTCACAGGAGGACCATTGAAGCAGCAGTACCGCCTGGAACAGCTGCACTTCCACTGGCTCTCAGAGCATTCCGTCAATGGAATCAAGTGTGTACCTTTCTTTCATGTCTTTAAGTTTAGACTGAATAGGCATCTCATCTTGCTAACGTAGGTAGGTATCTTAAAGAATATTGAGATCAAGTTAATTTTCAATGTGGTCGAAAATAGCTCCACGCAGCACCTGGCTATCATGCAAAGCTGTAGTACCTATGTATTATACACTTCACATAAAAAATCATCTGACCAGCCGCGGTTGTTATCGACAAGGGCCAAGTTTGTGAATTGTGAATGTACGAAAAACTGACTACCTAATGGTTATTTATTTCTTTTCATTCATTCTCGACTACTGCCAGCCGTTAATCACATTATTTTCATTATCAGCCCACATTCCCACAGCCGGGACATGGACCTTCTCACAGATAAAGAGTTTGGGCCGTGATCTATCACCCTGCCCCAGTGCAGGTTGGTAGATGTCGCATGCACACGCATGTTGTGGTGCTTGGACATGCCGATTTCCTCGGGGACAGTGTAGGTTTACTTACTATCTTTCTTCTATAATAATGTCATTAATTTGCACTAACTTTCCAGGTATCCAATGGAGATCCACTTCGTGCACGTGAGGTCCGACCTATCAGTTCCGGACGCTTTAAAAAAGAAAGATGGTTTAGCAATAGTGTCCGTGTTCTGCAATGTAAGTTCGTAGAACTCTTCAAAACTGTTCATTGGGTCGTCCTATGATAAAACATAAACGGATAAAGTCTAATTTTTTTTTTGTAAAGTAGCAGCAAAGGGTGACCACAATACACCTGCCCTCATTCGCTATGACCATATTATACCTAAGCACGTAACGCGGGCGCGTTACGTTATCGGCGAAGAATGACCGCTAAAACACGTAATGACGTCACACGTTATTAATAGGACATCTTGATGGTCATAGCGAATGTGGTCAAAGCTGGTCCACGCTACACCTGGATTGGGTGTTTTATTCTTCTTTCTGAGGTTCTTGCAAACCTTAATCTAATAAACATCTAATTTTTCAAAATTCAAGGTCCAAGCAGAACTCGAAGAACATCAAATGGAAGCAACTGCAGAGATCATGCAGCAGATACCGGAGCTGATGGAAACTGGTGATAGACTTAGCGGAATTATATTGGACATGACGTAAGTACTTTTCACTCAAACTGCTGATCTTGATGATGTTTGGTATAGAGATAGTTAGAAACAAAGGAAAAGACATAAGATGGTTTTTACTGCGAAACCGTGGAGCACAGCAGCTAGTCGTATCTTATATTTTCATAGCTAAACCTATCCGCCAAAATCACATTGTTCCGTCTCTATCGGCTTATTCCCAACCTTATCTCTCTGCTTCTGTTTCTGAGCAACAAAGGTAGATAGTTACGGGAAAATGCAATCCTGCAGTGCGATTCTGGTTCCCTCGGACACTCTTCCGATCACGGATTCGGAAAAGTTTTCACGAGAATTTTTTAAACGCGTTTCTGAATTTGGGAACTGACATTTAATTTGACAAACCAGCTATTTGCTCACGGAAAAGTTTCCGGCACATATTTGCTCTAGGAAAGTGAAGGGAAAGTGACGTCGAATCCGGCACGGAATCTTTCCGAGTGAATTAGAATCGCACTACTGATTGGTCTGTCTTTAGCCTTTTTATGTGTCCCTACCTACCTATGTGATGATAATTCTGAGAAAGATTACCTAAATAGTAATTTGAAAACTTCCTCTGTCTCATATTTTAATTAAGTCATTACCGAACTTCTATTAAGTAGGTAGATAACATTTAATGAAACGAGGAAGTCATCAATCATAAATAGCGGTTGGTTGATGATTCGGGATGTCGTTTCCTTGATTAACAAATTAAAAACTACGTTTGCTCTGTCTTTCTTTCTAGTTTAACTAAAGCCGGCATTTCCGACGAGGAAGGGAGGCGTTGTCTTTAAGACCTACTCAGAACTTTGTTTTTTTAAGTGACGATGGGGTCGAAGATGGCGCTACGCTACACCTGGACTAAGAACTGGCCCTCAAATGAGGCTACCGGAACACCATAGAACCTAAGTGCTTGATTATCGGATAGGCATTTTGCTTGGTTTTTAATTGTTGAAATAAGAGCACTTAGTCGTGAGTCAGGGGTTTGGACAGTTGCACCCACTGGACCTTGCAATTAGTCTTACCCCCACTTATTTTCATATTTCTAGGAAGCTGCTGAGGCCTGACAACGATTACTTCACGTACGCTGGCTCGCTAACTTCCCCACATTGCAACGAAGTTGTCATCTGGATCATATTTAACAAACCGATTTACATGTCAGACGTCCAGGCATGTGTTTTATTTACACCTTGCTATATTTTAGTTTCGAACTAACTAACTAACTCCGATGACCCAAAGTGTGTCTTGGCTCCGAAACGAGAGAGCGCCACTCTTCTCTATCTCGATTTCAGCCCAGTTGGGAGTCTGGAGCTCGCGCAGGTCCGCATCCATCGCGTCCTTCCAACGGTATCTAGGGCATCCGACCGGCCTACGGCCATTCGGTCGTCCCAAATAAGAACGCCCGATCCTCCCCCATGCGGACTACGTGGCCAAGCCAACGTAGTCGGTGCGATTTAATTTCACCGACCACGTTGGGCTCGCCCACTAGATGTTTTTTTGGATCCTCCACGTGCCATCTTGCCGGCGAGTTGGTCCTAATAACTTTCGGAGAATCTTCCTTTCCGCTATTAAAAGCTTGTTCTCCTTGAGTGTTAGTTTCGAACTGTAACAACACATCATTATTGGGTGACACCGAACTGTAAGCATGACGCTTATCATCAAGCGAGTGAATTGCTCGTTTCGTCACTAAGTTACATTAGTTACATACGAGTACCTATACATAAATAAACAATCTTCGCGCATCTCTTACCTTGACTTTCTTGATCACATCTTTAAATCTTTCTTCATCTCACGTCTCTAATTAGTACAAACGTCCGTCTTCTTTTTAATTCTAACATGGTAGCGGTTGACCACAAGTCACCTAATATAAAATGACGATGTGATCAAAAGTGCACCACGTTACAACAGGATTGGGAACTGTTTAGGATGCTTGGCGACACATTCTTATGTGGAAGGTGGTAGCTACCCAGGCGAGCACTAGACTCTATCACCAAGCTATGGTTTCATCACAATGTTTTACTTTACCGAAAGCCACTGATCGCATGCCGATGTCACTACCACTGAGCCACCACATCACGCTTCAACCCAAAAGATCTACTATAGCATTGACTTTCTACTTGGCAGTACCGGATGTTCGGCAAGATAGGCGTGGGACGGCACAACTTCCGATCGCTGCAGAAGGTGAACCGCCACCAGGTGTTCCAGCCGCCGTACACGGAGATCCATACACCGCAGATGGTGGTCTTCTTCGAGAAAGTGGTGAAAATCGTCGCTGACTTCTTTAGAAACGTCACCAGGTAACCTAAGGGTGTTCAAGTCACGATTAAATAGGTATTTCAGCAAGCATACTACATCATCAACCACATCGTTGCTTTCCGTTGAGTGGGGGTAAGGAACAGCAAAACATTAAAAAAAATGAGATATATTTCAATAGTCAATTAAATAGTCAATTGTACTTTATTCAATAGGATACATTGTGATCACGTTAAAACGTCAAACTTGAAACTAGCTACGCCTGTTCCAACCTCCTTACGCCGGCAAAAGAACAGGCAAGAAACGTCCGGCAGGTAATTTTTTTGGCGCGATCACATTGACCATTTTATTCTTATTACTAATTGATTGAATTGGAGCAAGTTCACTAAAATCCCAAGCTTTTTTTTATCATCTAATAATTTATTTCTGACATACACAATATCGTACAATACAAGGACAAAAAGTAACAATCACACATCAAGTACGACATTGTGCGATGTCTGTATGTGTCACATACAGGTGTAAACCGTAGGCCCGTTTGGAGATAGTGCCAAGCTCTTTCTTATTTTTACCAGTCTTTTTTATAAATCTTAAAGCTTTTTGGTCCTTTGTGTACCTACTTTGCAATTTTGCCAGCCCCAATGTCTTTTTTTACTTTTTACAGGGTATCAGTTGACCACAAGTCACCTGATGATAAGTGACGATGTTGTCGAAGGTGGCGTCACGCTATGCCTGGAGTGGGAACTCGCTCTCAAATGTACCTTGCAATTAAGACATCACTTAACCGAGTACTTTTGTTCTAGGGTTATTTCAAAAGGATTCAAGAACCGGTAGCGAGGCGAAATCAAATAACATTACCAACATAAAGCAATGTAGCATTGTTTGTAACACTTGAACGTTCCTAATGCAATTTTGTTATAAAGTGAGACTAGTAAGTTAAAACTGTAGTTTTTAAGATAAATTTTTAAATAAAATTTTTCTTTTTACATACCATTTATTTATTTAGACAATACTAACAGCCGTAATATCTACATCTCACATGTACACAATTATTCATTTTCTTGTCACTTTTAAGTACAACGACATCATTAAGGTGCATTTTCACTACAGCTGTGCGAGGTAGCTTAGCTGTGCGCGAGGAAAAAATCGACCAATAAGATTATTTTCTTTCCCTAGCCACGCTCAGCGCGGTTCCGGTGGAAAAGACCTGGCTCGTGTCTTACAAAGTAACCTAAATACAGAACACGCTAGAAATATGCGCGAAAGATGCGAGCGGAAGGTGTGTTTGGGCGTTAAAGGAACCGCTTCCTCGCACGTGAAAAGAGTTCATTACGCTAACCTATAGGTACCGAGTAGTACCGACTCCCTCGCATAGCTTTGGTGGAAAGAGTCACACCGATTCTCAACTTCGCTACGCCTCCTAGGACAGCTGAGCTGTCTTCCACAGTTCTGGTAGAAACGCACCTTAACTGTCTATCAACGACTATTGACCATGACCAGCAATCGACATCACTGTGAAAATAGATGATTAACCTCCGAAACTTTAAGGCAAATGCTATGATTTCGTGATATCAAGGATAGTAACATGGATAGACTACCGGAATCATATCGCGAAATCATAGAATTTATCTTAAAGTCATCGCCTTCTGACTGTATGTTTTCAACAAAATAAAATACTCTAATACACGCATACTTTAGAGTTTGTGTGTCTGTCATACATACATACATAGGATTCCACATATAAATTAACAACTAAATAAATAACATTATAAAAAAAAACACTTTTCATATTTTTTTGTTATTTTTTCCATCTTCTAAGGTAGAGTTTGACCACAGGTTAATACGTGGTTTTAAGTGACGACGTGGTCGAATGTGGCACCACGCTTCGCCTGAATTGGGAACTCAAAAGTGGCGATCACGGCCGAAAAGTAACGTAACGCCTCAAAAATCCCCGACATGGAGTTCGAATCCCATCTCATCGCTCAAAATGGCAAATGAAAGTCTTGAAAAAATCGGTAGGTACCTATGTCAAAAAATCCTGTACCGGCTTGGTATATTACAGCCAATGCTTTCCTCTTTTAAGGCCAAAGACCCTGCAGTGGGAATGAAATAGATTGAACGTGATTTCGGTTCACTCATTAATATAATCGTTCGTTCTTTACAATATTTTTAATGTCATACAGGTATATAAACTTGACAAGTTCACAATAATTATAAATAACCAAGTCAATACAAGCTACGGTAACGTTCAGAAGCAATAAATTCAAATAATTATGTTTCTACTATTACGATCCATTTTTCGATATCCAAATAAAAAAAATTGACTAATAAATTGTCTGTGCTTTTTACAAAGTTCTCTCTATATTGTGGTTCCTTTTATTCTACGGATTACTTTTATCTGAGGTTTGTAAAACTGCACCTTAGATGCAGCACCGCGATAGTAATTTTATGATATAGTAATTATAAAATACAACTTTCTTTGTTATGGCATTTGTGGGGTTGCCATATCACAATCCCGCCAATGCCAAATGATAGTAAACCGACAAGTCAAGGAAAGTAACGCTATAAATTAAATACATCGGCATTTTATTTTCCTTTTTTAGTAATAAATTAGTAAGTAAGGATGATGATGCGATGATAGTTTTAAAATTCTGGGTGTCACTGCAACTGACACTTGACATTGACATTTGACAGGCGTGAATTTAAATTACTGCATAGCTCTAAAAAAAATAATACAACTGAATTTGACTAAATTCAATATCACCAATAATTTCCTGACGAAAAGTATTACTTACTATTTAAACAAATTCATTAGCACACACAAAATCATTTGTACAACTATACAAGATGTTTCGTAGAGGGACGTCCATTCATTACGCGGTTTACAAAAAAACCGTCACGTTTCCATTACCTATGTATCCACGGCATTCCACGGTTAGCCCTATACTAGATATCGCGCCCAAAAATTTACCTGCCGAGCGTTTCTCGCCTTTTCTTTTGCCGGCATAAGGTGGTTGGAAAAGGCGTAGCTAGTCTTAGGGTTGACGTTTTAAAGAAATCATATTATATATCCTATTAAAAATGATAACGTGGTTAAATAAGCTGTAAAACTATTGGGAGCATATTAAAAATCTACTTGAAGTTTCATTTTTAATTTTGTGTCTTTCAACTTCAAATAACTTCAATAACTGTCAAAATTACCGAGTTCACTGAGGTTAAAGAATGGTGATAATGGATATCCTATTCTGTGGTAATGGTCGAAGGCCATCAATGGAGTTCAAACGTCAAAATAAGGCGCAAGGCCATTCTCAAAGTCGTGTAACCCTGTAGCTCAGAGCTCAGTGGTTGGTTAATCAAAAATTAGAATGTTTTACGATTGGTCAATTAAAATTACTAGTCGTGAAGTCCCCCTTGCGCAAACGGACGTCCCTTTACTTCTATACAAGTGCCGTCGTTAGTTTCAACGTCCACACTTAGTTCTACGAAGAGTTGTCACTGACGAGCTCCTTGAGGCGCTTCTCTACGTATTGCACTCGGGTGACGAGCTTGTCCTTTGGATTGTACTCCGTGTATGGGATCTGTAGGACTTTGAAACCCTGCGAATGTTAATAAGACTATATTAGTACTAGCATCTTACTAGGACCGACGACGTTGTAAGAGTTGCAGGGAGCCGATGGATCATCATTATCATCATCATGAGCCTGTATCAGTCCACTGCTGGACATAGGCCTCTCCCATGATACGCCACTGAGCCCGGTCTTCGACTCTTCTCATCAAACTGCTGCCAGCCACTCGGCGCAAGTCGTCGCTCCACTTAGTCGCAGGGCGTCCTACACTACGTTTGCCAAGTCGCGGTCTCCACTCAAAAACACGTTTACCCCATCGGTTGTCGGTTCTGCGGTTTATAAGACCAGCCCACTGCCACTTCAGCTTGCTAATTCTCTGAGATATTTCGGAGATGGATGCAAATAGCTAATAGACGTTCATCAACAGCCTATTACGTTCCACTGCTGGGGCTCAGGCCTTTCCTAGGAAACTATGGGCCTCTACGACGCTGGCCCAGTGCGGGTTGGTAGATGTCGCATGCCCTTGAATGCTGTTCTTGGACATGCCGGTTTTCTCACGATGTTTTCCTTCACGGGTTTGAACGATGGTAAATCAACACATAACTTATTAAGTCACTAGCTGACCCGGCAGACTTCGTACTGCCTCAATCGAAAGATCAAAAACTCAATCAACTTTATTAAATAGCTATAAAGTTCAAATTGACTCTACATTTTATTTAGAAAACGTTTACATGGGAAAAAGAAAAGCGCTGTTTTTTGAGTTCTCCCGGCAATTATTCTAACTTTTCTCACCTTTTAAACCTTCCCTAGACCTCCACGAACATTTCAAGGCCGAAATTAGCCAAATCGGTACAGCCGTTCTCGAGTTTTAGCGAGAATAGCAATTGATTTTTATACATAAAGATAGAAGATTGATAGGTGCGGGGCCGTTTCGGTGGAGTTCGTACACGAGATTTTTTGTATATTAGAAGATAAGCTTACCTTTAGTTGCAATAGCTTAGTGTAGAGGCGGATGAGACCGAGCGGCGCGACCGACTTGCGTGTCATGTCGTGGTAGTCGAGTCCCAGCACCGCTATCCTGTGTATGCTGAAACCAATGCAACGTCAGTGGTTTGACCGTCTGGCAGTATCTTAAATTTAAATATGTCTATTCATACAGACTACATACCTTTTGTCTTTGGCAGCTTTTTCTAGAGGCACTGGATGGCATTTTGAATCCAATGCGAATTCAGCGTCTGAAAACGGAATAATAAAAATAAAGTACTGCGCGAGGACCTAGCAACTCTCTAAATTTAGGAAATATCGGTTCTATAATACTACTAGTTTTGGTGACCTCTAATCAAACAATTACTTTTATATTGAACAGCAAGACGCGCGGAAACACGTCATGCGTACATGGTTGAAATTCCCCCAATCCGCACAAAACGTTTCGCTTCCACATTTATAATGCGAACGACGAAGAAGTGGAACACGTTGCCAGCGTCTTTGTTTCCCGATGAGTATAACTTGGGAGCATTCAAGTCAAGAGTGAATAAAGTATCTTCTAGGCAAGCATCCTCCATCTTCGGCCTCGTCATCACTTACCATCAGATGAGACTGGGGTCAAATGCTTACCTATCTCATATAAAAAAAAAAACACAATTTAGTCCTTTTAGTTGGGCTAATTTTTTTAATTTGTTTTAGCTTGATTACTTGATAAGCTGAAATGGCAACAATGGATGGATTAGCCCTATTTTTGTCCTGTCACTAATTTTTTTTTCACCTCTTATATGGTATGACTACAAGTCACCTGACGTTAAGTGACGATGTGGTAAAATATTGGACCATTAGATGACAAAAAAAAGGTTGGGATTTTAGTGAACTTGCTCCAATTCAATCAATTAGTAATAAGAATAAATTGTCAATGTGATCGCGCAAAAAAATTACCTGCCGGGCGTTTCTTGCCTGTTCTTTTGCCGGCGTAAGGAGGTTGGAACAGGCGTAGCTAGTTTTAAGTTTGACGTTTTAAAGTGATCACAATGTATCCTATTGAATAAAGTACTATTGACTATTGAAGGTACACCTGGATACGAGGGTAACATGATGTAAACTCACCATACAAAAATCCCATGCCAGAATTGCAGTCCCTCTTCACAAACGACTCTGCGGACACTAGACTCTTGAACGTGTCCATGATGCTCTGTACATACACCTGCTTCTCCTTCGTGTACACGATGGGCACGCCCACCGAGACGTCGTCCGCCAGGCGCGGGGGCGGGGGCGGGGGCCGGGCGCTGAGCGCGGCGTACGCGTCGATCATCATCAGCTTCCGGCGGACGGGGATCGGGATTTCTGGAATATAAATAAATATCGGGGACCATTGCACACAAATTGACCTAGTCCCAAATTAAGCTCGAAACTTGTGTTATGGGTACAGTCAGCAACAAAAGTAGCTGATCTTACTAGATTTCCTAAATGTGTTTTAGATCAGTATGGCGAGGGTTTTTTTTACATTTTACAAGGTAGCGCTCTGACCACAACATAACACATCTGATTTTAAGTGATGATGTGGTCAAAGGTTGGTTTTTAAGATGATGCCGGTAATCGGATTTTGTGTTAATGTTGAGCTAGTTTTGTCGTTGACTGTACTAGACAACGATATACACACTTATATAGAGAAATAAATACTTATATAGATAGAAATATCCAAGACTCAGGAACAAATATTCGTGCTCATCACACATATATTTGCCCTTACCAGGATTCGAACCCGGGACCGCTAGCTTCGCAGGCAGGGACACTACCAACTTGGCTACCGCGTCGTCAATATGGTAACATGGATGACCTAAGGATATGGGTAGAGAACAAGCACCCAAAAAAAAAACTTTAACGAGGTATTATTGCTTGGAATAGATAGAAGGCGAATAGAAATAGCTACTACCTCATGTTATGTTACCATGTTATGCAAGGCTGCAAAGTTGTATTTTGGCGCGAGTACTTGTATTGAAACCTGAGCAAGCGAAGGACTCGCTTCGCTCATAGTTCAAAGGTACAAGACGCTGGATAACTTTGCAGTCGAGCGAAACACACACCTTCTCACCTCACTACAGCGACGAAAATGTTAGGTGCAAGAAAAACAGATAATATAAGTTTTTCTTTTGCAAGAGTCGTGCTGGCCAGTGCGATTATTCCAAAAAGAGGTTGGCACTCTGACATGAAATAAGTACTTTTGCATTTTAAGTGAACTGACGGTATGGAAAATTATTGAATAGAAAGGTTCGAATTATAAAAATACTTTCCACGCTAGCGCGCAAAATGCACTCAGATTTCGAATGATAAACAGAATCTTTCCGAGCTTGTGCGGTGAATATAATATATAGGTCTACCAGGATCTGATGGCAAAAAATAGTTTCATAAATTGCGATTTTCATATGGCAACGAAAAATTTCGAAGAATTGTTTATGGTTTGGCTTCAAATTAGTAGGAATGACAAGTCTTGATACTTTGGTTTATTGCATCTTTCGTGTGAACTGAAGAAGCTTTCTCTCGAATAGGGATCGATGAATGGTGAAAATCTTGTGAACATGTAATAAAAATTGAAAATCAGTTCATAGAACAAGATCGATTGAGATGCAGGAGGAAAGGTTTATCATAAATACTGCATCTTCCTCGTCTTCCTCTACCGTTGAAGACTTTTTTATGGATGTGCAGTATTTGGAACCATTTTCAAGTTCTGATAGCCTTTAATTAATAAATAAACTCATGGACAGAGTAATTGGAGTTTTCATCTAAATTTCGAACCCCACATTCGCCACAGTAAGATTTTCAAATATTATCCTTGATCATTGGATAAATTTTTATATTTGCATGTATCACACACAGAATCAGCCACTATAGGGAAAAAAGTATCAAAACGTTTTACTCCAATTTCCCCTAGTATTGCTAGCGTCAATTTCTTTTTTCCCTTTTCGCCATCAGATTCTGGTAGACCTATAATTATATTCATACTACAATATTATACATGCGAAAGTAACTCTTGTTACCTTTTCACGCCTAGACCGCTAAACCGATCTTGATGATATTTAGTATGGAGATAGTGTGAACAATGGGGAACGACATAGGATATTATTTATCGCGATAACCTGGATAAAATCGCGGGGAACAGCTAGTAGATAGTAATTTTTAAATTATTGCATAGGTTTAGAACTGTTGTCTGATTGGACGAATCACAAGATATAAGGGTTTGGCCTCACCTCCAGCGGAGAGCAGCTTCTCGATAAAGTCTGGCTGCAGCGTGGACGCGAGGTGGTGCGGCTGCGCCATGTTCAGGGTCACCAGCGAAAACACGAGGTCCAACCACGCTGATGTCTTGGACATTTCCTCTTCCTTTAGGGACAGTGCTGTCTGAGAAGAAAAAAATAAACTAGGATCATGTTAAACATGAAAAATAACCATAGCCTATTCTTACAGATTAGTAAAGAAAATGAATTTTACAAAATATTTCCAAAAATCAATTCATGTTACATAAGGTGATGGTTGTCTTTGAGCGGTGTGTAAAAGTGACACTCACTTTGGGTTGTTGCGCCATCTCAGTTAGTTAGTTAAATACCTGGAACAGATCCTCCGAGCCAGCTGGCACATAGTCCACTGTGGCCAGGGTGACCACCGCCGAGGCGAAGTCCCCCGCGCGGCAAGAGCCCCGGCCCCTCCGCAGCCACTCAGTCAGGGCGGCCAGCGCCGGCTCGTGCCGGTACTTCAGCAGCCCTAGCGACGTGAGGATGGAGTTGACAGCCGCCGGCTTATCCTCATTGGAAGGCAGGCATTGGATCACGTCACTGGAATTGATATTTGATGGGTCTAACTTCGATGGAATGGTATGGTTTTTACTTGACTGACCAAGGAGGGTAATTTATCTCGAGATTTCATTTTACGGACTGCTAGAGACTGAATACTTTCTCTCTGTGTGAGAAGGCCAGAGTCCCAGCAGTGGGAACGTAATAGGCTGAAAATGATGAGGGACTGGAATTTGCTCCCTGTTGCTTTTTTCCTGTAGCACCTCATGGACCAGTACAATCCACCTTCCACTGCATCATCACTTGCTATCAGGTGTGATGAATGTACTTGTATGTAAGTATGCTTCAAAATCAAAAATTCTTCATTTAATAGGATACATAAAAGTGGATGTTAGTCTTTAAAATGTCAAACTTAAGACTAGCTACACCTGTTCCAACCTCCTTACGCCGACAAAAGAACTTTACCACACTCTGTAGGCTAAATAGTTTCATTGATTTTAAGCTATAAGGAAATGGGGTGTCATTAAATTCGTCTACATACAACATCTACCAGCAAGTCCAGCATTGTGTCCCAAATCCCAGCAGTGGGAATGCAATAGGCTGATGCTAATAATGAAGGTCCAACAAAAATCACTTACTTGCATATCCTATCCAAAAGCACAGGGTCGGGGAAGTTAAGTGATGCCATTGCAAACAACAGGTCGGCTGATCTCTTCAGATCGATCACCTCCGGCTGCTTGGTGATGCTGTGAGAGAGAGCGCGGAGTAGCGGCGTGCTGCGGCGGCCTTTTTGATGCAGGGCTTTCATTACCTGAAAACATGCAAAACATTTTTTAACCCTCAGAATTTGCATTTCCGAGTGGTGACTACGAACCGGAAGACATTCTATAGGTAGGCCCCTTACTAAGTGGACCAACGACATTGTAGGAGTTGCAGGGGTCATAGCCATTCATGGTGGCGTTCAAAGGGGAATTGTCTATGCAGTAGACTTCTTCCTGCTGATGATGATGAGATTTATTTTTTTACTTATTCACAAGTTAGCCGATGAATATTGTTTTTATGCACTGAGTGATGAAACAAGCGACAAGTTGTCACTCTGAATTTTGAACTTTAACAGTAAAAAATATTGTGCAGCAATGCACGGTGCTCATCAACCTGAGATATTAGAGGCTAAACCTTTTTATGTCCTGCAGTTTCATTGGAAACCCCATTGCCATAAAACTTGTAAAAAGTAACTATTCATTCAAACTTTTTAGCGAATTAGTGGTCACAGTTACCTAGTACATATTTAATTGAAAAACAAGAGCATGATAGTTACCTTTATCATCTGTGGCAATGTCAAATTAGTGATCAACCTGGCGGCTTCATCGTCACCCGTAATGCCCAGCACAGTGCTAAGGTCCTCAGCCATCGTGAGAGAACTGATGGCCTGTGCGGATGGAGTCCTCGCAAGGATACGACAAAGCTTGAGAAACCGAGGGTCTTTCTCGAAGTTGGTTAACTTAACTTTGTTGTTGCTTGACCATTCGGAGAGGATTGATACTATCTGGAAGGAACGTTTTATAGGATTGAATCTAATCTGCTACTTCATGTGATAAGATCTCAACCGACCGACCAGCTTCAAAAAAATCTGTTCCTCATTATGTGGCGTCTTGCGCTCTTGCCTTTTTTGCCACTATGGCAAGTGCTTCTTCTTCTTCTTTTATTTAAGAGCGAAGCTCTTGTCGGTGGAGTATTTTCCATCCCGTTCTGTTCTCGGCCATCCTTTTGACCTTTCCTTGGTACGACATGACGTCAATCCTTTCTTTAACTTGATCTATGGCAAGTGCACACACCCCGAAATTGGAATTAATTGAGTGTCATCGGAAACTGATCTCTACATTCGTGGAAATATGAAAACTTATGATTATTAAGGAAAACATCGTGAAGAAACTGGCATGTCCAAGAACCATAACATTCAAGGGCATACAAAATCTACCAACGCGCACTGGGCCAGGTACTGCCAGATTACGGCCCATACTCTCTCTCTGAGAGAAGGCCAGTGTCCCAGCAGTGGGAACGTAATAGGCTAATGATGATAATTATTACTAATTAATGTTTTGCTCATACTGTTATATTTTAATATTTTTTTATATTTTTGTTTTTTACTATTTACAGGGTAGCGTTTGACCACAAGTCACCTGATGTTAAATGACGATGTGGTCGAAGATGGCGCCACGCTACACCTGGACAGGGAACTGGCTCACAAGTGAGACTGCCGGAACACACCGATAGGTGCTTGGCGACAGATTCTTAACAAGAGGGTGGTAGCTAGCCAGGCGAGTACTAGAAAATACCCTACCACCAAGCTATTGTTTATCACGTTGTTTTCCTTCACCGAAAGCTCAAGCTCTGAGCCATCATCGCTATTAATTCTTAAAAATTACCGAATATCACTAGGTACTCACTTTCAACGCATGTTTTCTAGACACAACGACGTTTTCTGCTACTACCAAAAGACTGTTTACATCTGACGCCTTCAATATCTGAGCATCAATCATCTGCATACGACTCAGTTTGGATGACTTTGGACTTGGCTTCTTTTCGTCTCCCTCTGGCGAGTTGAGGGAAGCAAATGCTGCAGCAACAAGCCCTACAACAGTCATGAAATTGCTACATATAACATACAAATGGTACGTAGGCACTCAATACTAAACATATTGATAAAATAATATATACTACAACAGTAAAATCCCATTATTATAATTACAGTAAATCAAAACAATTTAACATTTTAAAAATGGTATATCTTAATGATTATAGCAGATAACTTGGATATTGTAACGGACATCAAAAGTTAAATTTGCGTAGATTAAAAAGAAAAAAATTTCCAAGTAAGACTTGATTTACAGATCACAGTACTGTAAAAAAGTCATAACACCAGTAACACAACTTACTGTAACTATAACAACAGGGGCAGATATATTCAAAATTCCAAAAAAAAAAATTTCATAGTACATAATATGATCCCTTTAAAATGTCCAACTTAAGACTAGCTACGCCTGTTGAAACGCCCGGCAGGTAATTTTTTGGGTGCGAAAACATTAACAGTTTTAGTCTTACTACTAATTGATTGAATTGGACCAAGTTCACCACATACAATCCCGAGCTATTTTTGTCATCTAAATAGTCCGATATTTTGTAATAAGCTAATAAGATTTCTCTTGGTTGGTTGTGCACATTGGGATATGGAAATATGAACATAAACGAGTTACGGGATTACAATCAAAGCTGACCAGCCCCACAAGCAGCACCCGTTTACGAGTTGACACATGTATAATCATTGCGTCAAGTCATATCATTTATAATAACTCTATTAAACACATGTATTCATCACAAATCGCTAATTATTATCTGATATTATTATATCAATGGACAAGGCCACAATGGATATCAAATGATAGAAAACATACCTGAATTATCATTGCTCTCGGTTACGCTTTTAGAGTCTTCAACTGCCACGTTTCTAGTCAGTTCCAGTTTCTCATTCTTAAGCACGGACGCTCCAGGGGCGGTATATTTTCTTATAGTGGCTCTGGTACCTAACCTCCAAATTATTGAACCGCTGAATTTTAACATCTATAACAGATACATATTTCCACACTGAACTAAATCACAGAAACCTTTTCTTTACATGATAATTTGTGCCTAAAATGCATAAAAACTACGAATTTTATTACAAAATCTACAGAGTAACATGTCTTACATCACGACTCAAAAAGCACAGCAATTTAAATAACATCAAAGAACAGAACAATCTGAAGCCTTATAACAATTAAATTGTGTACCTTTGGGTGGTTAAAATCTAGTTTATTGGGAAAACTTGCAGTTTTTAGACCATTTACAAAACTTGGAACTATTTATCTTATTGACACTATTGACATTGACAGTTGACACTTGACAGCTGGCTGACAGGCTGATAGGCGGAGGCGACAGCAGAACTATTATCTTACTAGTGGAAAAAATTCTAAGGGCGACTTCCATTACATAAAGTGATCAAGTTCCTCAGTCGAATCTATCAAGCAAAATATTTACCATTAATTTATAGACATTACACCAACTGACAAGGACACTGGACAGTATTGATGAATATTTTGAATCTGTGGTGCAGCTCCTGGCTATGCTAGTGATGTGATCATGACACTGATTTGAGATGTACGAAGTACGAACGCGAGACGCGAATAAGCGATTAATATATTTTCAACTTTGTTGAAATTGAAAGTCACATTGGTTTTTCTGTATGTTTGGTATAACAAGTTCTTTTTTATTTCTATTATTATTCCAAACAAATCTACTTTTACATAAGAGTTTAAATTAAGGTAAGCTGCCCTTCCTTGATGATCTGTAATCGATTTTTTTGTTAATTGTCATTGTCACATATTTTTCCATCACTATTCTTAAAATTGCAAACGGCGTTCGTGGGTGGATGGTTTGTTGTGGTTTTTGTTGATATTTTGCAAAATACAGTGGAACCGGTATCGATAATTAGAAAAATGGTAAGCTTTATTAACTAAATACAACCTGTGTGTTAAAAATAACTCGGTCTCAGATAACATAAGGAAAATCAAGTCATTACGGTCGAGTACAATCATAACGAATATCAACTACTTTTCTTCTTTTTTCTCATATATCTATTGAATTAACCCTAATAGTATGCTCGTGTTAGTCCTTTTTATAGTTTGAATGTCGCCAATATCAATAATAACATGAATTTATATCATGGACATGGACATTGTAGGCAAATTATTTTGTCTACCTTCAATCCAGTATATGAATAATGTAAGTACCGGCCTTTCTCGAAGCTCTTATCAAATTTGCCCTCTTGATACCTACCTACGTCGAGAGCACAGAGCAGGGACTTGTTTTTATCTTGTAAGATGCAGCTGAAGCTATAAGTGCTCAAACAAAACACTTCACAAAGGTACATAATATAGTTTTTAGAGAACCTTGACTCAGAAATCGGCATAAGAAGTTTCTATTTATTTCCTTTGTTCATCCATGTAATTAAAACTGGCTTTGCTACTCAATTTCTTGTATAATTAATGTCTGAACTGATGGTACACTATGTCATAGTTATTGTTTTAAAGTTTCAAAATAAGAGTTGATATTTGCTGTTAACTCATTTAAGATTCAGTTCCCAGTCTGGCCATTATAGGTGTAGTAATTCAGTAGTACCTTTTATCACATTGTTGCTTAGCACGAATACTGTACTAAGAAGACTCGGGTCAATAAACTTCCCTGTAAATATGTAAAGAAACTTTGTAATGACCTGTTTAAGCAATTACCAAGCTTGTCATGGGTACAATATAGATTTGTAGATATTAAATCAATTGCATTAAAATCCGTTGCATAGTTTTAAAGATCTAAGCATAAATAGGGACAGCACGATGCGACTTTGTTTTATACTATGTAGTGATAGTGATTGGCATCTCCAACTGTCTACAGATATAAATGATGATGATATTGATAAATAAAAAAGTCTTAATTCCTGTTTTAGTGCCATTTTGAGCATTTTAGGGCCTTCTATCTATGGCTAATACCTTGCGTATGGACATAAAGTATTAATCTCATGAAATATGGAGATTTTGCATGATCTTTTGATTTTGATTGATCAAGCAGCTTAGAAGAAAATTTAAGAGAGGCATACATAATATCTAGATGACAATTTTGAAATACATTAACCTTTTGGGTACCACAAAAGAAATTTTAAGCCACATAGATACGAGAAGTACCTGGTCCATATCTGGTTTTCCAAACAATAAAAACTTCGAATTCACTAGACAAGAAATAATTTCCCTTTAAACCACATCATTAGGATTATGAAAGCGACCCGTTTTCAAACCTCATTCCCAGAATTAAATTTTAAATTTGTTTGTTTGAAAAATTGTTGGACATTCCCAGAAATTATCCAGAGGGGCACGCTGATCTCTATCAAAACAATATTTCAAAGAACTGTCACGCTTGTCCGAGCCTAAAGGGCTAATTAAATGTGATAAATCTGGATATATGTGTCATGTCGGAAAATAAAGATTTTCTACATGAATGTGTTTAAGCTGCAACGGTCGGCGTTAACGCCTAGCGCGTGAGCGTATAGCGTAATAATGGAAAGGGTTCAGAGAGTGTTCTATGCCATGGTAAATACCGCACTTAATAAAAAGATACTAGGTTTAAAAGAATGGCCAATTAGGATATAGGAAACTGGAACATTTTTGTTAATTTTTAATTGTTTTCAAAATATAAAAAAACCTAGCAACTATTTTTTAAATTTGATTTTTTTTTGTGTTAGTCATGTTATGTTTCTGTGTTTTAAGTTTCTCGAAATAAACATCATGATCGACTCGAGAGGGCAACTATGTTTTTTACTTGTTAAATTATAGAATCGGTTGAACGAGTTTACGTTTCGCAAAAACTCATTCTAGGCCACTGAAGTGCTTAACCCTATCAACGCTTTATAAACAAGAAAACACACGAGAAATCTTATTATTATTTTTAAAAAACGTCAGTTTATTCTAATTGCTGTACAAGCGGAACTGCGGCCAAAAACAAGTCTTACCCAAAGCCACAAGACGCCCACAGATTTGGACGCCAAACTTTGCGGTCGGTACTTATCTAAAAAGGGCACCCAAAGGCCAATTAAAAAGCGAATCTGTGAGACACTTCACTCTGCCAGGGCCGGATTAATCATTAGGCACAGTAACTGCCTAGGGGCCCCGCGTTGACTAAAGGCCCCATCAAGAAGTGCACGCATCAAGGAACAAAAACTTTTCATGGAACGAGAATTGTATTTGAAAATGGTATCCCGTCCAAAATACGTATATATATTTTTTTTTTATTTTATCCCTAATTCCCTACTAATATTATAAATGCGAAAGTAAACTCGTGTTTGTCTGTCTCGCTGTCACGCCTAAATTACTGTCCCGATTTAAATGAAATTTGGTACGGAGATAGTTTGAACCCTGAGAAAGGACATAGGATACTTTTTATGCGATAAACTGTAGCCCACGCGGCTACAGTTTATCACGATAAAAAGCTGGTTATGAATATAATTGCATTGAGATAGAAAAATGTATTTTATAAAGAAAGTAAAGGGGCCCTGAGATTGCATTGCCTAGGGACCTGACAGGGTTAATCCGGCCCTGCACTCGGGTACGAAAATAGTCCCGGGTCTAGCGCGGTTTTCCGCTTGACGTGATTAATGACAGCAGACAGCGGATTTCATTCGGATGCTGGAAGTCAGGTTAATTAATACCGACGGTAGGCACGGAAGCTGGCTTGTATTGAGATGAGACAGATCGTGTAAGGTATGGGATTATGAGATAGGCCGGGATGGAAATAGTTGGGGACTGTTTCTGTAAATGTGTAGTCGCTGAACAATAATACATTTTCCGATTACGTGCATCATCTTCAACACCAACCTTTCCCCACATCATCACTTAAAATCAGGTGTGCCATGTTGTGGTCAAAAAGCAACCGTGTAAAATGTAAAAAAAAAACTTTTTGGAAAATCGAGCATGATCAGCTACATTTTTCGCTGACTGTTCCTATCTTTTTTTAAAGTTTTTGTGTAAAATGGCCTGTATTCAATTTTCTACATCATCAATCTGAAAATATCACTAAAGCTATACCTGAAAATATCACTATAGCTATATATATTAATAATAGCATTATTAACCCCCGCCTACGTTAGTATTCGTTTGTAGAGTTCTGCCGGGTTTCGTAAAATCAAAATCAAATCAAAATCAAAAATATGTTTATTCAATAGGATACATTGTGATCACTTTAAAACGTCAACTTAAAACTAGCTACGCCTGTTCCAACCTCCTTACGCCGGCAAAAGAACAGGCAAGAAACGCCCGGCAGGTAATTTTTTTGGCGCGATCACATTGACAATTTTATTCTTATTACTAATTGATTGAATTGGAGCAAGTTCACTAAAATCCCAAGCTTTTTTTTTTGTCATCTAATAGTCCGATATTTTTTATTTAGCTTTACTAATAAGAAGATTTCTCTTGTTTGGTTGTACACATTGGGATATGGGAACATGAATATTAACGAGTTGCGGGATCACAACCAAAGCAGACCAGACCCCACAAGCAGCACCCGTTCACGAGTTGACGCATGTGCCAGCCATCGCTCTCCTCGACCATATGAGAGGGAAGAGGGCGACCCGACACATGACGCCGCTGCAAGCAAAGTCACTTTCGTGAGCATGACTGTTTTGGCTGTTTACCGAAAATGGTTAGAATAGGGGAAATAGGGAGAATAGATAGATAGAAAGAAAGATAGATAGATTAACTACAATCCCAAGCTTGTTTGTCATCTAGATAGTCCGATATTTTATAATAAGCTTTACTAATGAGATTTCTCTTTATACGAATTTGAAATTTTGTTATAGACAAGTCTTGAATTTCACTTGGGATTTTGTTGAAAAAGCGTACACATTGACCTTTGAACGAGTTGCTAACTTTATGGAGCCTAGTGGTGGGTACAGCAATTTTATCTTTGTTTCTAGTATTAAAATTGTGATAATCACTTCTCTTTTTGAAGCTATTTAAATTTTTCCGTATGTACATTACATTTTCATAAATATATTGACAAATAATCGTAATCGTACTCGTACTAGTCGTAATCCAACGAGACAACTATGCCTACGACTCGTGTGCGGAAAGCCTTAATCCAATAAGATTGCTTCGTTTTTCTGTCGCATCATAATACAGTGATCTTATTGGTGAGTTTTTCCAGCTTCTTCACCAATGTTGTTGGAAACTATGTCTAAATATTTATTTGTGTATGTGTTTGTTCGCAGGCGGGGGCAGATGGCGTTGGTGCGCTGTAAGCGTGCCCCGCTCCCCGCCCCCTCCCGCGCCTATAGTGCTCCGGGTAATGTAAGGATACCGGCATTTACTTATACTGTGATAACTATTTCGCTCTTTGCTAGTATAAGAGAAGCGAAAAAAATTGGTGATGAGCGAAGCGAGCGCAGCGAGCAGAATCTTTAGTGGAGTGCAAGTCGAGTTTAAGAATTAATAATTTAAGTAGAGAATGCAGTATTATCTTACCACATAATAAATAAATAATGGCTACGTATTACATATGTACGATTAATAATAAATAATAATTCGTTTAAAACATGTATTTCTTTCGAGTGACGATGCGAGCTTGTCGCTTCCCTAATGGTAAGCGTTAAGCTTCACACGCTTGTTACAATTCATTGTTATCTAGAATTTTGTACTACACCAGTTCAAAATCTGCGGGTCAATGCACTGCGCCCGTCACCCTGAGATATCTGATGCCGTATCAATTCACTAGAAGGAAACATTCTCACATACATCTGTCCTATTTTTGCAAAGATGTAAAAGCTCTTGATAATTGCATAGTGTTACTTCGAAAGCGTATCTTAAAAGAACCCTTTCTTCACAGAAACCGCAGAGGTTGTGCAGAGTTTTCCACGCGACTTGCATGAAGGAGCTCCGATGGATCACGCGACGACTTGTATCAAAAGGTAAGCTGTTATAGAATTTACTCAAATCGCTCGCCGCAATGCAAGGTGGAGCGACGACTTGCGCCGAGTGGCTGGCAGTAGTTGTATGAGAAGAGCCGAAGACCGGGCTCAGTGGGGCACTTGGGGAGAGGCCTATGTCCAGCAGTGTACTGATACAGGCTAATGAAGGAAATAAAAAAATCATACTACGCGTTTACGCTACAAAAAGCACATATCCACGAAAAATCACGTTTCTAGGACAAGCTGGTTAAGTTCTTCATAGATATGTCTCCAAAGTCTAGAGTACAACCATGTTAAATATAAGAAAAGATATATAAATCATTTCAATCGTCAGCTAGCACCCTAAAACGCAGACAGATTTGCCAAAAGCCCATTCACCTTAAAATTATTCAACAAAAATACAAACAAACGAAAATGACTCTCCTATTTCATGCTTTCCCTCTGTTCCTTGACTCGCGTCCCCTCGCCCGATCGATACCGTGCTAGGGGTTCGATCCCCGACCTGCACGTAGTATAGGAGCTAATGTTACATTTGGTTACTAATCAAAATTCCTTTTTTTAGCAATATAGCCTATATGTTGACTTCAGTGTCAGCTTTTTTTTAGTCTGTACGTATTCAAAATACATTCTCACTTTCCCACTTTCACTGTTTGTCAGGCGTCCCTTCGATGACTTGCATATTGTGTAGGTGCTAATGACACATCTATTCACGATTCAAATTCATAGATAGCTTAACTTCAATTGTGGGTGCGCCATCACACTAATACGAGTATTATGAATGCGAAAGTGTTTGTGAGTGAGTGCATGAATGTATGTTTGTTATTTCTTCACGCTGAATGCAGATAGCTTATCATCATTATCATCATCTGCCTATTACGTTCCCACACCTAGGCCTTCTATCAGAAAGAAAGCATACGTCATATTCTACAACGTTGCCCCAGTGCTGGTTGGTAGATTTCCAACGCCGTTGAATATTGTGATTCTTGGACTTTCAGGTTTCCTCACGATGTTTTCCTTCGTTATATTAGAGTGAAGGGAAATCTTTCATAGGTGCGGGCCGTGATGGGATTCAAAGTTACCACCATTGCCAAATTGAAACAATTCAACAGAACCCAGCTCGCATCCGCTCCAGTTTTTGTTCGGCCCTTTATTGCGGGTGTGCTGAACTTTGACTGACATTCGTGGCAGCAGCTTAGACTGGCGTGTTAAAAATTAATGTTTCACAAAAATAATGCAGCAGTGTATTGTGGATAACTGTAGGTAGTCATTTGAATGCGGCTCGTTGCATAGAAAATGTTCATTTGATTTATTTTACAACTAACATTATACGTGAATGAATTAGCAAGCTGAAGTGCCAGTGAGCTGGTCGTATAAGCCACAGAACCGATAACCGTTGGGGTAGACCGCAATTTGGCAAACGTAGTGTAGGCCGCATTGAGACTGGTTGGAGCGACGACTGGTAACGAGTGGCTGGCAGTAATTGGATGAGAAGAGCAGAAGAACGGGCTCAGTGGCATACCTTGGGAGAGAGCTATGGCTAGCATTGGACTGACACAAGCTGCTGATGATGATGTTGATGATATTACAGGACAATGATTTGGCTCGTGAGCTCGATTCTTGCAATGAGCTTGAGCCTTCGGCGAAGGAAAACGTGATGAAACCATTGCTTGCCAGTAGGGTAATTTAATATTTTCAGTGCTCGCTTGGCTAGCTTTATCCACGTGACAAAAGGACCGCCACCACGTGTATCGTCTATCGTACAAATGATACCCCTTATACCTGATAGTTTACAATTTATCACAAAGACACGGGTGATCGCTGGTAATGACAAGACGCTGGGTAGGAGTGATGACAGGACCCCTGCCAATTTCAATACCTTTCTGTTTGGATGAGCAGTCGTTTGTCATATTCTAGGCTGAAGGATTTTAGGCGAATGTTATGTTGAAATGTTTTAAGAAAAATAATTTTGTTATCGGCGCTATAGGTCTCATTAATCCAGTTCCTGTGGTGACACATTCGACCGACCGTCGCTTAACTTCAGGTGACTTGTGGTCAAACGCAAAACAGCAAGAATTATTTAGTAGACAATCTGAAAAAATATTCAATAACTAAAAACAATAGGTACAGCAGAAAAAATGTATGAGTGACATGACGAGCAGGGTCATGCGACTAATCGTAGCGGCACAAATCGTTGACTGTACCATCCTATTACATCGAATAGGATTACAATTGGGAATTAAAGGGCACAAAGAGATTTAACACCTAATATCTAAGGGTGACGAGCGCAGTCCAATACCGCGCAATATTTTGAACTGCTGAAGTTCATAATTCTAGGTGACACGCAAGTGTCGTAAGTGTGACGCTTACCATGAGGCGAGCGACTTGATCGTATCTTCGCTCGGTTGCATCAAAAAAAATCTTGACTGAGTTCTCTGACGAAGATCTTGGGATAAAAAGTCTCTCACACGACACTAACGTAACAAAAAACAGCTCTTAGGGTGAAAAGCTTCTCTTATACGACACTAACGTAACGGAAATCTCTGTTAACCCCAGAAACTACGTTTCCACGTTCAATCGAGGGTGAGGGCTGACACAAACGGCTATTGCTTTACAGAATGGTATTGATCCCGTCATTAGCTGGTCTCCCCTCTACAAGTGATGTATTGGATACTATCAACTAAACAGCGTGTTGGTTGATAGAAGACGTTAGGTGCGCAGTACTGTTGCATAGTCTGTGGTTGGGTTCAAGATTTGAAATGTCACATGAACTTTTTTTAAGATGACGAGACTAGAAAATCGTGGGCCTTATGGTAATGCACGCTTGCCAATTACATTTCAGTGCCACTCAGAAATTTGAAATTAGCAACTGGCTCGTAAATGATGGATAAACAAGGTTAAACATTACAAAAGGAATAAAAAACCCGACTGCGCCAAAATAAAGTACCCTATGTCACTACCACAATTAATAGAGGCGAATCTAATGACACCTCATATGTGAAAATCTGTCAAGCCATTTAGGCTACAGACGGTGCCAAAGAAAAATACATACATACACTCGAAAAACATAACCCTCCTTTCGCAGTCGGGCAGAAAAGTACGCGTTTCTATACCATTCATCGATAACGATGAAACTTTGGTGTCTTTAGGTTTATATTTTGATGGAACTACTAGAGGCATCAATAAACTAAAATCAAAAACGCGTAGAGTAAATTAATGACCCCCTCCCCTCGCTCGCTTGCGTTATTCATTACATTTTCATCGTTCATGGACTCCCCTCCATCATAATCATCCCCATCGTATTGCGATTATAGCAACAGAGATATCTCACAGATATGACGTGTCAATGGGAAACCTCTTCATCTGCTGCCTTTGAGAGATTGTCCAATCAGGCTCCCAGGTGTTTTTGTATCACCAAAAAGTCTGCACTTTTGACTGCATATTCCATGGAAATGGAAGGATTTCATTTGATTTCCAAAGATTATTTGGTTGGTTGCATGTTTGAAACCTTTTTGGCTTTGAGTCCAGTTAGGTTTCAATTCAATTGACGTCTCTTTAGATGCCTAGAAGGAAGAAGTAAGATGCTGAAGAGAGAGAGATATAAGTCTCTACGGATTTCGGAAGAAGATTATTGTAGAAATTCGAAGAAAGGCCCTTGCATTCTAATGGCCGGGTCCGACGGCTTCCTTTTCAACAGATCAGACCGGACAGTGCACATACACCCTGCCTGTGGCCGTCCGGCGTGCTTGCTCGTCTGATCGTTTCTAAGGTTCATTTTCCAACAAATCAAGCCGTGCCAGACCAGAAGACCCACCGTGGGACCGGATTGTCCGTCCTCGTCCATGGCTATGCGTCCTGGTCTGATGATATCCAGTGGCGTAGCTGCCGGGGCGCTAGATGGCATAGTGCCCTGGGGCCCCCGAGCTCAGGGGAATCTGGAGTACGACGAATACGGAACAAATGATTTTAAATAGTCTAGTTGGGGGCCCTAGTTTATTTTTTGCCCCAGGACCTTTGGTTAACTAGCTCCGCCACTGATGCGATTCTAAACCTTACATGAGTAGGGCATTAGGTTTATTTTCAAAATTTCGTTATTGAGTTACGTGATCAGCTCCATCGGCTATTCTGGGGTACGATCAATGCTCCACGTGCCAGGCTCACGTGGCCGATACAACGTTCATGTGGCTTCACCAACTAAATGTTACTTCGAATATTATTATTTACTAGCTGTTCCCCGCGGTTTCACCCGCGTGAACTACAAAAGTCCTATGACCTTCCGCAGGGTTCAAATTTCTAAAATAAAAGTTGCCTAAGTTACTTCTTATAACATTAGCTATCTGCGAGTGAAAGTCCCGTCGAAATCGGTCCAGCCGTGTATTATGTTAGATTAGCCGGAACAAACAGACGGACAAAAATTAAAAAAAAATATTTTTGGGTGTACATAATTATATACTTTCATAGGCATTTAGTGAAAAGCTGTTACTTTAAAATTACAAACAGACACTTCAATTTTAATTATTTGTATGTATGTATGTATACATTATGTTGTTATGTACATGCGACGCGGAGCAATTGGGTCGCGGGGTCTCACGTGTTTGCGATACCTAGGTTGATTGCACTATTGCCAGTGAGTAATTAATATAGTTGGGTAAAAGGAAAGGAATAGAAAAGGAGTCAAAAAGCATTTTAAATCTTTTTAGGGTTCCGTACCCAAAAGGTAAAACGTGACCCTATTGCTATGACTCCGCTGTCCGTGACACCAACAGTGATAGACAGTTGAAATTTTCACAGATGATGTATTTCTGTTGCCGCTTTAACAACAAATAGTAAAAAAATAACAAATATATATATATTTTTAAGTGGGGCTCCCATGCAACAGACATGATTTTCTTGGCTTGCTTTTATAGATAATGGTACGGAACCCTTCGCACTTGGCCGGTATTTTTACCACTCGCTAGCGTCCCAATTTCTGGACAGCTATTTTTTTTCTCAAACTTCAATCTAGTCGTCTATGCATCACAAATATGCCAGACAGACGTGAATTCGAAGCTTCTTCTAAATAATTCGCAAGTTCAGCCGGGTTCAACGATCGCAACGTTGCGTAAAGTTGCGTGCTTCAAACAATATGCAATTTTCATTGTTTCCGTTCGTAATATTTCTACTTTGCAATTTGTATTCGTCGGTGACCGTTTCCTTCGAAACAACGCGATATGAATATATTAATATCTGATGGATATATTTTTTTTTTTTTTTTTTTTTTATTTATTTGTCAGAATATTGTGCTTATGATAGTAGTGATTATAGTGTTTCAAATATTCTACCGTTTCCGGTGTACAAATATTATATTTAATAGATATAGGAAAATAATAGCATGCAATGTCAAAGGAAATTAATGAGAAAATAATAATAATAGAAAGGGTCAATGTCAGGAGTTGTATGAAGAAAGGGCCATCTTGAGAATAATAGGTATTTAAGTCATATTTAGCGATAATCATAGAAATTTAAGATAGTCAAATTAACCCATCATTCATAAACTCTTGCACTGAGTAATAACATTTGTCAATAAATAATTTAGTTTTGAGTCTATTGTAACATAATTCTTTGTAGTCCTCTGGTAATTTATTATATCTGATGTATTCTCAATGTTTGTAGGTGACTTGTCAGTGTTTCTTATTGACAGCTGCAGATTCCTCCATTTATATAAAATACTAGCTGTGCCCCGCGGTTTCACCCGCGTGGACTATGAAAAAAAAATTAATTAAAAAAATAGATGTTGGCCGATTCTCAGACCTTCCCGATATGCACACAAAATTTCATCAAAATCGGTCGAGCCGTTTCGGAGGAGTATGGCAACGAAAACTGTGACACGAGAATTTTATATATTAGATAACGTGGACTTTTTTGGCGGCAATCGAATTGTCAACGTGAAAATTTTGTTTTTATTTCCAAAACTTGTGTTTCTTCGAGTGATAATGTGTAATATTGGTGGATTATTAACCATTATGTGTTCGTTAATGTGTACGAGTGTGGGAAATTGAAATAAGTTGTGAAAGTGACTTTTCTAATTGCTCAAAAAAGTCCGTGTAAAGTTTAAGTAAAGCGCCACTACTTTACTTAAACGGTATCCTCATCCCATCATCTCATCATCATCATCATCATCATCATCATCAAACTTGATTCAACTCTCTGAGTTTGAAATATTTTATACTTGACACTGGCAAATACACTAATCGTGTGATGCCATAACAAAACAAAAAAAAATAATATAACGTAACATTGTAGAGTTGAACAGGTCAGCATATCAAAAGGGCCGTACGTTGTTCTGCGTATTCGAGCATAGACAGGGAAATAATGAGGTCGACCTGAATTAGGACAAAACCGCTCTAATGGGCAGGACAACGCCCTCAGGCGCTCGTTTGTACCTTTTTATAATAAAATTGGGCGATTTCCTTAATGTTTTCCTCAGCGTTATGCATAATCGTCATGGTCAAAAAACATATGGATGATAATGTATAAAATCAGTTGATTTTCATTAGTCTCGCTTGTCTGGGAAAACGTCTCGACCGACTTGAACTTTTGTTGTTGTGTGCAGTAGTCAGGACGAGGTTTGCTCCAAAGAAAATTGTTGGAAAACCTACTGAAAAAGTGAAAAATTTCAGGAAAAATGAAAGCGCTTTTTTCTATTGGATTTTTGTACAAACTCAAGTTACATTATATTTACCAATCCGCGCGAAGCCGTAGGGTCACTAGTGGATAATAGATTAGTATTAGTACATAAGTGAAGGATTCGAACCTTCAACTTCAACTGTAAAGTACGCCCATGAAGCTTAACGAGCCCTTGTGTTTGTGAACTTGGAATTGAATCAGTTGGCCTTGTAACATCTGAAAACAGTCACGACCCTTTTGTAAGCGCTTTCAGGCTATTGATGTGGCTGCCTTTTGAATCGGTAACCTTCGATGGCAACTTGAAGGGCCTAAAGGTGGAGACTGACACGAGCATACACTCGATGTGAGCACGTTACAAGTCGAATATTCGGCATGTAAGTACAGGCGGCCGAGTAGCTCGCGAGCGCCGAGCACCCGAGCGTCCTCCACCCGAACGTCCTCCACCCGGCTGACGGTTTTTTGGCGAATCCCTTCGAATGTTACATTAGACATTAGAAGTCAGTCGCTAACACGAGCGCGCTCTATTGACTACAACTGCTGGGGATGGAGCACAGTCGAGCATATATTCGTCGCGAAGATTCAGATGTCGTGAGCATTTGCTCACAACGAACAAATTCTCCATGTTCAATGTTCACATCGAGTGAATGCTCAGGTCAGTCTCCAGAGAACAAGAACCGTAGAAGTGATTGCGTATCCTCCAATCAGAATGTAAGGATAATCCGGTTCGCCTTGGACTATCGATCGTATACTCCCACATGGAACCAGTCTGTGGTGGCTGGTACACACTACTGCAGCACAATTAGGACTTGAATACCGGAATTCTTGAGCTCGTTATACCGGAATCTAGGAAATTGTTTTCGGTATTCGAATACCGGTTAGATATTGGTTATATATGACGTCTTTTTCATTTGCATAATTTAGGCTTGTTCCATGCAGTAGAATGTATTTTTAGCGATTTTACTTTGTGATTATGTGAAATGCAACACCGAATTAAGTAATAATATTGCTTGTAACTCACTAACCACTCGATGCCATTAAAAGTATTTCCGTGCTAATGGATAATACCGCTATCAATACCGGAATGTCGAGATTGGGCTTCCAATATCTGATTTCATTCTGGTACTGGGAATTTTCCGGTACTGCACGCTCTAATGACAATCTGTGTGCATATAGGATCCCTCGCGGTCTCGCGGTATCTCGTTTCGATGCAATTGGCTTTTAAACTTTGATGCGGTTGCGGATTGCGGTGTTAGGTACCTACAAGAGGCTCAGTCTGAGTATTTTGTCTATGTTTAAAAAAAGCCTATCATTCGTTTATAAAGATCGTTTTCAGCAGATGTTTAAAAATCTTCAGTCACAGTTATAAAATTTTCTGCCTAATTGCTTCTTTGTAATACCGTCTCATTTGATGAGTAACCAGATAGGAATTCAGTTGTATCTAAATGCGACGTACTCATTGTGTATGATGCCAGCGGTATTCGGCAAGGACCACTTTTTAGATAAAAAAATAAATCCGTCGCTAAATTCATCTGTACCGCTGAACATGTTTCCAAATTGCTTGTTATGAGAACAGAGTGGTCCCGGTAGGCGCATAGCAGTGATACAGAGATGGCTATATTGGCACGATAACAAAGTGAGTTTAATGAAAGTGCCCGGTAACAGCTCTCGCGAACGAAGCTCTCCCTCATCACACCCATTCAAGTTCACTCCGAGCGCGCCACCACCCTAACGTCTACCCGAAATTCGATTTCATGCTAATCTGCACCTTCCACAGACAATATAGGCACTCGTTTCGTGTGCATGCTGTTCTGTTTTAAGCCGCTACGGATGTTAGTCATGTTTGTTTGAGGAGCCGTATCGTCGCACGTGAAATTCTACCGTATTTGTCGTGTGCAGAGGTTCGGTTTCGCTTTTCAGGCATGCGCACATACGCAGCCTCCCCTAGGGTGCGCGCGGTCGATCCTTCCAGTCGCCTCGCCGGCGTGGCCCGGACAACTTCCCGGACGGATCGATCCGCAATAATATATTAACCCACACAAAACAAATCCACGTTCTCCTTGCCCGTGTAAGGAAAATTGTCGGTGCTTTAAATGGAAATGGTTTCGCGTTCTTAACTTTTGCGGTTAATTTCGTAGAGATATAATTTGCAAGTGATTTTCTTTTACATTTGTCAGCATATTCCTGTGTGGATGCTGACGAACTGTCAACAGTGATAAAGGGTAGTGATGTGAAGTGACGATTGGTGGGATACGGTCCAGTGACGTGTTTTATTCGCGATTTTACTGCAGTACACCGAGCTTAGTTTAACAGGCTTAGTTATACGTCTACAGTATTATTTAGTAAAGGCAGGAGTATTTTATTAAGAGGTACTGTTTGGTTTGATGTATTGGATATCGTCCTGTGCCCGCTTGTAGTTAGGACTGCAGTTGTGACAGCAACGCTTTGTCTGCGGCGATATATACGATGAGCTTAGTCAATGTCTACGACAGTATGCGGAACTGAGTCAATCGAATGCATTCTATTGATTGTTATGTAATGCGAAACTTTCTGATTAACCTTAGGGAACCTGCCACAGTTTTGGCTGTGATTTGATCTTCTGCCATCGTTCTTATGACAATTTGCTAATGGAAATATGAAATGTAGAGATAGATGAGAGCGTAAAAGGAGCATAACGCGAGGATAGTCATAACCGCTTGATTGATGACTAACATAACGATTCGCCAATGAAAGTTTGCATCGCTCTTCTGACGCAACTCATGTCAACTCCGATAGCAAATTAAACGCGATGGTGTCACGCCGATAAATATTCAAACAAAGACATTCTTAGTATCTACCAAAATGGAAATGGATGGAAATTATTCTGCAGTAAAAGCTTTAATGTTCCAATTAGGATTATACGAATTGAATTTTATTTTCTTTATCATTGTCTAGTGTTGCTTGTACCTTTTGCGATTCAAAACATAAGATACAGACAGAACTGGGATTATATTCATTGTATTCCAAAAAGGGCTAGCGAATATTCGATCATTTTGTTATCTAGAACATGTCCTTTTGTAATCAGTTGACTAAATTAATTATTTTGTCCATGCCAGTTGGATTATTAGATAGATTCAACTAATGTAATTCTTTCACAGTCATATTTTAGTGTTCTGGTTACGATAACTGTTCCTAAACGTAACTATTCAAGAACCAAAGTAAAACTAAGGCAAAAATAGAACTCGGCATAAATGGCCGAAGCATTAGCATAAACGACTAAAGTTCGTGGCTAAATTATTCGCTGGAGGCAACCTGTGGGTCGTCGATAACGCCATGTTTACTGTCACATAGCGCAAGTCAGACTGAATTTCGGTGCCTTCGCCACGATGGATACCATAGACCATCCATACTGACTTATTTGGACATATCGCCTTTTCTACGCGGTGGACTTCTGCAACCAAAGACTGTTTAAGAGTTTTCACTGAGGAAATCTCTAAGCAAAGTATTGCCTTCTCTGTGAACTGCTTCATCTATATCTCTTAAGGTTGTAGAATAATTTGAAATTGTCAATTCAACCATCTTCACACACTGCGCAAGTCAGAGGAAGCCAGAGTGTCACCTATCTCACTTGGACTTATCAACATTCTTTGCTATGTAGCTTTAGATTGTTTAAAACCTCTGGATCGCCGATTGAATGCTGTAGTTTGCCAGGCGAGCACTAGAAAATGCCCTACCACCAAGCTATGGTTTCATTACGATGTTTTCCTTAACCGAGAGCTCATGCTCATTTTAAAATTCGGAACCACGACCTACGGGACGCAAGTCGATGTCACTACTACTAATGATCGTTTCAAAATGTTTTAATTACTGATTTGTGGAAGGAAAATCACGCAAGCACTGCAGGTAATTGTACCTATAGGTTGTCGATTCAGCAATGTTTACGGTCGCAATGCGCAAGTCTGTCTATGTGGCTGAGTCTCATACGATCGGCGCCTCGACCCTGGCTGCATGCCAGACTATCAGCTGATTTGGATGGCTTTCCATGCTCCACGGTGGTGACTTCGTTGGCATTTTAATGAGTATCGATTTAAATTGAAGCTTTGACAGACTGTTTAGTATTGTTGGCAACAGCTTTGCATCAGACAATACGGGGATTTTAAGTTTAACATGTTCGTTTGGACGCTTAAAGGTTAGAGGCTGGGAAAAGTGCTACATAGTGACGAGAAGTGAATGTTGCTCGTTTGATGGTAAGCGTTACACTTGCCTATTACTGTTCATTGCCACTCAGAATATTAAACTTCTGCAGTTCAAAATCCTGTGTGGCAACGCACTGCACCCATCACCCTTAGTTGTAAGATATTAAATGTCTTCATGCCATTCACTGGAAACATTGCCATGCGATCTGGAACACAGTAATGCCTGCACATCACTACTTGGCTTACCTTCTAACTCACTGATGAGTGCAGTGAGTTATAAGGTGCTCATAGCTAACTATGTACATCTAGTTCATGCTTGAGGTGGAGTAGCAATACTGGTTTGGAATTTGTCTCGTATTCCACTTTGTCTTTTCTTCCCAATATCCTTCAGTGTACTGAGCGTATGTACAGAATCCACTATGGTTTCCATCACGATGCTTATATACCTTTCGAGTTTGGATTTTTGGACTTTGATATCTACTATGGCATATATAACTGTTATAGCATTATCATCAAGCGTAGCAGAAGGTTTGCTTTGCTTACTTTGCGTAACGTTTGCTTCTTCGCAATCATTATCTTGATATACTTCCGACGGTTGCGTGTACTTATTACCATATTAAAGTGTGCACTGACTACTTGTTCTATTGAAGATATAACATTATTGGAACGTGTGCACTTGTGCAGTTTCATATTCCATTCGTGACTTAGCTTTTCTCTGAGTAGTGGTCGCGTACACTTCCGGTTTGAACGTCAAACCCGAAATCTTTATTTTGCGTTGAGATATATGTGTATATAATTTGATCTGATCATCATCGGTTTGTGGTTGTGGCTGTGAGAACTAAATAATTGAGCTAAATATTTGAGCTCAAACTTAAAGTTCGTATCTAATGGCTGAGATCTAGATCCAACTGACCTGATCATGCTAAGAAGCTTATGTGTCAGCAATACAGTTTTGATATTTTTATGCAGTAGTTCTTGAGCTAAATTATAAGGTAAAAAAAACAACGGGGAAGACACAGGAAGACAATTAAAAAAAACCTATAACAGGAGTTGTAGGAACATTCCTGACAGGCTCTATGGAAATATTTCTGACGTAGATTTTGCAACCTTTACAGTTTTGAATTACTGAAGTAAAGAGTTGTTTCTTTTCAAATATCTCTTGCAGCGCATACCTAATATTCCATGTCATTTCACGACGTTATTAACCTCGCAGGACTTGACACCGTAAAACATTTTAGTCCTGTTTTATAACTACGACGACGACGTGGCCATCATGTATGTAATATCCATTAGTTCGTCGGAGGGCACGCCCGTGTCGCAGTTGATTAGTTTTGAAACATTTATGTTCTATGAATTTTGTAGCTGTATGAAAAACTGACTCGTTGATTAGTTGTGAGTTTTAGTTTAGTTATTTAGTTAGAGGTTAAGGACCTGCTATCTACAGCTATCTACTTCTATCTATCTAAGCATCCCCCGCAAGCGACAGAGGGGGTAGGTACCTTGCGCCGCACTGCGAGTACCAAATAACAATGCAAGGCATTATTTTCGAAAAAATAGCTTCTCGGCCCTCTGGATATTTTCGTTTTAAATATGTTTGTGGTATTTTCAAATCTGGAGAAAAGTGATTGTAACTTTTAATAGTAAATAGTACTTTATTCAATAGGATACATTGTGATCACTTTAAAACGTCAAACTTAAAACTAGCTACGCCTGTTCCAACCTCCTTACGCCGGCAAAAGAACAGGCAAGAAACGCCCGGCAGGTTATTTTTTTGGCGCGATCACATTGACAATTTTATTCTTATTACTAATTGATTGAATAAAAGGAGCACACTGCACTTTTTTTTAAATATATCATCATCATCAGCCTTTCTTACGTTCCCACTGCTGGGACTCTGGCCTTCTCTCAGAGAAGAGAGAGAAGGATAAATATTATATACTTATGGTTTTTCGCAATATTTCTTCCAAGAAATCCTGCTGTGTATCATGTAGATTAACTTCTATTTTTTTCAATTTTACAATTATAATTACAGAAGGAAATGGTTATAATGAACGCTATTCCTTTCATTTAGACCTACATAGGAGCTCTCTTAACATGTTTAAGAAAGACTTGATTTTGTTCACAGTCACATTTGTGTTTAAGATAAATGTTATCTGTTTGATAATTCACTATCTCGACCTTGCACAAGAGAATACCGTTGTTAAATCTGTTAAACACACGAAGATAGCTTTGTCTTGTCGTTGATTTTTATTGTACAATATTATCTCGCCGTAAGGTCGAGGACAGTTTATTTTGTCTCTTATCAATGCTATGTATAAATATTTAGTGGTGTAAAGCAAAGAAAAATGAATGAAACTTGTGTTTTCTATACAACAGTAATACTCAGTGGTAATGACGTCGGCTTGCAATCCGTAGCTCGTGGATTCAAATTCTATAATGAGCTTGAACTTGCGGTGAAGGAATGTATCATGATGAAACCATAGCTTGGTGGTAGGGCATTTTCTAGTGCTCGCCTAGCTAGCTACCACCTTCAAGAATCTGTCGCCAAGCATCTGTAGGTGAGTTTCGGCAGCCTCATTTGAGAGCCAGTTCCCAATCCAGGTGGCACCGCCGTCGAACGCTTCGATACTTGACATCAGGTGACTTGTGGTCAAACATGTAGGGCTAATGTTGTATTCTTTGTAATTCTCTAAGTACCTACGCATGACTAAAACTGTTCCTCAGAGTAACTTTCTAACATATAACTGATATGACACATTGTCCACACAAGTTTTTGCATTGTTCAAATCTGAGCATATGCAAGGGAAACCGCATGTCTCACCAACTGAGCATTTCCTTTTTCTGCCGACAAATGATCATGTTGTGTTGTTCAGTTGTTTACCAATAGTGATTCAGAGCATGGCGGTGTTTCGCCCACTTTTGCGAACGCTATGCCTCGCCTCGTCTCTAGGAAATTGGATTCAGTAGTAACTGCAGTAAATACTGCTAATACTGCTTGTTCTTGACAAAGCACCCTTGTGTTTTTGAAAACTATGTTAAAAGGACAACTTTAAGCTGATAATTGGGGCTAATTACAAAAGATTTTAGTAGTAAAAATAAAAAAAAAATATATATTCATCTACTTGATACATAGCGATGCCTTCAGGAGAAATAACGATCAACAAGGATAAGCAACGATCTCTGCGGCCTCAACTTGGATTGGTGACCGCTAGTGGTATTTATAACTGAGCGCTTCGGTGTTTTGGAGGGCACTGTAGGACCGACGCGCGACGTCTTGGTTGTTGTCTTAGAATAGCAGACGTTTGATTATGTCGGGTGCCTTGAAGTGTTCTGAAAACTCCTCCGACACTCCGGTTAGCCAATTAGCCTATCCGCCAACCAGCACTGGGCCTTCGTGGTGAATTATGGCCCATATTCTTTCTCTGAGAGAAGGCCTGTCTCCCGGTATGTAGTGGGAAGTGGCCCGCTGGCGTCATCTACGTATCTACTATCATCTTGTTGTCGTATGCTCTTCAATAGATAATGACTTTTCTGAACGAGTACGATTCACTGTCTGATGCCATATTTGCCGGGGTCCAAAGTTAATTCTATCACTAGGGATAATTCTATCACCCGTGTCCCCCTCACTTAGCTGTTGACTTACCATTGGAATTGTTTTGGCAGTGCGGGACGACGTTCCTAGCCTCGGGTGCGGGCCAATCTTAAGTCGTTTTAAGATTACACAAGATTAGATTTAACTTAGTTCGGATTCTTCGTTGAAAGATTTATTAACTTTCTATCGGAACGAACATTTCAAGTGATTGAGTTCTTAAATGTTTTATTGCAGATATTTCAATAGATAAATCAAGAGATTCGTCTGGGTTTCAATAAAACTTGTTTTTTAGATTATCCTTCATCTTGTCATTGTATTTAGGAGCAATTTTATCAATTCATGAAATCGTTTGTAAAGATTGCTCTCAGCTATCTTTCAATCAACGTTAGTCATTTTGATAGCTCATAAAATGAATAGAACAATTGAAAATATCTCTCTCGTCCATTTGTGATGTGTGTCACGCACATACGAGTATATCAGTTCACCAATGTCTAGCTTCTATAACCACAGTGGTATCCAGTTTCACATTTGTAATTGCATTGGCCAACTCTGCAATACGAGAGCAACATTCGATGTCTACTCACGCGGTGAAATTAAGGTTAACGCACTACAAATTGTCCATCTACAAGTCCACCATCAAGAAAACCACCGTATTTGTTGAATCACTTGATAAATGATGGATTACAGTCTCGTGCAAACGATGGTGTTGAACCAACTCAGTATTCGCTTTCTTACGTGATGTGACACCGCTCGCGTAATCAGCATTAATTAAATGTAAATCATCATTTCACTTCAAGCTACTTTCAGTTTTGGTCGGACGCAAATAATGGTGATGCTTGTGTGATCCACGCTTCCATAACGATAGTGTAATGACGGTTCTATTTCGATCTAACACTGACCAGATGCGCTGGTAAATGAACTCGAATCTTTGGTAAACATTTGAGAGGAACAATATCCCTCCTCAGCTACGACTGCCTCGATTGCACGCATGGTGCGTGGGTGCGCCAGCGCTCAGTCGCGGCTGCACGTGGACTGCGCGCGCACCGCCCGCCATTTCACTCCATTCGAATTTCGATCAAGTTAATTCAAATTCGAATTTCGCGATCGCGAATTCTGTTGTTTTTTTTTTCGTGAATACGGACAGTGCGATTTAAAAAAGTGCTGACTTCTGTGATGAATGTAATGACGAAAACAATGTTAGGGGATTATTGAATATCGTTAATTTTGTAGCGTTATCGGCGGAATGCGTAGAAATCGTTTTGCACGAACGAACCGATAGAAGACCGATGGTGGATTAAACATAGTGTACCTTTGACAATTTCAAGCACCGTTGGCTCTTGTTTCATGGCGGTTGCGTCGGTTGCCGTATTGTACAGTTAAGACAATTTGTAATTTTCTTTGATTATTATTATTTTTACGAGCACTTTTATATCTGTAGACGGCTAGTTATTTTAGGCTACTGCTTCTTCACGACCACTGTTTACTCTTAGTCACCATTTCTCACATAGCTTTCTTTCTGTATTGATAACATCATCTTATGATCACATAACTAGATCATGTCATTGTTCTCATATATTGTAATCATCTATTGTTCTCTAAAACTTAGATTGCTGTATTTCCCTCTTTAACTGTTTTTAAGGTTCCGTACTTCAAAAGGAAAAACGAGACCTTTATAGGAACACTTTTTTGTCCGTCTGTCTGTCTGTAAAGACCCTTTTTCTCAAGGACGCGTTGAGGTATCAAATTGAAATTTATATCAAATATTCGGCTCTAAGGTCTCTTTCAGCTGTAAAAAAATCGAACTTGTAAATCAACGCGATCAAAAGATATTATGCTGCATATTCTCACAAGGGAATCAAAACCTGTAGGGTACTTTCCGGTAACCTAGAGCAGTGTTTCCCAATTAGTGGTACGCGCACCCCAGGGGTACGTGAAGTTGCATCAAGGGGTACGTGCGGCTATCAGTAAAAACAAGAACAATGTTCAAAATATCATTTTACTAGCTGTGCCCCGCGGTGTTACCCGCGGTTTAAGTAGCCTATCTGTTAATCCAGGGTGTCAACTATCTGTATACCAAGTTTCATCAAAATTGGTCCAGGCGTTTGAGCGTGAAGAAGTAACCAATATACACACAGACTCACAAACTTTCTCATTTATAATATTAGTGTGATTGCTACAATAAGGGGTACGCAGGTATGAGGTTTTTTTAGTGGTACGCAGCAAAAACTAATTGGGAACTACTGACCTAGAGTCATGAAATTTGGCATGAAGCAAGGTCTTACAGCACATGTAAAGGAGAAAAACCTGAAAACCGTAATTACGTAGTTCAATAACAAAAAAAACAGGTTTGTACGGAACCCTTAGTGCGCGAGTCAAACTGGCCGGTTTTTTATACAGAAGTAAGTTGCTTCACACATGAATTCTTCCGGAAGCGCGCTAAACTCCCTAAAACGACTTTTTCTTACAAGAAAAGGCACTCTGTAGAATGAAGACGTTTAACTACCGGATGTTTATGCAGGGTGCATTGCAGTCACAGCTGCATCTCTATCCATTTCTATCCTTAAAACCTTGACAGTAGGGTTGGAGATTGGTTGCTGATTTTGAGGTTTAGTTGGTTTCTATATCGGACGTCTAAGAAGTTCAATGGTGGTTTTGTTGGTTCTAAATTTATGTGATGTTTGGGAGTGTTAATGAGTGCCGTGGTGTGGGCGGTTGCTGTAAACTACAAGCTCATGATGTGGGCGCTGACTTATTTATCTACGATAATGTTTGGACTGGGAAACAGACTGAATTAGAGATAGTTGGGTTTTGATTGAACGCGTTCACTGAGAGCGGTGATGGAATTGTTACAGA
The DNA here is from genome assembly GCA_931315375.2 of Opisthograptis luteolata. Classification (NCBI taxonomy): domain Eukaryota; kingdom Metazoa; phylum Arthropoda; class Insecta; order Lepidoptera; family Geometridae; genus Opisthograptis; species Opisthograptis luteolata. The sequence continues at coordinate 12,166,515 of OV928042.1, read as the reverse complement.
TTTAATTATCTAATTAAATGAGATTTTTAACAGCCATGAGATAACGAGATTTTTTAGATAACGAGACATAATGAGAATTAAATTTTAATTATTTTTTTCCGCCGGTTAAAAACGAAACATACTAATCATATAAAAACAATGTAATACGCGTGTTATTTTATAATTTTGCAACAATGGCGATGTTGAGTTTATTGAAAAAGTTTATAAAATACGCATAAAATGTTATAATAGCAATTTTCATGTGGCAGTCAAAACTCATAACTATATAAATGTGATTATGTTATCATCATCGATCCCATTTTGATCATTGTGATTGTGTTGGCGTTATTACACCCGCGTCTTCCCGTTATCCCACACATTTTTCCGGGATAAAAAGTAGCCTATGTGTTAATCCAGGGTATAAGCTATCTTCATTCCAAATTTCATTTAGATCCGTGCAGTAGTAAACAAACTTTCGCGTTTATAATATTAGTAGGTTCTTAAAATGGCCGTATTCGACCATTTTTGTTTCGAGGTTTTCGTATAGTTTTCTTATAACTAAACTAGACAAATGAGCGATTGATTTGTTCGATTTGCATCGGTATTTACGACCATTGGACCGTGGAGCCTACTTACATCACAGATTATTGCGCTCTGAATAATCTGCCTTATTGATTTTTTCTCTGCTTTCTTCTCAGCGCGAAGTGGTCAAATCAATCTAGCTTAGGTATACAGTTGGTGGGTTTGGTATATAAGACTGCTGGGCAAACATCTCCCCCATTCCCTTCCAGACATCTCGATCGATTGTTAAGAATCTGTCGCCAAGCACCTATTGGTGTGTTCCGGCAGCCTCACTTGATAGCCAGTTCCCAGTCCAGGTGTGCCGTGGCGCCATCTTCGGCCACATCGTCGCTTAACATCAGGTGACTTGTGGCCAACAGCTACCCTGTAAGTTGTAAAAAAAAAACCCTGCAACCTCAGAACACCGCTCTTGAAAAGAGGGCTTTATTACAGTCCTCGCGAGTGAAACCGCGGGGCACAGCTAGACGAAAATAACATTAACTCATATATATAGAGTACTAGATAGCTTGCTTAAAATAAAGCTTTTATTTTCATCACGTTCTACTAATAAAATTGCGATCTTGACCCAAGTTGACTTGAAAAATACCTATTGCACAATACAATTACAGCTGTAAGACTGACAAACAGAGGGCCGACTTTATTTATATATAAACGAATCCAATGAGTCATACTTTAGTGTATAAGCGTGGCGCTTGTAGGAATATGGGGTCTTCGTATAATGACGCCCGGTCCGAGTTATAATTAACCTTGTATTACTGACTGCAGTCACTGTTACTTGGACTTGGGTTCGGTCGCCGCTGGGGGCGGGATAGTAGAGTGCAAACGCTACCCGAACCCGTCCGTCTCAACATCCGCAGCGGCCAGGATTGCTCATCGTGGTGGTTTTAGTTAGGGTGCAAGTCCCACATAACCATTCGGCCGACCCCATCGGCTGAATGGTATCCATCAGGATTTCCCCACGTAAAAAAAAAGATGTTGTATGTATCACACATTGACTGACGACGCGGTAGCTGAGTTGGTAGTGTCCCTGCCTGCGAAGCTAACGGGCCCGGGTTCGAATCCCAGTAGGGGCAAATATATGTGTGATGAACACGAATATTTGTACCCGAGTCATGGATATTTCTATCTATATAAGTATTTATTTTTCTATATATGTATTGTATGTATATCGTTGTCTAGTACGCATAACACAACTTTTGAGAGCTTAATTTGGGGCTAGGTGAATTTGTGTGCAATTGTCTCCGATATTTATTTACATTAACCGCTTTAAGTACCTGATTTAAATCCTCGACGAAAACAGAAGGGTGTTAAGTTTAAAGTGTGTATTTGTGCCGAAGAACTGATAATCGTTGTTGCAAACGTGTTCTTGAGTGGAGACCGCGGCTCGGCAAACGTAGTGCAGGACGCCCTCCGGCGACGACATACGCAAAATGGCTGGCAACGGTTGGATGAGAGAAGCCGAAGATCGGACTCGATGGCGTACTATTTTGGGAAAGGCTTATGTCCAGCAGTGGACCGAACCGGGTTGATTATGATGATGATGATGATGATTTGTGTGTCTGTATGTGTCATTGTAGCTCCCAAACGGATGAACCTATTTTGATAGAGCTATTTTTAAAACACTTTTATTAGCTTGACTTGTAACTAACTAACTAACTAACTAACAATGTAATTATATGAAAGGTTACTTGATTAGGTGTGATATTTTCGAAAGATTTTTTATAGTATATATATCAAAACTTCCGATTGTCCAAATTTTGCCTATGCGAAGCTGGGGCGGATCGCTAATACCTATTATAAATGTAATTGGTGATAGAAACGAAACTGTAACTGCCATACATAATAGAGAATCGATTCGCGTTCGCATTTGTAGAGTTATCGCGTTGACGACTACTACAGTTTTCTAATTAGTAGAAAGTTAGACGTAATCGATGTGTCTTTGAATGGTAATATTAACAGTAACAGCTACGCTGGGGTCGTTTACATGTTCGCTTCCTGTCCTTGCATACACACACACACACACTCACACTTTTTAGAGTGACGTACCCCAATAGGTATCATCATCATCAGCCATCTCAGAGATAGTATAAAACAAGTGAAAGCTCCCCTGCAAGCTCCCCTGCAAGTCTTTCGACAGTGCTAAAAATTGTAGTCCTTCAAGATGGATGTGAAAAGAGTTCTTAAGGGTCGGCAACGCATCGGCAACTCCCCTGGTGTTCCAAATTTCCATAAGCGACGGTGACCGCTTTCCATCAGGCGTGCCGTCTGCTTGTTTCCACTGAACTAACTGAGATGACGCGGGGCGCCACGACCCAAAGTGAGTCTTGGCCTCCGATAATAAAAAAAGTGTTCACTTTGATCTGTCCTGCGCCACCTCCTGCCAGTCCTCCACCTGGAGAGAGCGCAAATCCTTTGTGACTTAGTTTTTCCTGTGATATCTAGGACGGAACCTAAATAAAAAAACTATCTTAGCGCTGGCAGTGGTTGGATGAGAAGAGCCGAAGACCGGGCTCAGTTGCGTATCTTGGAAGAGGCCTATGTCCAGCAGTGGACTGATACAATTTGATGATGATGATGAACTGTCTAAGCTAAAGACACTCATGATCAAGCCACATTTCAAATGAAAAAAACTTAATCAAAATCGGTTCTTCCGTTTAAAAGCTACGATGCCACAGACAGTTCAGGAGTACCGTGGTGCAACCACACAACCAACCAACCAACCAACCAACCAACCAACCAACAACCAACCAACCAACCAACCAACCTCTCAACCATATCGTCGCTTAACATGAGGTGACTTGATCAAACGCTGCGAAAACAGATTCACATGCACTACAAACTTATAACATCGTCGGGTGTTAAAAAGTAACCTGTATATTAGCAGGGTATCTTAAAATGGGGTCCATGGATCCCATGACACGTGTCTCGGGGGAAAATTGAGTAATCTCACTCGTGATTGATAACGAAGTATAAAATACCAATGAAAGTGTTCGACAGGGGTCCGTGAAAATTTTGAAATTTGGAATGTGGTCCATGGCTACAGAAAGTTTAAGAAAGCCCGCGGTATAGGATCATTTCCATCAAGTCAAATAACAATGTAACAAAGAAACTTAATCCAATCAAAGAAAGCTCTGACATCTAGAACAAAAGCTCGCCACTCGCCACTCACTAGCGCTCCGGTGACTCACGCGCAGGTGACTCGGGTATTTCGAGTGACGTCGTCGATTCGTCTGTCGCGATCGCTCGATCAATATCTATTGCGTAGCTTATTGTTTTGAAAACCGCTTTTGCTTTATGCAGTGGGTAGGACTCTTTTGCAGAGTCCGCCTGTGGAGCCACACCTTTGTCAGTTATTTAACCGCCAAGCAGCACTGTGCTAATATTACTGTGTTGCGGATTGAAGGGCCATGACATCTTATATTCTCAGAATGACAAGCACAGTGAATTTCCGCGCAGGATCCTTCTGGGTCGCACTGCAGAATTGAAATGGATAAACTTGACGCTTACCATCAGGCAAGCGACATGCTCGTCTCATCATCTAGTACCATAAAATACTTTTATTTATACACTAGTTGTGCCTAGTGGTTTCACCTGCATCTTCCTGTTATCCCGCCTGAACCTTTTTCCGGAATAAAAAGCCTATGTGTTTATTCAGGGTATAAGCTAAGTCCAATCCAAATTTCATCACAATCGGTTTAGTTGTTACGGTGATACTTGGTAACAAACATTCACACACTTAATAGGATACAAGATTATACTGTTTGACGAGAAGTTACCTTTTTGTTAAGTATTGTTTTGGTCGAAGGTGGAGCCACGCTACACCTGACTTTACAGCGTATGTATCTTAGATTAAAAATCTAATTAAATCTATAGAACCGAGTATACATTTAATGCCATTCAATGTTCAATATCCATCCATTGCTAATAGTGATCACTCAATACTTTACTGTAACCGTATCTCACATAACTGTGTCTACAGTATTCGCAGCCTGCACTGTCGTTCGTAAGTCGATATCGATACCTCTACTGACATCGGCTCAAGTAACTCCAGCCTTGTTAAGTGTGTCAGCAGTGTTTATAGTTACACCTAGCTCTAGTTCTGCGCCTAACCACATCGTGTCTTGTTTGAGTCGAGATCGTATCATTAATACATCAGCGGAATCACCCCCGGGCATGTAAAGCTTGCCAAACTAGTTCAATCAAATAACCCGAGCGTACCTCAGGCAGATATCGGTTAGCCCATTATAATTTGTGGGTTTAGGTGTTTTAGATATCCGACCCAAGTTTCTAATACTTTAGATATAGGGGGGTCTTAGAGGTTCGAACTATGTTGTGTAGGCAACTGGGCATCATCTATTTTATGTATAAAAATGAAATGGTGTTCGTTGGTCGCATCAGATTTTGCAAAAACCCTATCCAGGAGTAGCGTGTCTCCAACTTCGACCGCATCGTAACTTAACGTCATGTGACTTTTGTTCAACCCTACCCTGTTAGAAATAATAAAAAACGTATTCTTAATTCTCGTATAACAAATTTCTCAGTCTTGTAATTTCAGACAGACCCTAGTCTTGATGAATCACTGTTTAAAGAAGCATTAGTAGTTTTTCTTCGGTGCTTCTTTGTCATCTGAGATAACTATGTGGGGTATTGTTTAAAGGACTCCAAAACATTCATAATTCCAGCGAAACGTTCCTGCTTTGGAACAATGCGCCATTCATACAACGTTTCATTGAAACTAGTGCATTTGCATTCATGCATATTTCGGTTTTCTTATGCATATGAATTTGGCAGTGCTTAACTTGCTCTCCTTTTTGTCAACTTTTCGTATGTAAAAGTATTGAAACATTAATGTTTTCAAATTAAATGTCTTTTGTTAAATCTGATATTCGAAACTCCTATAGTCTCATAGAAGCACGAGTCACCAAAAATATGTTTTAGTAGGTTACAACGTGTGATCACTTTGTAACGTCAAATTAAAAAGCTCTTTACACCGCCAAAAGAACAGGCAAGAAACGCCCGGCAGGTGAGGTGAGTTTTTTTAGGCGCGATCACATTTACAATTTTCTTCTTATTGGAGCAAGTTCACTGCAATCCCAAACTTTTTTTATATGAAGCTTCTCTAATAAGATTTTGTTATATGGACTTCAAATTTAGCCTTCGATAAGTCTTAAAGTTCTCTTGGGATTTAGAATCAGCAACCCACTATATACAACAATAAAAATAAAGTAGCTTAGTATCTTCGTCGGCCTACCTCGAAGGCTTCGTCATGCCTCCTACACCTAGCCATCTGCATGCACGGTCGACCTTTACGTTACATCACACTAGGCTCCGCTGGATGACTCAGCCGAGGCGCCGGACCGGTCCCCTGCACTTCGAGTTTTTGTTGCATTTCACTTGGCAACAATCTCATTATTAAACCTGACTGGGCCCTTATTCACTTTGACCATCTAAGCACATAACGCGCCCGCGTGGAGTGACCGCAAAACAGTATTTAGTATGCCACTATCAAATTTGATAACCACGCGTTTGCTTTTGAAGCACGTTATGATGTCACGTTATTGGCTAGGAATCTTGATTGTCATAGCGAATAAGCGTCCTGCGTGAGGATTTTTCAGACTTGTGAATAAACAATACGCTGCATAAATTGATGCCATGTAATCACAACTGCTGTATTTAGCTTTACATCAGTGCATAATCATTTGTAACACAGTTATTAGACTACATTTTTAATTACACGTCGATTAAATAAAATCTACAGACAGATATTGTCCGCGTTTCATAGATTTTATCGCAGTAATTTCAAATTGCTCACTACAATTTTTAATAACCACACTTTCACTGCTTGCAATCATTTCCTCGGAACGAATATTCGTGACTGTTCCGTCTGAATTGAGAATTAAACATCTGGCGTTTTACAAGCGATATCATTTTGAGATCGTTCTAGTCCTTATATTATTTGAGATTGTTCTGGTCGTTATTGTTTCAATTATGCCCTGTTTGGTTTAATAGCGTCCAGTTTTCCTCTTTTCTCTTCGTCGCCATCGCCCACGTCATCAATTTCGTCTCAGACTGGAATAACTACAGGCAAGAAAACATTGTCCTGTCCAGCCCACACTCCTGCTTGATATGCATTATGTAAACCTTCAGCTGCCTTATTTAGGACTTTAAAGTCGATTGGTCACCTGCTGTCATTTGCATAGATTTGCATAGATCTATTCAAATCTGTTGGCAAATAAACAACAGATGGTTGATTTTGTTTTTTTTGTCTTCACCTGGCCAAATCGGCTTATAACTGTCCAAAAAAGTTATGAATTAAATTTATTGCGTTTGTTTAATTAAGTCTCCATATCAAATTTTGTTATAAGAGCTTTAGTTTAATCTGTTTCTTGATAATAGTTACGTTGACCTCTTGATTCGATTCAACTATATTCTTTCAGACTAGGTGCCAGCAACTTTGTCACAGCACCTATTCGTCGTTAAGACGGATATCCACTTCCTTTCGATCTTCACGCCATTACGATACAGCTTGGCGTGTACTTGACCTCTTCCGGGAGATTATTGCCGATTGCTGCCTTTAGGAACTGCACAGTCATTTATGGAAGGCTTTTAATGCTAAATGGTATGATAACTTTAATAATAAGTGGAACTCCTGAGATATGTGTTAAGCTCGATTCGTAGGAGCTGCAGTCGTAGATAGGTCGTTCAACTTAACATTATTTATTTATAAATCGCCACTAATGGATGCTGTTAGATTTTATAAAGATAAAGAAAGACTGAGCTCATACATTATCAATAGTATTTTCGCAAATTGTGATGAAGCCGAGTGTCTTTTAAATTGAAAAATAAGGCGTAAGCTAACTACGAGTAATGGATTCGTTGTACGTATTGTGAATTGTTAATTAATGCCAATGCCAAACAACGGAGGCGTATAGGTGAATTTTTAAATAGCTAGCTCAATTAGTATCCACTCGTCATTAAACTGGAGTACTGAATCTTCCGAGAATCACGATTTCAAAATGTCGGAAATGTTGCAGCACGTTTAGTGTTTTATCTTTCTAATCTCATTTCTTTTGTGTATATAGTTCCATTGTAATCTGCGAAATCAATCGCCATTGTACTGTTTACATTATAAATTACACCAAGCCACGCTTCCGAATTATCTCTCTTATAACCGAGTAGTGGGAAAGGTCGTCAAACTCTCGCTTTCGTTTCACGTCAGCAAACCATAATTCATCTCGAGACAGACTAATTTAATTTCCATCTAATTTACTTTTTTGCTATGTTCTCGAGAGCGCTTGCTCATGAGAGCTTTATCAACTTTTATATATTTATTTAAAAGATAAGTATCTGTTTATACTTAACTTAAATTGAAGTGCGTGTTATATTAAAAGTATAGAATTGCTAGAGTTCTTCTTGAATCTTGAATAGGAGTCAAGTGGCTTTCATACCGATCGAGTGGTTTTAGCAAAATTACCTATCACAACGTTCACAATGAAAAATTACCCATTAGCAGGTCGTGTTGTGTGGTACAAATTTATTTTAAATGTAAATACATACAATTAAAATGTTACTTTAACGGAAACAAATTTAGTTAAATTGTACTTATCTCTTGAACACTTTGAGTGTTTCCTAACGTAACAAATGATTATAGAACTGTCATCCATTCCAAGCTACAAGCATAATAGTTTATTGTAATCAACTTGTTCACACATGGTTACATGGCATCATTGTTTAAATTTTTATGTCTCGTTTCGTATTGTACTGTTCCTTCATCTGGTTATTTCGTAACCGTTCTTATTAGGTAAGATTATTGTTTCCTATAGCATTTGTCTCGTGCTCGTCGTTACAATTCTTTTCCGGTGTAAATATAAATATGTATCATTTGTTGTTATATATACGTTGAATCATCGACTCGACAGAGGATCTTGTCGGGTTTAGGCAAGTTCTCAAACCATTCCATTTTGTTCATTGTTCTACCGTGCGATATCACTTGAGTAATGAATGTTTCTGTGATAGGAATATTTTCCGTCTTAAGTTTTATAGTACTTAGAGGAGTCATTTAAATATGTTTCATTCGGTGAAAGATTATTACTTTCAACAAATTTGAAATGTGGTAACTGGTATCTAAACTCTCGTACAGTCTTATTCGTCAAACTAAGAATTCATTGTAAGGTTTGCTTAAATTAGCATAAACTTCTCGTTAGTCTTTAAAGACTTCTTCCAAAACGAATATACGAGTAATTTCAACATTTTCAACGAATTGTTCAATTGTAATTTGAAGTATTCTGAAGATAATTTATGTGTGTGTGTATGTGTAGTGTAAGTGTTTTTATTGCCAGCTCTGTAATGTCTCACTCACTCATCTCATTGACCGTGTCGAACTGGCATAATACAAATTTATTTCACATTCTGACATAACACTTTAACAGATGTCTGTTGGCAACTCAAAACATGTCTTTATTTAATGCAGCACACATAAATTAAAGTCTTTACATTTCCAAAATAAACCACTATTGATTCCTCTTATCTCGTTTCCCGGCTTGCTGTCTGCGTCTGCAATAATCGTAAAACCGATTTTGTTATTGGAAATCCACCCTCGTGGTTACGAGACGTTGCCTTTTTCGTGGTTGTTCTATATGAATGGAGATCGATGGTATTTTTCGAATAAATTTGCAATCAATAAAATTTTAAGTTTGTTGCGTGCTGCGGACACAACGAAAGTCAATGATCTTTTTTAAACCACAGGCTTGAATCTATGTTAATGAAAGTGAACGTATAGTTACGAATAGGCCTACGATATCTGAGCAATGATTTTTTTCCAGTATAAATTTAAAGGTTTTCCTAGCTTGTCAAATGCGATTACAAAATTTTAGTGTTAAGTCGACATTTTCTATAAATCTTAAGGTCTTAATGTTGAATCTCATAACAACTCAGTAAAACAGCAAAGTTCAGTATAGACCAGTTAAATTCTGGCATTATAATTTCCTACCAATAGCTTCATTAATTTCAAAGTGCAAAAGTGACAGCTGATCTAAGATCCATTAACCAGAGTAGGTATGCTACCAACCGGTGTCGTAACATCCGTTTCCCTGCCAGACCGACCAGGTGAGTTCCCACATTAACTGCGAAGGTCGAAGTATGGCAGCAAGACCACCTAGTGCCGCATTGCAGACCTAGATATGTACAGTCAACGACAAAAGTCGCTGAACAATAGCACATTTTCCGATTACCCTCATCACCTCAAACACCAGCCTTTGACCACATCACCACTTAAAATCAGGTGTGATAAGTTGTGGTCACAGCGCTACCTTGTAAAATGTAAAAAAAAACCCACGCCATACTGATCTAAAACACATTTAGGAAATCTAGTATGATCAGCTACTTTTGTTGCTGACTGTACATATATTATGTTGTTCTCTATCACAGGGATACATTTTCAATGTTTGTTATCTTTACCCGCCGCATATTGCAACTAAAACATTTCTAAGCGATAATAGCTCAGTAGTAATGAAATCGATTTGCAAGCTTGAGTGTGAGTTTTCGGCGAAGGAAAGCATCGTGATGAAACTATATCTTGATGGCAAGCAAATATGTCGTCAAGCACCTATCGGTGTGTTCCGTCCATTAGACTTTCTTATGAGCCCACTTCTAATCTAGGCGTATCTTGGCGCCACCTTTGACCCGATTATCACTTAACATCAAGTAACCACGTGCGTCAAACGCTACCCCATAAGAAGGGAAAATAATAAAAAAAATAGATAAATCTTCGTCGATTTACTAAAATAGTCACAGAAACCTTAACAGTTATAAAAAAATTGCTTGCAGTAATAATACAGACAGATTAACCTTATTTTGAGATAACAAGCAAGACGCATAAAAATGCACTTTTATGTTTTCTTGTTTGGCTTCCGCATAAATACTTTAATCTTAACTTATATGTGTTTATACGCAGCATATAAGCTATTATAACATTATTATTATTATATTATACCACTGTCCATATAGTTTTGTACTACTGCTTTCGGGTTATCTGAAAGAGATCGATTTTTTCTATAAGACCTTGTGTCACTTACCATTAAGCTGAAGTTAATCATAGTTTTTGTCAGTTTATGAATAACAGTAGCAGCTCTTTCCTCATTATTATTAGTTATTAATAACATTGTTACAATTTACCATCATCGCACATCTGTGGTATCGCTTCGTCACGGCCACGCTTTGCTATTATAACATCTTTTGTTACAGCAACTAGCTCATTTATAACTCTAATGTTGACTTTCACTCATTTTGTCTACGCCTTTTGGATAACCGTAATAGTCAATAGATCATCTGTTGGTTTGGCCACATTCTTGATTGTGTTTGCTTTTAGCATGCCCCGCCTGTTGGTTTTGATCGTCGAATTCGTGGGAGTGTTGTGTGTAGCTTGTCTGGTGTTTTTAAAGCTTTTGCAAATACGACTAGTGTGCCTTTTTTTCTGCAACTGTAATGTATAGTGGTGACTACGAACCGGAAGACGTTCTGTAGATAGGCCCCACACTAGGTGGACCGACTACATTGTAAGAGTCGCGGAAAGCCGGTGGATGCAAATGGCGTTCAGAGGATGAGTTTATGTTCAGCAGTAGACGATGATAAAGGAATGTAATTCTGCAACTAAAGTTTGACTGAATGCAGCACAACCATTATGAATGTCAATGATCATGCGCAGATAATAAACACGAGACGATACTATCTTAAATCGTCCACTTGAATTCAACCAGACGCCTACTCAATGCACGTAATGCCCATTGTGCCACTTTCAGCTTAATCTTACTGTTAAATCCTCACCATCATAAAGATCTTCGGTGTGAATGCCCTCATTACTTCATCAGTTCACCATCGCATCCATCAGCCGATGCCATGCCGGTCTAGACTCGGCGTCTCACTCCAATTAGTATAATGGTTGGGTGCATCGCGAAATTCCATGACCACACTTTCACCAGTGTAAGTGCCCGCTTTGCTTTCATGTGCCTAATGGGTGGAGAGCACACGCCTCGCTTGCTTTTTTTGTTTCAAAGTGATTAATTTATTTTCGCGTACGTTACGTTAATTTTGTAACTCGCGTAATATCCGTTATTATAGTTTATGCTAACTTCTATATCCTTAATGATACGATCTATCTTTAACCTATGATCTCTGAAATTTATTAGAGCGTTCACGACTTTAGTTTTAACGACTGGTTTAAAAAACGCTCTATTTTTGTTTGTTACTTCCTGCAACGGGATCGTTCCGTCAATCGTCCAAATCTGTCACTGTTCCTACGTCGTTTCCCTCTGTCAAAATATTTTTTACGCAAAGGCGTGGAGTATGTTTCTTTTCGTTTATACTCGTACATATTGGTTCGAAGCTTACGTCGTAGCCAAGATCTTCTACGAATTCTTTCTGAGTCCTAGTACGTTACGAATACAGTCGAAAATCGACATTCTCATCATGGAAACTATTTTTGGGAGCAGTTTAACTTTGAATAATAACGTCCGCTTAAGGAAACATTTCTTACAGTCCTGCGTAACATTTCTCGGATGGCATGGAAAATAATTCTCCTGATTTAGTTTTATTATTGTCTTGATTAATTGTTTCATCGTTTAGTCGTTAGCCTTGGGAGCCAGTATTTTAAGTCTAACTATAGTAGTTACCCTGGCTATTAAAACTTTTCTCGTTAATCACTTCCAAAGAAGCGTGAGTTGTAAGGAGGCGATTTTAGGCTTGGATGAACCACGTTCACTTTAAACTTTGAAATATTATTCCAGAGTGGTCACTGATCAGTTTCTTTACTTTCATCTTTATATGAAAACTATTTCACGATCTTATAACTACTGTCACGTAAATTCTCAGCCATTGTATCGACATAAGACTTCATAAGCAATCCCACTTGGTTCAATGGGTATTTCATCGAACGCTTCATTAACCTAACCAACAGTTACTGGCCTATCATTAACGCATGTTACACCAGCGCTGCCGATGGCAGGTTATTATTGAAGCTAGTTTCCGTGCTGCGAAACCGCAAGCCCATATCGTGTTGGTACCATACCATCGTTCGTGTACTAGAGGTGTACTTAGTGTGCGCTACTTACGTTCGGCCTAGGCTAATCTCGAATATTATTTTTTTTGACCTGATCTACAAATTAGAACTAAGCAGTGACTGCAAATATCATACCTACATCGTCCATACTCCATAAGTCCGTACTAATATTATAAACACGAAACTATCTCTCTCTGTCTCTATGGCTGTTGGTTTTACCTTTTCACACCTAAACCGTTGAAAAGATCTAGAAGATATTTAGTACAGAGATTTTTAAAACCCTGGAGAAAGACATAGGATACTTTTCATCGCGATAAACTTTAATTCTTTCGGGTGAAGCCAAAGTCAGTGTTTTCACTAGAGATTGTTAAACATGGACAGTACTTATATACAGTTTGATTGTGATTACATTGACCTTAAAAAGGTGTCTTAGCTTTATCTTTCTAAGCATATTAGCAATATTATAGAATGTTATATTTAGAAATCTGACAATTTTGGTTTTATGTGTGCATTAAAGAGTTAATTGCAAGATATGTCTTTCCAATGTCGTTTTTTAGTGAAAAAAAAAAGTAAGAACAAAAAAAGGTCAACAATTCCCTGACAGATTACGAAGCCCAAACTACAGTGATTAGTGTTCTTATCCTCATTCACATAACAAGCATGAGAACACAACTAACGAATCTAGCAACAACATGTATTTCCTACTTAATTAAGACTAACGTTGACATCTAAAATAGCTTCACTTAAAGACAGTTGGAATGGGGCGTGTGCGAAACTTGCTCAAGCCAATTATGTGTTTCTAGACGGAATTGCTCATTTCCGCGGCTGCGAAACCCTAACGTGTAACGTGCCCTATATTTAGAAGGTGTATTGTACAATGTACAGTACACCTCCGCTCACGTTACTAATTGTTACTCGCAAGTCGGAAGTCCGAACGTTATTAACATGATTTTAAAGTGAACTGAAAGTCGAAGTAGAATTGTCTATAGATAAAGAATTTCTAATAATAACAGTAATAACGCCCAACATCACATAGATAGCTCTGACCCCTAACTAGGTTTCGGAAGCTATGTTGGTGTAGATACTATACCAAAACATGGCTTAGTGAAAGTAATAAATTACAAGTATCTTTTTTGTGACTGTAAATGTGTCTATAGATAAGGAAAAGAAAGGAATATAGGTAAGGAATATATACCAACTTGTAACTTAGGTTCAGTTATAAAAGTACCATTCCCAAACGCGTTGTTATCAACAAAATCTGTCATTGTGAGTTTGACTATATTTTTACAGTTCAAATTTCTGCGTGGCTATAAACTGCTCTCGTCAATCAATCTGTTTAAATCTCTTTATATGTACCTTGTTATTCCTGAATAGAGTAATGCTTGCACACTACTACTAATAACTGGCTAAGGTGTGGAACTTCCCAGTCTAAGTAGTGACTTATTAGCTAACAGTTTCACAAGCGTGCTCTACTTTGCTATTGCCTTGAGTAGGTACTGTTAGGATAATTGTGCCAACATCTTCAGGTACCTTGTCGTTGTGCCCTATATTCCAGATGTGCCCATTAAGAGCTTCAAGATGTTCTTAACTAGTCGGAACGTCGACCTTTCCGCCAATGGTTACACTTACGCAACGCGGGTCTTTGACCGCACTGCAGACCTTATTTACCTTATATGGTGGAATCATGTGCGGCATTAGCTCTGTTAGATCATAGGTCGTGCCTCTATGAGGAAGATTGCATTGAGTACTTGCGGTTGTTTTCTTCATTTAATCATAACATACTCACAATGTTATTACATTGTGAGATTGATGCATTTCAAAACTTTTACATTTGTTTGTGTTTTAGAATTTTGAACATCAACCGTTCCGAATCCTAGGCGGCAAAGCACTGCGCTTGTTTCTTTGAGATATTAGATGATAATTTCTTTATACCTTGTAATTTTACTGGAAACATTGCCCTTCAAATTTTTAGTCTGCAATTTATCTCATAGGATTTGATCTTTTTTTTATCACTAACGTCTTTAGGTCCAAGAGAATTGAGAGATTCTACAGGTCAAGTCTAAAGGTGAATATTAAAGGCCAAAGGTTGAAGTAGCGGAAAAACGAAGGGCCATTGGAACATTTTCAAAGCACCCGAAGAAAGCGGGTTAAGTGGTTTTCTTGCTGAAATAACTTCAATGGCTCTTGTGAAGTCTATTGTTCGTTTCAGAACTGTTCAGGAATGATTTTAGTGTCATATTCGTTACTAAAAGTTCTTGTAGACAACTGTCTCATATCTGTAAACATTATTTTAACAAGAAAATATTGAACAGTGTCATCCTAATAATTCAACTGCCGCTACAGAATATTGCTTTGCAATGTACCTTGTGGCACAAAACTGAACTGACTATAGTCAAACTTTTAACCCTGAGACATCAGCTAGGTTTCAGGACCAAAGGCAGGCTTCGTGCTAATTTTATATGGCTTTGTGGTTTGTGTAACTGAGGCCTTATATTCTCCTACGCCTAAGTAGATCTATATTGTAGTCTGAGACAGTCTGAGTTCTATATATTGTACACAAAAAAAGAGTATATATTATCTTCTTGATTCTGGATTTACTCAAAGCAAAAGTAGGCTATTTCTTCTGAAACGGTTTTTCTAACCTTGAATGTCTTCAATGTAAACAGATTTGCTATTTCCATTACTCGTTTACGATGTGTTCCGACTGTGTTGAGCTAATGTTATGGATTATGTGTTTAACATATGGTCTGCCTAGTTTTTTAACACCCATTTATCCCAGCGGGGCGTTAATTTGTGTTGTTAGTAAACATTTCATCTAAACATCACATAAAAACGTTGAGGCGTAACATTTTCATTCACATTTTCAACGTCAGCACAGCATCTTCTTAGTTTTCATTTTGTGCTTCGAAACTATAACGATATCGTGAGAAGAGTCGTTCATCATCTGGCGATGTTCCAACTATTCTATGATGGCGATAATAAAATTTTAAACCTCCCAGTGAGGGCCCTTCGGAATCTAAATCGGTTTCTGTAGCCATTGCTGACCCGATTCACGATCGAGAATCTGGACCAAGTTTCAGATAAATATTAGTATATGCGAGACCAACGTTCGCTTTACGGTCTAATTTAACGCACAAGAATAATGGTGCTTACTATAAGATGATGAAAGTGATTTCAAAGAGGTACAGAACGGTATTCAATACATCTTCACGTCGATTGACGCAATCGTCTTGCTATATCAAGAGCCGAATTTAAAACATCACTACAATTCTAGGTGCTTCCAATTTCGTAACAATGAAATAAAATATATCTTCCGCAACAAGAAGTGATACCAAAATGAATTCCCGGGACTATTACAAAGTGTCGTACAGTAACAGGAACGATTCAAGGGTCACCACCATGAGTAGCCATGAGGTTCTCGACAACGAGACTGAGTTTAACGCGAACCAGTTCAAATTGTTCGATGACTTCACAACGGACCTTCGTATCAGCTACAACCCTATGAGGAACAACTACCATGAGATCACCAGGACCGAGAGCAGGAGGAGAGCTTGTGACCCCAATGATTCTGGTGTCGATGTGGAGAATGGAAATCCGCATGATGTGGTTACCTTGTCTAACGATGCTGATTTGGTAAGTGGTAGCATGAAGGAACTGCTCTTGCATATTGAATGTCTCCGCGACTATTATGCGATCTTATATTATGGTGATCTTTTCATGCGTGATAGAGATTATCCTTTACTACGAAATGGTGGTTGCCGTGAGTTTCGAATCACGTTTCACGTATAATGCGTGCGTAAAAGCACATTGTTATGTTACACTACATAAAGCTTCCTATCAGAATAATGATTATGTAATAGATTTCAATCTACAACTCTATGAAACTCTCATGTTTTGCTTTGTCCATACAACTTTTACAGTGAGGAAAATATTCAAACCTCCAAAAATCGACTTTATCTCCTTTATTAAAAACGTAACGTCCTTTATTAAATAACGTTCCCACGTTTTAACTCAGGCCTTCTTTAAAAGAGGCCCGCTGTTGATATTCACCACATGTCTTTGTATATACAATACCAATTTGATAAAAATAAGTATGATTGATTTCCAGACTTTCACCATCGTCTTGCGCATAGCTTTGTTAACCATAAACTCCAATCTCCGTCACCGTTAGCTGCGCTTTCATCAATCGCTTACGATACTAGCCAATATCCGAAGTGTGTCCACAAATCACCATGTCAGAGGGGCGACGATCGCCTATCGGCTAGTAGTAGATTGCGAGTAGGTACCGCGACCGGATCCAATCGGGCAATTTACTGCGACGGCGACGGCGCCCCCTATTGTATTCACCGGAACATAGTCTACCTGTTTTCCAACCGCTCGCTGTAGGAATAACGATTTCTTGCCACTTGCGAATTGCCAACCAATGTTTTCGGCCTAAGAACATATCCCTTTATGATTTTCAAACGAGATTTTGTGTCTAGCATTCACGTTGATTGGATTGGTGTAGAGAATCTCCTCCAAGTTACCAGGTCTCTAGGTTTATAGAGGACTAACTGTACAGAACACCAAATAAATTTAACAAGCCTTTGTACTCGTAAGGTGACAGGATATTGGCGTATTCTGAATGCAAGGCGGGAGGCCAAGTGAGATTTTTATCAGTGACATTCTTACGCTGTAATTTAACGGATTGCCTTGCCCATGTTGATAATTTGGTTAAACTTTTAAGACCTTCAGAGGGTTTTATTCAATGTTTCTCGAATAAATACTTACTTTTATGAAAGTAATGTTATAGAGTTTATTTTGAAAGCCGGTTTTGTTGCAATGCGATCTTAGTTAGCTTCCTAGACTGTTGACCTGATTGAATCAGTACAGTTTGTGCAATACGTCTGCGTATAACATTTCGTTGTTAATGAGCTCAGAACAATTCAAACGGAGGCTGTTTATTAATAGGACGAGGGGATCACGTAACCGCGGACACACATTGTAGATTATTGTAGCCAATGACTCACTCGCCATATGAAGCGAGCATAACCCCATACGGGTGGTCAATGGAGACGTGACATACATACACAATGTAGCCTTTGTTCCCGTCTAAGTTCTGCTTCGTGTAATTTGTCAACACCGCCTTCAATGTTGCTATGGTACTCTATAGGCTTGGATTTAATCACGTTATATTAATGATTTTTTCCGTTATCTCTTCATATTAAAATGCATCACATTATGTATTCGAATGCCGCTAGTCTGCCGTGCCTAGATTGCAAACACAAGTAACGGTAATTCAAGGTTTGCTCAATAATTGGCACAATATTGGGCCCGACCGCGATAATTCTTGTACGTAATTAAAAAATGTGTACGCATAGCTTCCTCGCCGTCTGCTGTGCGTGTGTACCTCGCGCTTTTTTCGTGGCTCGGCCAACCGGTATTTTTACTGCATCCACAAATAAATGCAGCTTACGTACGCTACGGTCGACTGGCCTTGACCAGACGTTAATCGCTCGTTTCGGCTACCATGCGTCTTAAGCCGATTACCTCAAATTAGGACACTTGAAGACCTTTGCCCATATTCCATAAATGGATTTTGTCCTTAATAGCTTTCTCTCACTTTGTTGCAGTTGGAGAACGAAGTGATGGTAGATCCCTGGAGCAGTATGGACTCATCGAATTCACCGTTAACCGATTCAGGACCGTCTGCTAGCGAAGACTGCACTCCCTCCACTTCCAGCGAACCCCCGCGTGGGCCTCTGGATTCGTCTTCCCCCCTCTCGTCTGATGCGCGCCGCATGCCAAACCCGAAAGACACCATACCTAAATATGTTCCCCCAAAGACAGACAAGGCACGCTCACGAGATCTTACTCTGGAGTTGGAGAATCTAAACGCCGATCCACTCACACGCCGGTCACATTTCCTCGACGATGACTACCAATCGTCTTCCAAATCAAACATCGAATGCCGAATACCGAAACCCCACTTCCTGGACCACTCGCCATCTCCGGACGAGTTCGACGAACGAAGCGATATCACCAATCCTAATTTCTTAGATGACGAAGTTGACGGTGATGATAATCAGGCACAAAAGAAAGCTGGCGCCCTTCCTAAGAGGCCACAGAAACCTTCCTCCTCCACATATTCCCCACACGAAGACAGACCGCATAGGACAAGTTACCGAACTACGTTGCACTATGGTCTAGAAAGCGCTGCTAGATCGAGTGAGCGTGGCAAACGTGCTTCTCAACTGTATCGAGGAACGTGGCCCGGGGAACGCGATGTGTGGACAGGCCACGACACCGCCAGCGTCCGAAGTTTTTCCAGCAACGGCTCCGCTGACGGTACGAGGCCATCCTCTAACTTAGAAAACAAAATGGAGTGCGTGTGCTCTTTAATTTCCCTTCTAAGTTTGTCACCGGAGAACAACGCCGATCTCAGTGGGCCTCTGCTAGATATGAGTCGATCTGTCGAGAGCTGCATTGCGATGAGGCAAGCCGGGTGCATACCCCTGCTAGTGCAGTTAATTCACTCTAAGGTGCCAAGAGAGACTCGAGATCGAGCAGCGAAAGCGTTACGGAACATCATACACACGCAGACTGATGACAAAGCCGGTAGAAGGGAGGCAAGAGTATGGAGACTGCTAGAGCAAGTTAGAGAATACTGTTACGTATTAGAAGACTTAGTTGAAGCGAGGAAGGAAGGGAAGGATGTTATTGAAGATGATGCTACGAAGCATCCGAGTCAGAGTGTCGCAGCTCTTATGAAGTTGTCTTTTGACGAAGAGCATAGGCACGTGGTCTGTCAATTAGGAGGGTTACAAGCATTAGCTGCTCTGGTTAGTGGTGACCAGGCAGCCCATGGAAGCAGAACTGACGATAACACATGCTTGACGATGAGAAAATACGCTGGCATGACGTTGACTAATCTGACATTCGGCGATGGCAATAACAAATCTCTATTGTGTTCCTTCAAAGATTTCATGTTGGCACTGGTGGAACAACTGGAGTCGCCCAATGATGACATGAGACAGGTATGTAATAAAAACACTAAAAAACATAACTCAATATTCGTGATTATAAGTTGATTAAATCCTGCTTAATCCTGGTCTTCTTTTCTATTTAAGGTGACAGCAGCAGTCTTAAGAAACCTATCATGGAGAGCTGACACCAACAGTAAGCTAGTTTTAAGAGAAGTAGGGGCCGTAAAAGGCCTCACGAAAGCTGCAATGACTTGTCAAAAAGAAGCAACTCTAAAATCTGTTCTCTCGGCGTTATGGAATTTGACAGCTCACTGTTCAATGAATAAGGTGGCGTTGTGTTCCGTCGACGGAGCCCTGGGCTTCCTAGTAGATATGCTCAGTTATAATTCGCCGACAAAAACGCTAGCGATTGTGGAGAATGCAGGTGGCATCATGAGGAACGTGTCGAGTCACATCGCCGTTCGCGAAGATTACAGGCAAATTCTCCGGGAGAGAAGTTGTTTAAGTGTATTGCTTCAGCACCTCAAATCTCCGAGCCTAACGGTCGTTAGCAACTCGTGTGGCACTCTTTGGAACCTATCCGCAAGGTGCCCTCAAGACCAGCAGTTCCTTTGGGATCACGGCGCAGTACCCATGCTCAGAAGCCTCATCCACTCCAAGCATAAAATGATCGCGATGGGCTCAGGGGCTGCCCTCAAGAACCTACTCAATTCGAAACCTGGAAAGACACATATTATATCATTAGATACAACAGCTAGAAGTATGAACCTCCCAGCACTACCGACGCTGGGAGTACGAAAGCAAAAGGCATTAGAGCAAGAGTTAGACCAGAACTTGGCTGAAACTTGCGACAACATCGAACCGGCGACATCTCCCACAACGAGTAATAGAGAAGAGAAGAATCTGTTTACGGCCACAGAAAGACAAATCGCAATGAATCTCGAAAGGCATCGAATGACGTCGAGCTCACCACTTATGGGTACATTGACGTCACAGATATCGCTTAGCCACAGCGCTCATTTAGCGAGCTACTTAAGCTGCAGTAACACATTACTCAAAGGTGCGCTAGTGTCTCGCTCATCGACGGGCGGCAGTGCAGGGAACGTGAACAGATCCGACAGCAAGGACTCCGTCACAAGTACCCATTCCGACTCCGTGTTCGAAAGAGTCACGCGCACCGGTAAGGTCCCCGTACCGACTCCCAGGAACAAGGACTTGATGAAAAGCGAAACGGGAAGCGAAGCGTTTAAAACTTCAAAACAAATGTCGAAAGATGGCACTTTCCTTAGATACCCGGTCCAACCGCCCATCCCGCCTCCAAGGAGTACAGAACTAAGAACCAACTTCACAGAATCCGGTTTTGACGTCGACCAGGATTCTTGCGACCAGCCCATCGATTTCAGTCGAAAGTACTCGGAGACAAAAACGACCGAAGCCGAAGTTGAAAAACCGAAAGTGGAAACGAAGAAGTACGCAAAGAAGGAAAGTGCAAGCACGTACGGCGATTACCAGGAGACTGACCTGGATCAGCCCACTGATTACTCTTTGCGATATGCGGAACATCAGTCGGAGACCGGTTCCGATTCGGAGCCTCCTGGGCCGTCAGTCCACGAAGACACCATTAAACACTTCGCCACTGAAGGAACCCCGTACGAAACTCCAATCATATTCTCAACAGCCACATCCATGTCTGATTTACGAGTGATTGGAAAAGAGGGGAAGCCGAAGACAGTATCCAGCGTTAAAGAGAACCCCGAAGTCATGACCCATTCGGACGAGAAAGACACTTGTTCCATTGAAGATCCACCGAGGCACGACAACGACTTGGCAGCTACCACTCCGCAAGGCACATCTGTGATCAAGCCTGTTCCTGAGAAGCGAGGTGTGTTTGACACAAAGTTCAGCTCAGGAATGATCAGCCCAGAAAAGCCGGTGAACTACTGCGATGAGGGTACTCCAGGGTACTTCTCCAGGGTCAGTTCGCTAAGCAGCCTTGGTGAGCCGACCGAGGAAGATTGCTTGGCTAAGAGGAACGCCATGGCAACAATCAACGCGGATCCTAGCCCTCCCGAACAGGGCACCAGCATTGCTAAGGACAAGGAAGGTAAGTTAATAAATAGTATAATGTTTATGTAGGTTTTTTTTGTACCTGTAGGACCCTGTAATCTCTCCTTATTTCAAGGGTTTCTATCAAGTTTTGCCAAATATTCGGCTTTTCCAGTTGACCCAGTTCTCTTATTTAAGATCTTTCGCTTGCGGGATCTGCAGTAATCTGCACCCTTATTTGCAAATGCTCAAAATGTCTTTTTGAATTGGTTACCACTGACACTGACAACCACTGAGCTACCATGTCTTCCAAACCTACAGCAACCCGTAACAAATTTCCAGGTTCGAAAGCCGTGACGTTCGCGACGGAGCCCCCGCTGACGCCGGCACTGGAAGCCGCCAGCGGAGGCCTGACGCCGGCGCCGCGCTACGTGGAGGACACGCCCCTCATGTTCTCGCGCTCCAGCTCGCTGGGCTCCCTGCCCGACTGCGAGCAGCAGGACGACCAGGGCTCCGTGCTATCCGAAGTTAGGTTAGTGAAAAATGAAATGAAATTTATATATTCCTATTTGTGGCGCCATCTTCGACCGCATCATCACTTAACATCAGGTGACTTGTGGTCAAACGCTACCATGTAAGTAGTAAAAAAAGTCTATAGTGCTGTTTGGTGCACCGGAAACAGGGGTGCTTTTAAAGGTGCAAGCGAGATTTTTGCTTGTATCAATGAAAATTTTGTGTCCAAAACTTGTGTTTCATCGAAGTGTACTTGTTACTTTTTTACAGGGTAGCGTTTGACTACAAGCCACCTGAGGTTAAGTGACGATGTGGTGGCGCCACGCTACGCCTGGACTGGCAACTGGGTCTCTACTGAGGCTGCCGGAACACCGATAGGTGCTTGGAGATTCTTAACTTGGGGCTGGAAGCTTGCCAGGCTAGCACTAAAAATGCCCTACCACCAAGCTATGGTTTCATCACTATGTTTTTCTTTAGAGAAAGCTCAAGCTCGTTTTTTTTGTAGGAAATTGAAATGAATTTATTAATAATGACTTTTCTAGTTGCTCTAAAAGTCCGTGTAAAGTTTAAGTAAAGTGCCACTACATTACTTAAACACTAATAAAAGGGGATTATCCTCCTTGGCCCGGCTTGTAGCTGGGTCACATCATCATTAATGTTTGCACATCACTTAGCATCAGGTGACTTGTGTTCGAAAGCTGAATGTTTTGTAATGTTTTGTGTGGTTCAGCCGGCTGACGTCAGGCTGCATCTCCCCGAGCGAGATCCCCGACTCCCCGGGCGCGCCCGCCTCCCCCCGCGCCCCCCCGCGCGCCGCCACCGCGCCCTCCACGCCGCCGCCAGGTAGGTTCCAGGTCTTCTCCATATTTATGATAACACTAGTCTAGTTGCACCCCGCGGATAACCCGCGTCTTCCCGTTATCCCGCAGGAACCTTTTTTCGGGATAAAAAGTAGCCTGTGTGTTAATCCAGGGTCTAAGCCTATCTCCATTCTAAATTTCATCAAAATTGGTTTAGTAGTTACAGTGTAGTAACAAACATTCACACAAACATTCGTGTGTTAACTTGTTAGTTACTTTTCACGCCTAAACCACTAAACCGATCTCGATGAAATTTGTTATAGATATAGTTTGAACCCTGAGGTCATTAGATACTTTTTATCGCGATAAAATGTAGTATAAAAAAACAATAACGAAATGTCAAGTCCATAAAGCGAAATCTTATAAATAAAGCTTATTACAAAATCTCGGACTATTTAAATAACAAAAAAAGCTTGTGATTGTAGTGCACTTGCTCCAATTCAATTAATTAGTATAAACTTGTAAAGGAGATCGCGCCCTAAAAAAATATCAGCCGCGCGTTTCTGTGATTTCGCCGGCGTAACGAGGTTGGAACAAGCGTAGCTAGTTTTATGTTTGACTTTTTAAAGTGATCACATGTATCCTACTAAATAAAAATATTTATTTCTTAACACTATATAAGTATGTACATCGTTGTCTAGTACCCATAACACAAGTTTCGAGCTTAATTTGGGGCTAGGTCAATTTGTGTGCAATTGTCCCCGATATTTATTTATTCATTTGAACTTGATCATTGATTTCCATTCCGCTGCGCCATACAATAGCTCGTCATAAAACCCTGGCCCCTTCCAGAGAGCACCGGCTCCGTGTTCTCGGAGCGCGTGTCCCGGTTCGTAGTGGAGCACACGCCGGCGCAGTTCTCGGCCGCCACCAGCCTCTCCAGCCTCACCATAGACAACGAGCCTAAGGTGCAGAAGGTAATACTCATCTCACGTAAGCCCGGCAAACAACACAACGATAAAACTGTGCTAACAACAAAGAATTATTAAATATCATCGCGGATGATACGGAATTTTTTTGCCGCAGCCTGGCGAAGTTCACTGAAACAGCGCACAGGATCTGCGAGAATAGGGTTCTACATCTATTTTTAAAGTGTTTTAATTAGGTTATATAGTACGTGAAACAATAAAAACTTCACAAAATTCGTTATGTGCCATAAAAATGCATTACAAATTTTGCATTTTCGAATTTCGCGCGCAATTTGACGAAAACGCTAGTCGCAGTGGACGCCATATTGTGGTCATGACGTCAGTTGGCTGTGTAAACAAATACAGTGACGTTTTGTTTTGTTTAGTCTACTATATAAAAATAAGTCGGGTTTTCCTTCCTGACGCTATAACTCCAGAACGCACGAACCGATTTCCACGGTTTTTCATTCGTTGGAAAGGTCTCGGGCTCCGTGAGGTTTATAGCAAAGAAAATTCACGAAAAATTTCAACAGAAAAGCGGGAAAATCTTTTTTCACATACAGCGCCATCTCTGATACATGTACTACACCGTATTCTTCAACAAATGATTATTTGTAATTACAGATACAAGGACAAATTTATCATTTGCATGGTCCAAAAAAAAATTCTTCTTTTAATCACCAAACGAAATGTTACATAAAACGAAGCCATCAAGCTGGTGGCGAAACGGAGTTCGCCGGGTTTGCTAGTTGTTTATACATATACATAGCCGTATGACGTAATAACATGGCGACTTCTATTTAAATGGTGTCAATGGTGTTTTCAAACATTAAAAAAGCTGGAACTTTTGAATTCAATTTCAAAATTTAGTTGTTATTTTATGAACTAAAACTATCGATTTCTTTTTGCCTAAGCTATCTCAATATTATGATTTTTTCACAGATAGAGTAAAATACCATAGTATGATATCTTTTGTTAATAATTTGTAATTAATTTAGGTATAGCGTCGTATTGGTACTGTGCTGTAAATAGGTTATCACATTTAGTTAAATAAATAAATAAAATAACTATCTGCACAGTTCATTTGCGCAGTTTATCGTACGTATGTACAAAAATCGGCGCAGATTTAAATGGCTGGTCCAACCCATTGGAGCAAGTTTCAAAATCTTTGTCAGTTTTAATATTTACACTGTAGCGTTTGACCATAAGTCACCTGATGTTAAGTGACGCGTGGCGCCACGCTACACCTGGACTGGGTACTGGCTCTCAAGTGAGTAGATTTTCAAAACTTTTTATTTGACAGGAATCCCTCCCGAAGCTGCCGAGGGTGCAGCAGGAGTCTACCATAGCGGCAACCGCCAACGAACTAGATAATGTTCAGAAAATTGAAAGCAGGTAAGATTGTCGTGTGCCAGATCTCTATTTTATTGTCATGTTCTTTTTTACAAGCGATCTGCGCTACGGCCTCGTTAGACACCCGATATTAATAATCGATCCTGATCCGTTATTCGCAGTTTCGGATCGATATGTCATGACCACTTTTTTTAACCTATACTGTCCCACTGCTGGACAAAGGTCATGACCTAAAATAACATATTATGGGCGTAAGTTGATATTTTGCCAGACAAGATTTCACATCCAATTTTACGGGTGTGATTCTTAAAAAAAAACAGCCAAGTGCGAGTCGTACTCGCGCACAAAGGGTTCCGTACCATTATCTATAAAAATGGCAAAAAAAAAAAAAACACGTTTGTTGTATAGAAGTCCCCTTAAATTGATTTTATTCTGTTTTTTACTATTTGTTGTTATAGCGGCTAAAGAAGCTATACAGCTATAGATCATCTGTGAAAATTTCAACTGTCTAACTATCACGGTTCATGAGATACAGCCTGGTGACAGACGGACGGACAGCGGAGTCTTAGTAATAGGGTGCCGTTTTACCCTTTGGATACGGAACCCTAATAAGAATGATAACTAATTCGACAGCCCCTTTGAAGTATACTGAAATATGTCATTTTTTTTCCAGAGACCCAATTCGGCCTCTAGGGATTTCAACCCCAATACGACGCGAAAGTATCAAAGGTAAATTATCACAAAAGCATTTTACTATGTTCACACTTTCTTTATATTTTATACAGGGTAGCGAAAGCTCAAGCTCATTGTTGGATTCGAACCCACAACCTGGGGATCGCAAAGCGACGTCACTACCACAGAGCCATTGTCCACCACTACTTCAAAGTGACTACATAATGCACTTATTTTCCGTAGTCTTCCCGTTATCCCGCAGTAACCTTTTTCCTGGATAAAAATAGCCTATGTGTTAATCTAGGGCATAAACTGTCTCCATTCCAAATTTCATCGAAATCGGTTTTTTAGTTACGGTGATACGCGGTAACAAACATTCACGCACACAAACTTAGGATTGTTTGTTTAAAAAATGATTCTTATTTTGATAACATTAAGTGTCAATTTTCAGAGCCGCAGACCCCGACGGAGACTTGCAAGGTGTACTTCACAGAAGACACGCCCGCTATATTGTCCAAGGCGGGCTCCACGTCCGACCTGTCTGCGCTCTCCATCGCGTCGGCGCCTGCTCCCGCGGCCGCCGCCGAGCCCGCGCAGGACACGTCCGACAGCTCCAACTTGAGCGATGCTGGAGACTTGCTGGAGGAGTGCATACAGAAGGGGATCGCTAAGGTAAGCTTTTTTAGTTCTGCAGTTGCGATTCTAATTCACTCGGAAACACTTCCGACCACGGATTCGGAAAAGTTTCCGTGAGAATTTTTAAAACGCGATTCATTAACCTGAATTCGGAATTTAATTCATGTTCCCATATCCCAATGTGCACAACCAAACAAGAGAAATCTTATTAGTAAAGCTAATTAAAAAATATCGGACCATTAGATGACAAAAAAAAAGCTTGGGATTTTGAACTCCAATTCAATCAATTAGTAATAATAAGAATAGAATTGTCAATGTGATCGCGCCAAAAATATTACCTGCCGGGCGTTTCTTGCCTGTTCTTTTGCCGGCGTAAAGAGGTTGGAACAGGCGTAGCTAGTTTTAAGTTGACGTTTTAAAGTGATCACAATGTATCCTATTAAATAAAAATGTTTTGAATTTTGAAAATAAATGATAAACAAATTAAAAGTGAAAAAATGCAACAGCACGGCTGAAGGTTCCTGAGTTTGGATTAGTAAGTAAAAAATATGTAGCACGTTAGCAGTTTTCGAAATACATAAAAAAAAAATTTCTTGAATGAAGAATGCTCTATTGGCTAATGTAGCGGCATAGTTTATATCTTTAAAAAGATTTTATACGACGTTTTATAGTGATCACAATGTATCCTATTGAATAAACATTTTTTTTATTTTGATTTTTACAATTTTTTTTTGTTCCCAGGTCGTGAAAAACAAAGAGCCGCCTTCCGTCACGTCTTCCGTCAACCAGTATCGAGACGATGTCTACGTAAGTTGCTTTGATATCCCGAAAATCGCATCAAAATCTGTCCAATAGTTTCCTAGTTCATAAATAACAAACAAACGGACACTTTCTAAATATTCACATTTAAAGCGATGATGGCTCAGTTGTAGTGACGTCGGCTTGCGATCCTTAGGTTGTGGGGTTTAATCCTACAATGAGCTTGAGCTTTCCGTGAAGGAAAACGTCGCGATGAAACCGTAGCAGCACCACTGATTATGCACAAAACAAATTAGTTACTAGAATCGTTTCTTTACTTCTTATGCTGGGGCTACACTAACGGGAAATGCCGCGATAGATATACGATAAATAGCGTGATGATTGAAGTTTGACATAAGTGTGGCCACGACATTTGACAACGGCATTTACATTGGCGTTTGACGTTAGCCGATAACTCAAGAGCATTCACGTTGACCATTCAAGTGTAGCCACTCACATAATTGCATTAATAATTAACGCAATATTTATCGCGATGATAGGCATTGACATTTCCCTTGACGTAGACCTTAGTGTGGCCCCAGCATTACAGGGTAGCGTTTGACCACAAGTCACCTGATGTTAAGTGACGATGTGGTCGAAAGTGACGCCGCGCTACACCTGGATTGGGAACTGGTTCTCAAGTGAGGCTGCTGGACACACCGATAGGTGCTTGGAGACAGATTCTTATTATTATTGCCACTGTATAATGAATTTTATCACCACCTTACTTATATAATAATATATAGGGCAATATGATTAACACGGTATGTGTTTTGATTTGCAGAGGTCGTTACCACCGTACTTGCTGTCGTCAACTGAGACGGTCAAGATGCCTCACGAGTACGCGAGGAACATGCGAGACAGGTAATATAGAACAGAATAATTTAAGTTTAATAAATCCCCGAAAATCATAAGTAAGTCTCACCTTTCCAATAAAAAAAAGTAAATTTATCAAAATTGGTTCATCCGTTTGGGAGCTGCGATGCAACAGATAGACATACAGATACAAACCACAAACTTGTAACACCTCCCTTTTTTTCGTCGGCGGGTTAAAAAGAAAAAAAAACGGAATAGTGCACATTTTTTTTCCATACCGTCAGTTCACTGCAATGCAACAATACTTATTTCATGTCAGTGTGCCAACCTCTTTGGAATAATCGCACTGGCCAGCACGACGAATACATAAAAACAAAAAATATTTTATCTGTTATCTAGCATTTTCTTCGCTGTGAGGTGAGGTGAAAAGTTGTATGTTTCGCTCGGCTGCAAAGTTATTCTGCGTCTCGCACCTTTGAAACCCTCGCTACGCTCAGGATTCTATATTTGAACCGTGAGCGAAGCGAATGCTAGAAATCCTTCGCTTGCGCAGGTTTCAATACAAGTACTCGCGCCAAAATACAACTTTGCAGCCTTGCATGACAAATAACTATTTCATTTTTTCATGAGGCCCCTACCCCCTTTGTCGCTTGCGGGGTGAGTTTAGTGTGATGTGACAGCGTGTAAGTGAGTGTGACCATGTTCCAGTGCGGCGGCGCCTCCGCTGCCGCCCAAGCCGGGCTCCGCGCCCCCGCCGCGCCCGCCCGCCGCGCGCCCGCCACACGAAGGTACCGCCTCGTCCATCATCATCATCAGCCTACATCTGAAATAATATTAATCTACTAAATTTGAAAATTCTGTATCTGAAGAAACGATTTTCTCGCAAAAGTCAAACTCAAAACTCAGTACGTAATATGATCTCTTTAAAATGTCAAACTTAAGACTAACTACGCCTTTTCCAACCTCTTTAGGGGGCGTCCATAAATTACGTGAGGCATTTTTGAGAATTTTTTGCCCCCCTCCCTCTCCCCTTGGTGAGATATCGTAAGATTTTCCTCAACTCCCTCCCCCTCTAATCTCACGCGAGATTCTTCAAACTTCTATTCTTCTAAACGTGTTGGATTAATAAGAAAAAAAAAAGAAAAAAAACATATTTTTTTCGCAATTTTACAACGTTTTCTGCGAGAATTATTTACGTCATATTTGCCATTTATACCCGTCCCAAAAAAAATTCCCAACGCGCCTAAAGAAGTTTTCACTTCAAAAAAATACATTTTCTTCTATCGAGCTATCTCCTACTCTTCATAACCTTGGTGCCAGTACATTTGGAATTTAGTCAATACACGTTTTATTCCCTTCGCGTTATGTTTTTCTCGGTACTCGACCTTCGTACCTCTGTTGTCAAGGCTCCGTGCCGAATACAATTATGAACACGCAAGCCAGCTGGAAGGCGAACTCGCGTCTACAGATTTGTGCCTTGCTCAGATTTTGGCAAACTTTTCGATGTATCAGCGTTTTTTGTCGCAGTGCGATGACGCGTACATCAGATTTTATGTTGAAACGTAAGTTATTCAAAAACGTCAAAGTTGTGCAGGATCTAACATTTACATTTAACTAAAGAAAACAATGATTTAGGGTACAGTGACTTTTTAAAATTGTCAGTCTCAGTTGTCTAATAAATATCTTCAAAAGATTGATAATGGTCTCCGGTGTCCTTCCAAAAGGCTTGGGGTTGCGGTTTCATATATTGTAAAATGCATAATCCCTAATAACAACTTCTGAAGCTAATTGCAACATTCCCCTTCCAGGTCGCAAGCACGAAAGTCGGCTGCCGGTCAAAACGCAACGCCCGTCCCGCGAGAGGTCACAAATACAGCCTCCCGCCGGCGGCCTCGTCCGCAACGACTCTCTCAGCTCGCTGAGCGTGGAGTCATTCGGCTCCACCGACAGGGAAATCTTCGAGGAGACGGTAAAAGCGGGCCTTTCCAGCGTCAACCCTCGAGCTAAATACACCTTGGAGAGCAACGATGGGAAGGCGCGTTCCGTCGAGCGACCGTCCGAGTTCAACCGGCACAGTCGCCACCACAGGTCGCTCGACAGAAGCGACAAGATCTCGCAGCAACGTCCTAAGTTACGAGACCCGGAATTCGAGAAGAATCTCGCTTCCGGCGCGTACAATCTCAAGTCCTCCGGTAAGATGAAGAGGTTGGAACAGGAGTTTGGGAACAACGTTAGTCGGTCTCCGTTTTCTTACCACGGGGAGGTGGCCAGCTCGCTCGCTCACCATTCCAGGTTCCGCGGTGCGAGGTACTACGACGACGGGCCCCCAAGCCTGCCGGCCCGTATAGACGACCCGCGCCGCGCGCTCGAGAGAAGCAACTCGCTCAGCTCGCTCAGTAACGACTCGTTCGGCTCCACGGACAAGGAAGTGTTCGAGCGAAGCGTCAGAATGGGCATGTCGAAAGCCCAACCCAAAAAGAAGGACGACAAGATTCGCGTCCGAAGCGACGACCGCCTCGAGGTTAGAGAGCACCGGCGCAGGCGACGCGAGGGGAAAGGGGCGCTAGATAAAATGGTGGGCGAGGACTCCAAAGATAGAGCGATTTTGGAGGAGGTTATAGCGCGAGGCGCCGGGGAACACAAGCAGTCAAAAAACGTTCCGGAGCCGTCTGCGGAGGACGCGGCCGCAGGCGAGCTCGCTCACACCGCGCGCACAGACACTGGCTGTGACGTCACAGCGGAGGTCACCGACCCCGGCCCGCCCGACGTGTTCCCGCGGACCAACGAGCTGCCCACCGTCGACTCCGCCAACACGACGCTGGAGTCCAACGACGAGACGGAGATGGAGCGCTCGAACGAGTGCCTCGCCCCGAAGTCGGCGAACACGACCATCGAATCGGAGAAGGACGAGTTGAACCGATCGAACGAGTCGTACGCTGACGTGTTCGACGGCTCGTGGAGTGACGTCGGCTCGCCGCCCAAGAACTACGACGCGGGGACTCTCACTCGCAAGAGCAGGAACAAGCTCGAATGGACCGACATTAAGTACGCCGACAAGCCGACTGAGGACGTCTCTCGGAAGGAAGACACGTGGAACGATAACACGTGTCCCGATGACGTCACGTTCCCCACCATAAGCGGGTCCGTGCACATGGTGTCTTCGATCAGGAGCGAGGTCGTCGACCCCGGCATGGCGCTGCCGGATCTCCTTGAAAAGAGCGAGGCGCCGACGATGTCGTTCTCTCGACCGGACCTGACCAATAAACTCGAGAGCGACATACTCTCGTCCCAAAACCTACATATGGTAAAAAGCACCGACAGACTTATGCTGGATAGCATCCCCGAACCGAGTTTCACGTCGCTGGTAGACGAGCAGAAATTCGACTCGATACTGTCGGCGGAGATAGAAAGGGAAGCGGCGAGATTGGCCGCTCAGCTAAAATGCTCCCAGTACACCATGGAAACGAGTGTTACATCGTTAACTTCCCTAGACTTGGACCATGTTAAGCCGCCATCGAACCTCGGCAGCCTGCTGTCTCTTAGCGCGTCAGCTCAATGGGAGGAGAGCTCGCAAATGTGCAAGAAGTCACAGCGCAGTCGAAAGAAGTCTCTGCCCGTCGCTCTGATGGTCAAACGCGCTCTCACCAATTCAATGCATCAGGGGAGCTCGGAGCACCTCGACAGCAATCCCGCCAGTTTCCTGGACAACGTCAAACCTCCGTCGGAAATGGAACATATTGACATGGAAAGCAGCATGGTTTCCGTATCGAGTATTGTGTCCGAAGTAGCCGAAGTGAAAGACAAAATCCCCGTAGTGTTCGACTTTAAACAACCGATTCAAGATTTCCCGCTGTGCAATACATTCGCTCACGTATTCCACGATTTGGATAAAGTGAATCCGCCGTCGCTGTTTGACGAAATGGCCGAGTCGACGTTGGAAATAGAACAGACAACAGCGCAACAAGTCTACGACGATTGCGTTTCCAACACGCTCAATGTAGTCACCGACATTCCGTCCGGGTCGGAAAACTGCACGCCTCTACCTTCTGATGTGAGCAGCGTGGAATCCACGCCAAAGAGGCAACGGGACACGAAATATTTGACACCCAAAGAAAAGAGGCACGTGTCGAAAGACCGTTACCAAACGTACACCATAACAGACACGGTGACTGATAGCGACATTGTGTTAGAAGTCGATGAAGAATTCCTCACGTGGACCAAATCGGAAAGCGGGAGATCACAGGAATACATCACGGCTACTTCCGAACCTAAGACTAGGAGGAAATTGAGCGCTAAACAAAGGAGATTAGAAGACAGAGCTAGGTACCAAACGCAGACCGTTGACATACACACCATTATACCACTAGAAGCAGTTGATCCTAAGCCCGATTCCTCAATAGAAAGTTTAAAACAACGACTAGCAGCGAAAAAGACCATCAAACAAAAACGATTAGAGGACGCTGAAAGGTTTAGAACGAGGACGTTGAGTGAGGATATTCCACCTTCACCGACGTTTGTAACAAAAGATGCCAATTTTGAAAACGTCGAGACCACAACAGGCTACGACAGCTTGTCGTCAAATGAGCCTAATCATCAGCAGATATTGGATGACAGGCAGGAGGACGACGTGTTCTCAAGGGACGCGGACAGCGGGCACAATGAAGACGACTTTGAACTTAACTCCACGAAGATGCAAACGTACACTAGGAGCTTCCGGAACTACTTGCCAGTGATCGAGAGCCCGGCCGCCGTCGATATGTGCGTTGTGAACAATTTGAAGAACATCGAAATGACAGCGTCGTACCGGCGCGCGCTGCAAATGCAAAACGATAAGAATCAAAACCCGAGTAGCAGTGACTTCGCAAGTTACGAAGGTGATAGTAACTCGGAAGACAGGGCCCAGTCCGAGTCTGATACGGAATCTCCAAGACCGAAGCCGAAAATAATCAAACCTACAAGACGGGATGACAGTCTAGACTCTAATGACTCTCTTGACAAGGAGCAGGAAGCTCCTAAAGCCATTAGAGGCCGCAAAAAAGCGATGTACGTGTCGCCTTACAGAAGGAACGTCCCCGCTCCAAAGAAAACAGCCACATCTGTCACAAAACCTGCGCCAAAAAGCGCTCCGCCCACATCAAAACCATCAACTTCCTTTAAAGCTCATACGAGTGCCAAAGCTTTAAGCAAAACGCCAGTGGCTTCCAAAGCTTCCAGCGCCAACACTTCGCCTAAAAAGTCACTGCCGAATAGATCACCGACCAAAATAGCTCAACAAAAAGCCATAACTATTCCTCCAGTTGCCACGAAGCCTTTGCCTTTGGAAAGGCAAGGGACGTTCACGAAAGAAGAAAGTTCAGTGCCAGCGAAAGATCTTCCAGTTCCGGACAAAAAGCCCACAGCTCAGCGAGTGACGAAGTCTGCCCCGCAGACGAAAGCAAACACCTCTCCCTCTAGACTTCCACAGTTAAATCGTTACACGCGACCGTCTACAACGAAAGCGCCCAACAAGTCACCCACCAAGGTGTCGAGGAAACCAGAAACGGCAATGAAGAGCTCTCCATCCAATCATAGCTTGCAAAGCAACGAGAGCGGAAAAACGATAACAGTAGCATCCAGGAGCTCTCGACAAGGAAGCACTTCCAGCGTCAACTCGATCCAGTCGACGTCCAAAGCGTCCGCGAAAGACGTCGAGAGTAAAATAGCCAACTTGTGGAAGAAAGTGGAACAGGTGAAGAAACAACCTGCGAAGGTTGATAAGAGAGTTTGGATAGAGAGCGATAAGACGGAACAGCCGCGGCTGATCAGGAGCTCCACCTTCGAAGGTCAGCCGAACCAGAGCCAGGTGTCCACGGCGACGAAGCAAAAGTCCGCGATAGGCATTCGGGTGTCTCAGATTCCTAGTCTGAGACCAAAATCGACGACGAATAAGCCTAGCCAAGCGGCCGCGAAGAAACCTACGACGACGCGTGTATTCACTAGAAAGCCGTTGAGCGGACAAACGTCGACGTAAACACGTCTACTTTAACTTGATGGAATATATTTGAACTTCTGTAATGAAGTGATGTATTTACTTTATGTAATACTAAGGCCATAGCGTGATGAAATGTTGCGTACATGAAATGGTCAAATAAGAATTTTGATGAACATTATCAGATGTTGACAATGGTGAAGTAATAACGATTTATTTACTTATGTGATTTCCTTTTACTACGTTCTGTCCGAGTGTATGTTGCTCTGTTACATGACAAAAATGTAAAGCTACGATTTTGTAAGATTTATCAATATTTAGAAAGACGTTGATTTATGATTGAGTTTATTTGTGTGAAAAGATTTAGTGTATAGTAAGTATATCTCGCGCGTTTTATATGTTTATTTTATGTATATTTGTTGCATTTATTCATTTAGTTTCTAAAAATGTATGAAGCTGAATGGTTTTGTACCGCTGTTTTAGTTTATAGGAGGATGTATTGAAAGACAGTGTCACAATTTATTATTAGAAACTGGCATAATATTTTTGTATCCGGTAACAATAAAGGTGTAATCGTACATTACAACAGTAATAACTAAGCGTAGATGAATAGTCATATTTCATTAAATTCAGTAGTTATCTGCGCACAATCGTCAATTCATGAAGTATACAATAAGGTTTTCCTTAGTATGAAATACCTCCTATTATAATCAGCTTTGAAGCCGGAGATTTTGTTACGATCCACGCTAAGAAATCTAGCTCAGCTATTTTGTACTCTACCCTTATGGGGCTGTTTCACATTTGGCCGATAAGATCTCGATACCTTATCTGATATTATACATGTTATACCCCTATTTCTATGTTTATTCACAATTGAAGGGAGTTGTCGGTATATTGTGAAACAAACCTCTTTAACTTAAAAATATTTCACTACAATTATTAGCTGAAACATGAGATTTCACGCTGAAAATTGTGTACAGTGAAAGACGGAAAGGTTTTCAATGTAAATATACCACGCTAAATTATAGTACGTAAGTTTAACATGAAGCGATTTGTATATTTTCATATGTTGCGATAATGTCGTCGATTCTGTACTACATTCTCTAAAATTTGATTACCACCATCATCCTGTCTTTTTCTTTCTTCCTTAGTCAGAAAAGGACAGCGTTACAGTCAAATTTAAACAATGGGCTTCAGAATCGACATCATAAACTTATAGCGCGACGCGGAATGAATGTGGCCAAAAGTGGAACCCATAGAAAAAGCTGTCAAATTTGACAGTTCTTGACAGTTCTGCGAAGAAAGTGGCGCCTCAACTGGCAACATCCGTGCCGCGCTGTACATTAAATCCATGTGTATTATTCACAGAGTAAAAAATGAGCGCACGTGACTGTATCGTACTGGAAAGCAGCATATTTGATAAACAAAACATGCCGTTTTCTGCGCACTTGTCTTCTATACATGACGTGTGCGAATGCATTCATGTAGCTGAAACTTTTTACGTCTAGTCAGTTTGTTTAGATAGTCGGGATTCTTAGCAGTTTTGGCATAAAAAACTTATTTTACATTTGGTCCAGTCTCGCGACGCAACGCAGTTACCAGGAAATATTTTGCAAGACTAACAATAAATATATTGCAAGATTATCAATAAATATTTTGCAACACTACCAGTAAATGAAAGTTGACTGTAAAGCGTTCTTCGTAGTTTCTGATACCTATAGATACATGGATACTAAGTATGCGATTGTGTGGGTGTTATTATTCATTTTACTACGGACAAAATTCTAAATTAATTCAATGTAACTGAATTAGTGTTAATTCAAATATAGTATGCGTTGCGTCTTGTATTTAAGGGTAATCGCATTCTGCACTAATTCTACAGTTAATCTATGGCTTCTCGTAGTTAGTACATACTCGCAATATTATCTTATTTTATAGATCTTAATAATGTATTTTCGGAAGTTTATGATGCCTCAGATTTTAACCTCAATTCATAGTAGATATAATATTAATTAACTATGAACATATTCTTGTTTATGGACGGTTCGCTTCGTTGGAATAAACTTTCGATGTACTAAATGCCAATTGATCAACGAATTAATATCTCAATAGAAATTTTATCAACTCACTGCAGTTATATCACTCATAAAATCATTTCAGAAGAGATGGTAAGCTATATATAAGTTTTGTATCGAATCCTACATAAACAGGAATAGTGTTGGACTGTTAAAACTTCTTGAAAAAACATTTCCAATAAAAAAGAAGCTTATATATTCTGTAATCTCTCGTTGTTTCATGATTAGTTCCAATTCTTAGCTATTAGTAAGTTAGTTAAATTGTTTTGTTATAATCACACCGATGTAGTGAGCGCCATCGTTTTCATCGTATAAGCCAGTTTAGGTAATAATTACAGTTAAGGTGCGTAATTTGTTGGTAAAATAAACGATTATACCACAACATTATTTTCATTTCCTATCCCCCTAGTCCCAAATTGATTTAGAAGCCCAAAGTTATTAATTAGTATCTACTAGGTAAGCCTGTCCATCATCGACCTCGTCATCTTTCCTTCAGATGAGACGGGTCAAATCACCATGTGCATCTGGTCTGAGGGATCTCAAATCCTTGAGACACAAGATAGCCAACCATAGCTTGGTGGTAGGGTTTTTTTTTTACTATTTACAGGGTAGCGTTTGACCACAAGTCACCTGATGTTGAGTGACGATGTGGTCGAAGATGGCGCCACGCTACACCTGGACTGAGAACTGGCTCTCAAGTAAAGATTGAAGTCATTCCTATTGTACTTCAATTCTAACATTCTATGACCAATTTAGGGGTAATAGGTGAACAATGAATTGTGAAGTGAAGCACGAGGACGCACATTAGATGTCCGCTACGGGACAAATACTTGTAAAATAAGTGCAAATACTGGTTCTTCTGTGTATTTTGGATCTACATAGTTTTTGATAGGGAATCCTATCCTCCTACAGATATATATGGGTGACCATTACACACTAAGCTCGAAGCTCATTTGTGTTATGGGTACATAAATAGATAAAGAAAAACTTCTTAATTCTTATAGAAAGAAATATCCAAGACTCAGGAACAAATATATTCGTGTTTATCACACATATATTATATCCTACTAATATTATAAATACGAATTTGTGTGTATGTGTGAATGTTTGTTACCACGTATCACCGTGACTACTAAATCAATTTTGATGAAATTTGGAATTGAGTTGGCTTATGCCCTGGATCAACACATTATCCCGGAAAAAGGTTCATACGGGATAACGGGAAGACGTGGGGCGCAACTGGTTACATATATATTAATCTGTACCATATCACGAGTTTTATCAATGCAACTCTAGCAAATATCCTTAAAAAATATTATACATTCAGCGACAAAAGTTACTGATCATACTCGATTTTCCAAACCTGTTTTACAACAGTAATGTATGGGTTTTTTTACAACGTACATGGTAACGTTTGACAACAAAAAAGGTTGGTGTTTATGACTATGAAGATAATCAGAAAATTTGTATTGTTTAACGACTTTTGTCGTTGACCGTACGAAAATTTTAGTTACTTGTACTTACCTCTAGGTGGGCTGTTCTAGTTTACTGCATCTTGTATTTACGCTAAACTGTCTCACTAAGGTTACCTACCCATTATTAGGTTTGGAGTCTTGGAACTTGGAGCAGGTAGGTATAAAAATAAAACCAGCCATTTCAACTAGTCAGATAGTTTATTATGTCAAAAATCCAATCAGATTTGAATAGCTTCCTACTTTATAACTGAAAACATGCATACATCGTTAATTCGCAATAATTTCAAGAAATAGCATAATGTGTAATAAATTGTAAACCTATATCCCTTACAAAATCTGTGTAACATACAAATAGAATTGGTATAATAATATATAAAGTTGTGTAAACGTACAATTCAATAACAAAAACTGTATGCAATTACTGTCAACCGTTAAGGCGTGCAGATGCAGAGGTAGTTCGGTACATACTCATATACTCGGCTACGAAAATGTAAGTTTATTGAAACTGGAGGGGATAGCGCTTACATGCGTCACGACGCTTATAGCCCTAGAGTTTACAAAAACGGATACTGCAGTGATAAACCCTGAGCAATCAATCAACTGCGATTTAAAGTTATGCATCTCGGCAATAGTACGAACGCGCGTTAATATCAATCAAGAGCTGTTACAACATTTATGTGTACAGCTCTATACACTTCCAAATACTTTAACCGCACGTGCTACCGCCTTGGAAGCTCGTTAGTGACTGACATAACGCGGGACATTATAAATTCGAAAACACAAAAAACACCGAGGCGCGTAACTATTTTTCAAGTTTCTATAAACTTACATTTAAGTAGCGAGACTTAATGCTATGAATTTATCAACAACTTGAGCTTAACTATTACTGTAAAAAAAACAATTCCCAAGTTTTTAAAGGGTAATATTTATGTAACAGCATTGTCTATTTACAATTAAGCTTGACGCACAAAATACAGATATTAAATTTAAAACATCAAAGCGAAAAAAGCCAATTGATCTTATCCCTTTCACGAACAAAAGCAATAGGATAGCGGTTTCAACCGACTATCTATGAATTGAAGCAAAAACGGCAAAACATCCTGCGATACACAGGGAAAAATAATTTCAAGCGAAAAAAAAACTACTACATCCACCGAAAATCCATATTCATAGGCAATTGGAACCGTTATGAAACGAGGCCCCGACTCAGGCCGTTATTTGATTTGCCGACAAGACCTAAGCTTAACATAAGAAGCGTAACGTTTTTTCACAATAATACGGCTCCAATTCGTTCACAAACATGTAGAACAAATACTAAGGCTTGCTACATAAAGTTGGTATTCACACAACATTCACCGTTTGCATGAGCCTCGTCTTTGAAACAATTCCGTTCACGCTCAGCGCGCCGCCTGTATGGGCACAACACTAGTGTCCCAAAACAGACTAAAAATAATGCTTTTGGAATGAGCTAGTCAATTTCTTGTCAGCAAAATAATACGTGATGTCGTCACTTCAGTTGGCGTAGCGTTATCGTGAGAGATTTTCTAACTAAAATTGTGCGCAGATGCTGGCCTGTTCACACGATTAGAGGACCTTTATCATCATAATCATCATCATCATCAACACATTCTGTTAGGACACAGGCATTCTGACAGAGAAAGTATTATGGCCATAATCTACCACGCTAACCCATTTCGGGTTGGTCTTGGTAGATGTCGCATGCATTTGAATGTTGCGGTTCTTGGACATGCCGGTTTCCTCACGATGTTTTCCTTCACCGTTTTGCGCGATGGCACATATCTAAGTCATAAACGCCGGGTCAAATAAGTGGGCATACAATCAAGTAAATGCTCTCACAATTTAATTCGAGACGATCTCTAGCTGTACCGCTGTCTTCATAAATAGATAATAAATAATCTGTATAGCAGAAATATAAATGCTGACTTTAGGAACATGAAATTGGGAGGGTGATCCCTTTTACAGTCCTAAAGGATTTTTTGAAAATCACCCCCTTTAGCGATCAAATAAGATATTAAAGTTTGTTTGGGAAAATATCAACTTCCACGCGTCCGAACCGCGCGGCAGTTCGCTGGTAAATGAATAAATTCTAGTTAGATTAGACAGGCACAACTACACAAATACGCTACGCCAAGTGAAGTGACGCCATAAGGTGTCTCTAACGTACGACTCCCTCTTGCTTGTTCGTTGTCCAGGATAATAAGCTTACAGAATTATGTACAAATAACTTTTCACAATACCAATTACGACGTCAAATTAAACTGTTTACACTATTTATGTATACTTATTATGAATTTTAATAGACCTCTATAAATGAAGAAATAAGTTTTGAATGAAACAAAATGTAGCTTACCATACGAGTGTGGCCGGGCTTAGGTAACTATTCATAAGGTATATAACAATATCGGCCCAGCAAGGAAACGCTAGACTTTACACATGAATCTGGTCAAAAATCTAGCACGGATTTGGAGACAACTCCTATGGGAGGGAACGCAAGACATCTTTATACCAAACGACCAACCACCATTCTTGCTGACTAGCATTACATAGCTGTATTTAGGGCGTGCAATACTCGATAGCGGAATTGAATCCAACATTGGAAGCCCAATCTCGGAACAGCGGTATTTCCAAAAAACATTTTGTAGCATCGCTGAGTAAGCTTCAATCTTTATGGTTACATTCTAGCCACTAAACTGTTGAACTCGACATAGGAATATAGGAACGCGTTTAGCTAAAGATAAAGACTTGAATTTTAAATCGAGGGATTGTTTTTAAATCACTACCGAGATTGGATTCTCTCAATACCGATATTGGAATGTCGAAAACATCGTCCGAGGTTCCGGAGTTCCCGTATTCACGCCGTGTTCCGCACCTTGCGTCGCCTACATTTACCCCTCTACTTAAAAAAAACCTTTCCATACAGGGCCGATGGTATGAAGCGTCGCCCTAATTGGCCATCGCTCGTAAAATCATACGATGCACCGTCAAACAGCTCGCACTGCGTGCGCTCGAACATGTAGATCTATACTGATCTCTTACGACCAACTTATTTGGGTTACAAGAGTTCTTGGCCAGACGGTCATCGACACGCTTGACGCTTGCCCATTCCAGTTCAGTGCCGCCCAGAATTATGAACTTCAACAGTTCTAAATCCAGCGCGTCAATGCACTCCCTCGGAATAATACAACATTTCCGAGTAGTTTTATCGCAGGACAGGATGCTTGAGCGCGCGAGCGATGGTCAATTGGTCAATTAGGACGACGCCACTTATATTACGACAAGCGCATTTGACATCTTGGGTTACACTGCCACGAGATAGTACCTACAACCTACAACTAGTTCTCAATGGATCGTTGTGGTTCTAAAGGTAAAGTGAGAAAAGTTCTTGTGAAACACGAAAGAGTCCGGTGAAACAGTTAGATATGTACTGCATAAAGTACCTGAACGAGACAAGTTGATGTAACATCCGTAAGCTCAGAGCGAGTCATCCTCCTCTGCACTCTTCGCTTCCAATTTGGTGAAAGCATCAGAACCACAAAGATCCCTTGTGACTATTTGTAAGTATCGTGATCAAAATGAAGCAGCAGTTAAAATAATAACAAAGTACTGAAGGAACAACAAAACGGAAAGTTCTAAGCCCGGCCAATAGAAACCTTACATTAACAGACAGATCTAGCCGGAACTATACTGCACACATATCGGGTATTGGGGTAGTATTATGCCACCTGTTTGATGTTTATCGCTTACAATCGAGTTATCATATAACGCTTCCGATAAAATAGAACCACAATACCCTGTGTTCGACTATACTAGTCTTCTATACACCTAAAGCTAGGGACAAATACGGTCGCAAAGAGCACAACGGGGACATTTTCCGATGATACAACCAAACAATTCCATTCAGCATGTCTTATGTACTGCTAGAGAAATCCATTCCGGTGGGATGTTTCATTATCACCAGATGTACACAATGGAATGGATACTACAGTGAAAATATGCAATAATTGTTCTCTTTGCAACGAAAATTTACATCGAAACGGTAAAATATTTTCATGATTACAGAAGTTTTGAATAACTATTTATATTGAATAATGTAAGCCTCTATTGAGGTATATACTTATATTGTAGGTGAGTTAAACGCTATGTAACAATATGTACTATAGTGCCGCGTTCGCGTGGAACCGACAGCGTTGTTCACTGCGCGGTAGTGACTCTTGTACCTCCTGACATATACAGCGTTAGCCGCTTTCCTACAATATACAACAGTGAAGAAATGCTTAAACCCTAATATATTTTATTCATTTTATATTATAGACACACAACAATTACACTTGCGAAAATTTAGCGACTATTTAACCTAATATAGGCGTCGATTCTCGCGTGCTCTCTAAAACTAAGCTAAAATTGACACCTGCAAAAATAATACTGTCCTTCTCTGACCTTGCGAGTGAGAAAAGGACGCGTTATTTTTATAACTGTCACCGAGCAAATTTTTAAAGAACGCACGCGAGAATCCGCCTCTTGTATTATAATCACATGCATCACATAAAGTTTTAGAATTTAGATGAAAGTCCACTACCGCGCAGTTTAGAGGGGAACCAATCTAGCGTGATTGTTCAGCCTGCGTTTGCAGTAATTTGCACCATCCGAACGAGCGGTATACTGAATGATTCTTTATTTCATTATTGCGTAGGGGCGCGAGCGGCCGCGGCCGCCCGGCCCGGGCCACGTGGGACGGTGCAAACTAATATCAACATTCAATTGCAATTTAGAAGCATGGCGTCAATGAGACCCGCGCATGCCTAGCCGTCCGTTTCTACCAGTCCGGTACCTGATCGAATTAACAATTTTGCACGTCTGCCTGCTACCACACGTCGTGGTAGAGGCGCCAATCTTGCGTTTTGTATCAATTTTAGTCGTATTTCGTGTCGAAGCCTATGATTCTCGATAGCTACACCTTGATCTGTTACGTTATTATTTTGCTTTCGCTCATCTGACTTGTTTTCCGCATATATCCCCGACTTATAAGTCAAATTCAAGTTCAAAGAACTTATAATACCTAACAGTCTTTGGATACTTTTATCACTAAGACCCCTCGCGTAACTTGTAAATAATTCTCTCCAAAATATATTTCGGAGGTAAATATTTCCATTCTCTTTTTTAACATTTACATCTTGTCGCAGCATGATCCTGCTCGAGTAAACATTGTCTTGTGTTCGCGGGCGCGGCGACGACGCCCGTCCTGATAGAAATATCCAATCTTGGATCCATCTCAATTTGTACCAACGTTGCTTTACTATATTCAGAGCTTCACGATGGGCCGCCCCGGCCGAGTAGCGAGCCCGACGGGGACCGAGGTCGGCCCTGCGAATCCTGCAATCTACTTTATTCTCGAATTACATCGTTTTGTTTGTACTCGTTCCTTACGTTACACCCCACTACGCTTAACACTAAATATACAATAAAAATATCACAGCACTATCGATTCACTTACACTAAAACCACGACGCTTGGCGTCGCAATTTTCAATAAAAAATAAAATAATAAAAAAAGGGAATCGAAATAGAAATGCAATGAGCACGCCACCTTCAAAATGGAACAACATAGCTTCTTATAAACCATAAACACAGTAAAACTTATTTCGGGTTATGTAGATTCGACCAACAAAACCAACAAAAAGTGTGTCGTCACTAAAAATACACCAAATCGATATTTGAGAGTTCTTAAATTCATTTCCTATTAGCGCCCTCAAACGAAGCGTAATAATCAAATGCCATTCATTACTAAGTGCCGTAAATCAAGTACCAATTTATTTACAAAGCAAGTTTGTCCGCCAAAACGTCTTATCCTAACTTTGGATCTAAACAATAGTTTTATTAACATACAGAAAAGTGATCGAAATAGCTTTTTTTAATTGCGAGTCTCTCTTTAGGGGGCGTCCAGTAATTACGTGATGTGTTCTAGGGGGAGGGGGGAGGGGGGGGGGGGAGGGGGTCTTTGCAAATATCGCGTAATTAGATTTTAAATTACGGCATATAATATTCATAAATACAAGTTGTGTTTTTGTTATTTTTTTTTTCTCAATAATCCAACACGTTTACGATATCTTCTTCAATCTTACGATATCTCACCAAGGGGGGAGGAGGGGTCGAAAAATTTTCAAAAATGCCTCGTGTAATTAAGATGAAGAATTGGCAATATTGGCTGCAGGGATCTCCTTTTTCTCAGCAATTACAAAACATACGAGCTAATATTTATGTACATTAAGGATCATGTTTTTGACGTAAAATTGTGAGAAGGATAACACGATTGGTTAACTTTCATAGCAGAGAAACAATGATCGAAAACTGCCCTCTAAACAAAAGATTTTCATTTTACAGGCATACAAAACCGATTTGAGTTGTTTTTTTTTGTATGGTACATACGCGTTCTTCAAAGAACTACAGGTTTATTTCTATAAAACTAACGATAGTTTTCATTTTAAACGAAAAAAACCTATTTTTGACGCATGCGACCTTACGGCATTAGTCAGCTCGCTTGCTTGTATGGAGCTGATATCAGATTCATTGTTTATCACGGCGTCCTCT
This sequence comes from Opisthograptis luteolata, assembly GCA_931315375.2. Classification (NCBI taxonomy): domain Eukaryota; kingdom Metazoa; phylum Arthropoda; class Insecta; order Lepidoptera; family Geometridae; genus Opisthograptis; species Opisthograptis luteolata. The sequence goes on along the minus strand of OV928042.1, from coordinate 12,122,212 downwards.
TAATGTACGCCCCCTTTGGCAGTGATACATGTCATCACGCCTTCACTGCAGTGAAACGCATAACGAAAGACTCGCTTTTTATTTATGTCAGCAAATATTAAACGGAGATTCTTTCCATCTAGCAAATTGTTATCAACGTTGAGATGATAACAACCGTTCGTCAACATTTTCTATTTCACAGGTGAAATGGCACAAAATCTTTTTTTTTTTTCATTTTTTAACGATTTTTTTAAGCAACATACTAAAGCAAATCTTACATCTACTATATGAGGTAGCATTATCATGTATATATGAATAAACGTTAATCATCTAATGTTTGGTGGGATTTATATACGTTAAAAATGTAATCAAATAACAATAGTACATTAAAATAGAGCTCCTATGGATACTTGAGGTATATATTCGTTAGTGTGAGGTAGCTGTCTGCGGCCAGAAGGTGGTACAACATTTTTAGAACACTCACGAAAAATATACTACTACATTCGATAATAAAATATTCATCTGTAAATACCATCTGGCCGCTACAAATACTAGTAAATATTAAAAATACTATACTATGTAACGGGCTTCCAGTAGAATAATGTTTTGTATTTAATAATAATTATACATACATGTATATATACGCCACATTTATTAAATATGGCTATTCGATAGACACCTATTAAATATTTACGACATGTGGGGTATTTGATTTATTTTCTTGAATTTGCATTGTCATGTGGTATCTGACTGTCTATTAATAACAGCAATGAATGCATAGTGTCACAATGAATGCATAGTGATACAATGACTGCATAGTGATACAATGAAAGCATAGTGATACAATGACTGCATAGTGTCACAATGAATGCATAGTGATACAATGACTGCATAGTGTCACAATGACCAAATAGTGTCACAATGAATGCATAGTGTCACAATGAATGCATAGTGTCACAATAAATGCATAGTTGTCACAATGGGAGCTCTCCAAAAAGCTAGCACCGTGTGTTACACTATAGAGCCCGGTGTACGGGTGCTTGATGAAAACCCTTTTTGATTTTTATGTAAAACGCCAGAGAGCGCAGCCATCTTTATCTCTAACCAATATTTTTCCCTCGCAAAGCTGGCAGGTATATTCCACAACATGTTTTTTTAGGGACCTATTTATGTGTTAATTACATTTTTTTTTAATTTTCCATAATTATTAAAAATAAATAAATCCGTAGAAATCTTTATAATTAAAACTGTTCCCAACGGCAATGCAATAATGGTAACACTGAGATACTACACGCTCCAACTCAAACTTTACTTGTGTTCAACCGCGCGTCGCTGTGTCGTAGTTGGAACAAGAAACGCTGAACACCGTGTCATACTGTGTTATCTGTGTCGCTAAATGGAAAGCTCCCAATGAATGCATAATGTCACAATGAATGCATAATATCACAATGACTGCATCATGTCACAATGAATGCATAATGTCACAATGAATGCATCATGTCACAATGAATGCATAATGTCACAATGAATGCATAGCTATTGTATTGTGTCATAATGCACAATACACAGAGGAGGACAGACAGTGCATTTAACAAAAGTTGCGCCTGCTTTCTAACTTTCTTGTGAACATCACCATTGGAGTCTGTTTTTTTTAATGGGTGACATATTAAGCTTTTGACACAACTTTTAGCATAATACTAGAGGTAGTATTATGTAAAATATACTTGTTCACCAGTCCAGCTATATCTCGAAAATGGTTTCAATTTAATTTCCGGTGAAAAAAAAAATATTTTACAAGATTATTACTTTTTACAAACAGAGAACACACGCGACTTCAATGCAAATTCAAGAAATCCTTATCAAAATTATAACAATCATTCATCATTCAACATTTTCACCTAAAACAGGATTCGTATATTCTTGAAGTCCTGATATATCGAACTGTCAAATATTCAATATATGTACATTCTGTTGGCGTCGTTATTCTCTTCGTATTGGAATACTTTCGTTATGATAGGTTGCCAGCCGTTTTGGTTCTCGTAATTCATCGGAGCAGTTACATTGTCGAAATTAAAGTTATTTATTAAGTTATTTTGGACATACATTTTGGTGTTTTCCTCTGGCTTAAAGGTGAGTAGAGGGTCAATGTGCGGTAGATTGTGCTCGTCTAGATTGATGAAGCCATCGCAAGCGAGCCCTGTCCCCTGGTTCATGAAGTCTGGTCCGTACTCGGGCAGGCAGGCCGTCGGTTGGTAGTATGACACCTCGGGTATGTCGCCTTGTAAGGTATCTGAAACAGATGAAATCTTGATGTCAAATAGAGCCTGAATTTAACAAACGAACTTGATTGAGATGTACGGGCAAGCTATATATTGCATATTTCACAACGGGCAATGAACTGTCATATTGCTGATGCATGTAACATCTGTATGTTTAGTGCAATATAAGACTCAACAATAACCTGTTTGAACTCACTACTCATATTTACAGAAATACTTTGAAAATCAACAGCTGTGCTAAAGGAATAGACATAGTAGGGTAAAGTATGTATATTACTTACTAGTATTGAACATGGCATTGTCCACTGGCATCATATCACCATACTGCAGAGCCCCAGATGCAATCCCCATTTCAGGAACATTGTTAGTAACGGAGTTCACTTGATTCCCAACTTCCATATCTCCGCTCATGGCATCAATGTGCTCCACAATCGCCTTGATATCGCTCGCGTCATCCATAACACTACTCATGATATTGCCCGTATTGAAATCAGGTTTCACCACGGTAAACTCGTTCGTCTCGACTTTGCCAGCCATCATATCGAGATCTTCGTCCAAGCAATCGATTCTATTGATCACAGCGTTCACGGTATCGGTGATGGACATAACCTCTCCGCTCCCTGGATCGTAGATGGTGTCGATCCCTTCTATGTCGACGTTTTCAAATTTGACTTTGGGGAAGGCGGGCTTCCTGTCTCTCTGGTGTTCTGTGACGTCATTGTTGCTGTCGTCCGATTTCATAAAGGTGTAGAAATCGACGGATATTTCGGAACCCGCGGATTCGATGCCGGACTCGGGTTTTGTCGGCGACGCCTTCATTGGGAGAGGTTCGACGATGGTGACTGCGACTTCGCGCGCGGTGTGCAGCCGTTTGATGTCGGCCTTGTCTAGATTGTGGATGCGAGTGAGATGCTTGTTCCAGTTGGGGTAGTTGGCGAAGGACTTGGGGCAGAGGGTGCACACGTAGGGCTTCTCTCCGGTGTGCACGTTGAGGTGCTGCTGCAGCTCGTGCGGTTTAATAAAACCCTTGCTGCAGTATGTGCACTGAAATCTGAAAAGCGATGATGGCTGTGACGTCGGCTTACGTCAGGTCGTGGATCCTACAATGAATTTGAGTTTTGGACGAAGTAAAACATAGTGATGAAACTTCAGCTTGGGGAAGATCATTTTCTAGTGCTCACTTGGCTACCATCGACATAAGAATTGTCGCCAAGCTGTTCCCTGTTCAGGTGTAGCGCGGCGCCATCTTCGACTACACCGTCACTAACTTCAAGGTCCTTATTCGCTAACGCCCAAAATTAATAATCGATCCTGATCCGTTATCTGCAGTTTAGGATCGATATGTTATGTCATAATGTGTCATTTAAGTAGTAATATGTGAAGCCCTAGTACTAAAATAACATATTATGACATGACATATCAATCCAAAACCGCGGATAACGGATCAGGATCGATTATAAATTTCGGGCAATGACAATCAAGATTCCTTGCCAATAACGTGACACATCATTAAGGGCTTTAGCGGTAATTCCGCGTAGATAACGCGCCCACGTTACGAGCTTAGATGGTCATAGGGATAAAGGCCCTGGAGACTTTTGGCCAAATGTACGCTAGAAAAAGTTGAAAAAACAAACCTGCGGTGATCCGAGTGTGTTTTCAGATGTTGCATGAAGCGGTGACGCGCGCTGTACACCTTCCCGCACGTCTTGCACACGTGGAGTACGCTCTCAAAGTGCACCGGGACATGTTTGACCATGAGGTGCTTCTCGCGGTACTCCCGCTTGCAGATGGGGCACGAGTACTGCTTCCGGCGGTGTACGTCGAGGTGCTTCTCGGCGGACGAGAGCGAAGCGAACGGCAAACCGCACTGGCGGCACCAGTTGTACAGTAGCGCTTGGTGCTTCTTCAGATGTTGTATCAGATCTTTCGGCTTCTCGAATCTGCGGATTTTGAGCGAGCGGTGATATGTTTGCTATGGTTCACGTGAAGAATAGAAGATCTTGGTGATCACTACTTCCCTACTAACGTTATAAATGCGAAAGTAACTCTATCTCGCTTTCACGCCCTAACTACTGAACCGATTTAAACGAAAATTGGTATGTGATAGTTTGAACCCTGAGGAAGGACGAAGGATACTTTTTATCGCGATAAACTGCCCACGCGGGTGAAACCGCGGTGAACAGCTATTAGCATATAAAACAAAGTCGCTTCGCGGTGTCTGTCCCTATGTATGTACTATGTATATTAGATCTAGTAATTCAAGAGGAAAGTATGTACAGAAAAGCGGAAAAATCCAAAGATTTGTCCCATATTAGTATCTACAACTCTACATTGCGATCACTAATAAAGATTAAATCGCAAAGCAAAATCCTACTGATATTATAAACGTGAAAGAGTAGATTTGAATTTTTGTTTGTTTGTATTAGGCCCCGAAACTCCTGGTCCGATCTGAATAGTTTCACCACTAGAATTTTACAATATCTATGGTAAAAATAAGCTACATTTTAAAGCTAGTAGTTGCTAATTAAGAGCCGGCTCGTAAAACAAACTTACGTGGCTGTGCAGCCTGGGATAGTACATTGTATAGTGGTGGTGTTGGACTCTTCATGCACTATCCTCATGTGTTCCTGCAGGCGGTATCTGGTCATGAATCCGTGGGAACACTGGTCACAGGTGAACGGCTTGTCACCAATGCAGCCCGTGTGAAACACCTCCGTGTGAATGACTAGCAGCGACAGGCGGGGAAATGTCTTTTGGCATTGGTCACATCTGAAACAAAAGTCATTTTGGAACAAAAATAATTTTTTAATTAAGTTCAATTGAGAGATGGTGGCCGAACGTAAATGCGTGCACTGTACAAGAAAACGCCACCGATTTCGAATCCTCATGGCCCCTATGACTTAATAAGTTATGTACGGATTTGCCGTTACTCAAAACAGTGAAGGACAACAGAAATCAGCATGTTTAAGAACAACAACATTCAAGGGCATGCAACATCTACCAGCCCGCACTGGGTCAGCATGGTAGATTACGACGACCCATAGTTGTTAGTCAAGAATACCTCGTTAATTATGGTTCACATTTTTCTTATTAATTTGTATTGTATACAGTGGACCCGGCAGACTTCATACTGCCTCAATCGAAATATCAAAAAATTATCAACTTTATTAAATAGCAATAAAGTTCAAATTGATTCTACATTTTATTTAGAAAACGATTATATGGGAAAGAGAAAAGCGCTGTTTTTAGGGTTTTCCCGGCAATTATTCTAATTTTTAAACCTTCCCTAGACCTCCACGAATATTTCAAGACCAAAATTAGCTAAATCGGTCCAGCCATTCTCGAGTTTTAGCGAGACTAACAAATAGCAATTGATTTATATGTAGATAGTAGCAGTTGCTGCATATTCACTTCCTTAGAAACTGACTTGGCTAACATCACCACTCCATGTTGTAATCATTTATGATTCAAAAAACAAAAAGAGAGTTACCAAAGAAGTACTTACTGGAATCTTCCTTTGGAGTAGTGGCAATAGCAGTGGTCTCCAAACATTGTATACTTTTCATAGTGTTTGCCGCAAATGTTGCAAGTATAAACAACTATTTTGTCTTCATGCTCAACCATGAAGTGGGTATCGATCTCAGACCTATTACGGAACAGCATGTCGCAGTGGCAGCAGAGGATGCCTCCCAGGATGTCTATGGAACTGTCTTCGCTGTGCTCTTGCTTGGTTGATACGGAAATATTTTCAGTAGGGATGTCTTCATCGAAATGCTTCATCAAATGCTTCGTAGCTTCCAGTTTATTTGGTAGTACTTCTTTACAAATAGGACATGGATATTTAATCTCGCAGTGGTCGTCTATGTGGCTCTCGCATACGTCAATTGTTTTTATCACTTTACCGCACGAGAGACAGTCGTAAGGCGGCTCGTCTTTTCCTACCGTTTTGGTTTTGGCATGAGTAATTTTTTTGTGAGTTTCCAAATCTTTTTTCGAAGTAAATCTACAACATAAATACTTATTTAGCAAACCATCTAACATTTTCAATGTGGAGCATGAACATAAGTTTTAAAAGAATACCTACTTTCAATTTAATTTAACAATTATTGTAACTTACTTTTCATCACAGGACTTGCACTGGAAGTCGTGTATGGCATAAATATGGCTTTTGAGAACAGACAATTTACAAAAACTTTTGGAGCAGTGTTTACATCTGAAAATATAAACATCACTTTGTAGATGTAATTGTTAAATGCGCTAAGTCGCGACATAGTAATATGGTTTGTAATACATACTGGAATTTATTCTTCATCACATGTATGAGGTAGCAGTGCCCACGGAAGCTGGGGTAGCTGGTCATCTGTTTCTTGCACACTACACAAGTGTACACAATCTCTGCGCCTTCAATCTTATGTTGAGTGTAGTGACTGTCATAATCTTTTTTGTTTCCAAATATTAAATTACAAATGTGACAGAAAATGCCGCCGATTTTGTCGATAGCAGTTTGCTTTGGTATATGAATTTGTATGCCCTCCAGGCTGGTTTCTTCGCCGAAGTACACGTGTGAAGCTATGGATGAAGCCATGGCGTGCGATTCCATCGATTCTAGGTATGATCCATTTAGACTGAACTTACATCTGTGTCAAATGGAAATTATTGCAGCTCCGAACATCGTTTTGGAATTTAGTTTGTGGCTACATGTTTATTTATGTTGGAGTAAAACCTGAAAAACGTCGAGCATTGGAGGAATTTATGGAGGCACCCGCAGCGGCTCTGACCTTGACAGACGATTACTTTTATCACCATTAGTGCAAATAATACACTTTGTGTAACAAAACGCGCGGTATTAATAACACTTCTTGTTTCATACTACATTTTTTCATTCACAGTATTTTATTTGAAGCTTCGGCTTACCCTTGTAAAGACTTCTCGGCTTTTGTGAATTCGAGGTTGT